>OY970767.1:18446014-19123683 GCA_963853795.1 Xestia rhomboidea
TCCTTAGAACATGCTCTTTCGAGAGCCACGGAACATAAAATCACGCATGTTAATCCTGAAGGGTTAGGCAGAGATTTAAATATAGCATATCCACGTTTCGCTAGTTATGTTCAAGTCCCATTTAATAGTGGGCGAGTGGCAATATAAGGAAATTATTTCTTTGAGCAGTCAGAATGTTCCTTACATCATCATAGTATCTTAGGTAGGTGTTAACAATAAGTCATCATAAGATTCGTCATAGCTGATTAGCTACGTACCCATGATTTATGATACTAGCTTTAACCACGTCATCTCTCGCGTGGAGGTCAGAAGTTATCCCATAAAGACCTGCCTGGCCTACTGGACTGTATGGGATAACTTCTGCTGGGATTAAAAGTACCATATGTCCTAAGCCTAACCCTGGTGCTAATAGCCGTGGACTATCAGTATGCCACATTTGATTGAAATACGTTTAGCCGTTTAGAAGAGATGGCGTGACAAACAAACGAACAAACGAACAAATTCAGTTTCACATATACTTAATTGAGAATTTGTACCGCACTCAGAACACTTATTTCTACTTCATGCGTATTTCTACATCCATTAGCTATAATTCCGACACAATCATTTCCTCTAACATTAGGTACATGTATTGTTGTAATAGCACGTTTGATAAGGCGTTATCAATCCTTTTGGGAATCCCAAAACATTTCCTTTCTCTTATCTTGCTTATCCGTTAATGCTGGAAATTTTGACCATAATAACCGGAGTTGAATAACGGATATATTATTGCATTTTTAATCAACCCTACGACCTACTTATTTAGATAAATCCTAATCAATTTTTTCCTTCTAATTAGCATAATTATCCTAAATATCCTACTAATCCTACTTAATATTATAAATGCGAAAGTTTGTGAGTATGGATATTTGTTACTCTTTCACGCAAAAACTACTCAAACTCAAAGCATTTACCTATTTCAATTAGACCATTACGGCACTTTTGAATGTCAAAAATACAAAAAAAAAACAAAGCTGTCCCAGTCACAAGGCATAATAACTTGACAAAGTACTGTAGTTGCCCATACTGAACGGATTTGGATGAAATTTTGCACAGGATTTGGATTTTGCTCTGGTTTTTTTACATAGGATACTTTTTATCCCGGTAGTAAGATCCCATGGGACAATTATAAAACTTCAAGCGGGAGAAGCCGCTGGCAGAAGCCAAGTATTAAAATAACAAAGTGATGAAGATACATTAGTAATTATTATTATGCACTAGGTACTACTGTCTAGGAGGTAGGTACCAGAGTTCTAGGTCTGGTTATGACTTCACTGACTGTTTATACCTAAAGGCCTTGCAGCGTTGTTTTTTCTCACGCTATACATACATATAAACATGTACTACCATGTAATTCGATCTTTATACCTACACACAGTTCACCATACAGACGTTTGCTGAAGGTAGATGTAGGCCTCTCCTAAACTTGTACCCCTAGCGTAGAATAACAGCTGAGATAATAAACATCATGGTTTGGTCCCAGGGATATTGGGTTTTACCATTTGGAATTACAGAACGGCCCCGTCTGGGTTTGACCGCGGTTTAGAGTCTAAATACAAGAACGAACTTTCAAGAGCTATCATCAATATTCCACAACAACGATGCAGTTTAGATGTGCTGACCGCGATCAGTTTGTTTAGTGAAATTCACCCTTAGTGCTTACTAGACACATAAACACTACTTATAGTGTCTTGTTCCCGGAGGGATGCCGGCAGGAATCGGCTTCTGGTGCATTCGGCTCTGGTGTTACATCAATGTATACAGAGTGTAAACAACCTCATCACGAAGCCGTCAACCAAGCAATCTAAGTAACTTTACGCAAAAATTATTGCTGGGAAACTACTTTTTTTTTGGGATGAAAAATCATGTTTTGTGGTAGAACTCAATGTAACGCACTCAAAACAATGTGCTGATGGATGGATTGAATAGTACGGGGGTCGTGGAGGTGTTTACAGTAAAAATCTTACATTAAAACTTGAATTTTAAAAAATCTTGTCAAGTAGTTGGAACTTTGACTCCCAATATCTCCGTAACAAGAAGGTTCCCAGGTATGGTGTAGAACAAAGAATAATTGCAATGACGCGGAGAACAAGTGCCTTTCGGCTTCGTTAAGAGGTTTTTTACACCCTTTATTGATGCTATGTCACTTAGCTATGGAAAAACATCCTACCATATAACTTGACATAATCTTAGAATTCTATGACACTTCTCATACCCTATCTCTTTGCCCACAGGTACGCAGAAGCAGGTCTGTACCAAGCAGGCAACATCTCGTCGTCATCCGGCGCGTCGTCAGGCTCGCACCCCGCCAGCCCGCTGCCACACTCGCTGTTCACGCACGAGCCCCTCTACCAGTTCTACAACGCGGCCAAAGTTGAGGTCAGTGCCGTAATACAAACTTATTTGGGAGAACTCCTTTCGAAAACGTTGAAAGGAATTTTCCGCTTAAGCCAGTGTGTTTTTGTTATAAGTATGACCACTTTAAGCATCGATATGTCAAACTTGGTATATTTATTTTAGTGTTTTTCCGCCTACACAGATAAGTTGGTTGAAGTGCATATGGTTCTTTTGGCACTTAGCCTTTATCAGAACGAACGAAAACACAAAACAATAAAATAACAAGATGACGACATCTTGTTTTTTCAATAAAATTTCCATAGACAACTTCACATATTTTTCCAATAGCACGCTCCTGATAATGTATTTCAAGAGCCAAAAGAAATATGCAGCACTATAAACAACATTATTAGTGTCTGAATATTTTCGCATTCTACACGCTCATGTTTGATTTAGCTGTAAGCTGTTTAATTGTTATACAGTACCAAAAAGATACATTGTTACGACTTGATTATAGATAATTATTTGCCTGCAATTAAGAGACACGAAGAAGATCCCGTTGATTAATCTTCTCTTAGACAGGATAGGTCTGTCCTTGCAATGGGAATAATATCAGCTGATTATACCTGTTACTTGTAAACAAGGAACTCCCACCAGACCACAATTAGGAAAGGAACTACACAGTTCTTATCTCACGATAGGAGGCACCTCGGGAAATGGGTCACGAGCCCATAGACGATAAGCCTTTACAATGTACGCATAGGATAATCTTTACAACACATTTTACTACCAATATAAAACGTTACTACGATGCAATTAGGAAGGCGCCGCCGCCGGTTGGGTGTTGTCTAAACTAGGTATCAACTACGTTTGTAGTTTTGTTTGACACCATAACTGATGCGCGTTTTAAATGATGACAATACACAAGCTAATTGGGAAACCAGTTACTGGTGTGTTAATACTTGTACAGGTATTATGAACACAGTTTTTAGGGTACCGTACAAAAAATTAAAAAAACGGAACCCTTATAGGATCACTCGTGCGTCTGTCTGTCTGTCTGTCACAGACAATTTGCTCCGAATCTACTCGACCAAATCAGGTGGTGATAGGATAGGATGGTGTAATCCTATAACCCAAACCTGTGTTTAAAATAAATATATTATTATTATTATTTTAAAAAGGGTAATTTTCGGGGGACAAATTAGGAAATTTAAAAAAAGTTTTGCAAACCTTACTGTGTCATATATCAAATGAAAGGAATCGTTATGTAGATCTTAAATATGTTTTTGTTATTTTTGTAAAATAAAGAGTTTTGATTTTATTTATGAAAGAAGACAAAAAATTACTATCCCCCCCCCTCGCCCCCCATACGAAATATAGTTCATTGCTTGTGGATTACAGAAAAACCTATAAGAATTCTATCAATTGAAAATAAAGTTGTAAACTCAATATAATACGTTCACTTACGGAAAATAGTTGTAGGTACCTGTTGTAAAACATACCGCAATTGAATAAAAACCATTTGACTGAGCTATTGTACGGAACCCTCTCCACGCAACAACTCGCACTTGGCTGGTTTTTTTTTCATCCATACTCTTCTTTCTTCTTTATTTATTAGCCACGGAGTCTTAATTTGTGCTCGGTAGATCGCAATAGGCTCGTTCCATATTAAATGGGACTTACAAATAAGGTAGATGACAAAATGTGGGCGTACTATAAGGTACCTACACCCGTTTTTATTTTCTTTTTCGGATGGGAAATCATCAAATGACTCTGGGCGGAGCAGGAGGGAGCGTCAGTCTTTTACTGACTAAAACCCATCCATGTTCCTTCATCGCCCTTTGTGTTCCGGGGCCACGGTATCTTTTTCGAATAGTCCCGCAGCCCCGGCAGGCTTCGGCCCTTGCCTATTGCTGACTCTCTTTGAGGCGCGCGTGGTACACGAACGCGCCGTCGACACGGCCTGTCGTCATGAGACGGACGGACGGCGAGCTAGCCCATAGCTCCCCGTCCACAGGCCCGTGCCTACGGTGGCCGGAAGCCACCACGTGGCCCCCGACATAAGGTACACCCCTGGGTAACCCTTCGGCGTTAGGCGTGATTTTATATGATAATAATCTTAGACAGCTTCATTTCATAGCCAGACCAATAAAATTCCAGTGACGTAGAATAAGAACAGTCACTGGATTTTATTACATGACGTAGGCACAAACTGATGTCGTCGACTTTCAACGTCATGAAACTATAAATCATCCAAAATTTTATGTCGTTTGCTGGAAATATGAAAATAGGTATTTCCAGCAAACTACATTAGTTTTCCCGGGGTTAGTTTGCGGTTGACCACTTTTCAACCTAATTACTAAAAGCATAGAGGCGAAAAATTGACGACCACCAAGTTAGGCCCCGTTGCCACTATGTCGTGAGTTCGTGACGACAGATAATCGTGTAGTTTGAAGTGTCGTGGCTTGTGTATTTAAATGGAGGTGTTCACATATAGGACGACACGATTACTAAGTCGTCCACGACTTTTGCCAACTAAAAACCAACGATAAAATAATCGTCACGACATAGTGGGTACTGGGACTTAGTTGGGTGTCCCAGACAAATATAGATAGGTCCAACACTGACGTGTGTTTAAAGGAAGTAAACAATTTTATTACACTTATCCAGCGCGTGTCCAATTTTAGCCGGCATGTAAACGATTGGTGCAAATTCTGTGCTAATTGCTTATAATTGCGGTGACCTTCGGCGAACAGACGAGACTCTGACTTGTATGAGTTGTGTGACCTAACACGAACAGCAGTGCTAATACCTAGCGGGCATCGATCTTAATAACGAATCATTTCCGTAGAGAAGTTTGATTTTGGAATTAATTCGAAATTAAAAGGAATTCGGACTCCATGTTTATTTTTCCTTAAATCCTTGTTTGTGGTACAGTCCTATCACAATTTTTTAACCTTCATCTACATCATAACATCACGCCTTGTTGTAATCCTGGAAGGGTTAGGCAGAGGTGTACTTTACATAAGTACACCCACATTTCGCCAGTCATATTTTTAAGTCCTATGTATAATGGGGCGAGCTTAATTTTGCATCAACCGAGCACATATCCAGGCCCTGTGGCAGCTACTGAGAAATTCCTGATGGAAAAACCCAATAACACTTTCCCCACCCAGGAATCGAACCCAACCCTCAAGCTCAGCACTCGCGCTTGACCACTACTAGACCAACGACGCCAGTTCTTTGACCTTTGACTGCCGATGTCAAAATCGCAGTGGTCTATAATGCTGCTATTTAATGTTTTTGTGGGATTTCTCTAACTGTCAGAGATACACTAACTGTGAATGGACTGTAAACTAATTCATAAATTGCATTCCACAATATCTCAAAAGGAAAACAGTTACATATCGTGCCACGAAAGATGAGACCTGTCACATCGCTTGAAACGAGTGAAACTTTGTGAAATGTCGATTATGCCTCAAGGTAAAACATTAAGAAGACAAAGTAGGAAGAAGGTTTACGACCTGTACACCTATAAGTCAAAAGAAGTATTTCGTTACACAATTAACTTGTTTAGAAGTGGTGTGACAGGTCTCATTTTTCCTTGCACGCACTGTACCTACTTCATGAGAACAATCGCAACGTTTTGTCTCTTGTTCTTGAAATGAGTTCTGTAAACATTTTCAGTGACAATTGCTTGTGTAATTATTCGCATGTGCGTACTGAAAAATGACTCGTTTCTATTGTCATTACGACGATGTTTACGAACTTCTTCATTCTTCTTCATCACCAAAATCTGCAATAAAACTACATAATACAATAGGTGCATTGTCATTTTTCTTAAACTTAGATACGATCGCACTAAATGTAAACAAATCGAGGTAACAAAAATTTCAGCTAGCCTATTTAATCGAAACCTCGCACGCTGTGAGCAAGCATCTAGTTTTCTCAGCAGTTCTTCAAGTTTCGAGACATGTTAAATTAGTTGGGTCCAGTATTCCGTATAGCTACGTGGCCACGCCAATAGCGGCATTAGTAGCATTTTTGGGACCTCGAAAGTGAACACTTGCAGTGGAAGGACACTTCAACATATGAAGCATGGTTTCTTCAGGTGTACCGCATTCGTACTGAGTGTCGGTAGGGTCTATAATGCCCCATGTTACTGAATAGACGAGACGACAAAAAAAAATCAAATTAGTCCGTCAGTTAGATTATCAAAAAGTATTTGACCCGTGTTTTTTCTTTTGTTACGTAAACCGAAATTGCCGAAGATACGACGCTTTTAAAATTCTCAATACGTCACGCCTAGGTATAATTTTTAGCTAGTTCTGACGTCACGAGCCCACACTCCCGACTTTTGATGCGTTTTATCTTTTGTCAATACTCATTGATTTACAAAAACAAAAAAGACGTGTCCATTTATTTCCAATACTCTAACTGACGGACTAAATCGATTTGCAATATTTGGATCCTGTCGTCATGCTTGTGCTTGCATTGTCGTTGGGTCCGCAGTCGATTGATTGCTTTCTACATTTAGACCACTGCAGATCTTGCAGGTTTTTGCAAGCAACGAGGTATCGTTGCTTGCAAACTACTATACTATAAGGTATTATAGTTACTAAGTATCTAACCGCTTTATTTCTTTTTCAGTCGGTGTGTCGCGAGACGGGCGACTCGGACTCGGACGCGTACGACCCGGGCTCGCAGCAGTCGGCTCGCTCGGCCGCGCCGAGCCGGCCCTCCGCCATGGCGCTGGTGTCGCCGCGCGGGCCCTCCCGCACGCTGTGGTGCGAGGTGCCCGAGGTGCTCAACTCGGCTGTGCTCAGTAAGTGTTCATCATCAAGTCACGGACCACGAGGCATAGGAGACTGTCGTGCTTGAATACAACAATACTCCTTATTGTTACAATAATTATTGGTGCAACAACGGACAGAAGTAAATACAGTATTAAAAGTTCTTTTTTTTATCAAATCTGTTGCATTACGTTCGTGCATCTGTTGTTGTTGCCGGATAGGTATATAATATACTTATCCAGCATCCGCCTTACGATTGTGTCTGATATGACAACGAGGTAAAATCACAGGAAGCACCCGCAGAGCACAGAGCACAAAAATGCGTTTATTCAGACGCTAGACGGTAAAAACTAAAAGTTTGTGCTCGGTTGATGGCAATACTTGCACCCTATTATATATTATATTATAATAGGTATACGGCTTCTGCATTCTTCCTAACCCTTCGGTGAATATAGGCGTGGTGTTATCTTATACTGTGAATGTAAAAAAATAGCTCACAAACATTAAATTTACTTTCTTTTGCTATCTTTTTCTAAAAAGTCCGTCTCCCACAGGTTCCCTTGCGCCGGCGCAGAAACGTCTCCAAGAAGCGAAGTTCGAGCTGCTGACGTCAGAGGCGTCGTACCTGAACTCTCTCAACGTACTGGAGGCCAACTTCATCACTCATCCCGCCTTCAGGGACCCACACGTGATGCCCCGGTCTGACTGGGACACCCTGTTCGCTACTATACTACCCGGTAAGTTTTAATCTGGCTCATGGAATTTCACATTTAATAGTTACTTGGTTTTATCATAATGTCTAAAACACGACATTTATAAAAACATAACCCTGTCTTTGCTGACTTCTTCTTCTTTGCGTGTCGATAGACTCAAATAATGCCCGACCAGTATGTTGCCACCTGTACAGCCCTGTCGTTGGCTTCGTTTAAATCCTGGAAGGTGCAGGTGGCTGTGCAGGATGGGCAAGAAAGGAGGTGAGGCATATCCTGCAGAGGGGCTCCACACTGACATTGTCTTTTCCGTTCCTCCTCAATTCGCATCTTTCATCTGACGCACTGTCTTTTGTGGAAATCGTGTGTCTCACGAAGCTTTTACGGCTTTTTAAGCGTGAAGGTGGTATGTGATGCCCGTACATGGGGTGGCGGTTATCTCGTTCCTTTTTTCCCTTTTCGAAACGACTAGCTATTTCGCGCCGAACGTCTGGTGGAGCTATACCTGCCGACGGATACAACATCGCAAGAGGGGTGGGTTTTAAGCATCCCGTTACAATGCGACAGGAATCGTTCAGCGCTATGTCAACTTCTCTAGCGTGTGCCAAACGGTGCCACACTGGACATGCAAACTCCCCAGCAGAAAAAGCAAGACATAGGCCGGTCGTGCGGAGGACTTGTGGTGATGCTCCCCAGCTGGTGGATGTGAGGCGGCAAAGAACGTTATTTCTAGTCCTGACTTTTTGTTTTGTTTTAAGGCAGTGGAACTTATAAGTCAGAGATCTATCAAGGGTGACGCCCAAGTAGCGTGGTTGAGAGCAATGCTCCACATCAACGCCCCGCCACGAGACACTGAGAGCTCTGTTTGCCTGACGGTTGCGAAGATGGAAAGCACAGGACTGGATCTTGGACGGATTTGGCCGTAGGGCATTTTCATCATAGAATTTCCCAAGTGTTTCCAGAGCTTCCGTCAGTTTATCTTCTGCCTCTTCAAATGTAAGTGTCTGGGCGGCCAAAGCAAGGTCGTCTGAAGACGCGCGGGCCGTATCAACGAGTACTGCCTGCTAAATCAGGTCTTTGATCTAACCGCCCTTAGCAAGAACCTCGATGCTCGATACTTGTAATGCCCCACGGGCATTACAAGTACGAACACCGAACAGAGATTGAAAATTTCTTAAAATTAATCAATTGCGTCTGACGCTTGTGTTGAATCCAGGACACCACGCTAAGAGGTCACTCGACTAGTTTGTTTTTGACAGTCTCTTAATATGAATTTCCCCTTCCACAGTCCGCAAATGCTCTCAAGTGCTAATGAACGAGCTGGAGAAGTGCTGGCAGGAGAACATCCTGCTGCAAGGTATCTGCGACATCGTGCGGCTGCACGCCGAGCTGCACTTCGGCGTGTACGTGAAGTACTGCGAGAACCAGGCGCTCATGGTCAAGGCGCTGCAGCGGCTGCAGGCGCGGCCCGCCTTCGCTAATGCGCTCAAGAGGTTTGTCTACTTCATTACTTGTTACTTGTACAACATAACACATCAGAGTGGTGCTGCTTGCTTAGATAAATATCATCCACTTGTCAAATCCAACATTTAAAGGTAGTTTAAAATTCTACCGCGTCTAAAGTCATGGTGGGTTTTTTATCCGACAACTGGGAAGAAACGCACACTAAAGCTCATAGCCCACAAACGACTCCGATTCCACCCGGTAAAAAGAATATTATTCAAATATGGGCTTTATGTATACAGGGTTATTTGTAATACACCGACAATTTAAAAATTCATCATATTTTAGTTCATCAAATTTTCGTACAAAAATAAAAATATTTCAATTGAACGCTCTAAATGTTAAGAAATCTATGCTAAGCAAAAGAAAGCGATGGTACAATAGTGAGGGGAGCGGGGTCAGGGCGGCGAGGGCCCGTAAAAGCGTTCAATTTAAATATTTTTATTTTTTTATGAAGATTTGATGACCTAAAATATGATGATTTTTTTAAAGTCATAGAACAAAAGTTGTTGATTATGGTTTTAGTAACACAGTCCTGAGAGGTTGTCGGTGTTTTTCAAATAACCCTGTATACTTTACATTGGCAACCGAGCAGTTTGACAGCGGTAACCGCGCTGACAGCCAGCTGTCTGCTAATTTATGTTGCCAATGTAAAGTATATAGACCTTTATCCGCGCCGAACGCGCCGAACGAATCGACCGCGGCGAATATTTTTTTTTCCTAAATTTTATTTTCATAGGATTTCATACAAGTAATTCTAAAAGTCGATTCGTTGTAAGCTCTAGACATGATCTTGGTGAAGTCATATGGGGACTTTTTCAAGTTGTTACTTTCGTCGAAAGCGAAAAAGTAACCGATAACGCGTATGTGTAGTGGTGCAAGTTGGTGTTTAATAATAGTAATATTGTTCTGTTTGTTCCCTTAGACTGGAGAGCCACCCGTCGTGCCAGGCGCTGTCGCTGCACTCGTTCCTCATGCTGCCCATGCAGCGCGTGACGCGCCTGCCGCTGCTGCTGGACGCGGTGCTGAAGAACCTCAACAGCGAGGACCTGGAGTACCACGCCTGTGCCAGAGCGCTTGTCTTGCTCAACAACGTCAGTATTATTATATCTTTATCAACTACCCATGTGGTTTTTCTCGACATATTTTTTTTTAATAGTAGATTATACAACAAGTGAAAAAGGGGAATTTAATTCGAGGGATTAAGTTGGATCCCGAGAGCAGCGAAGGATTCCAGAGTAGAATCCCGAGCGTAGCAAGAGATTCTAGAGTAGGATCCTGAGCGGAAAGAGGGATACAAGAACTGAGATGAGTTTTTTTTTTCACGAGTTGTGTACTCAGTGTACTCAGTACTCGCACTCAGTGAGTAAAAGAGCGTTTTATTCACTGTTATCGACAGTGAATAAAAGAGAGTTTTATTCACTGTTATCGATGAATAAAATGCCCTTTTTCGAGTGGCGATGGTAAAAACACAATTACCTTACCTTTACCAAACGTGTCTCGTTCTATGAATATAATTTTAATTGATTATTATAATTCTGTGCATCTATTGGTGCTGCTTCACAGAACCAATCCCATTCAGATCAATTTTGCCCGATCGGCACCGGCTATCTGCTTTCTATCTGAATGTGGCCTTCTACATTATATCTGATTGCACTTGTTACTAAATAGTATCGATCGTAAATAAAGACTGTGGCGCACCTGGTTGAAATTATTTTTTACTCTACCAAGTGCTCTTGTAATGATATATTTTTCTCCTCAACTTCAGCTTCACTCACACAATTGTCTGTATGTTCCACAGTACGTGTCCCAATGTAACGAGGGCGCGCGCAACACGGAGCGCATAGAGGAGATGTACCGCCTGTGCAAGACCATAGAGTTCCCGCCGCACGTCCGCGACCCGCCCTCGCTCGGGCCCGCCTGCTCCAAGCGAGACCGAAGGTGAATAACTGGGATCTAACTGAGCTAGTTCCGTTTGAATAAATAATAAGCCCCATTTAAGGCGACTACAGGAGCTAAATTAGCATCTCTAATTGTGGTGGTTCAAACTTCGTTTGATATCTGTTAGAAAGTTCTAATCAGCTTGCACTACAAAGTGGTTATTACGTCAGTCACTGCGGGCCGAATAGTGCGAAATGAGTGGTTTTTTGCGATTTACAAAAAATCCATTGATTGGATTACAAAAATAAAACACTATGATGCTAATATGTTGCTTGTAGAATTATTTGCCACAAAATCAGAATGATCGCATGTATTTGAGTATGGTTTAACTCGTTAAAAGATTTTTTTAGAGATAAGTTCGTGATTTTTTTTATTGACTAAAATTAGTTGTATTATGTTTTCAAAACACTATCATACTAGCACATATCCTGAAGGATATCATATATTTTTCTGGTTTTGTTTATTGCTGTGAATCATATGCTTTTTTGCATTATAAAACTCGCGTTTAGCTCCTGTAGCCCCCTTAAAGAAATCCTGGTAAAAGATTCTCACAAAATTATCCTTCTGAAATCTCTTGGAAGACCGATGGCTTTGGGTAAACGAGTTATTGAACAGAGACAGCAAATCTGTACTGTGTGCTGAGCTGGTCAAGTTGACTTGCATCGAACATGATTCAAAATTGCTTGACGCTTCACGTTTTGACATTTACATATAGTCCGCGCGAGAGCTCCGAGGAATCAGTGTCTTACTTAAATCATCGGTGGTTTTATTTCATGTACATAATACCCCCATAGAATGATTTCATAATTTTGTTCGCGCGGGGTACTAAATTATAAAATCATTCTATGAGGGTACTATGTACTTGAAATAAAACCACCGATGATTTAAGTAAGACACCGATTCCTCGGAGCTTGCGTTATACATTGCCCATATTTTTGTCAAATACTCAGTACTAGGGTACTAGGTACCCCTAGGTTCACAGTCACACTCAATCTAACGCCGAACACACTTAACGCTGATCCATTTCTGCTCCATAGTCTTCAAAATTAAATCTTATAAGTTTATCTTCGTCGTAATAAGTGATCTCACAAATGGTTGACATTATCTTTTCGTCTCCAGACCCATCCGCTGGCTGGTCCGGTCCGGCGAGATGACGCATCTGATCTGGAAGTCGGACGAGCTGAAGCTAACCTTCGGCAAGAAGTTTCACAAGGTGCCGCTGCATCTGTTCCTCTTCAACGATCTGCTCGTCATCGCCAAGAAGAAGAGGTATGTAGAATATAGCTTGTTTGTGGTGAGACCATAGACAAACTAGAGATGTAATGTACAATACGGCCGACGTATCTTGGCGAGTCTGAACATAGGCTTTGCGAACTTTAGCGCGTGTACACTCGTGAAGAAAACTGTTATTGTCATATTTTTTTTATAAACCAATGTACGAAAAAAATTACCATAATATGCTTTAGTTGGCATATTTGGCGAATAATATAAGTGCCAACTGACACTTGCAAATATCACAAATGGAACAAACTTACACTAAACAAAAAAAATAATAATAACATTAACAACGAAAACTTTTGTGATCGGCTGTGCTCAAGACAGAGACCGCGACACGGAACACGACACCAATACTAACGTGTGACTGAGACATATTACCGTGTACCCCCGCACGTCGCCTCACGCCACCGTTTGGTTCCTAAAAAAAGTTATTGCGCAATCTTTTGCGCGAAGTTCGGACTCGCCAAGATACGTCGGCCGTATTGTAGTTGCGTTGTGCTTCTAGAGAAAGATTTTTGATGTGTTTTGCTCGACCATTCGTACTGTACCAGGTCACACCGAAAGGTTCCTGGGAATAGCCCTGGATGTTAGCCATTCAGTTATTTGTAATCAAAGTGCTCCGAGACCCTGACATTTCTGCATAGAAAATTGTGACACATGGGGTCTAAACAAAAACATTATTTTATTAATTTCGCAGCGAGGAGTTGTACGTGTGCGTGGACCACTGCTCGCGGTCCCTGCTGGAGGTGTGCGCGAGCGACGTGGGCACGGCCACCGCTAAGCATGCGCTACTCATCACACTGCTGGAGAACCACGAGGGGAGGACCCTGGAGATGGTATGCTATCCTCCTACACTAACTCACTAACATTTTTCTACTCACGATGACCCGAATGGCGCAGCGGCAGTGAGGCTGCATTACGTTCTTAGGGTCCCGGGTTCGAATCCCGGTAGGAACAAATGTTTGTGTGATGAGCATGGAAATTTCTGTTTTCGAGTAAGTATTTACAAACAAAAAGTACCTATGTAGTATATCAACTATCTGGTGTCCACGACACAAGCCTCGGTGCTTAGTGTGGCACTAGATGGCGCTGTGTGTAATGTCCCACGATATTTATGAATGTCCCCCGCAGCTGATGTCGTGTGGGAGCGAGACGGAGTGGTCGCGCTGGGCGGAGGCGCTGCTCCCTCCGGCGGCGGGCGCAGGCGAGGCGGTGTACGCGGGCTGGGACTGTCCGCAGGTGTGCGCGCTGTACGCGTACGCGCCCGCGCAGCCCGACGAGCTGGGCCTGGCAGAGGGAGACGTCGTCAACGTTACCAGGAAGACTAGCGAAGGTATGCCCGTGTTTATCTTTTTTCGAAACAATTGTTCGATAGACTGACATGGTAAATAATCGATCGTCACTAGATTTCAGTTATTTAAATAGAAACAATTATACTGAGGTCACAAGTGCTGCTGATGTGATGTCCTGGATGCTCTTCCCAATATATTTATTATATTTATTATTATTATATTGTTGTAATTAAAATTCCGTCCCCAGGTTGGTACTACGGCGAGCGCACGCGCGACGGCGAGGCGGGCTGGTTCCCGGGCGCGTACAGCGCGGAGGTGGCGTCCGCGCACGTGCGCGCGCGACACCTGCGCCAGCGGTACCGCCTGCTGGCGCTGTCCGGGACCTACCTGGGCCACAAGAAGAGGCCGCACGTGTAGCGCACGCGCGACACCTGCGCCAGCGGTACCGCCTGCTGGCGCTGTCCGGGACCTACCTGGGCCACAAGAAGAGGCCGCACGTGTAGCGCACACGCGACACCTGCGCCAGCGGTACCGCCTGCTGGCGCTGTCCGGGACCTACCTGGGCCACAAGAAGAGGCCGCACGTGTAGCGCACACGCGACACCTGCGCCAGCGGTACCGCCTGCTGGCGCTGTCCGGGACCTACCTGGGCCACAAGAAGAGGCCGCACGTGTAGCGCACACGCGACACCTGCGCCAGCGGTACCGCCTGCTGGCGCTGTCCGGGACCTACCTGGGCCACAAGAAGAGGCCGCACGTGTAGCGCACACGCGACACCTGCGCCAGCGGTACCGCCTGCTGGCGCTGTCCGGGACCTACCTGGGCCACAAGAAGAGGCCGCACGTGTAGCGCACACGCGACACCTGCGCCAGCGGTACCGCCTGCTGGCGCTGTCCGGGACCTACCTGGGCCACAAGAAGAGGCCGCACGTGTAGCGCACGCGCGACACCTGCGCCAGCCATTTCGAGCTATGACGTCGATTTAGGGCTATTAAAAGAACACTATTCATTTGGGTGTTCTCTCGTATCGTTTTCTCTGATGCTTTTTATAAACAGCACTAAAATTTCTTGAGAAAGTCTGAACTTTCGAAGTGAACACCCGGATGACAAAATTTTACTAACACAAACTATTGTCCTTATTGTAGAACGATACTCACATGAATCTTATCTTGCGTCAAGATTTTTGAAAAAAATTGACAAATTAGAGATCTGATCTATGCAGGTATCGTTTAAGAAGGGCTAAGTGACATCACGATATCTGTGCTAGTTTTAGCACCGATATTGTGATGTCACTTAGCCCTTCTTAACGACAGTTGCCGACGGAATGTAGACAGACAATGTTGTCTGTCTATATTCCGTCGGCACTGTCGCTTATGCATTTACTGCACGACTGCACTAAACTCACGGGGTTAGGTAATGTTGATGGTAGAATTGAAAAGAAAGACTAAAATTGTAGAAGTATAAAGTTCGATATCATCACAGTAATATTGTTAGAATCTCACAATAAAGTTAGGAGAAGTCTCAAAAACTTCTTCCTTATATTACTGTTCAGATAAGTATTTAGTCACCATAGACAAGAAGACTGTCTATGATTTTTTGTTGTTTGTTAAAAGACGTGGTCCGTCCAGTCACTGCCTTTATATGGGAAAACTTAATGTTTGTTATAATTAAGGACTATTTAACGATTTGTATGGATCGAAACGATCCGACACGCTAGAAGGTGCTCACTTGTGATAGTTCCGCTCTATTCGATGAACGAAATCATAACGAGATATGTAACAACTCTTTTTAAATATACAGTTATAAAATTATTTTAATGGAATATTTTTCTTGATTTAATAATACTATATTTAAAGACAGATTATGAATAATGAATCAAATATCAATCAGTTATTAATTGTATTTTATTTTAGTATCATTTAATTTGGACGTGGTCCGCCACAACCTGTCGTAACAGAAGGTACCTCGCGGGCTCATTGATAACAATTTTATTGATAGCGCGAGTGAATTCTGCTAACATTAGTTTAGTACATAGGTAGTTATAATCGTCAAGTGTACAGTTACGTATGAGATTCGCAGGTTTGTTGTACAGTATAACATTATAAGACATTTTTACTGATTAGGTTAAGTTAATATTGTATCATCATATTGTAAAGCTTCACTTGCCCGCTGTATTCGAAAAATTGCCTAGTCATAACGAGCGGATAAGTTGATCATGAAAATCATGAAATTATCAAGTATTTTAGTCAACATTCCTTGGCTAGCACTCAAGCCTGAGTTACATTACTGTAGATGACCTCTTATTTTGTTTTGTAAGAGAGAATCTACACCAATCATGATCGGGTCGCGCTAATTTGGCATTATTTGGCAGGGCGGCAAAATCGAATGAATATTTTTGCCGTTCGGTTGAGCCGAATCGTGGCGAATCTAACCGACCCGAACAAGAATTTAGAACATTTTGGTAGACAAAGCCCGGTGCTACAAGTAAATGTAATTTCGGCTATAATCTTGCACCATATCATTAACAATTAAATCACGTTACGATTGTATTGTACTTAAGTAAATTATTGTGTATATAGAATTAGGGACAAATGTAACAAATCATGGATGTTATATATTTATGGTATGATAATAAAATGTAATTATATAATTGTATCGTTTTATTTCCTGTACTGTGAACGTTATCCTGTAAATTTGGATGCATCTTCTGTTTTCCTGTAAAAAACCTCTTTTCGTCATAAGTAGGTCAAAAGTAATGAAATTTTCATCTATCAGCTTCTTGCATAACACCCCGCGATACCTAATAAATCATGATCTGTCAAATGACCAATTTGGTCGAGACGCCATTGTTTAACTATTGTGTCTACTTCGTGGACAGATCATGGGTTATTATTATTTTCGGATTAATAAGATAACATGACGCCTGAAATCCCCGAGTTAGGCAGACGTGTACCTAATAATACTGCACCCACATTGCGCCAGTTATGTATAAGTCCCATGTAATAAGGGGCGAGCCTAGGTATTGAAATCAATCGGACACAAATCCTGACCTCGTGGCTGCTGCTGAGAAATTCCTGATGGACAAACCCAATGACTGACTAAAGAATTGATTCTGTTTAGTCCGTCAGTTAGATTATCGAAAAATATTGGATACTTACGTGTTTTTAATAAAAATTGACGAAGATAAAACTTGTCAAAGATCATGAGTGGGGGCTTGTGACGTCACACTTGAGTAAAAAATGTACTCAAATGTGACGTCACAGGACGTTTCGACGCACTAGATCGTCTTCATTTTTTGTTTACGTGAAAAAAGAAAAAATATGTGTCCAATATTTTTTGAAAAACCTATTGACGGAATTTTTTGTCATCTACCCTATTTGCCCGACCCGGGAATCGAAACCAGGACCTGCTCAGAAGTTGCGATTGCGACTACTAGACAAATGAGACAGTCGGTTTCGGATTAATAGATCTATGAATTCCGGCAAGTGAAAGCACAAAGGTCAATTAAAGGATTTCATTAATCTGTGGACCAATTTATATTTCAGGAGACACTCTTAGAATACATACAGGGAGGAGACGAAAATTTCACACATATTTTATTAAAGAAATTTACAAGACACCTCACGGATTTTGAGTTGCAAACTTGCCGTCAGCTGGATGGAGGAGTGTCAGAAGAACACTCCATACCTAGTTCAGCTTCCAAGCATCGATGCTGTTCTGGTTTGTCAATAATTGATGCGCTCGGGAGCACGCTCTAGCTAATGACGGTTCTGAGCTATAGAAAGTATAGGAGCATGGTAAAATGCCATTCCGTGCTGATATGTGGTTCAACCCTAATGTTGTCTGGCAGAGCAACGCGCTTGCGATGCCTCTGGTATGGCACATTCCATAGTTCAATTAGCGGCGGTGCCACGTTAGTCTACCGGGTTTGCTAGAGCGACTACTAAACGTGGGCTCCTATAAAAACGCGAGGTTAGGATGCTTACATAAAGTACTTGTCCCTGTACAACTAGAAACGGGTAGGCGAGCAACAAGAGCAGCGCGTGTGGTTCGGATAGTTTTGTTATGAGCGAGTGTGCCGGGCGAGTGTGTGTGTACTCGAGCTCAATTACAGATACGCGTACCTAGCAAGTCTTATAAAGGGCCGTAGCTACCGCCGTATCATTGATATGGGGGGCCCTCGAGTAACAAGGTCCCCCGAAGTATAAAAAGACGTAAAAAAAACCATAAAATCTTCCCACTTTCCCACAACCTCAATTTTTTCTTATTGAAAAGAGGCTCGTAATGAGTACCTAATTTATGAAAATTTTACCTGTCGCGGCCCAAAATGTTCTAATTTTTGAGCTCGCTCTTTAATCGTGCTCGAGCTCGATTTTTTCAACCTCGCTACGCTCGGCTCGCTACGCTCGGCTCGCTAATATTTTGAACTCGTTTCGGTTGCCCTTCTATGGAGGCTTCACTTCGGGCGCGTTCCAGGACGCTAAATTTTCCGAGCTCGCTTTTCAATAAAGAGATCATAAGCGAGCTTGTTGGTAAGAGGCCCAATGGAATGGAATGACCTATCGCGGCCCAGAAAGCTCTAATTTTTCGAGCTCTCTACGATCACTCTTCTTTGAGGGCTTCACTTGGCGCGGTCCAGGACGCTCAAATTTTTAGAGGTCGCTTGCGCTTCGCTATATTTTCAATGAAGGCTAGTCATTTCTTCGTAGGTAACAATATCAGAGCCGACATAGTCACAGAATGACAGAGAATGTGGAATTAATGGATAAAAATACAATCTCTAAGTACTTAACAGTTCAGTTTATTTATATTATGTTGGTCATTCATTATTTCAAACATGCTGCGAATGTCTTTGCTTACATAAATAATATTAATATTCGTTAAAAACTAAAAAAATATAATTGTCAAATACGCTAAGTATTTGACAATACTTAGCACCTAAATAATAAAAATGCAATTCCTATAAAAAAAATCAATGTCGTTTATATAATCAGATCTTATAATCACCTAATTAGCTAAAACAAATAAACTCTGGATAGTTAAACTTATAAATTCTAATTAATGTCTTTTTAGTATAAAAATACAAAAAGCAATGTATATTTGTGCGCAATTTTGTTTCGTTTTAAAAATTGTGACTGGGGGTTTTTACAGAAACTGGTAAGTATATAAATAAATAGAAAATGATAAAAAAGGCAACTTGTAAAAACAATCTAGTACTTAATAATCTCAGAAAAGTAAAGTGAATGGATAAATTAGTTGTGCCCAATAACTAACATTACAATATGATTCCTACATTTAACCGAGCTAGAGCTTCACTATTGTCTAATATTATGCACCAATGAAAACAATTATCAAGCTTAGAACACAAAGATGGAAGAAGAAGAGAGATCAACATTAATTGAGTGGAATGGAAGTTCAGTCAGGTCAGGAGGAACAGTTACAGTTAGTAAACAACGTCGTCTTCACTGGCAGTAGTGATGTGATCATATTCTTGTTTTGGAAGAATTTTCCTTAACTTCGAACAGTTTTCTCAGGAAGTATACTTGTAATGTTGCTGTCGCTACTATTGCCAGAATTTGGATAAAAGACCACCTGAAAAAAAACAATCAAAACCTTAATTCACTAAAATATTTAAACTTTTCAGTCTGAACTATAATCCTACTACATGATTACTAACATAACATTAAATCACAGTGGCCAACCAGTCCACGTGTAAATATTTTATTAGTGTGTTGTTAAATTAATCAACTATCAGTTTTATGAAAATTCTTTTCATTTACAAATAGCATTTTGTGCTGCACAAAATGTCCGCGAACAAATGTGCCACAAATGTTCGCGCACATTTCGTGGAATAGCACCATAATGGTGGCAATTGCGACTGCTGAACACGAGTTCCTGGGATATGTTGGGCAAAATGTTATTGGATTTTTCTATCAGGAATTTCTCAGTAGCTAGTCTGGATGTCTGCCCGGTTGATGGCAATGGGCTCAACCCCTATCATACGGGCCTTCAAAAAAAAAAACAAATCTTTATTTGTGAACACAGGTATTGAAATAAAGGCGTACCCTCGAATACTGAAACGTCACTCATAAGTAACTTTAAGTAGCACTTATTTTTAACAGATACTCAAAAGTGACGTTTGGCCATACGAACATTTAAAGTTTAGGAGCTGCACAAATCTTAAGCAGCCCTTAAATTTTGAGTGACGTTTCAGTATTCGGGGGTAAATTCATACATTTTAGTTGAGCCTATGTCCTACCAATGAAATTGGTATTGGAAATTGGTTACACCTCTGCATAACCTGTTATCTTATCAAGTTAGCTAATATTACAATGATATGAATCCCCAACATTATTAAACCTCTATCTCCAACAAGATAGATAATAACTAATAAGCTGATTAGGGATTCCCCACCCTATTACTAAGAAGCATAGGTGATAATACCTGGTCACATAGACATTGTTGTCTTGCAGCAAGTTATAGTCCCTGGACTCTCTGGCTCGGGAGTGGTACTGGTACTGCAGGATGTCGTTGATGTTCCTCTCCACAAATTGGATTGAGGTCTGCAACAAAAACATAAATAAAATTAATGAAATAGTTGAGACCGGATGCAATATACAATTTTTGAAATATGCATGTAAATCACCTGCATCCACTAATTTAAAAAAATGTTTTTTATTCTTGCTTTTGCTTCTTGTAATATGTTAGTAGAACAACAACACACGCCCTAAGCACCTCTAAGATGATGAAATAGAATAGAAGAAAAGTAATTGTCATGTAACACCTATTGAATAATATGCATGTATAATTTACAGCAGGTATTTAAATGAATTATTTAATGTTGTACTAGTGGTCAAGCTAGGCATAGAGGAAAGTCATAAGCTTCTGTAAAATTCAATATTTCCTTTACCTATTATTAAATCATATACTATGTGGTCATATTATAGTCCACAGTTCACACCCAATCTCAATATTAAACAACTATAACTTGACTATATTACTTAAATTAACATAAATTAAAATGTGTGTGATTTAGATGTTACTTTATCTTTAAAGTTGTGTATGAGAATTCTTTTACTGAATGGGAATAAAACGAATTTAATTTAATTAATATTATGGGTATTTGCATGAAGACTATATTTCTAACAAAATTTGTTGTGATAATTGAACAATATAAACTTACAGTAAAATTCTTTATATTCATGTCAAGCTCCTCCACTTCCTTGGCGTACTTTTCCCACATATCGTATCTTATCACTGAGAGATATAAATTGACTAGTTTCCCTGCAAATCTGGAGAACTGGTTATCAATGCACACTGCATAGTATCCTCCTGAGGAGGACTGGTCCGCGTACTCGGCGCTCTGGCGCCACTCGTAGGGGTGCACTATCTGACCGTTAGGATGCCGCACGGCGAAACCGCACATACCATCGCCACCTTTCAACACCTGTTGACAAAAAAGTTTGCGATCTATTTATGAGTGAAATACACAAGTTGAATCTCTAAAAAGTTTCGTTATCATGGCTGCAAGCCATCACGATTGCTATCTGGAATCGCTCGATTGATTTCGATACAGTAAACTTAATTAAATACCTGATAGCTGGCGTAAAATGTAGCACCCGACGGAACATATTGATAGTAACAGTCTTCTTTGCCTGCGTCGATGTGCACTTTGTAGTCCATCGTCACCGCAGGCATGTTCTCGTACCAGGGCGCTGGCGACTGCGAGAAAACATCTCCAACGAGTGATAAAACTGTAAATATTAAAGTTATCACCGTAAACATATGCCACGTCCGTTGTGCCATTTTTGACTGAAATAATGGCAATCAAATTGACATTTCGATGACATGGATTTACACAACTATCAAAAAAGTGAAAGGGTCTCGTTTAGAAATCGTAACAAGACGTTGAGTTTTCAAGTGGTTTCACTGTAAAGCATGCTTTCAAGTATTCTTTTGTCGACCAAATCACATAAATGCTATACTGTTATCTGCGTCATCCCACTCCTGAGAGATCTCTCCCCATGAATGCCAGTTATTTTGATCAAAGGCTATGTAGAGCACTGGTCGTTGGATTTGTCCAGCTCTTTTGCCATCCTCGTAGAAGATGGCAGAACGAGCTGCCAGGACGTAATAAATGCTCTAAAAAAAATCACATCTCACAATTTAGTGACTTTTTTCTGGTGATTTGAACGCAAAATTGAATAGAAAGAAACGACTCGACTCGACCAATCACCAAAAAAGCAGCTGATTGTGAATGGAACATGGACGTATCGAATGGAAGTGAAATGGACAACTGTCAAGCTGACAGCTAACCTAACCTATTTATCGACGTCAGGATCATGTTATTAGGTACTTTCGCAGTTGTTTTCTGAATGAAAACATTCTTGAAATCCGTCGTAGGGAAGTATAATGAAAGCCAGATATTTATCCTTCTTCTCTTACATAGGGACGCCATTTAGGTTTGTTAACAGTTAATATTGTTTCTAAAAATCTTCATCAGTGAAATTCTTGTACATTGTGCATGAAAATAATGCACAATGAGTGTAAGAATTTCACTAAAGGAACTAAATTGCAGATCTTCGGAGAAGTTATGGCTTAAAGAAGGACGTAATCTTCCAGATCCGGAAAGTGTGCAGGGTTTGATGGAACTAGCACTTCTGCGACTGAGATCGCTGAACTATCCTAGCTTATTTCTATCGAGCCGGTAAGAGAGTCTTACTTAAATCATCAAATCAAAAGTTCGTGGAAATCCATTTGGCCATTAAAGCACGAAAAAGTATCAGACAGCCTTGTTAGGCAACTCAACAGAATTGATTAAAATTATGAAATTAAAACAAAGCTGAAAAAAGTTGTTCTGTTAAATAACTTGTTACAGTACAGATGGTGGAGTCCACGCACTGAACACAAGCGCACACTTTGACTTGGAGAGGTACGGCGCCAAGATATACGACCCTGAGGTAATTGCCTGCAACTTGAACAAGTTCTTCAATAAACACAATAATTGCATTTTCGTAAAAAAAGTTATCAGAGTTGCAGACAACTTCAATGCTAGATATCAAGCTATTGGCAGGACATACTTGTATAGGTGAGTGTGATTATTAATTGCTGACATTGTGTAACTCCTAGGTATGGTGGACGTGGATCCACACAATCCTGTTGTACAGCTGGAATGAGGATCAACAACATCACCCTTTTTTTAGATAACTTTAGTTAAATGAATACAATGACTTTTTACCTTTGGTATGTGAATGTGGATCCGAGTTCCACATGATCCACATTCACATACCAAAAGTAAAAAGTCAGTTTAAAACAGCATCCAACACAATCTATCCATCCATAAGTTGGTATTTCTCTAGCTTTGGATACATCAACATAATATTTTATATTAATTGCTCTTTGAGTTACGATAGCAATTCTATCACAACATTCAAGTCAGTATTTTCTAAGAAATAGATGGATGAAAGAAGGATAGAAATTATCATCCCTTTTGCAAACAGAACTATATTGGCTTCTACACAAATATTTTGTTCAATTATATGGCCCCAGAACTAATAATAATAATAAAATAATAAAAAGCTTCTTTATTCCATTTCCTTGGAATGGATCCCTTTTGGGTAAAAACCTCCTCCATCCTCTTCCAGTCTTCTCTTTTTGCACCGAGATTCCACCAGTTCCTGCCTGCAACTTCTATGATATTGTCTGCCCACCGTTTCTTTGGTCTCCCACTTTTCTTTTTCCCAGTGGGCCAGACCACTTTGTCGACTGTGAGCTCCACCTTTTGTCTGCCTACGTGTCTTGTGACGTGGCCCGCCCATTGCCACTTCAGCTTCAAGGCTTGTTTAAGGGCATCTGTCAGCTTTGTCTTCTTTCTTATATCTTCACTTTTTACTCTCTCTGTATTTTTCTCAGTTTCAAGATGCTCCTTTCCATAGCTCGTTGGGTAGTAGTTATTTTATTTTTTATGTTATTTGTGGAGGGCCCAGAACTACCACAGCGTATTCCTGAATACAAACCTAAGTAATTATCACACAATCAAACACAAACATTTGAAAATGAATGAGCCCCTAACTCTTCTTTATATATTTCAGATTGGCAGTGACAAAGGAAAATGTAGTTTTGCCTGAGGGTGTCACAATAGCTTCATACATACCCATAGAGGAGTGGAAGCGCTGTCATTTTTTAAGGTAAGCTATTGATTCATTCTGTGAAACCTTAAACATGCCTTTCTACGAGTTGTTGTCTTGGCAATGTTTTGGTTGGGGGTTTAAATAAATACGAAAGCCATATGCAGCATCTGGGATGTGGCTAAACCTAGAAAATAATATACTCGACAGTTTCCCTTTGTAGTTGGCAGAAAACACAGAATGCCTTCTTCTTTGAGCATTACAAACTTCTTTTTCTAGATCCATGTTCATACCTCATAATGTTGTTTGGGTTGAAATAATGAACCACTCTCCCTCTGCTCCCTCTTTTGAATGGTACTGGGATGCAGCATTAACCTTCTTAATAGGCTAGTTTCCACCATCAATAAATTGAAAATCTATTTAGTTCGTCTGTTAGAGCATTGGAAAATAATGGACACGTATTTTTTGTTTTTGTAAATCAATGAATATTGACAAAGATAAACGCATCAAAACTCGGGAGTGGGGGGCTCGTGACGTCAGAACGCACTAAAAATTACCACGGCGCGGTGTGACGTATTGAGAATTTAAAAGCATCCTATCTTCGTTTTTTTTTTAGTTTTGGTTTACGTAACAAAAGAAAAAATACGGGTCAAATATTTTTTGATAATCAAACTGACGAACTAATTAGATTTTTTCAGTACACAAGCCTATTGATTTTTTTTTTCAAATTATGTATTTATGCACACCATAGTACCACCAACCATACTACACACTAACTAACCATAGTATCTGATTTTAAGTAGGCACTCAACGACAAATAAGTATTGGATGTATCTCATATCTTTTGACGACAGACGACGGTGGGCACAGTGGCTGAGCGATTGGCTGCTGCGCTCCGTGTCGCGGGTTGATCCCCGCACGGAACAAATATTTGTATGACCTACAGGTAGTTGTTCCGGGTCTGGCTGTTTGTGTGAGGTGTCGCCGCCGGGACTGATCTTTCAATAGGATGCCTTAAAAAACCAGACAATACCTTCACAATCAACGATGCGGAAACCAGTGAATTACTTCTCACCACCCACTTCCCAGGCTGCCAGATTGCGACCCAGCAGAGCTGGGCACCGTACAGTGAAAGGGCTACGAGCAACCTGGACTGGGAGGTGGCTTCAGAAGTAATAGACAAAGACAAATTAATATGGGCAATCAACACCTTCCTACCTTTCAAGGCAGCAGGGTTGGATGGTATTTTTCCGGCTCTACTTAGATGGAGCGGTGACTCGCTAGCCGAATACCTTGTCAAGATATTCCGTGCCTGTCTGGCCCACCGCTACATCCCCTTGAAATGGCGCGAAGTAAAAATAATCTTTATTCCAAAACCAGGTAGGAGCGATTATACTCAACCCAAGTCTTTCAGACCCATCAGCCTCACCTCGTTTTTCTTGAAAACACTAGAAAGACTGGGAGACAGAAGGATTAGGAACCAAATATCGCTACTTACACCGTTACACCCTAACCAACACGCCTACTGCGAAGGCAAGTCAACTGAATCCGCACTCCACTGCGTGGTCACACGCATAGAAAACGCTCTAAAAACCAAAAACCCAACACTGGGCGCCTTCATAGACATAGAGGGTGCTTTTGACAAAACGAACTTCGCCAGCATCAGCCAGGCACTAGTCGTGCACGGTGTGGCACCAACGCTTACACAATGGATTCACATTATGCTAAAATATCGCGCTATTCAATTTACTGTAAACACTACCACACGATGTATCGTTAGTAGGGGCTGCCCACAGGCTGGGGTGCTGTCACCACTACTGTGGAACCTAGTAGTAAATGAGCTCATTACAGAGCTCAACGCTACCAGTCTATACTCGGTGGGTTATGCAGATGACATAGCAATTCTAATCACGGGGAAATTTGAAGGCGTCCTATGTGACCTCATGAGGAAAGCCTTCAATATAATCGAGAATTGGTGTACTAAACACGAACTATCGGTTAACCCCACCAAAACAGAACTAATAATGTTTACAAACAAAAGAGTCCTTAGACCACACAAACTCCCTAAACTATTCAACACCGAACTAACACTCAAAGAAGAAGTCAAGTACTTAGGGGTGATTCTCGATAGCAAATTGCTCTGGAATAGGCATCTTGACTACAAACTCAACAAAAGCACAATCGCACTGTACCAATGCAAAAAAATGTTAGGAAAAACGTGGGGGCTGTCTCCAAAGATCACGCTATGGCTTTAAACAGCGGTGATCAGACCAATGCTGACTTATGGCGTCTTGGTTTGGTGGACGAGAACTGAACTCTCGACCACCGCCTCTAGGCTTCAGCGGTTCCAAAGGCTAGCCTGTTCCGCCATCACGGGCTGTATGAGAACAACCCCAACTGCGGCAATGGAGATAGCCCTACAACTAACCCCCCTTGAATTGTACATACAGCAGGAGGCAGCATTAGCAGCCATCAGGCTTATGCACTTAGGCATATGGGGCAAGAACCACACCAGTCCCCAAACAGGCATCCTGGACCGGGTGATTGAGTATCAACCACTCATCGCTGCCCCGTGTGATAGGACACCTAATAAACCTATGTTCAACAAAAGATATAGCATACAAACAACAGAGGAATTAAGGGATCAGTCAGGAGCCAATGAAGTACGCATCTACACAGATGGCTCTAAAACTAAAAACGGCTCAGGGGCTGGCGTACCGCCCCGGGCGTCGGGGGCCACGTGGTGGCTACCGGCCACCGTAGGCGCGGGCCTGTGGACGGGGAGCTATGGGCTAGCTCGCCGTCCGTCCGTCTCATGACGACAGGCCGTGTCGACGGCGCGTTCGTGTTCCACGCGCGCCTCATAGAGAGTCAGCAATAAGGAAGGGGTCCGCAAGGGCCGAAGCCTGCCGGGGCTGTGGGACTATTCGAAAGAGATACTGTGGCCCCGGAACACAAAGGGCGATGAAGGAACATGGATGGGTTTTAGTCAGTAAAAGTCTGACACTCCCTCCTGCTCCGCCCAGAGCGGGAGAAGTCATTTGATGATTTCCCATCCTAAAAAAAAAAAAAAAAAAAAAGGGGCTGGCGTACACTCCCTTGACCTCAACTTTAACTTTCACTTACCACTAGGCGAACACAGCTCGATATTCCAATGCGAGTGCGTCGCCCTAACACAAGCTGCGACAGCCGTAAAGCGTCTAGGGGTTCACAACTACGCAATCAGATTCGTATCCGATAGTCTAGCTGTGCTTAAGGCCCTAGAAAACAAACAAACTAACAGTACATTAATATTTGAATGTCACCTCGCCCTGGAAAGTATATCGCTGTCTAACAGAATTACACTCCAGTGGATCAGAGGACACAGTGGATCCCTAGGCAATGACGCCGCAGACGAACTTGCCAAGAGAGGTTCCGAGTTGGCAGTGCTAGGCCCGTACCCACTCCTTCCCTTACCTTTCTCACAATTCCGTACATGGATTCGCCAGAGATCAACTGAACTCCATAACAACAAATGGTTACGGTCCACAGACTGCAGGCAGTCAAAAATGGCGATGCCAAGTCTTAATCCGCGACTAACAAAACGACTGCTCAGCCTAAGTAGAAATAACCTCAGAATAATAATAGGGACAATAACGGGCCATTGTCCCCTAAACAAACATCTTTTCAACATAGGCGCCACGGACAGCCCACTCTGCAGGAGCTGCTTTGACGCTGAAGAATCGGCTGCCCACGTAATCCTGGAATGCGAGGCAGTGGCTACCCAACGCAAACAAATCCTCGGAACGGTGGGGTCGCTCCGCGAAGCCTGTGAAGCTCCCAGGAAACTTCTGTGCTTCTGGGCGGAGCTAGGCTGGCTAACTTAGCCAGGACACCTACGCACAACGGACCGATTAAGAGTCTAAGTGCGGAAAATGGAGTCCCTACTCTACTCTACTCTACTCTACTTGTGTGAGGTGTGAGTTTAAATGTTTGTAAACGCACCACGATACAGGAGAAATTCATAGTGTGGGACAATGTTTAAAAAAAAAACAATATTTGAAGCAGTGTATTCAATTGTTGGTGAGCCAAATAAATTAAAAATACAAGTTTTCAATAATTATTTCAGGTCAAAAGACTTCGATATTGAAAAGTTCAAAGAAGGCGCCAAATACTTCGTCGGCTACCACGACTTCACCACATTCAAACACTTTGACAAACTGAAACAGAACAAGCACAACAGACGAGAGATTCACTCCATTGAAGTGAGGCCTGGGAGGACACTCCTCACCAGCTACTCAGTGGACCAAGACAGCATATTTGATTATTGGGACATTGTTATTAAAGGAAGAGGATTTGTTCATAACCAGGTAGCTATTTGTTTAATAAAATACTGTAAAAAATAAATATCGCTAGACATTACACACAGCGCCATCTGGTACCACACTAAGCAACGAGGCTTGTGTCGTGGACACCAGATAGTTGATATACTACACAGATACTTTTTGTTTTTAAATACATACCTACTTATTATACATATAAACATCCATGACTCGAAAACAAATGTCCATGCTCATCACACAAACATTTGCTTCAACCGAGATTCGAGCCCGGGACCCTAAGAACGTAAGGCAGCCTCACTACCGCTGCGCCATTCGGGTCGTCAATTGTATATATTGTATGCTACTTGTAAAAAGAAATAGCTGTTTAAGGAAAATATGTGTCAGATTTAAGCAAAACAGCAGTGTAATGTATATGTACACTCGACGATGTTGGTTATAGACTACTTTTCTGTCTTACTAATAAGGTAGAAAAATGATCAACCGCGAACATTGACGACTGATCACGATTGTACATCCTACTTTGCTGGCAATTTGCTTGTCTTTGTCGTCTATCAATTACATACGCGCTGTGCCTTTGTAGGCTAGGAAAAAATCTAAACATCTCTAAATTCATTCCAGATACGTCGCATGGTAGGTGCCTTAAACGCCGTAGCCACAGGCAGGATACCTCCAGAAGAAATAAAGGTGATGCTACAAATACCGTCGAAGCACTCGTGGGTCAGCGGCATCCAATCCGGACCCCCCGACGGGCTGTACCTGTGCGACGTGCACTACGACCCTCAGGACCTTGTCTACGACCCGGACAACACTCGGGAGGGAAGAGAGGAGGACGATAATGACAGTGAATGTGAATGAGAGGGATAGACGATAGACTTTGGGACTTAGTTGAGGTTTCTGGCTGCTATAGGCTAACTAGAAAAACATTAGTGCTGTGGAAAAGTTGAAGATCAAAACAACGAAAAGGCTCTGTAAACAGGTATTGACAAATAGGATCGTTAATTTTCTCATTTAACAATTCTGACATTTATTTTTGCATTTAACTATTAATCTCAGTTTTAAACTATTTAACAATGAGTTTCCTCAATGAACTCCAAAAATACAGAAAAAAGTTAAAAGTAACTGAAACAGTAGTTACTCAAGTCGACGGAAAACGCTACGTCGAGAGAGAATCTACAATAACATCTATAAGTCCGAATACATACGGATTCGTGGTCGATACGAAACCCGACATTATACCAGTATTAATAACCGACTATGTATATATAGGTTCACAAGATTGTACAGCGAATACTGTTATAGAAGCATATAACATCAAACATGTGCTAAGTTTAGGTATACAAGTAGAAGTTACGGTCAACAATAAGTTTATAAACTGCTTAGATTTGCCTGAAACTAATATCAAAGAGGTTTTATTAGATAGTTTGCCGTTTATTCGAAAGGCTGTGGAAACCAAAGAGAATTGTCTCATCCATTGCAATGCCGGCGTTTCTCGTACCTCTATGGTCGCTATAGCTTATTTAATGCATCACGAGAAAATGCAGTTTCAAAATGCTTATGATTTAGTAAAAGGCAAAAGACCAGCTATTCAACCTAATGATGGGTTTAAAAAACAATTGAAAATCATGAAACCTGGTGAAATAATTTGAAATAATGCTGTGCTATTTTAGGCTTTACTGCTTAGGTGATAAGTGTTAACTAAATGTTGTGTTATAAGTAGTATTGATGTGGATCTATTACTGTAAAAATGTAAAATATATTTTTGGAATTGATCAAATATTTTTTTTATTCCTATGTAGTACCTGGTTTCTGAATTGAGAATTTGAAGTAGAACTTGACGAACTGTATTACTTCTCAATTTATAATCTGGTTGTTAACCTTTTGACCGCCACGTCAAAAACAAAAAAGCGTGCCCTCGGCGCCAAGCTATGAATTCATCCTATAATACCTACAAAATAGTAGTGAGTTCGAAATTATATCGATAAAGCACTATTTATTTTTTAACCTAGAGTATGTTTTTAATAAAAGGTCTATACCGGAACAATATAATACAGGAGTTTTATTTCTTTCCGCTTTGTCCTTTAAGACAGAAATAATAATGATATGTGTCACAGTTTCGGCGTTAAATCCACAATTCAAAACAACAATCGATAAATAAAACCAAGTCAGTACTATCACAGCACTATGTTCAATCATGACGTACTTTCTTGTCACCTTATGATGACAGTGGCGTAGCTGGCACGGCTTTTTTAATTTGCTCGCCTCTGCGCTAGAGGTGCGCAACCGATATTTATAAAGAATATCGAAATAATAATAAGTATTTTGTTTTAATGGTTGGTCATGGTCTCATAATACTAAACGCAAAAATATTGATCTACGCACAGTAAAACTATGCATTTTTTGCACATTAAACGAGTGTCAGGCCGTTTTTATTTTGCTGCACATATTTTACATCGCTGACTTTTGCCGGTTAGTATTTTAACAGGAGAATGCTCTAAGGCATCATTATGTAATTAAATAAAAAAAGTACATTAAACGAGCTGTGGTATTTTGGTCGTAAATATACGACCCTGACTAAATCGTCATGGACCCGAAAATAATTAAGGTTAATAATGGATGACCGCATCCATTATTAATAATTAATAATATTTAATAACAGTAAAGGAACTACTCTATTTAAAAAAAACGCGTTTGACGTCATGGGTATGTCAAACATAGACGACTGTGGCGTCCCCAGCACAGACATTACAACAGTGTGATAGAGATGGGCATTACAGTCATTACAATTAATCGATAATCAACTAACACTCGACTTTTATAGAGCGCATAGCTCAGTTTTATAAAATTTTCTTGATTTCTCAAACATAAAAGTTCAATAGCAAATGTTTTATTTATTTACTATTGCAGAATTCAGAGTAAATTAAATATAACGTAGGTTGCCGTCGAGGTCGATATTCTTGTTACATTGACTGCTACTTACATCACTACGTGTCCTGTTATGGTGACTGGCGTCGAGGGCACTATGTTTTTCGAACTTTATGACTGGTTTTCTTTTTTGCCATATTACGTTACTAAAGATGAAATCTAACGAAAGCAATTCATTTCAAATAAATTAAGAAGAGTCAAGGTACTTAATTAACAAGGGAAATAAACAAAACAATGCTGTTATAGGACATTTATTTACGTTTTAAAGTTCTGCCACGCAGTCGCGACCGTGGCGTGCTAGGCACATTTTGGTTTGTCGTCTATACACGACTGTGGCGGTCAAAAGGTTAATCCTTCATTGCGATACTTTTGCTTGGGTGGCACGCAACCCTGCTAATAAAAGGTCTAGGCTAAAAATGAACTGGCGATTAAGTGCCGTAGATGCGGAATTCTTATTTATTTTTTTATTTAAAATGCTAAGTAATGCCAAATTGGCAAGTACGACTGCAGAACAGTCTTTTCAGTCTGCCTTTGCGTCTCTGTACAAGTGGTACAAGCAAGCATAAAATCAGCGGCAATGGCAAAATATTATAACCTGCTTGCACAACACACCACAAACTAAATAAGGAAGCCGACCCCAACATAGATGATTACGATGGTAACAAAATAAAACAACAAGACATACAAACAACTATTGTAATAACTAATAAATTGGGCAGTTTTAAGTACATGAGCCAAAACGCGTGTTAACATCCGGCCCTACCAATGGAAGCCATGACACACTAACTTACACGTTATTGTTATTATTACTGTAGCACCAAGTTCATAAGTTGTCCGAAGCACTTAAACTTAATCAACACGATTCATATAAATATTTGTATGTACAATGTTTATATTGGATATAGAAGCTATGTTATTTGTTATTATCATTTATTTTGGCAACTGTATAGTCTTACTCTGTAGGCAGAGTTGTAGGATGTTACAAGCAGCGTTTTATTGTATTAAAGGAGGGGGAATACCACGACGCGGAATCGGCCTGGGCAGGTCAGGAAGAAAGAGCTTCAAAAAGCACCTTCTGATCTGCCTATTCACGTCATTCGGCTCTTTTCAATTCTGACGACGAGATTCGACTATTCGCTTACACCGAGCCGCTTATGTCGATTTTGCGTCGACAAGTGTGGGTACTTCCTAATTGTGAAGATTTATCTATATATAAATATTCGTCAAAAAAGTACAACACAACATCTTTAGAGCGAGTACATTACAAAAGATTCGCTAAAAAGAGATTGATAGAAAAATAGGAGTTCTTTGACATGATGATGAAGAATATCGAAATAAAAAGCAAAGGTTAGACGTGACCATAATAATACTTGTGATCTTGACTTGTTGTTGTAACATCCTACAAATCTGAATAAGAATGGACTGGCTTATCAATACATGTACCTATATATGATAATAAAATCTTCTTACAATTAACTGGGCAGTGTACATGAACATATTCAGTGGAGATATATTATTACTACGAACTTTATTCAATATAATCATACAAAGATGTCTCCTGTTTGCACTTCATCATTAAGTACATAATACATTAAATATTTCATTTAAATTCGGTGGCGATTTCAGGCGTTTCTTCAATAAAATCTGATTCAATTAGATAACAATTATACTATATAATTATTTACATCTAAATAATATGATCGTTTATAACTTTGATAATGGACGTTAGTGTTTTAGTTTATACATATAAGTTATTATATAATTCTGAAGCACCTGTAAGCACAAGTGGGGGCCCAATACCGAAAAATAAAAATGGTTTTATCGAGGCAGTACAAGAACACCATGCCTACCTACTGCTCATATATATCAACAGTGCCAATGTCGTAAAAGGCATTGAGTTGCTGCTGTAATTTCAACTCTCAGCACTGGTCCGAACGTCGTAAATTCCACAGCGCTTCTTCCCGGAAGGTAGCTTCAGTTAGTCTGTTTCTTCAGTATTGGGCCCCAATTTAAGCAAGCTCGTTATGTTACATAGCATTAAACATAGTACCTAACAAAGAAACAATTTGGTTTACCAATGAACACTTGACTTTTTGGTGATAGCAACCTCAGGTTAAAACAGTGACAGTAAACTAACGTTAAAAAGCAGACATAACTAAAAACTATTCCAATGATTTTAAATTGTGCTTTCGTAAAATGCGAAATGGCAAGTTAAGTACTGGTTTAGAAACTTAAGTTTAAAAGTGGGGAAAGCGACCGATAATTTCAAAAATGTCTTTTTTTTTTTCATTCTTTTTTCAAATCGTTCCCCCCATTTGTAATTAGTCAACTTAAAAACTACTTAAGGCTAATGTCATTCGCGTTACAACCATTTTTAATGATTTCTGAGACCACAACAGTACATAATAATTTTATTATTATTTCGAAGCACTGAACAGGACGGGAATGTTAATTTTGAATCACAAATTTGCTAAACCAAACATAATATTATTTGATGTGCATTCTGGACCTTCCCTCTTAAACATAAGACTTACTGCAGAAAGAAAGATCATCTTCGATTCATCAAATTAGTTTTGTAAATTGTCGCTTTAGTTTCAACACCATGCAAGTCAAAAATAGCAACTTTACAGGAGAAAAACAACTACAGTACTTTCACAGTTTTTATGCCTTGTAACTGGGACTGTAGCTACATTTCATTGTTGTCTTTGTTTCGACAATTCAAAAGTTCCTGTAACTGTAACTTGAAATAAATGTTTTGATTTTGTCATCATTTTACAATATCATTTTATCATTTGTATACTTTAAATTAGATAGAGACGTTGCTTGTTTCTGATTGGGTGAAACAATGCGTCTGCCGATTTTCTAGCTTCCATCAAGTCAAACCCGCCAAAAATTGACTTAGATGGTGTTAGAACTTAAACTACGAAAATGTATTAAGTTAAATTCTGTATTATTGTATTAGTCTCTCACACACGCAACAATAAGTAGCTATGACCATTGACCAGCTTTCAGTCTTCTAGCATTATTTCTTCATAAAATCTCAATTTGTCAAAAAATCTTATAAATTATTCTGTAAAATAAATGTTAAATAATTAACATAAATTAGATAAGAAAACGAGTCTTACTCGCGTGTCAACATTTCGCGATACACGTGAACGTGCACGGTAGTGGCCTTACGCCAAGTTCGTAATTACTATGTCCAGAAAAAGTTGTGCTAAGTTCAAATGTCCGCTCTGGGTAGATCATATTTATAATCTAAGAGCTTTTGTAATAATCGTCGGCCTTCGCATCTTTTTTATCGCTCAAACAAAACGGACGGATTCAGTGTCCCGCTTGACTACTTAATCAAAACTAATTACTAAATAACTTTGTTTCTTTCCCCGCACGTTTCCTCTGAATATCTACCACTAAACAAAATTGTAAATGTCCATTGTACTCTTAGCGCAATAAAACAAACACTTATTATGTATAAGGCACTAAAATATTGTAACTAATAGAATAATTGACTTCACGAAAACAATGTGTCACTCAGATATTTCATTGAATCATTAATAAACCGGTCTTTTTCAAAAGTCCTCGGATTCTCGCATTTGTTTTACTGATTTCCTTAATCTCCTGCGACATTTATATAATTGCTATATATTTGAAGCAGTGTGCGCACTACTGAGTCAAGTCGTAACAGCCAAGCTGCATAATTTCTTTACTGCCTTACACTTCCAGAAATCGTCGTGATACCAAACAAACTGCGACCTTACGTAGTGGTCATAAAGCTCATTTCAAAGCATACAAAATTAAGTTTATATAACATTCTTTATACAGGACATGTTATAGTAATCCATGTGATTAAATATTTAGTATTACGCAAAAGCGATTGATATACGCGTAATATAAAAGGGTCTACATTCTAAATAAGTACATTTAATCATGCAATAACGTACAGCTAGCAGAATAATGTATATATTTCTGTTCGAAACTGACTGTACAACTTAAAGAGTTTTGTTGCAAACTGTACGCAAGTATTACGATAATTTCATATAAATAAGGACGAATATAAAAAAAGTCTTAAAACAACCTTGTGTCATTCCTGATTTAAAAGGAATGTGGGCAAATATTCTAAAACTTATTATATACTTTGTGAGCATTTTCAATTATCTACATGACTGTACGTGCAACAACCATAATGTTGACTGACTTAGGTAGATAGTGTTCAGGGCAGCCTTAAGTGTCAATTTTAAATGACTATTATAAGCCCATCTATTACCAGCCTTCATTGGATTTGATTCAATACTAAGAATCAATTATGCATTTCAAAATCTCTTACTATAACCAAGTGGTATACATAATACTACTGTTTTTATATAGAGTATATAATGTAATATATGTATACAAATGCATGTTTCAATACAAGTCTTATTTTCAGTCACATTTTATATGTATTTATTTCAGTATATGGCTGTTGTTATATTTTATTGAACACTTACAGAGACGTGATTATAATGTAGGCAGAGATCAGCGATGAGCAAGTTCTGCAATAACCCATGAACTGCCCACGAAGTAGACACAATAGTTAAACAATGGCGTCTCGATCAAATTGGTCATTTGACAGATCATGATATATTGTCCTTGATTACGATATAGAATACTTTTAGAAAGTTAAGAAAGTTTTCAAGCTATAAAATAAAGCTTTGATTCGACAGATGACAGTATTTAGAAGCTTTTCCCAGTACGGCCGAACTCCGGATAAAGATGTTTTTCGCGAATAGAAAATGATTCAATAAACAAAAGCGTGTAACTGGAAACAATCATGTTCGTAACTTTTGTTCCCGATGTTGAACGTCACGAACGCACGTCTATCATTCCAGTCTTTTTCACTCTTATGCAGTAAGGTATTATTACATAAGAGTCAAATGATGCGCGCTCCAGTATCATCTATAACCATCGCATTAACACGACACTTTATATATATTACTTTTACAGCTCAACTCTATATGAGACTTAAACATAACTGTCGAAATCTGGGTGTATTGCTACACATCTGACTAACCCTTAGATGATTACAAGCGTTATGTTATATTACCTAGAAACTCCTAGAAGCTCTTAAGCGTAAGCCCCCTAGCAGGTAAACTGTTGGCTTTAGCTGGCGCGTCTCTAGCTTGCGAATGAGCCACCGCAATACTGAGACACTGCACCCATTCTTCAGCATTCTTCCCGTCTTTCGGCTTCAGGATTAACGTCTGGTCTCCAGTGAAGATCTCGAAGGCCTTGGGGATGTTGCGCGCGCCGCGGGAGACCTTTACTGAGCGAATCTGGTTTATGTCGATGCTTTCGCCACCGCTCTGCAATGAAATGGATTACTTTGAATTGGTGGATATGAAGTGTTCAAACAGGCAATAGTCAGACACTTTACAGAGAGGTAGAACGTAGTGTAAGAAATTGATCTCAATATTTTGAACACTGTTATATGGTTTAATTATATTAAGAATTTGAATTTCTATTTTAATAATTATAGCAAGAGACAATTTAAATAAAATATTTTTTTTTTTATTTTTTTTTTATTTAATATTTTTTTTATTAATTATAATATGCCGAGTCACAGTGGCTTGTCTCCATACAAAAGCTTGGACATAGATTATTCATACATTATATTATACTTTTCATCAAATCACAAAAAGTGCAAAAAATGGGCACCATGTATCTTTGAAGAAAATGAGGCATATAATGACAAAATACTGGCATAAAAATACCTGAACGAAAATCGGCCAAAATCACGAGATATTCATGTTTTTTATGTTGCCTCCCATACATTAAAAACTGTTTTATTCGATTTACTCCTAAACTTATAATTCCAATCTCAAAAGACGTTCCGGAAACATTTGCTACTTTTTGATATAAAGGGTGTAAAACACAACTTAACGAAGCCGAAAGGCACTTGTTCTCCACATCATTGCGATCATTTTTTTGTTTCACACCATACCTGGGAACCTTCTAGTTACGGAGATATTGGGGGTCAAAGTTCCAACTTTTTGACAACTTTTTTTTAAATACAAGTTTTTAATGTAAGATTTTTACTTTAAAGACCTCCACGACCCCCGTACTATTCAATCCATCCATTAGCACAATGTTTTGAGTGCGTTGCATTAAGTTCTACCACAAAACATGATTTTTCACCCCAAAAAGAAAAGTCGTTTCCAGCAATAATTTTTGCGTAAAGTTACTTAGTTTGATGTACAGAATGCTTGGTTGACGGCTTCGTGATGAGGTGGTTTACACCCTGTATACATCGAATCGAGTGTATTTAGTTTTGTGAAATTACGATTTTGAATTTTTCATTACCCTATGTCCAAGCTCTTGTATGGAGGCAGACTTCTGTGCGAGTGTCTGACATCTATCGCGAGTGTATGGCAGTTGACCGTGAGTGTATGGCAGTTGCCGTGAGTGTATGGCAGTTGACCGTGAGTGTCTGGCACTTGACCGTGAGAGTCTGGCACTTGACCGTGAGTGCGTAACACATGGTTCAGTGCGTGAGTACTCACAGATCCCTTGCAGGAGAGATGGGCTCCGGACAGCGTGAAGTATCTCGTCCGCCAGCGCCGGAACAGTCTCCAGCGTCCCTTCTTCTCCTTGAGCTGACCCTCGATGACGGGCACTCCGTCCGCGGCTAAGAAGCCTACTGCTCGTTCCGGGTGAGTGCATAGGAAGCAGCCCCAGGTCGCCTATACGGAGAAGAAAATAATATTTTCGTACCACTTGCTCAAAAAAATGACATTCTATGCCACAAAAAGCGAACATAACAATAGTCATTTTTAATCTGTTTAAAACAGGGAAAGAAAATTGTACTGAATTTCATTCATCCTCTATGGGGAGACTGTGTGATTTAAATTTGGAATACTTACCGATATTTATACTGAACTACATCTGTGTTTACACCATTGAGTTTGTATATAAAGCATTATACATTTTTTTGAAAAAGGAATACGCATTTATTATGCAGTTATGATTATTAAATAAAATTACGAAAACCGACGAGGCCGTATGAGCTTGATGCCTTTGCTTTTCCGACAAAAAAATATTAGTCTAGGAATTTGCCGCGTTTTTGTTCTTTTCAAATACATAAACGTTAAGTTTATTTTAATTTATTTTTATAAATAAGTTAATGTTCTAAAATGCTTATCTCATATTATTATTGTGTTAATTTTTTCGCAAATGGTACAAAAAGTAGAGTATTTTCCTCGGTGATAAAGCTGTCTTAGTCTTGGGTGAACTTAAATCGTCACCCGCGACAGAAGACACTGCTTTATCCCCTTGGTTAATAATCTACTATATTGTGTAGACTTGTCATTTTAGAATTAAAAGATGATGTATGTCTTAAGCTCGCTTCTTACACCTCGCCGGCCAATTTGTACGAAGATGTACACGATACACTATGAACAAACCCGCACGTCCGATAATCGGACTATACTGTGCCCACTACACAGTGCCACGCAGCCTCTAACGACGTTCTTACTCAGGCGCGTTTGCTTCATCAAACTACGTAAATAGCTGAACCAATAATGTTAGGCACCTGTGTGGGCGGCAGGGCGGCGCCGTCGGTCCGCCGCGCCACGACTTCGAACACGTCGAAGAAACCCGCCGCGCGCAGCTCGTTCAACAACATCTCTTGTTCCTATGTAGCAAAGAAATTATTTTAGGTTAAGACGTTGATACTATAGCGATGGTCTCATGAATTTTGTCATTATACTGTTTTGGAAGCTTGCAATTTATTGGACGCTTAGAGCGGTTTTAGACTAGCGTATTTTTAGCGCGAATAAGCTCGTACCGGCTTAGGCGCGCTCCCTTATACGACTTTATGAGCGCATCAACACTCATACGAGTCACTAGTGAAACAAAAGGCGGAAGTATGCGCGCCTACACGCGCTTTAGAAAACACGATGCAAGCCGAAAATATGTTCGTGTTGTATCGTGTTGATGTTTCTATTTAATATCATATCCGCTCTGATAACATCGGTAGCATTGGCATGTGTATGTGACTAAGTTGTATGTACCTGCAACGGCCCTTCTGGCTCCGCAGTCGGTTTTTGAAATTATTTGTTATGAATTAGAAACCAGTAAAAGTTGAGCATACCTTGATCCCAGGGAAGGCGCCAGTAACGAGCGTGAGGAAGGTCTTGTTCTCGCACTTGAGTATGTCCCAGCAGTGCTTCAGCGACGCCACCGTGGGGTCGCGGGACGACAGGGCCGCGTCGTGCCGGGCTTGCAGCGCTGCATACATTGAATAAAGCTTTACGAGTTCAGAAACACTTGATTGGAAACAAAAACAAAATAAATGAAACACAATGACAGAGTGTCAGTATGACATACCTAGGAACATGAGGTGTATCCAGACGCGTGGCGCGCGCGTGCGCATGGAGAAGAGTGCGCGCGCGTACAGGCAGTGCGCACCGCGCCGTCCGCACGCGAACTGCAGCCGCGCCTGCTTCTTGGAGCGACGCTCTGGGACACAATGTTGACATTATTTTATCAATCAGTCGATTTGTTCTTCAGCTCCCGGTTGAAACTAAAAGACCTTAACATAGTTGGGAAAAAACTAGGCAAGTGGTCATAATTCTCCTAATCGATCTCACAAATTGCGATTGCGACGCACGAGCGACGCGCGCGCCCTAAACTTTGGGAATAAACTGTTAAATAAGTATAAGCAACAGAGACGAAGGTCTTCAACGGTACTCAGCCATCCATAATTCAACCACAGTTTACAACAATGTTCACAAAGAGCTCTACAAAAAAAATCGAAACAATATTAAAACGCGAACTCACCCTCAATAGTACACTTGGCAGGCGGCGGCAGCCTCAGCGACACATTGTCCATGTACGCCTTGATCTTATCCAGGTGCTTCTCGCAGAAGTGCTGCACGGTGTCCCGCATCGGGTACGGCTCGAACACACTGATCCGGTGGTTGGACGACGTGTTGTTATTGCCGTTATTCGTATTAATCATGGTAACACTCGTATTATTCGCCCGTCTGGACGTCACGGTCACCGGCCCGGATATCGAGATCGGGTTGGTCGGACTGACCGATATCGGTCCCGACCCAGGTGTGTTGGATGTGACGACCGACACGGTGCCCAGGGCCGTGTTGGAGTGTTGGATGGATACAGCCGATGTGATGGGTGTGAGACCGTCCGATGACTTGCCGGAGGTCAGCGGGTTGACGGATATTGATTGTGTAGCTAAAGGCGGCCCGGATATTATTGTTTGGTTGTTCTGGAATTAAAATAAGTTTTTTTTACTAACTGTTGTTTTTTTATGTCATTGAAAATGGCGGAAATATTACCCTACTTTCGGGCTATTTCGAAATTTAAAATACGATCGTGAGAAAGTTAATTAGTCGTCATGGATGCCATATTCATTGTTTTCTGCGCGTGCTAATGGCGAAAATGGGGTTAAAATAATAGGATAGGATATGAAATGAAAAAAATTAAACGTCAATGAAAATTACACCTATGTGGACTGGTGTAATTCATTGTTTTTGGAGCGTGACAGATGCCAAAAATTAAGTCAAAATTAAAAAAAAAAAGGTTTAAGGTGATGTGAACTTACGCTACTTGTGTTGGCTCCGATGAGTATGTTGTGGTGATGGTGCGAGCGCGGCGTGGGCCGGACGGGCTTGCCCATCGCGCCGCTCGACGACGACGACGGCTTGCTGCTCGATACTGTGCGACAAGCGACTAGGTATCAATAGATTCCTACGAGTAGTCATTGCTTCCAAATAGTGTTATTTCCACTTATAAAGGGTGTAAATAGACCCTTAACGAAGCCGAAAGGCACTTGTTCTCCCTGTCATTGTGATCATTTTTTGTTCTACTAGTTACGGAGATATTGGAGGTCAAAATTACAACTTTTTCACAAGGTTTTTTTTTCAAATACTAGTTTTTAAGATCATAACTTTACCTTAAATACCTCCATAACCCGTTTACTATCAAATGCGTCCATCAGCACAATGTTTTGAAATTTTTTGGGGTGATTTTAAACCCCAAAAAAAAAAGTCGTTTCCCAGCAATAATTTTTGCGTAAAGTTACCCAGTTTGACGTACAGAATGCTTGGTTGACGGCTTCGTGAAGAGTCCGCTTACACCCTGTATATGAACTCTATGCAAGTGTAAATAGTTGATTGCAGGTTTACGAGCACAATTGAAGTCATAAAAAAAATATTGTTGTAGCGCAAATTAAACTTGAGTAAGTTTTTAGGTTGTTTTTTTTAAACATATTTTTACGTTTTTGGAAGCTAAATCGCGAAAGCCTCTTTTCAATGTGTAGATTACTGTTGAGTATGCATCGTTTTATGTTTACCTGTGTTAGTGGTCCCATTTGGTGGCGTGTTGATCTGCTGCGAGGAAGACAACCGCGTCATACTCTTGTGAAGGCCGCCTACAGAACCCCCTGGTGCACAAGAGAGAAAGTAGAAAATGTTACAGATCTTTAATTGCCATCATTTATAATTATTTATATTATATTCATTTATTTTAATTTATATGGAACCATCATAGTTTCCGATCTGGCCATCCATGCCCACTTGGAAAATTCACGCTGTATATTATTTTTAACTAATTTATATTACGTTTTTGACTAACATAGTTTAAAGCACGATTTACTAACATGTATCTGAATAATAGTAGATAAACCACAAGTGAAAAAAGGGAATATAATTCGAGGGACTGAGTTGAATCCCGAGAGTAGCAAGGGATTCTAGAGTAGAATCCTAAGCGGAAAGAGGGATACAAAAACCGAGATGATTTTTTTTTTCACGTGTTGTGTACTCTACTTTTTACCATTGACTGCGAGAAAATAAATAGAAGTATAGTAATTATATTTCAAGTGGGTTAATAATAACAGCCAATCGGGTCGATCTTCAAGGTAAAGCCACGCTTACCAAGGTCGGTCTGTGGATGGGTTTCGCTCGTGCTGCTGCCTGTAAGTGAACACCAGCTCACCTGCCACATTGAGCCGGGTCATGCTGCGGTGCGGCGCGGGCCCGGGGTGCAGGCGGCCCGTGCTGCGCGAGTCCCCCAGCTTGGCGCGGCGCGCATACCCGCCCGGCCCGCCAGTGCCGCCGCCCGCGCCGCTCGTGCTGCTGCCTGTAAGAGGGAAGAACATCTTTATCCGCTCCAGCCTGTCAATATACCTTGCTGTCCTACTCCGCGACAGCAATGCCCTAAGTCCAGATCTATGGACCTGGCAACCAACCAAGGCAAAAAATCCAAACCGAATACACTACACGAAAATACTACAACACTCATACCCGTTTTCACCTAAACTAAGGGATTCCTAAATGAACGGCTAATTCCCGTTTTCATCAACACTAAGGGTCAGTTCACACCGAGACGGGACGCTGCGCGCAGAGCGATTCAAAATATATTTTTTTTTACTAAAAGAAAAGATACACATTTCATTGTCGAGGCGCAGTGCTGCATGGCGCAATGTATTCTGAATTCTCACAATGAAATGAAGTCAATAAAGTAATATTTTGAGTCGCTCTGCGCGCAGCGTCGCGTCTCGGTGTGAGCTTAGGGATTAATATTTTCATTTTAATATGTGGTTGTCGATCATTCCATCGGGAACTTCACGTAAGTGGTCTACGGCTGTGTACTACGCGACGACTTGGCTTTTTAAGACGAATATAACGATACCTTAAGGTGACACTAGTCGACATTTTTTCCATAGGAATTTCGGGAAGGTATTACTCCACTGTTTGACACTTTATGATATCGTTTTGTCTCATTATAAACTCAAACTCAAATCATTTATTTCAATTAGACCATTACGGCACTTTTGAATGTCGAAAATACAAAAAAGCAAAGCTACAGTCACAGTCACAAGGCATAATAACTTGAGAAAGTACTGTAGTTTCCCATTCCCTAACGTAGATCTCTATGGAGAAGAACGAGCAAGAAACTCCATGGACACTCTTTTAAAAATCAAAATATTGTTACAAAATCTTGGTTACATCATTCATGTTGAGATTATACGTATATGTGAGAACGATGTAGAAAGACGTGCACATTAAGAGCGTCCAGAGTAAAATGATAAATCAAAAATTAAAAAAAATAAAAGTAATTAAAATGAACGAACCGTGGCAGCCAAGAGATGACCAGTCCCAACTGAGAGCGCCCGTTCACGAACATGACGCATGTATCGGCACCATTCAACTCGACCATATTTAAGGGAACTAAGTGACCCGACACACCCGCCACCATCAGCGAGACATTTGAGTGAGCATGACATCCTCTCGTAGCCACCAAGGCATATTCAAGTCAATGAAAGATAACTAAATGTAAGTGGCGGCTGAACAGTACAAAGTACTCACACATGTGCTTTGCAATTATATAATACTAAAAACTGGAATCTATACAATGCAAGTAGGTATATTTTTACAATCTTCTGCAGCTTCCACAATACATTAACATGGGAATCAATTCTTCTTCTTCTTTGCGTGTCGATAGACTCAAATAATGCCCGACCAGTACAATCAATTAGTTTGCAACTATGGTCGTGGAGCAGGACCAGCATTTAGCCAAGCATTTTTATCATCAATGTAATCCCCCAACTAGACAAGATTTAAATTTCGTCTCATTCAGTTGAAGAATGTGGGGAGGTATTTTATTGTAACATTTCAAACAGTACCCCATGAAAGATGAATCTACTTTAGCAAGCCTGAAACCTGGCTGAACTAGTTGGTCCCTATTTCTAGTGTTATAGTGGTGTCTGTCACCTCTTTTACTGAATAAATGCAGATTTTTCCTAACGTACATGATGTTTTCATAGATGTATTGACAAGGTACTGTCATGATATTAATTTCCTTGAACAGTTCTCTTAGAGAATCGCGTCTACGTAATTCATATATGGCTCTGATGGCTCTTTTCTGCAGAATAAATATAGACTCGATGTCTGCAGCCCGTCCCCATTGTAAAATACCGTATGACATAATACTATGAAAATAACTAAAATAGACTAGCCTCGCGGTATCAATATCAGTAAATTGACGGATTTTTCTAACAGCATATGCAGCTGAACTCAGCCGTCCTGCAAGAGATGTTAAATGAGGACCCCATTGTAACCTTGAGTCGAGCGTGATTCCCAAGAAAACCGTTTTATCGACAAATTCTAGTTTCTCTTGATTCAATATTATGTCACAATCATTACTTTTGACATTTGGTAGAGCAAATCTAATGCACTTAGTTTTTTTCCCATTTAGTACTAAATTATTAGCGCTAAACCAATTATGGACCTGCAGTAGGGCGTTATTTACGTCGTCAAGATCAGTGGCACGTCTGTTTATCCTAAATATTAAAGAAGTATCGTCAGCAAACAACACCATATGCGGATGGTTGTTAAATAAACGGGGTAGGTCATTAATATATACTAAAAAGAGGAAAGGACCCAATATCGAACCTTGTGGTACACCCATTTTTACTTTTAAACCCATTGAATTGACACCATTTATTTGTACCTACCATTATGAATTTCATCTGTGCGGAAACAGAATACTAAAATAAAAAGCCATTAAAAAGTTACGAGCTACCAAAGATTCGTTTTTATTGCCAATTTTAACGCCACTTTGGCCGTAAATTAGTAATAAAAGAAGTGTCAAATTTCCAAAACAAAGTCGGTACCGACAAAGCACAACTATCGAATAATTCAATAAAGACGAACAATGTCAGTTTTCGGCCTACACAACTTTTCAAACTAAATTCACGCGGACATAAAGTTTTAACTTACCACAATTTAAATCTATAATTCCAACTTATTAAAAAATATTTAGTTCTTTTTGAGAACTTTTCGAAAAGAAAATCATTCTAATAAGTGATCATCACGTTCTTGAATGAGAGCTTTTTCTTTTTATAAATGAAACATTTTTGAAAAAAATTTGAGTCTGCTACGACTCCATGACGCGCGCTTGCTACGTTCGCATTTTACATTACACAGTCACTTGCTGTCACAAATGTCGTCGTCGCTCCGTCGGCCTTCGGCCTACGCTCCTCATGCCAGCTAGCAAGACTTTTCGAGATATTAGCAAATTGAGAACCTGCTACGACTCAATGACGCGCGCTCGCTTCGCTCGCATATTAAATAACACTCTTTGACTTCTGTCCCCGAAGTGCTGGGCCTCCGCCGGCCTCCTTCGTCGGCCTACGGCCCGATGCCCATGCCGCACAAAAATGATTTAAAAAAAATACACCCACTTTCTGACACAAATGTAATTATACTTATGTAAAAACATGACCATAGAGGGGACAGGCGCGGATACGGGGGGGGGGGGGGGGGCAATGGGTGCCAATGCCCCCCCCTGAACCGGACCGAAAACGTCATCAGCCAAGCTTGAACTAGTTTGTCGGAATTGAAACTAAATATTCTAGTTGTATATCTTGTCATGGGCGTCCCCAGGAGGCAGCTGCTCCTAGAGGCTCAGGATTTTTAAAAGTTATAGCTTTTCCTGTCTGATGTTATAAAATGGTATTGTACGTAATAAATTGTAGCGTTAAATGGAATCACTCAAATCAAAATATTGTTAAACCGTGAGGAAAACCTTTTATCAAAAAGGCCCCTTTTTCCTCTGGATTGGCACTCCTATTGGATTTTTGCATGATCGACCGGTATAGACAGAGCCTGAAATAAATTAGGAGCCCCTTGCCCCGAGGCCTTATATGCAATTATAGCATAATTATCTGAGGCAACGATCTAAAAAAATTTAAGCTCGCTTCGCTCGCTCTTCCAATCTAGTTTTTCTTGAGTCTTAACTTTGTCTATAAGAGGCCCAGGTACCTCCAGTTGGTCGAATGAATTCTAACCTGTTCAAGGTAGGTAAACTGTTAAAATTTTCAAGCTCGGTTCGCTCGCTCTACAGGCTAGTATTCTCTTGAATTCTTTTTTCTAATTTCTCGTCTAAAAACCGACCAAGTAATTCCTATATAGAGGATCGTAACCATTCTAACCTGTCCAAGGCAAGGTGTCATAAATATTTCGAGCTCGCTACTCTCGCTCTTGCAGCTTATTTCCTCTTAAGTGTTGCCTTTGTCTTAGGGTCGATCTAGTAACTCCTGTATAAAGGGTCAAAACAATTGTAACCTGCCCAAGGTAGTGTTAAAATTTTCGAGCACGTTTCGCTCGCTCTTAGAGCCTTAGTTAATTTTGTTGAATAAAATTGTCGCCCTAAGTCGATTAAGTAACATCTATTTCTGAATAAAAAGACTAAAGAAAAGCTAACTTGTCTAGAGTGGAGAGATTAAATATACTTTTTGTCCGTAGACTTTTCAAATAAATCTTAAAAATGAGTACATAACTACTTACTTCTATATAAACAAGTATCGAAATTCTAAGCAATCCCAGGTGACTAACATTTTTGAAGTACCTATTATATCTAGCTATTGCATTTTAAATTCTTTGGAGAACTTCAGCTGCATCCGCAAATAGTAAACCCTTCTAAATCCGTTCTTACTCGCACCCTTCTGAAGCCCCCCCAGCCCAAAAGCTGGGAACCCCCTTGTATCTTGCATATCATGGATTTCCGTAAAGTAACGCCTGATTTCATTTATTATCAAAAGTTCATAATTTTTTTTTATGAATTTTCCGTAAGATAGGTAAAATGAAACAAAAATTGTATCCTGTATCCGCGCCTGAGAGGGGAGGCCTGTTTCCCAGCAGTGGGAACATTATTAGGCTGATGATGATGAAAAACATGACATAAAATTAAATAAAATACACTTCTACCGTCAACGGAACGTGAAATGTCAACTTTGACGTTTACCATGACAATTTATCCAACCTAAAAATGTGCAAATGGCGTGCTATTTTCCAATTTGTATACAGTTTAAAGAATTAAATCTCGTAAACCGTGGGCGTCCGCTTATTGAAAATTTGTAAAAAGCTTTCTATTTATTTATCTATAAAAAAAATATGAACTTCGAAATTGTCCACTAATTGTAATTTTATCCTTGTTCTTTTATTTGTAATTGATTTTTGCGGTTTTTTCATAAAACTCGATTTTCCAAATTTTTTACGCGCGCTTTTTACTATAAATTATCGTGCATCTCACTGAACTCACTCTGTCGGGCACGATGCCAGGTGAGTCAGCGTGCTTTTTGGGCGCGCCCACCAATGAGTGCGAGCCCGCGACTAGTGTCACTTTAACTGTCGAAATCTATCCAGCCGTTTGGAAGATACGAGGTAATTAAGAAAATAACAAACATACATACAGGGTGTGGCGTAAGTAGTGGTCCACCGTTCAGGATTCGATGAACCAGATAATTAACTATAACAATTAAAAATTTAAACCATTTTATACCCAAGGGTTCCGAAAATATTTCCTTTTTGTCTTTTATTTACGAAATTTCTACCTTTTATTACAAATTTAGTTGTAGTTTCAACAAAAGTCATTTATCTTTCATTTTGATTTCTGTTAATTACTGCTGAATACTAGAGCTACCACGATAAATTATGTTTTTTTTTTTTATGTAAATTCAGCTCTTTTGAAGAAAAAGTTGGTTCTTCTCTAATTTTAACCCAAATTTATAACACACCATCAAATTCAAGAGCGATTTTTGTAAAAAAAAACGTACCACATTGTCGGTGCCCATGTATTTAATAATATGCCTACTAAATGCCGATTTCAAAATGATATCATTATAACAGATCCAATAATTTTACAAAAAGATATTCAATTTTAATTGAAGAAAAGAAGATTTTCATTAAACTATTTTTTTAAACTTTATTGCGTTAATACTTACGATATTTGCTAAAAAATGCACTACAGTGTCAATGCCCATTTGTTTTCACCACCACCACCACTCGGTGGTCTGGATGTCTTCGATCGGGATATCTCTCCCGATAAAGACGAGCTGCTTCTCTACCGACACCTCTGCATTCGCCATAAATAAAATGCATGTCAGCATATTCGCGCGGTGTGTACCGAGGCATTTTTTAATTGTCACTGCACTGCACGTTTGTCCAAATCGTTGAGCAAGCCAGTCACCAGTACACGTAGCCAATATCGCAGAGATCACCAAAACAACAAGTCCAATCAGTAGGCAAATTAAACAGAGTCCGGGGTCAGGTCAATAAATCTACACAATTTGCATAACTGGCAGCTAGAAAACCCGCATCTCATAAGGCAAGACAGATCACAGTATCAATTTAAAATAAACCTTTGGACCGGTATCATTAACGGACAGATAATCGGTCCACACGAGCTGCCAGAAACATTAAATGCAGAAAGGTATTTAAGTTTTTTGCAAATTGACTTGCCCTTGCTTCTGGAAGGTGTCGTTCCTGAAGTCCAAGAAGACATGTGGCTGCAGAACGATGGCTGTCCCGCTCACTTTGCTGTTAGAGTACGAGAGCACCTTGATACAGCGTATCCAAATAGGTGGATTGGGCGCATAGGTCCAATATTGTGGCCACCACGCTCGCCAGATCTAAATCCCCTAGATTTCTTTTATTGGGGTTGCCTAAAAGAAAAAGTCTATAGCAAAGAAATCACAAGTATTGACCAATTGAGGACTGGAATCCAGGCAGCAGCTAGAGAAGTCAGCGAAAGCGGGTTTGCCCGACGACTTATACGGTCGTTTATTCGACGTTGCAGAGCGTGTATTGCTGCGAATGGGGGCCATTATGAACATTTCGTTTAATTTTAATGATTGTAATCATGACAAAGATTAATAATAAATGATAAATAAAGTGATTTGTTTTTTTTTTATTTTTTGTTCAAATACCTGAAGTAACAAGTTAGGTCTACATAACTCTGTAATAGTAGTTTTTTTTAAAACAAATTGTCATTGACACTGTAGTGCATTTTTTAGCAAATATCGTAAGTATTAACGCAATAAAGTTTAAAAAAATAGTTTAGTGAAAATCTTCTTTTCTTCAATTAAAATTGAATATCTTTTTGTTAAATTATTGGATCTGTTATAATGATATCATTTTGAAATCGGCATTTAGTAGGCATATTATTAAATACATGGGCACTGACAATGTGGTACGTTTTTTTTTTCAAAAATCGCTCTTGAACTTGATGGTGTGTTATAAATTTGGGTTAAAATTAGAGAAGAACCAACTTTCTCTTCAAAAGAGCTGAATTTACATAAAAAAATCATAATTTATCGTGGTAGCTCTAGTATTCAGCAGTAATTAACAGAAATCAAAATGAAAGATAAATGACTTTTGTTGAAACTACAACCAAATTTGTAATAAAAGGTAGAAATTTCGTAAATAAAAGACAAAAAGGAAATATTTTCGGAACCCTTGGGTATAAATGGTTTAAATTTTTAATTGTTATAGTTAATTATCTGGTTCATCGAATCCTGAGGGCTAATTTACGTAATTTTATGACGCGCCGATGAAGTTGTAGTGCAGTTGCAGTCAAGTGCAATTTCGAGTGATAAACGGTATTCTTGTAATCTTTGAACTGCGCGTAAGCTGCGCGTAAACTGCACGTCAACTGTACGACAACCAAACTGACTTATGGTGTGGCCATTTGAGAGAAAAAATATTACACACTAAATAATCGAATAGAATCGATTACATTTCAATGAAAATGACGTTATTAAAATATTAAAATAATACCCCGGTACAGATTTTAGTGCTTTTTCTTACTTAGTAGAATACCGATCATGTTGCGTTCCGAAGCACGCACTAAAGACGCGCATAGTAGAATGCCGTTATTGCGCTCGCGTGACGCGAACTTGACGCGAGCGTGTCTGACAGCGGTAGAGAATACGAAAAGCGTTGTTTTCATCGAGACTTAACTACAACTGCACTGCCACAGCACTTCTTTAGTTACGTGAATTAGCCTACTGAACGGAAGACCACTACTTACGCCACACCCTGTATAAGATATGGGCGAAAAAGGTCGGCTCCACGAATATCAAATTTATGTCAGTGTTATTAATTACATTTATTTCGTTATTCGTTTTTACAAAAACAGACATTTGTTTACACATTTGGAAACTAACTCGTGAACGCAGTATAGAATATCACAAATACAAACCAGTAGTACTGCCGGTGGCACTGCCAGTGGTCCCCGCGCTGGTGGTGTTAGCACCAGCCGAGTGCGCACCGCCCAGCCGCACGATGGTGACGCCTGTCGACGTTCGGTTCACTTCGCTCTGGCTCGACCCGGACTTCGGACGGTTACTGCTGCAAATATAAGGAAGATAAAACACTTATGTAGCGGACTCGGACTAGAAGGCACAAAAAATATCTGTGAAATAAACACGAAAAAGCAGGATTGCGTGCCTCACGGCTGCGCCAAATGTTAATGAATGATTGAAGTTCACACATTACAATGATGAAGATATTGAGTGGGCTTGCCTAGTGTTGGCCCTGACAGCAGTGAGCAGCTTGTCGGTGAAGAGCGCGGGGAAGGCGCTGCACAGCGAGGTGGCGTCGCGCAGTAGTGCCGCCTGCGCCGCGCGCTCCGCGCTCGGAAGACGCTCCAGTACGAAGTTCAGCGCTTCTTGCGCGCGATCCTGTTCAATGTTACGTGATTTACTCAAGGGGATGTTAGACCGAGTGATAACGTTTTATTTATTGGTATAATTTCTCATAACAGACAACTTAACGTTTTATAAAGAAACCTAGTAATATAGGATGGAATTGCCACCACAAAATGCCACCTGGAGGAAAAGTACTCTAAATACTGGAATTAGCAAATTTTACTCAAAGGAAACGTTCTTTAATTTTTAAAAAGAAACAAATCTTTAAATAAAATCGTTAAAATAACAGCCTGTACTTTTATGGCATCAATCCATAGGGTCAATCATAAGAATCAAATCTCTCTAACAAACATGATAAATGAAATGAAGGGAAAACCATGAAATCTAAACTTATAAATTAAAGGGATAAGATTACATAAGTTAGTACTTAGTTAACAATTACCTTTGACGTTTATTAAAATAACGAAGAACTATTTACATAGGAAGATTGCAATTTGCACAAACAAACACGTTCAAACTGCAATCTTTTTTCTTCAATTGTAAAGGTCCATCCTTTGAGTAGAAGCGCTTTGTCATACCCAAATGGATTTATAACTTTAAATTTAATGGTTTTCCTATAATTTAAATCATGAACTGTCGACCCGACCGATTCGTTCGGGACGCCATTGTTTCTTTTGTGTCTACGTCGTGGACAGATCATGGGTTAATTTATCATGTTTGTTTGAGAGTTTTGATCCATATGATTTACCCTTTCGATTGATGTCAAAAAAGTACAGGATGTTATTTTTTCGAATTTTATTCGGTTCGATTCCCAAGTGTGGCAAACGAATTTTCGTAAATCTGTGAATGCAGATTTGTTTTTTTTTTTTTAAATAAAGGAATGTTTCCTTTGAGTAAAATTTGCTATCTCCAGTATAGAGTACTTTACCTCAGTGGCATTGAAAAATTCCATCCTGTATAAATCATGATCTGTCAACGAACCGATTTGTTCGAGACACAATTGATTAACTATTGTGTCTACTTCGTAGACAGATCAAGGGATATAGGATTACTAGCTATCTTTATACCATGTTGACAAGATGAGTTGAACTTTATCCTATTATTTCTACTATTAAAAGAAAGATGGTAGGTGGTTAGAAAGCCACCATGATGACAATGAATAGAGAAGTATGGAAGAAGACATGCTGTGCCCAACAAATAAATTGGGATGGGCAGGAAAATTACCTTTTTTTAGCGTATTGATGAAAGTTCAAATGTGTTTGGCCCAAAATTGATGATGTATTCAAGCCAGTCATCAAGGCAGGTAAGGGCTAGATGGAAGGTGGGCCATTGAAGATAAATGTTTACAATACATACCCTGCCGGTGTACCCCAGCTGCGTCAGTATGTTGGCGACGAGCGTGACGGCGTGCGGCGTGGCGTGCGGCGGCCGGGCGGCGCGCTTCACCAGCGAGCCGTGCTCCACTACCAGCGTCACGCGAGTTCGGCTGAGGCACGCTATCACCTGCCGAACATACACGCAGTTTGACTACAGTCCCTTAAGGTGGATGCTCCAGGATAGCCCGCGAAATTCAATTTTTCCTAAGTTTTTTGCAATTTACAGGTCAGTGTCAGGTTGTATGTTGATTAAAATATGATTCGCGACTGTAACACGTATGTAGTAATAGAATTATAATCATCAAAATCATCAATACAACCCTCCAAGCGCATAAAGATGCAGGAATGACTTTGAAAAAGTAATTAATAAGAGAGCGTCGCGTGAAAAACGAGATTTTCACGTCCCGTTTGCTCAGAGAACCCGAAAGCTGCTTGTTCGTACAGTTGGCGCTTTCAGGTTTTACAAACAAGTGAGTAACAAACGATCGAGTATTCACGCGACGATCGCTCCTCTTCGAATTAACAAAACTGGACGCTCTATATACATGTCATTGGTACTTTCAATTTGCTGCTACTTTTATCAATAGACTGGTTACGATATCCGTTTTATGACATTCGTCTTAAACTCATATAATTTCTGTCAAATAACAACACTAACCTGCAGTATATCCACGCACATGCACCCCGGATCGTTCTGACTCGCAGTGTTCGGACACAGGTATGACAACAGCTGCGGCACACATGTCTTCAGTGCGTCAGGCTTGCGGGCAGCGATGTGCTCGAATAGTGCGAAGAGCGAGCTCTTCTCTACGGGTTCCGCGTGGGGCAGCAGCGACACTAGCGCTGGAGCGTGGCCTTCTAGAGGTTCCGGAGATACCTCGTATAGGTTCGTCAGGATCCGGCAGAGAGGGTAGTTACCTAGGCAATAGAATGGTAAATCTAAGTCAGGTAAGTAAATCATAACATCATGCCGATTATGTTAAAGTTATATATTACACGGGGCCTCCTGTGTAAATAATATAGGATTACAGTTGCTTAGCTCAGAGTGCTGGGATAGGACAAGATTGAGTATTAACATGATAGACAATACCAAAATAGATCCTTGGAGTTGATTGGTCATGTTATTAATTAAGATTGGTTAAACAAAATGTAGTTTTACAAAAAATATGAACAATTTTCATTCAGCTCTTGCCAACAAAAGGGAGGTAGCTGAAGAGCAGATTTAGTTACATGAACTGTTCACAATCTAATAATACATTGTATTTAGCTCTCATTTTCCACACCCCCAAGGTTAGATAATTTATTTCGTAGTACCAACCTGACATGATAGAATCCATGATAGTCTGCACATGTGGCTTCAGTAGCACCGCATGATGTACAGCAGCCAACGAGAGGTACCGGGCCATATGTCGCGATATCTCGCGGTTGCCTTTGTGCAAGAACTGCACCGCGACCGGCAGGAACAGCTCCATTACGCTCTTGTTGGCATAGTTTTCCTTGTCGGATTGTAAAGGGAAGGATACCTGGACAAAATTGCATGGGAAATTAATGAATTTCTTTTTTTCTTTGATAATTTGCAATCAGTAGTCTACTATAAACAGATAGTTTGTGAGGTTTTGTCACGTTTGGTAGGGCATAGGGCTATATGGACACCAACCAGCACCCTGGACCTTGTTCCTGATGCCGATGGGCTCTTACTTTTTTATATTTATAAATGTTTTAATATAGTTTTGTTTCTAAAAATTTTTTAAATATAAAATAATATGCATAGAAAATAAATGAATGAAACATGAACCAATATCAATGTTTTTTCAAGTTGTGAAACCAGTCAAAGCAAGGTCAAGTTTTTAGTGGTCAATAATAGCTTAGTATGAACATGTTCTTTTATAAAATAGACATGTTTAAGTTTATTCTGAAGTATCCGTAATCTATTGATACATTTGACATTCAATTGCATTTTGCAAAAAAAAAGTAACATCAGGAATATAGATAAAAATAAAATAAATACATCTCATGTATTTTAAAAAGTATAACTTACCAAAACAATGCATGCTATGATGTCTGAAGCAATCTTAGCATGAGGTGGGTCATCATCCCGGAGATGGCCAGTAGGCATCAGGTTGTGGTGCAAGCAGGACTCTAGCAACGCCACTAGGGGTCCGCAGTACTTGTCCAGAGTACTTGTCTCCTTCACACATGACGTAATTCTTGCTACACATATTTCTATCAGAGCCTGGTCCCGGTCGTTCCGACAGTAATCTGGCCGTGAGGAAATCTCTGTTACTTGCTTCAACTGCAACAAATATATGTATATTTAGGTAATCTTATCAATAGTGACGTGAATCTATGATTTACAACAAATTCACTGTCATGATAAGAAGATTTTCTTGACAATATTGGTTGTATCTTGAAATACAGTGGTTCTGATTCAACTGTGACACAGAATTATAAATATAGTCAACTGTGTCCAATCGTAATATTGCATGTCTCATTTAAGATTTATTACTATATAGTATAACTAGTTAAGTAAAGGTAGGTATTATTATTCACAAGGGACTCACTGACTCAACTATAAATAGTGAAACTTGATAAATCTACAAGCAAATACAATACAGGAAAATTGCAAGGGGAATACAGCTACAATAAATAATAATTAATTGTTTTTTAGTACATTTTCTTCAGAATTTATGATTCATAATTTATTCAAGTGGTAGGCACTCAATACCTTTGCTAATACTCGACTGTTCCTATTTATCCAATTAGGGATTTAATACTACACTTGTAGGTGTGAGTCAGCTGTAATTTACATACTTTTCTAATTCTTAGTATCGTAAACGAACAGGCTGAGCCAGTTGTAAGTTCTTAGCGGTAAGGCTCACCACTTCGTTGAGGTCGTTGACTATTTCTGCGTCAGGGATCGCGAAGATATCGCCGGCGCGGGTGAGGTCCCGTTCCGTCAGCACATGCTTCAGTAGCTCATGCATTGCGCCGCCGCCCCCTGCACACCCGCCTCGACGCGCCTTCACCGCGCCGTAAACAACATTCACCTACAACGGCTCATCAATGGACACATCAACAGCCACCGCTACACAACCACCATATCACCATTATTCAACACACGTAACATGTATAACTGGTTTTTAACGTCCCATAGATCAATAGAAAGCTGTTCGAATATATAAAAATAAAATAGTTTGAGCGAAACACCGAAATAAGTGGTCTTTTGATGCAATGCAGTACAGAGTACAGGCGAAGTACGTTTCGTTTCGTTCAGAAATATGACTGTCAATCAGTCAATGAACTTGGAAGTTATATTTAGGTCCTCCTGGAATTTTGTGATCTTAGACCATTTTCTAGGCTGTCGATTCGATGAACTATTTATTATATAAGCTTAGTTAAAAGTGAGAAAGTAACAAATTGAAAACATAATTTTCGTACCTATTTGCAAAAGTAATTTGAAGATTGCGTGTTTACCTGTTGAACAAGGGATGCAAACTTCGAGTATATAATTACAATTGGATACAAATTACATTCTCTAAAAATTGAAGTGTCTCAGTGTCTGTTTGTAATATCAAAAAACAGCTTTTTAATTAATGCATTAAAAAATCGGCACATACAACAAAAACACATTTTTCTAATTTTGTCTGTTTGTCGGTCAGTCTGTCTGTTTGTTCCGGCTAATCTCCGAAAAGCCTGGACCGATTTTGACGGGGCTTTTACTGGCAGATAGCTGATGTCTGGGATGGGAGTAACTAAGGCTTTTATTTTAGAATAAGAATTAGGGTTTCGTGTAAAAAAAAACCCTTGAAATTGGTAACAAAATCCGATTCAAAAAGTAAAGTAATTATTTTTGTATACTAGTTTCGCGGGCTACACCTATGAACCTAATGATGAATATGACGAACTCTGGGCAGCGGTGCCCAGCAAGAGAAACAAGGTAATAGAACGAACAATATACAACTCAGACAGCTTGCGTAGACAGAGAAAAAAAATAGAATGCTTGTTTTAAATCGATATTGAATGCCATTAACCCCCACACTAGTCCAGTCAAAAAGACCAACCACTCACAGCTGTCGTCATGTCATCATGATGTCATAAATATGTCACATTTTTACATTTATTAAACAACATATTTGAGGTTATTGGTTATTAATGATGAGGTAATAGTAAATTGGAGTCATATTTAATCAAACGTAAATAAAAATAGTATATAAGTGATAAATAAAGTGTGAAGTATCCATAACTTAGAGATAAAACACATAAACTTTTACGAAATCATAATATTTTTTGTTTACGAATTTTAGAGTGAAACCAATTATTTGTGACGATATATTGTTTCGTTTAACTAATTATTAAAATGCCTGTTGCATGCAGAAGAGGTTGTGGCAATAATGCAGTTTTGAAGGTAAATACTGTAATATTTTATTTTGTAAAAACAGCAAGATCAAATTTTCTCTGATCTTTTCTGATTTGATTGTTTGGATTATTTCAGCGACCAAAAACAGGCGATGCTCTCTGCAAAGAATGTTTTTTCTGGGCATTTGAAACTGAAATTCACTACACAATCACAAAGGCGAAATTATTCAACAAAGGAGATTCTGTAGCCATCGGTGCGTCTGGCGGGAAAGATTCGACAGTACTTGCGTATGTACTCAAGGCTTTAAATCAAAGGTACAACTATGGGTTGAACCTCATGCTGCTGTCAATAGATGAAGGTATCACAGGATATAGAGATGACAGTCTTGAGACCGTCAAGCAGAACCGGGACGACTATGAGATGCCTTTGAAGATATTATCATACAAAGACTTGTATGGCTGGACTATGGATGAGATAGTGGCTCAGATTGGCAGGAAGAACAACTGCACCTTCTGTGGGGTGTTCAGACGGCAGGCCCTGGACAGAGGGGCGGCCATGTTGGGGGTGAAGTGTATAGCTACAGGACATAATGCTGATGATATTGCTGAAACTGTGCTGATGAATGTACTCAGAGGTGATATTGCAAGGTTGAAGAGGTGCACAGCTGTAGCTACTGTAAGTCATTTAATAATTATTGTACTGTGTTTAAATATAATTAACCAACCAACTTATACCTTGATCTGTCTAAGAAGTAGACACAATAGTTAAACAATGGTGTCTTGAACAAATCGGTCCTTTGACAGATCATGTTATTATTTAACATTTGAAATGTATCTAACTAACATTAGTTTTACTGTTCCCAGGGCAGTGAAGGCACAATACCAAGAGTGAAGCCCCTAAAGTACACCTATGAGAAGGAGATAGTGATGTATGCACATTACAAGAAGCTGGTCTACTTCTCCACGGAGTGTGTGTTTGCTCCCAATGCTTACAGGGGACATGCTCGAGCACTGCTCAAGGATATGGAGAAGATTAGGCCTGCTTGTATCATGGATATTATTTACTCAGGTATATCCAAGACTTCCTCCTGATAACACATTCAGCCTAGAGGGTCACAATCTTTTTTTTCCATTATGTAGGACCACTCTCAATCTCAAGCTTTCCTATCAGAAAGCCATATAAAAATGAAAAAATAATAATTCTATTTCATTTATATGTATTCCAGGTGAAACCATGTCAGTAAAGGAACAAGTCTCCCTCCCCACACTGAGGATATGCAGTCGCTGCAAGTTCGTGTCATCACAGGAGGTTTGCAAGGCTTGTGTGCTCCTCGAAGGCCTCAACAAAGGCCTGCCCAAACTTGGCATTGGCAAGAGTTCCAAAGCAAAGAGGATGCTTGACGAATACCATGCGAAACAGGCAAACAATGAAACAGCACTAGAGGATGCCATTAAAGATCTGAACAATACACACATAGCAATAGATAGTAGTATGAGAATCAGTAAGAATAATGCAAATAAGGAAAATACAATCAATAATGATGCATGTAATAAAAACGATTGTTGTGGTGGAAGCTGTAGAAGTAAAACTAGTGTTGATCCAGCCATTACTAATAAAAAACTTGATATGTTATTAGAACAGTATGGTTTAGATGAGAATTCAAGTGCAGAGAAGCATAAAGCAAATGGAGCAAAGGATACAAATGTATCAGATCATTCTGATGATGAGACCCCATTCAATGGCCAAGATGAAGATGACACATGTACGGCGTCGTGCGGTGGTATAAGTATAGGTTTCTGACATCAATAAAATCAACAAAAATATTTTACAAACTTTAATTAATTTCATTTATTAACACCACTAGTCTTACAGTATTATTTCTACCCTCGAGGTTCAAATCCGTATAATTTAATTTTAGCCACTCTTCAAAAAGGCAAATGCATTAGTTTTCTTGCTATGAGCACCTAGACACGTTTATAATATCTGTACAATCACTGACGTATGTCTACTTAAGGGGGTGGTATCTGCTAACGAGAGGTTTTCTCCATGTAACTCCTCTTTGATGAGTGAATATAAATGCACAAAAAAAAATATGTTGCTTATTTGGACCAATTGAAATAATTCTAACTTTATTATTATCATATAAAAAAAATGTTTCACTCACTGTTACTTTTTCTTTGAAATTTCGTAAATACTCCTACGGCATTAAGTTTTAGTTTTTTTATCACAAATATTTATCACTTTTTTCTTCACAATGTGTACAATTGGCGTTTTGATCTAATGATTTATTAGGCTACAATCAAATAAAAACCACTTATTTCGCACTATTCGGCCCGCAGCGACTGACGTAACACTAACAACTACTTTGTAGTGCAAGCTGATTAGAACTTTATTCTAACAGTATTTCAAACGAAGTTTGAACCACCACAAATGGAGTTGCTAATTTAGCAGATACCCCAGCCTTAACAACGAGATTACGTGAGAATTTCCTAGTAAAAAAATACATTTCTGGTCAACTGAGGGGCTAAAATGGCCATTTTAACAGAATAATAAATAATATGAATCACGTTTAAATTTTTAAAATAGTCGACAGATGCAGTTTATACTATAGATTGTCACTTTGTGACCATTTTACGAATTGTAACGTACTTAATTCATAATATTATTCCATACGATCCTGTTAGAGCGGCCATTTTAGACCAGGGGGTCTAAAATACAAACGAACATAACATCACATTGTGCATAGATGTTCCCTAGTACACCCCCATTTCGTCAGTTTTGTTATGGTAAAAAAGAAAGTGATAAGAAATATCAGCAACTATTGTTATTATGGAGAAACAACATAGCATCTATACAAGATATGGTGCGTTTAACAGTTATTTTTCCTCTTGTCAGAAGCAACCTTATTGTTACGAGAATACAGTTCACAATGAAGCAATGTCTATAGGTAAAGGGCTGTAAGATTGTACCACTAAAATATATCAATCTGTGCAGTACAATCTGTTTTACTTTGTTCATTTCTCGAACGCGTCAATCACTGCACTTTATATACCAATGATATAAGAATCTTATGTCAAGCGCACGGTATGTTTACGTCTACGTGATGAAGGCGGGCGCTCTGGACTCTATCCTCTCGCGACAGATGGGGCAGTGGTCGTTGATGTTGTCGGAGCAGTCCTCACAGAGGCACACGTGGCCGCAGGGAAGCAGGATGATCTGGAAATATGTTTAACGATATAGTTTTCTATTCTTAAATTATGTTATTCAATTAATTACTTATGAAAGTAATCGACATTAAATAGGCCTGTACAAATAAATTATTTTTAAGGTTCCGTACCTCGAAAAGGTAAAAAAAGGAACCGTTACTCACTCTCTTGTTTGGATCTAGCAAGTTGAAATTTATACCAGATAATGAGGTCTATAGTTCCTATTAGGTATATAAAAATCAAGGTCCTGAAACACGAAAGATATGGGCAAATTTAGATTTTCTCGAAAACTTGTAAGTACCAAAATTTACTTTAATTTTGAACTTTTTTTATTTTTCGGAATTTTCTCTTTACTTGTGCTGCAAGACCTCGTTTTTATGCCAAAATTGACAATTCTAGGTCAACCGGAAGTACCCTATAGGTTTTGGATCGAAAACCTCACCTAGAATCACGAAATTTGGCGAGAAGCAATGTCTTACAGCACAAGTAAAGGGAAAAATCTGAAAACCGTAAATATGTAGTTTAATTATTATTTGCGGTTGGTGCAATAGCCATTTCTGGGGATCGAACAGCAAAGTTAAGTTTGTCCTTTGAAAAGTTTGTACGGAACCCTCGGTGCGCGAGTCCGAGTCGCTAGTCTTGGCCGGTTTTATTGTATTCTCGTGGCTACCTCCTTAGGGTTCTCCGTGCAGACGACACACAGCTGCACGTCGGCCAGGTTCTTCTCCCTTGCGTGCGCGCGCCGCTCCCGACGGCCGGCCGCCAGCTGCTTCTTCATGCAGTCCTCCAGCGCGCGGCGCCGACGACGCTTCATGTACTTGTACGCCACGCGACACGACGCCGCCGCGGCTACCGTGCCGAATAGGACTATCAGTAGTCTGTGAAAATAACATTCGGAAATTACCAATCTTTTTGTTTTATCACCGTTAGATATTGAGAATACGTTTGTGAGATCTCGCACGTTAATTTTCTTTTTCAACTCTTCCCTAGTCGCTGGATAGATGGCGAAGGAACGGAACGTCACATTATTACACTTGGATGTAATGGTTATATTCGGAAGCATAAGCAAACGAAAGTGTCAGTCAACGAGCGTATGTGACGCAATGTTTTTTTTTCCAAGCGTTTTGGCTTTGGCACCTAGTAACATAGTCAGTTCAACGCCATCTACCGAGTTCTTGGAAACTATTTTTTTTTTAATACTCAAAAAGAAAACCCCTCATTGGATCTTTGAATATCTACTACTATCGGGCCGTCCCGGCTTCGCACGGGTGGACAATTATTTTCCTCAAATCCCTTATTTTTTCTAGACTCACAAATAGCGTGGCTTTCTATTGGTAAAACAATTTTCAAAATCGGTTCAGTAGATCCAGAGATTACCCCCTACAACCTCACAAACTTTACCTCTTTATAATATTAGTATAGATGAAATGTACTAGCCCATATTCAGCATGACATTACATACCTTAGAAAGTCCCTTGAACTAGCCAGCCGTTTTAATAAACTAGATTTAGTCGCCGTCGTCAGGTACAGAGGCAGGCCATCCTTCGGCGGTTGTATCCTCATCTCTCCAGTGTTACTCCGGTGCAGCTCCCCTATGGCCGTGATGTAGGAGCCGTCGCGCAGCATCTCCTCCATGGTCTGCAGACCTCGCTGCCGCACGCCGGAGAAGAATCCCCACACGTGGTCGATGACCCCTGGAGACATTGGCTCGAACTTGTCTGAGATGACGTCCATGTCTGTAAACATAAAATATTGGTGAAACTTGGGATGTCTCAGTACTCAGTAAACATTACCCTCCTCTTAGATTCCGGTGCAATCGGGTAAAATAACGAGTAACATAGGATCCCTCCTATGTTACTCGTAGAGGGGGGGGGGGGGAAGGCGGCGGCGGCGGCTTACGACTCGATGTAGGTAATTATACCTATAAGGAAACATTGCTAGAAATTCCACAAAAATAGAGATTGGATTGGTATTTTGTAACCTCAGAATTGGAATACAAACTAAGTGAAAATTACTTTCAACACATACACACTATACGACGTCGAGTCGTGCGAATTATACGAAGTGCTTTGTAAAAATGCAACGATGTGTTAACATGGGCGACGCACGCTCGTCACAGAAAATACTGGGCCCATCCATTTCATCGTCGGCGTCGTTGATGTCGTATAAGGTTTAGGTGTTACGCACTTGGTAAAAAAAAATTACGTCACTTACCAAGTAACTCGGCCGTGAGTGCGTCCACCACCTCAATGCTGTACTTTCCATTGTTGAGGACGAAGGGTGTGGAGTTGCACACTTCATGTATGGTGCGCGTCTGGTCCGACCAGAAGCCCGCTGATGTCCGGGCTATCACATGCTCTTTGATTGTGAGCCTGGAATTACCACGAAAGAAAAATAAAACAAGTACTGAAGACTTCAAAATGACTAGCAAAATTTAGGTGTAGGAGAACTCTATGCATATACTACTACCTACCCATTTGTAGAATGAGTGTAGGTGTCAGGCAGGTGGAAGGCATATCGATGCACAAACAATTACCACCATATTCAGTACATCATTCTAAATCTCCCCACACTGAAATATTTCATTGGTACTTTTTTAAATCTGTTGTTTCCTACAAAAGTAATAACCCATGATCTGTCCACGAAGTAGACACAATAGTTAAACAATGGAGTCTCAACCAAATCGGTCATTGGACAGATCATGATCCTACACAGCCAAAATTTATGGAATAGCAGATATTTTTTAAATTGCCAACGAAAAATTTCTATGTGGTGAGGTTCAGAATAATGTACTGAATTTCAGCACCAATGGTTGCCTGTTTGTGCACCAATGTCGCTTCCGCCCTGTCTATTCAGTGTTGTCGTATGACTTGTATGAGGGAACATTAAACAAGTTGTTTTGATAAATCTATTTAAGTAACACTTTACAGATGTATGTGAAGTGCTCTTATGTGTTAATATAAATGTTTTATATTTATTATGCACACACTTCAGCCATGCTTTTATTACAAAATATGTAAAATAGAATAGTACATGTTAATAATTTACTGTTTTATTGCATTTTATCACAATTTACCTAGTAATGTGCACCTTGCCCTTAGTGACTAGAACCATTTTAACCACATTTTGAGCTTTTCTCATGTAATCTGTGCCAATCCAAGAGAAGATGAAGAAAAATAAGTATCTACTGGGTGCAATAAAGCTAACAACAACTGCATGAAGATTTACACATAGTACATATTCTTCATAATTATAAAACCAAAAAAGTATTTTGTCACAGAAGGATATAAACAATAGTATTAAATCCTTACCTCTGCACAACACCTGTCACAGAGTTGTTATAGTTGCTGGTGATGGGGTTGCCTAGTGGCTTCACCAGGCCCCTGATCACCACATACGGGATGGTGTTGTTGGAGTACTTATTGATCTCCTTGTTCAGGGTCGAATCTATGTCCAGCACAGGGGCTGTCTGCAATTCAATATGTTGCTGTATTATTGTCTGTCTTAAATGACACATAAAGTTTATCCGGTACTGCGTTTTTTGTACTTAACAATAAAAGGAAGTTCAAGAAAATCTTATTATTTTTAATCATAAATTCTTCTGTAAACAATATCTAGGCCACATTAAACTACGTCAAGTATTTATGAATGTGATTTAGTCAAGGTCTAGAGCGGTTGAAATAAAACCGTTAGTACTTACGAAATGAAACCATGAGTTTTATTAAGAGATAGTGTGTTTACCTGCAGGGCATTAAGGATATGTTTACATTTGCTCAGCTGTTTCACACAGAAGCCCAAAATAAGGGTATCTATTCCAAGGATCACTGTTTCGCCGATTACTTCCGAAAAGAAGTCCATAGTTCTACTAATGTGTTTTGTTCAGTTTTAGCATAAATTATAAGTATTGCGTAACTAATTACGCTATTTCAGCTCATTTTCTCCGTAAATTTGCCTATTTTTAGTAAAATCCGCAATCACATAGATTCTCGCTTTCAGTTTTTGACATTGACGTTTCGTTCCAACCCGACATCAAAGTACTAGCGTAAGGTAAATAACTAGAAACGGAACGTATAGGAAAAATTCTCGTTCATGTTCATACTATTGTTGCGACAAGCTTTCCGCTAGGGCAGGGCTGGGAGAGTAATCCCCACTGGTAGGGATTTGTCGGCGGGGATTTCTGGAATAATCTATTTTATTCACTGATGAGATGAGCAAAGCCAAAGCTCACTTCACTGATTAGTCAGAAGGTACATGTTGCCCATAGATAATATAATCAGTTCATCATTACGTTCCCACTGCTGGGACACAGACCTCTTCTATCTGAGGGCGTAGATCAAAACCAACCTCGCGTGTGATGGCATATTAATGTCTCTGAATTTAGGTTAGACGACATACTTCTTTCCTTTGCAGTGTCCGTGGATATTTAGTTAAAATATTGAACCACAGGACCAAATCGTACAATTCTTATACTAAACGGATCACAGGACCACGGCATCAGTCACTTCCGCTGCTACGACTTGGGACTTGTGATTGATAGTTTTATTTCTGCCACATTATGGAGAGGGGCCCCCTCCCCTCTCCATAATTTGGCAAAAATAAAACTTGGCTAGGCTAACAAATAGCTAATCACATAAATAAAACAATCTTTCGATTCCTTAACAATTTATTTAGAACGAAATTAGATCTAGCGTCGGCAGTGGACAGTTTAATTCCTTCTCCTGCGTACTCTGGATATTCTCCAGGCGTTGGGTTCTTCGTACTTGTTGTAAAGCGGCTCTAGTCTCTGGTTCTTCTTGAACTTGGACAGTTTCGTGGGGTCGGAGAATTTGAAGAAGGCTGGGGCGAACTCTACCAGCCACTTCGGATCGATGGTGGTTACCTCGCGCATGTACTCCTTCGTAGTTTGGACCAGCTCATGGTAGATTACCCTGATGATGAAAAAAATTGGATATTAATATGTGGGTAGCTGAGTATTAAAATAAGGGTTTATTGACGGGCAGGGACGGCGTTACGGGTTTACAGCCGAGTAAAAAAATCGTCGCCTGTAACTATGCAGATAAATAACTATACTAAAATGATAACTTAGGGCGCGCCTTCTAGAGCTGTTTGATCATCATTGTTTTTGACTGACAGCTCTTGAAAGCGGTTTAGATGAGATGGTCCCATTCAGTGGTGAAATCAGCGATAAGTAGCAAAAGTTGCCCAATCCACGGCAATATCTCCAAATTAAGGTCATCGGTATTCTCATATTCTACTATATCATTTTGCCATTTTCAGTCACAAAACTGTAAAGCCCTTACCATTCCGGCTGCCTATTGAAGAGTGCACTGGAAGGATGTATGTAGACCACTTGGCTGTCCACCAGAGTTCTATAGCCCTCCTGTGGGTCCTTCTTGGCCGCGTTCCTGAAGAAGCCGGAACATATCGTCTTCTGGATACGCACCGTGTTCTTACCCGCCGATACCACGTCCAACTTGTGCCTGTACAGTAAAAAATAGAAGTTACCATTGGAAAAAAAAGGTTATTATTTCACTTACGGTCTGCCACTTTTCACCCTTATGCAAAGTAATAAGGTTGAAAACTGGTCGACCGTCAATACATAATATTGGATAGGGGCCAAAGAGGAAGATATGAAAGTTAATACTATAAAACAGTTTATTTTTTACAATGAATAATTTGCCGTGATTAATTGGAAGCATGAAAACCTGGTTCAGCGAATATATTAAGAGCCCTTTTCCAGCGAGCAATTGATATCGATATATTTTATTGGATGTCAAAAATGAATGGATTGTGTGAAGTTTGACATTATTAAAATAGGTGTGAAATAAGGAGACAGGGAAATAGAAGAGACTGCGCCGTCGCCGTACGACGTGGGGCCATGGCATCAAAAATATGAATTATTATCACAACTCACCTATCCATAATCCCAAGCAATTGTTTCCTGACATCCTGCGCTCGTTTCAACGTGCGGATCTGCACGAAGTTCTCATAGCACCACGCGTTGGAGAACTTGTTGTTCCTCCAACTGTTGTACACGGCTAACAAGGTCAGGTGGTCGCCTTCCGGCTGATTGAACTTCGCTTTCTTCTGGTCAGCCAGCGCTTGCTTGTCTTTGGGACGATAGAACACGTTCTGTACGCTCAACATCGACACTATGGTCAGGATCTCGTCTGAGCATTGTAGTGCTACTGACATGATGAGGATCTTCGAGAGATTCGGTTCGAGCGGGAATTCGGCCATCTGTAATGGAAACAGAGTTTTGTGATCTTCTATTTGGCTATGATAAATATCAACTTTTTGGAGCTTGTATAGTTGTAGCAAAACATGAGCACACGACGTGAGATTTTCCGTACATGGTTTGCAATTACACGCGTTTCTGAAATGTAACAACTATCCCCTTATATTATAACCTTTGTGACGAATTTTGAGCTCTATTTTCTACATTATAGGGTTTATAATTCGTTCTCAAATCGATTTAAATGTTTATAAAAAGTCTTTTCTAATAGCTTAAGCGTGAAGTTTGGTCTACTTTAGTACATAGTACATACCCTGCGACCGAGCCTGGTGAGCAATCCTTCCGAGTCGAGCGCGGACAGCGAGTGCAGTTGTTCTAGCGCCATGATGAGCGACTCTACCGGCGGCGCGTCCATGAAGTCGAAGTGCAGCAGGTCGTTGATACCCATCGTTTTCAGTTGCAGCACCTGTAGCAGAAGTGCACGTCGTTCATTTAGAACTTCAAATTAAGAACAAGGCTTGGTTGCTTGGCCCGGTGAATGCTGAGCGTGGTATCCTTGTGCGTGAACGGGCAAAGCGTTATTGGGTGTTTCTATCAAAATCAAATTCATTTATTTGCTTACACAACAGAATACTGACAGGTTTAACACCAGGGATTCCTCAGTTTTAGCTGGGAGTTTGAAAGCTGGTGGCGTGACACCTCTGTGCCTCGGAATAAGCACGTATCGCCGTTGGTCCGGTGCCTGATCTCTCCCCGGTCGTGTCGTGTGTCGGTGCGGTCCCAGAGGACTCCGACAGTGAAGGAACAGACAGTAAATACGTACCGTGGTAGCAAGATTAGTGCGCTGTATCTCTGGCACGGGCGTGGGCAACATCTCGTCCCGGTAGGCGCGCTCCGTGTACAGTCGGTAACACTTGCCGGGGCCTGTCCGACCCGCACGACCCGCTCGCTGTTTTGCTGCTGCCTGTACCAAACAAAAAGCAGTTAAAATATTAAATTCAGTAGAATTTTAATATAACTGGTGCTACACACGTTCGAGACCCGAATGTGTCTATACGCATTGTCGATCGGCACGGGCCGAATGAAAGCCGAATAAGTGTAGTAATTACTTCGGGTTGGTTTTGTTATTCAATAGATACTGCCGATTGGAATGTGCCGATCTGAGCAAGTACGTGGCAACCCTCAACAGAAAGAAGAAATGTTTATTTACCTGCGAAATAGGCGTCACAACCAGCGAATCCATTCCAGTCTTCGAATTATAAACTTTTTGCTTCACAAATCCAGGATCGACAACATAATAAACTCCGTCTATTGTCAGCGAAGTTTCCGCAATGTTGGTAGCTATGACGACCTTTCTCGAGCCGGGGGGCGCAGGCTCGAAGATACGCGTTTGCATCTCAGAAGGCAACGCGGAGTATACAGGAAGAATGATCAGTTCTGGCACATCTGGGCCTAAAGACTTCATCCTTTCATAAAGAATCTCGCAAGCCGTATCAATCTCCTCCTGACCAGTTAAGAACAGTAGAATATCTCCGGGCGGTTCTCTCAAATGTATCTGCATCACAGTTATCAATGACGCGTCTAGATAATCAGTCTCCGGTTCTTTGGTATACATGACTTCAACAGGGAAAGTTCTCCCGGGGATAGTGAAGATGGGAGCTTCGAAGAAGTACTGTGAGAACTTGACGGCGTCTAAAGTCGCGGAGGTTACGATCAGTTTGAGTTCTGGTCGTTTCTGGACGGCTTGTTTGAGTAGACCGAAGAGGACGTCTGTGTGTATGGTTCGCTCGTGAGCCTCGTCCAACATAATGACGGAGTAGGTCTTAAGGTCGAGGTCCATGAGGCACTCGCGGAGTAACATACCGTCTGTCATGTACCTTGGAAAGAAAATTGTGTTAGGTTAGGAATGTATGGTTATTACAAAGCATCTTACAGGAGGCGGAAGGCTCTCATACATAAAATAAGCACACATTACGTAAGGTGGATTGACAAATAATGTGGGTCAAGGGAGATTTTTTTTTTCTTTGCCGTACCCGGGAATCGAACCCAGGACCCCATGCCCAGGAGTAACGCTCGTGACCACTAGACTAACGAGTCAACAATGGGTGCCCAATAAAACTGAGTAAGAATCAGAATCTAGCATTTTAAATCAAAAGTCAAAATTGCAGTAAAATCTCAATTTGTGGTCAGTTTTTGAACGTCAAAATTTACGTCAACAAAAACCACTTCATTGGGGAGAAGGGGTTCAACCTTTCAAGCCATTTTTTTTAAATAGAAAGATGCTGAAACTGCCACACTCACTTGATAACAGTCTCAGGACTAGTGCAGTCTTCAAACCGGATGGTGTAGCCCACCTCCTGCCCCAGCCGGCACCCGAACTCTTCAGCTACCCGCTTGGCCACAGACATGGCGGCCACTCTCCTGGGCTGCGTGCACGCTATCTTGCCGCGCGCGGTCAGACCGCACTCCGCGAGGTATTGCGTGATTTGCGTCGTTTTGCCAGATCCGGTTTCACCGATTACGATCAGGATCTGGTTGTCGGCTACAGCCTGGTTGAATGAAAGAAGAATAAAGAATTAGAGAATATGGAGAATTTTGTAATTACGTGAGAAGTTATTCTCAAACGAAAAGTATGACGAAGAATAAATCACTTGAAAAAGTAATGAATTCTGGGAAATGTACAATGTCAAAATAACAACTATTTTAAATTTGAACATAAAAATATAATCGAGGAATATAAAATCGAGTAGTAGTTTAGTTAATTATTCTTATTTAATTTGAAGAACCATACATATTCAGTTATCAAGAGTTATACGAAAAGAGATTGAAACTAGTCAGTGTTTTCCTACATACCTTGGTCAATTCATCCCTCAACTTATAAATAGGCAATGACTGTCTCTGCTCCAAAAGAGACAAGTTCGTCTTCTTGCCAAAAGAAGACTTCTTCCCACCAATCACATGCTTCTTCCACTCCGGCAGGTCTTGAGGAGTTATGCCAGTACCTCTCATGTTGGCAGCTAGGGCTCGACCATCACTTTCTGGTAGAGGATCTATCCAGTTCTTGTTCAGTCCCATGGGTACGCTCTCCATCTCCTGCTCCCTCTGTATCATCTTCTGTTCTCTCCTTTCCTTGGATAGCGCTGACTGCATCATGGCAGCTTGGGCGAGGGAGCCGTCAGGGTTCTTCACAATTCTGACAGGTGACAAGTCGTGTAGCGCGCGCCCGTGACCTTGTAAGAACGGCGGCTCTTCTTCTACGAGTTCTATCTCAATGTCGGCCTCGCCGTCTTCGTCTTTGGGCAATAAACCTGTCTCATCGTCGAAGTCTGGCAACTCGCTCTTGTCTATGACTCCTGATGATATCATCTGTGAAGTGACATATGCAATGAGTTTTTATTCAATTGGGTTGAACTTTTTCGTTCATTCAAAAGGGTGATGAAATGGAACTATCCATTAGTATCTTATCTTACCTGTTTGATCTCCCATCGCTCAGGGCTGGAAATTCTGGTGACCCTCTTCCGGCTGGAGTCCTCGTCAGGATCGAGGCCTCCCTGCAGGCCTGCCAATACTGTGGCATTTGGTGGGGGACGATCAGGATTACGACCTTCGCGTTCAGCCTAATATGGAGAAAATAATGATCATAAACACGAGTTTCAAGGGTTCCGTACCATTATCTATACAACATTAGACAAAACGGCAAAAAAAACACGTTTGTTGTAAGGGAGCCCCCCTTAAATATTTATTTAATTGTTTTTAGTATTTGTTGTTACAGTGGCAACAGAAATACATCATCTGTAAAAATTTCAACTGTCTAGCTATTACAGTTCATGAGATACAGCCTGGTGACAGACAGACGGACAGTGGAGTCTTAGTAATAGGGTCCAGTTTTTACCCTTTGTGTACGGAACCCTTAAAATTGCAAATACAAGCATTGCAAATAACACATAGATGGGTTATTTGACAACTTACCTCCAGATGTGCATGTGATGCTGGGTTCAGATCTTTGCCAGTTTCTTGACACACATCCCTCATAGTAAGAGATACTTTCTGGCCAGTTATTGACAATACTTTAACCTGAAACAGTACAAAAGGTGAGAAGAAAACTTTACATCGCACACTGGACTCTCCAGCATAGGACGGTTCCTAATGCAGCAGAAAAGGCTTAACAGCTTTTTTAAAGCATTTCTTGATGACTTTCAAAGATTAACACAATATTAAGCAATAGCAAGAAATACGTTTTTACAAAATCATGATGCTATGACATATGCGCATGGCTTAGTATGGAAGCGCGACGCAAAAGTTGCAAAAGTTCAAGCGATTTTTAATTGGATAATACAACATTACGTATTTTGGTTGAAAGTTTTGCCAACCAGTAAAATATCACCCATTGAAATGAAAAATTCGTAAATATTATATACACAACGAGCATTTCCCGCGCGCGTTTGTGTCCGGGTGAGCACCATTGGTCACTAGCTACTTTAGTTATTTACTAGCTGATGTCGGCGGCTTCGCCCGCGTGGATGTCGGTTAAAGCTCCCAGACGGCTTATTTTTTTTCCGACATCTCCAACAAATAACATTACATTTTAGCCAATGTATACAGAAACTTGACAAATTATATACTAAAACCTTTCTTGAGTACCACTCAATCCATTGGTGAAAACAGCATGAAAATCGGTGCAGTCGTTTTTGAGTTTATCATGAACAGACAGACAGATGCGGCGGAGGACTTTGTTTTAGAAAAGTAGTGATAGTGATTAAGCCTTTTCTTGTACTTTACCTTGACTTTATCCCCTCTATTGACGACATCAGCCACATTGGTGACGCGGCCCTCCGTCCTCAACTGAGAGATGTGCACAAGCCCCTCCCATTTCTTCTTCACCCCCTCAATTTGAACGAAGCAACCAAATGGCACTATGTTGGCTACCCTGCCGCTGTATATCTGAGACAGAGAAATATTTAATTAATAAGCTTTTGGCAAAATAAGAAGAGAGAATTTGAAGTACTCCTAGGTCATCGAGCACATACCCCAATAGAGCAGAAATGTTACTTATTTTGTTTGAAAACAATTCCGCTAACTCACAGCTACTCACATCTGCGTTCACTACGCTCTGATTGGCTGACCCAAGGTCAAATAACACTATCACTCTCACTGTTTCAGTGAGAGCAAGCGTAATATTTATAAGTGACAAATCACTTATTAGTTGCGGGTGAGGCCCTACATTACCACTCTGCATATGAAAATTACAGACAAAAACAAAATACAGAAAATTATCAGTCAACAATTTGAACAAATTATCAAAACCAGATTATTAGTTTGTTGTCTCTGGCTAAAATGGGAAAAAGGAGTGACATTTTTTATTTTTTTATTTGATATTAACTTGTTAACTTCTGCCTTCATTTCTTTCTTCTTACATCATGGCATATAATATAAGATACATAATAACTGGTACTTACTTTTCCAGGTTCAGGGTCATCACTCAGTTCCACCTCAGGACTCTTCTTCCTGAACTTTTTACCATAGTCTCCTAATTTGTGTTCTTTTTCGTGAGATGGTGACCTCCTTCCTCTTGGAGGTGACCTGCGTTTAGATGGGGATGACCTTCCTTTACTTGGGGATGTCCTACTTCTAGATGGGGAAAGCCTTCCTCTAGATCTTGATCTTCTCCCTCTCTCTCTAGACCTGAGACGACTAGAGGTGGGGCGACTTCTGGAACGTCTTCTTCGGTCTCTGTCCCTATCTCTACTTCTGCTCCTACGGTCTCTACTGCGACTCCTCTTGTCTCTACTCCTGCTACGCCTACTCCTACGATCCCTAACTCTGTCCCTGGACCTACTCTTTCTGTCTCTATCTCTCTCTCTGGACCTTTCCCTTTTTCTACTTGTATCTTTTTGCTCCGGACTGCGGCTTCTTTCTCTCTTTTTCATATCAGCTTTAACTATTTCTTTTTTGGGAGGGTCTTTGCCGGGAACTGCTTGTGATGGTGCCAGGGCTTCCAACTCGGCCATAGCTTGATCAACCACAGCATCATTTGATTTGTTCTTTGATTCATCTTTGAATATTTCTTTTGCTGTAAGTCTTTTGTTTTTCTTATCATCTTCTTCCTCACTCTCTTCATCTGATGAGAATGTGGGAGGCTTCTCATTAGGAATGGCTAACCCTGGGAACTTATTAGCCAAGGGGTTTGAACTTTCATGACTAGTTTCACTTTTCTGTGCAGTGTTATTGACAGGTTTCATGTGCTGTATGATACGCAATAAGTTAGTCATAAAAGAATCTGAAAACTCAGCTCCATTTTCAATAAGTGCATTCTTGAAACAGTCAAATGTAGGGTTCTTGTCAGCTATATCAATGATGAATTCAGCTGAAACAATGATAATAACATTTAGTAGAGGTGAAAATGTGGACGTTTTAGTTTAATTTCTTGCCACAGAAAGAGTTGTGACATTTTGTAGTTACAAAGAAAAACCGGGATAGTCAGTATGTTTTTTCATTATAATGGAATAAATAGGCATTCAAACTTATGTGTGAACGCAAAAGTTCGTGGCAGGGGCGGCCATAAACAGTGGGTCTCAATTTTACTCATGAATTAGCATCTACGAGAAAACCTGATTTATAACAGGAATTTCTGCGTGAAGTGCACGGCGACTATCCACAAACGTATGCCGCCGATCTAGCAAAGGTAAAATGAATTTCAAGAGGGAGAAATCTGTAGAAATCCAGGGACGCGACGCAACATCACTATGTTCAGCGGTACTATGTTCAACTTACCTAAATCTTTATCATTCAATCCCAAATGGTTGTCCAGCTCAGTGCAGAGTTTCGACACAAGCGAAAGATGCTCTAATTTAGCAACTTCATCCATTTTTTGCTATTCTTATATAGAAATCCTCATAATAAACACACAAAAACACCAACCATTCGGATTTCACAATTTGACAATGAAATTAATGAATGAATGAAATGTCTTTGTCGAATGACAGCGTCAATAGTTTCTACTATTGTCTATGTCACCATTAGAGTTGTCCCATGGAAATATAGCAGGAGCACAGGAAGACAATTACTCACATAGAGGAAGAAACTCTAGATGTGACATAAATCGAATCGTCGATGATTTTCTGCCACTTTTTGCGGGAGGCGGGGTGAACACATACAGCACAGTGCGGGAATTTGACAATCACACACAGAGATAGGCACCCTATGACGATGAGTACAAGTCACTTGTAGCGTAATTCTGATAGGAAAAGTACAGGGCTAGCCATGGGGCAATGGAAGCAATGTTTTTTATAATAAATACAATCGTGATCGTTCTTAACGTTAATACCGACCTATGTAGTTTTACTGGTCACTCGTATTATGTATTTATTTTTTAAATTAGTCAAGTATAAGAATAAGAAATAAACGTGGTGCTGCAATAAACGTGGCAGAAAATTGTGTTCGGCTATTCACTCCTTACTAGCTTATTTTTCTATGTTGTTTAACAACGGTGGTTGAAATGCAAAATATCATTCCTACCTCTATGTCCTTAAGCCATAAAGTCTACGACGAGACGAGGCTTCGGCCTTACTCACTTTTGAACAAGAAGGATGAAACTGAAGACGAGGCTTCGGCCTTTTTTTTAGACAAGAAGGATGATAAGCACTGAAGACGAGGCAGTATGGTCTAAGGCCTTAGCCTGCCCGAATAGGGCGAAGGGAAAAAAAAGTCTATGGTTTACATTAATTGACAATTTGACACTTCATTTTGACTTTCTTGTCTTCCAAACGCTGTTAATTTATTTGTGAAGTCGAATTAGATTTTTATTTATTGATAGCATTTATATTTAGGCAAGTGTGTTTTATTCATTTGTGTACAGCTCATGCCACCTTCATACGATGGAAAATAACACTGATCATTCTGAACAAAACAACTTTAGTCCTCTAGCTGTGCAAGACGTAGATGTAGATTTCTTACCGATTGTTTACGAAATAATACGAAGGTACTCTTCAAAGTGCTCTTATTTTTAGATATACGTCATCATTTTATCACTGTAGAGTCCTATGTATTGTAAATATTTTTCTTTTTTTAGTGTTGAGAGGGACTTTCATGACAACTCTGCTAAAGCCAGAGAATCTCAAGACTGCAGCCAACGGGTGCTCGAATTACAAAAGAAATTTGATATAGCGCGTACTCAGGTATTTAAGACTATCATAAATCATATTAACTGTTTGGATAACTAAATAATTTGGTGCTAACAATATTGTAGGTTAGTTTATATAACTGACAAGTTAATCCACTATGGTTTGTTCCAGATAAAGCGCTTGCCAGGCATAGATTACAACAAGCAGGACCAGCTCAAGCAGTTTGAAATACTGAGAACTCAGCTGAGACTGAAGCGTGAGCTCTTACAGAAGTATCGTAATATGTGCTCATTTGAGACGTCATTCAAGTGACTTATCTCATTGCAATGCCTATCAGAGCTTTACTAAGATACCTTGCTAACAATGAACACCTTGTGCAGAAGCTTGCAGAGTCGTACCCTGTGAGGCGCGCTGCTCAGCTTGCAGTGTCCGTGTTCTACAGGGGCAAGGAGAAGTTTGGGGACCTGGATAAGATGAATCCTGAGCAAGTTAACAGAATCATGTCATTCTTAAAACGGTTAAATGAAAACTTAAAAGAAGGGGTTCAGGAAGCCAAGAAACAATTAAAGAAGTAATGTAAATATTTTAATTTAGTCTGAAATTTTGCTACATGTGTATCTAGCCATTACTATTTCACATGAGGTATTAAAATAATACTGCATAGTTAATCCGAGCTAGTTTTATTTCACTCTGAACAAACCATAAAAATATTAATTTACTTAAACTACAAAATCACATAATAATGGTACTGTGAAGTTATCAGAATACTGAGTTATGATATGGAGTAGAGTAGCTAGCCTCACTAACACTAATATTATTTGTAAGAGGTTCAAGTGTAAAGTACAACAACTTCATCCCTCTGTCACTCTCCACTGCTGCTTAACTAACTACCGACTGAACAACACTCATGGTTATTGATCCTAGACTGCTCAATGAAAATCTCAATCAAATTTAAATCAGTATAATTGCGCAAATTAAAATAAAATTATAAATTCCAAAACAAAATGATTCCTCAAGAATCTTGAATAAAATGAGAATTTTAGTAACAAAAAATAGCAATTCTAACAAAAATATAAAAAATCAAGATGCAGTTTGCATGTTCTGTTCCTGTTGTACTGTTATATGTCACATTAGCTGTAGAACTATGAAAATATATTTATTATAACCTTGACGAATTTTTAGAAAGATTCAGAAGATAGAATAAGAGACCATCTATAAAGTTACATGTATAGTTTAGTCAAAAATATGTAACTGTAGTCCAAGAGTGTGTACTAACAAGTAAACACACAAAGAAGATATAGAACCGTGCCGCGTACGTTACAACTAGTGACGCGGCATCGACATGAGACCTAAGTACCTTGTACTCTGATTTAGTGCTTTTGGACCGAATTAGCTGCGACTTAGAGCTATAAAGAAAAATATTTACAGGAGTTCCTTCAAACATCAAAGTTTCTGTCGACATCTTTAATTTTGAATTTTTATTAAGATCTGGCACTACCCTCATAAATTCGCAAAAGATTGTAAATAATTATCACTCCCTAGCGCTCGTCTCTTGTACTGCTGGAAATATCTGTGAAGCTCCGTCGGGTCGCTCGGCGTCGTGTAGGCGGAGTGTGGGCAGGATCACAGATACCGCCCCCTGCAGGTGTGCGCCTAGGTGGCGGCGGGCAGTGCGGGCGCGTCGGGCGGCTTGTCGTGTCGCTTGCGCGGCCGGCGGCCCCCGCCCCCGCCCGCGCGGCCCCCGCCCCCGCCCGCGCCGCCCCCGCCCGCCGCCGCGCCTCGCTTGTCTGCTTGTACTTCGAACGGCGAGTCTGTTGCTGTTACGTCACTCTCTTGCTGTGGAATAGAGTCACAACATTAATTTTACTAATGTTAAAACTTTACAGTGACACTATTTTTTACACACCGAGAAACAACGAGTAGCAGGGGTTTTTTGGTGCTGTTTGTAAATATTTGTGGAATTCTCTGCAGTAATGTTTTTGAAAAAACAATATGGCGGGGTTAGTTCCGATTATGGCCACGCATGAAAGAATCGACGCACAATATTTTTTTCTGTCATAAGTATTCATGTTTATCATCAAGTTACCACGTGCGACGCGGGCGTGTCGGGCTTGTCGTGCGACTGCGGCGCGCGCCGGTCGTGGCGGGTGTTGGTGGTGCGCGGCTGTGTCTTCACGGCCGCGGGCTCTGGTCGCAGCACATTGCCGACTGCTTTCGTGCGACCTTCACGGAACACCTATAACAAACAAAAATACTTTGAACTTGTGAAGAATGGAATGTGATCGATTGACGTCAGTCAGTCGATATAGATCACAAAAAATAATTCGACATTTCACTCAATCGATGACTTCGAAGACCGTGACTTGTTGCTGTTCCGTCGTGGTGGCCTCACATGCAGTCAATGCACCTTTGCGCTGCCATTGACACAACTTTTTGGCTAATAAAAATAAATCTGCTTCCTCGTGTCCTGACAAGTGTTAAGACTCGATCGACATCAAATGAAAACATATTTGATCAACTGTAATCTGAATCAGGCCCCTTATTCACAACGCTTCGATTCGATTTTCGATTCGGAAAGTCGTATGTCTATCTTTTTTTGACATTACGAAATCGAGCGAGATAGACATACGACTTTTCGAATCGAAGCGTTGTGAATAGCTGTGCAGATTTACTTTTATTTGAAGTCACAAATGTAGTAAGAATGTTAGAAGGCTCACCATCCGCTGCCCTCTCTTGAGGTACTCGGGGTGCTTGATGAAGCGGAAGCGCACGAGCGCCTTGTCGCCGGTGCGCAGGCAGTCGCGCGACATCGACAGGATGGACGCCGTCTGTCTGATGCTGCCGCAGTGTACTGCACAAACATAGGCATATAAGTAACTAGCACTTCCCCTGCGACTTCGTCCGCGAAAATTGTGATATTTCGGCTAATTTGCATGACATCAATATAATATAAAGCTTTATAAGTATAAAAATCGAGCTTTATATAGTATAATATAACCTGTTACTCGTTAAAGATGTAGCTTTCTAACGGTGAAAGAATTTTTTTAAATCGGTTGAGTAGTTCTTGAGTTAAATCGTAACAAACAAATAAAATCTCAAATCTTTCCTCTTTATAATATTAGTTTAGAGAATATAACAAACACTGGGGTTCCGTTGGACAGCTGTGCCGCCACATAGCGACTGGAAAACTATGTGGTCTTTACGGTGCCGAAAACGCTATTTATGCTCTTGTCATCACTTTGCGGCTATTATATGACGGCACCTCATTCTTAGGAAACTCAAGCTTCGCACACACGCGTCACCCTTTTTTTCTATATCTGTTTCTCGTACCAAGAGTCATTCGCATGAGGGAGAAGTCAACCCACATGTATTTGTGTACCAACTGATTCATTATGGTTTTGTGCACTTTGTTCTAGGGTTTGTTCCGCCACTTCTTCTTCCCAGCTAAAACACTAGAAACTGGTGAAGGGCAGGTTTTGGAGGACAGTTTTATGTAATTTTGTTGCTCAAAAAGTTTGAATAAATAATGAGTTTTGATTTGTATTTCGTTGTTTGCTGCCATTGAATCCTGTAGTAATTACTTACCCATAGCCTGGTAGCGTGAAGATATGGTGGTGGGGTGATGCAGCACGAGGATCTCGCCCTCAAACTGCCAGCAAGCTTGAGGGTTAAGCGCGGGAGACACCATCACCATACCCTTACGGATCTGTGAGCGCTTTATCTGTAAACATATGCCACAGAATCACCTATCATGTTCCAAAATCTGGTTGGTTGTGTTTTATCTGTATGTGATAACATAAAACAACATCTTACGTATAAAAGCCCTTTGCCCAGCAATAGGACAATACAGACTAGCTATATAAGGTGTATCTTTTCATACACGAAATCTCTTTAGAGGCCGTGCATAATATTCACTCGCTAGAGTTTAGGCAAATTCGTTGCGATCCTATGTTTGTGTGCATTGTTCATGCAGATACACGCACACACGGGTGAAGTTCGAGCGTAGTGATAGCTTAAACAATTTTAATCCTGTAGAGTGTTAACGATATTATTTTAAGATACATAATTAAAAAGTCAGTACGGCTTAGAATTAAAAGTCTGGAATGTGTGTGAACAGTACATTTATCACAAACAAAATAACGTCCATTAGTAGAATATCTAAAAAAAACGAAATAACATATAAATCCAGTCAGAGAACGGTAAATTATGGAGTACCACAAGGTAGTGTACTCGGACCCCCTTTATTTATTGTTTATATTAATGACTTTCCGACTGCATCATCATATCCTATGACAATGTTTGCAGATGACAGCACTTTACTTTTTAATAGTGACGAGGTAAGTACATTAGAGGCTGAGATTAACTCTACTTTACTATCAGTTGTGAATTGGCTGCATAATAATAATTTGATTATAAATCTTGATAAAACCGTATTAATGAAATTTCAACAAAGAATAAATTACAACCTGGACTTAAATATTAAATACAATGACAAAACTATTAATGAAGCAAAAGTGACTAAATTCCTTGGACTAAACATAGAAAACACTTTAAAATGGAATTCCCATATTGACAAAGTATGCAGTAAGCTAAACCAACATTCTTATGCTTTACACATGTTAAGTAAAACGGCCAATCGAGCAACAGTCTTAACGGCGTATCATGGTCTAGTAGCTTCAACATTGAGATACGGAATTATATTTTGGGGCAATGCCACGGGTAAAGATATGGTATTTAAGTGCCAAAAAAGGTGCATAAGAGCTATTTATAATTTACAGACAACAGACAGATGCAAAACGTTTTTTAAAAATACGAAAATATTAACTATGCCGTCGTTGTACATCTATGAAACGTCTATGTTCGTAAAAAATAATTTACATAAATTTGCTCGAGTAACTAGTCAGCGCCGTTGTGATCGGTTACAAACAGTCGGATCTAGTACTGCACTGTACAGAAACAGTATTTTTGTAATGGCTCCAAAGGTCTATAATAAATTACCAAAATGTATAAGGAGTGAAGCTAATGTCCGCAAATTCAAAAGTAAATTGCATTCATTTCTAATAGATAAGACGTATTACTCTATCGAAGAATTTTTAAGTGATAAAATATGACATTACCAGTCCTTTATCATAATTTATCTTTAATTTATATAATAGTAATAGGTACATTTAATTGACATTATTTACAATATTACAAAATTTGACATTTAAATAATTTACCGTTGACATGCATGAAAAATAAATTATAATTGATTCATTAATGATTAAAATATTGAATTCTCATTATTTACTCAAACCTAACTTCATATTGTATAAATCTAGACTTATTATTAAAAAAAAAAAAAACAATATTTGTACACCAATTTCATTGGTAGGACATAGAGCTCAACTAAAATGTATGAATAAGACCTTTATTTCAATACCTGTGTTCACAAATAAAGATGATTTGATTTGATTTGATTTGAAAATATACATTTTGTATTAGAAGAATTCAGACACATGAACATTTTACAAAACGATAAATAAAAAAAAGAAAATTTTCGGTTTTTTCTTTATGGATGTCGTTTTCGTGGTTTTTGGGGTCGCTGATAATGAAAATGAGGTAATAATGAAAATCCAAGATGGCGTCGAAGAAAAAAGTCAGTTTTTTCTTCATGTATATCGTTTTCGTGGTTTTTGGTGTCGCTGATAATGAAAATGAGGTCAAAATGAAAATCGAAGATGGCGCTGACGAAAATTATCGGTTTTTTCTTCATGGGTGTCGTTTTCGTGGTTTTTGGTGTCGCTGATAATGAAAATGAGATCAAAATGAAAATCCAAGATGGCACCGATGAAAATTATCGGTTTTTTCTTCATGGGTGTCGTTTTCGTGGTTTTTGGTGTCGCTGATAATGAAAATGAGGTCAAAATGAAAATCCAAGATGGCGCTGACGAAAATTATCGGTTTTTTCTTCATGGGTGTCGTTTTCGTGGTTTATGGTGTCGCTGATAATGAAAATGAGGTCAAAATGAAAATCCAAGATGGCGCTGATGAAAATTATCGGTTTTTTCTTCATTGGTGTCGTTTTCGTGGTTTTTGGTGTCGCTGATAATGAAAATGAGATCAAAATGAAAATCCAAGATGGCGCTGACGAAAATTATCGGTTTTTTCTTCATGGGTGTCTTTTTTGTGGTTTTTGGTGTCGCTGATAATGAAAATGAGATCAAAATGAAAATCCAAGATGGCACCGACGAAAATTATCGGTTTCTTCTTCATGGGTGTCGTTTTCGTGGTTTTTGGTGTCACTGATAATGAAAATGAGGTCAAAATGAAAATCCAAGATGGCGCTGATGAAAATTATCGGTTTTTTCTTCATTGGTGTCGTTTTCGTGGTTTTTGGTGTCGCTGATAATGAAAATGAGATCAAAATGAAAATCCAAGATGGCACCGATGAAAATTATCGGTTTTTTCTTCATGGGTGTCGTTTTCGTGGTTTTTGGTGTCGCTGATAATGAAAATGAGATCAAAATGAAAATCCAAGATGGCACCGACGAAAATTATCGGTTTTTTCTTCATGGGTGTCGTTTTCGAGGTTTTTGGTGTCGCTGATAATGAAAATGAGGTCAAAATGAAAATCCAAGATGGCACCGTTGAAAATTATCGGTTTTTCCTCATGGGTGTCGTTTTCGTGGTTTTAGGTGTCGCTGATAATGAAAATGAGGTCAAATTGAAAATCCAAGATGGCACCGACAAAAATTTTCAATATTTTCCTCATGGGTGTCGTTTTCATGGTTTTTGGGGTCGCTGATAATGAAAATGAGGTAAAAGTTAAAATCCAAGATAGCGCCTGCATCAATACCGGTAGTCCGGTTTTGAATGCAAGTCTAATTAGGACATTGATAAAACCAATAAAATACGCCTTTTTCTATTTTCAAATCAGTCTTTATTGTTCTTATTTATTGAAAATAATAAAATAAGTACGTTTTATGCATAGCTTTTTATACAACATGTAACGTAATTAACGCACACCCTCAGACACCCCAATTAGTTTATTATGTTATAATCATAAGCACTGAATTTTTAATTAAACATGTATAAGCAATGATTATTTAATAAATTAGTTTTCCTAATTCCGGAAGAATGTTGTAGTCACAGTACAAATCAACGAACGCACACAGTCGCATACGTAGGTCTCATACCTACGTATGCGACTGTGTGAGTCTTGCTAGTCTTGTAGGTATTCGCTCGCGTTCGAGACAGCTGTTAACGTCGCGTCGTCACTCGACTCAACTTCAATAGAAAACTTCAATACATTTTAATGCCTGTTTTCTTAATTGATGTTTTAATTTAGAAAGCACTTCGTCATTTTTTATCAAAAGCGTTCACTATCCAATTTTTTAAAATAAACCAACGATTTAATACGTCCCCACAAAAAAAGTCGTCAAATCAGCTGATTGGGGATTCTCATCGAATTAATCCCATATTTCGTTTTGAAAACGAGTACGTGTACGCCAATCGGCTCCCCTGTCGATGGCTGTGTTCGGACGGAACGTTCCATGGCCACGAAGTAGCAGCTAACATAGTCCTACCCTGCGGTCTACTCTTGTACCATACCTTTGGTTGACTTGAATGTTCTGCCAGCTAGAACCACATTATCACCACACTGCACCGTGCCACAGGCCTCACTATTAGTCACCATTCCACTGAACATTTTGTGTCAATTATTCGAAAGACATCGCGATATTTGCATACACTGTACGGAAGGTAGCGCGAGACTAAATATTGCTTACATTTATTTAAGTTAACTTTCATCGCCCGCGCCGCCCGTTGTCATGATGGCTATCTCGCTCTATCCCACGTTTTTAATTTGCACGAGAAAGGGAACGAAAACTGGTACGACATATTTTGCATTTTGTTGGTATGGGTAACTATTGTTTCCTTTGTATCCAGTGTCTGTAAGTGTGTGCGTGCGGTTAAATCGCCAAGTTTACTTCAACTGTTTTTGTAAAGACTTAACTTGCTTGAAATACGGTTCATTTTTCTTTATTTTGTATTGAATGGTGGAATTTGTATTAATACAAATAAAACTGCACTTTTAAAAGTCTTATTGCCTTGAGTTACGGTCCATTTCAGTTTGCTTGGACTATACAGGGGTAGTGTGACTATAAATTAAGTAGCTTTAATTATTTTTGGGACAAAAAATTACCTATATTAAAAATCATAGAAATCGATTCAGTAAACGATTCTGAACAAAGTAATTTCAGGATGTGCGTTAATTATGTTACATGTTGTATAAAAATTTGGTATTGGTTGATTATCTATGTAGGACTAGGAATTAGGAACATAATGAAAGCTTAAACTTGATCTTCTCTGTTTGCAGGAAGGCATTTCATATAGACTTTGTTGTACGATATCAAAAAAATATAAATTTCTTATAATTATCTAAATGTCATCATGTCTCATGTAAAAATCAACATAGGTATCATTATTTGTAGAAGTCGGTGCCATCTTCATCTTCATTTTGACCTCTTTTATCAGCGACACCTAAAACCATGAAAACGACACCCATGAGGAAAAACCGATAATTTTCGTCGGCGCCATCTTGGATTTTCATTTTGATCTCATTTTCATTATCAGCGATACCAGAAACCACGAAAACGACACCCATGAAGAAAAAACCGATAATTTTCGTCAGCGCCATCTTGGATTTTCATTTTGACCTCATTTTCATTATCAGCGACACCAAAAACCACGAAAACGACACCCATGAAGAAAAAACCGAGAATTTTCGTCGGTGCCATCTTGGATTTTCATTTTGATCTCATTTTCATTATCAGCGACACCAAAAACCACAAAAACGACACCCATGAAGAAAAATCCGATAATTTTCGTCAGTGCCATCTTGGATTTTCATTTTGATCTCATTTTCATTATCAGCGACACCAAAAACCACGAAAACGACACCCATGAAGAAAAAACCGAGAATTTTCGTCGGTGCCATCTTGGATTTTCATTTTGATCTCATTTTCATTATCAGCGACACCAAAAACCACAAAAACGACACCCATGAAGAAAAAACCGATAATTTTCATCGGTGCCATCTTGGATTTTCATTTTGATCTCATTTTCATTATCAGCGACACCAAAAACCACGAAAACGACACCAATGAAGAAAAAACCGATAATTTTCATCAGCGCCATCTTGGATTTTCATTTTGACCTCATTTTCATTATCAGTGACACCAAAAACCACGAAAACGACACCCATGAAGAAAAAACCGATAATTTTCGTCGGTGCCATCTTGGATTTTCGTTTTGATCTCATTTTCATTATCAGCGACACCAAAAACCACAAAAAAGACACCCATGAAGAAAAAACCGATAATTTTCGTCAGCGCCATCTTGGATTTTCATTTTGATCTCATTTTCATTATCAGCGACACCAAAAACCACGAAAACGACACCCATGAAGAAAAAACCGATAATTTTCATCAGCGCCATCTTGGATTTTCATTTTGATCTCATTTTCATTATCAGCGACACCAAAAACCACGGAAACGACACCCATGAAGAAAAAACCGATAATTTTCGTCAGCGCCATCTTGGATTTTCATTTTGACTTCATTTTCATTATCAGCGACACCAAAAACCACGAAAACGACATCCATGAAGAAAAAACCGAATTTTTTTTTCGGCGCCATCTTGGATTTTCATTTTGACGTAATTTTTATTATCAGCGACCCCAAAAACCTCGAAAACGACATCCATGAAGAAAAATATGGCTCGCTCAGTCGACCCCGCCATACCCTTCTTGTGTAGTACCTTCTACTACACACACACACAGCATACGGCATATATATTTCTTACCTGACGATTTCTACTAAATCGCACTCCTAGTCCTAGTAGGTAAGCCGCGTTATGGAACTACGTTCCAATAATGAAAATATTGAAGGCGAAATATATCTTAACAATTTATAAACAACCAACGTCAAAAAATACCTAAATCATCAATGCATCAAAATGTGGTAGTCTGCGTATATCTCGAAAATATATTTACGTATAACTCGCGAGCGCTTGCGAAGCAAAGTGATACGTGCTCACGCTGGGAGAGCCCGGTCGTTACTGACGGGACTGGGTTTGCGTGGTCGATAATATAGTTCACTTTGCAATTAATTTACGAAATGAAGTTATTGTTTATTTATAAATTAAAATTCAGATTGTATTAAAGGGGTACCTTGAGATTAATGAGTAATTTTTAAATTTTCTTTAAAGTGTTTCTAAGGTATAGGAAAAAATACTTACTTGTCCCGATATTTTCCATAAATTACGTTTTTTCATCATTTTTTTTCTGCTATATTTCGTATTGAAATCAATAATGTTTCCTGATACTTTACGAGTAGACCATATAATGATGCTATTCATATTTTTTAAGGTTCGGAATATTTTGTAGTTCGTTGTTCAGCGAACCCCAAACATCACTCGCTCGTTACTTTTGCGGAAAAGGGGTTTTGAATATGGGTGATTGCCATTAATATATACATTATTTTAAAAAATTGTTCCGACAGTCGACAAGAATAAAAACCTGACTCTTGTAATAAAAATAAAAAAGGTTCAAATTCTTCTTGCCTTTCCCACAAACAGTGATCAAAAATGTTGAAAATGAGTTAATTAGGTGCACGGACCCTTAAGGCGCAAAAAAAAAATCAGCAGTTCCATACATTTTGACGAGTTAATGCGAACAGAATTATTTATTATTAGTAAGTAATTTTTTTTTTTCTCAACCTTTTTAATTATGTTTATTAATGAATTGTATGAATTTATAATTGTATTGTATTGTCAATTTCCTTATTTTATACATTTCAATTATTCTCATTTGTGTTAGTAACGAATAATCCCAAAATTTTCCTTATTTTTTTTTCCTCAATTACTATTTCTTTTCTTAGATAACGTATTAATTGTATTGTGTTATTTTAATAATCTACGTTCTTCTTAAAATGACATAACTGAGTAATGCTAAATCTAGTGGCACTTTTTACCTTACCTTAATTTTGTTAACATGCGGATAATGTAGTGGGCTGCAATATTGTTAATACTTCATAATTATGTATATTATTGTTATTTGTAAACATTATATATTGTAGCTGTTTATTGTCCCATAATAAATAAAATAAAATAAAAATAATGTAGGGAACAGCTGATTTATTTTCGCGATTCAGGGTTTGGTCCCATAGTAAAAGTTGTTCATAATGATGAGTACAATGACCCCTTAAGAGATTTCGTGTATGAATAGATACACCTTATATACAGGGTTATTTGTAAAACACCGACAACCTCTCACAGGACTGTGTTACTAACATCATAATCAACAACTTTTGTTCTGACTTTTAAAAATTCATCATATTTTAGTTCATCAAATTTGCATAAAAAAAAAAAAAAATTGAACGCTTTTACGGGCCCTCGCCGCCCTGACCCCGCTCCCCTCACTATTGTACTATCGCTTTCTTTTGCTTCGCATAGATTTCTTAACATTTAGAGCGTTCAATTTATCCAAGAATCGATTCTTCGAATCGAGTTTTTCCCATAAAAATCGCTTACTCCGGCCATCAAACTAGAAAGCTTGGCGCGTAAAATTATAAAATCAAAGTCTTATCCCGTAAGTGCGTTGCTGTATGGGATTAATTCGAACCTCTATGCGATCCTGGTAGTGGGGTTAATCTGGATAAAAAAAAAACAAGAATATGGAACCTCAGCGCGAGTGAAAGCAAGGACTAAAGCCTAAATGAATACCTTTTTGAGCGCGAAGCTAGCAGTCTGGCCGCCGCGCACCTCGGGCACCGGCATGCGCTTCCTGTGGATGCTCTTGACGGTGATGGGCTGGAAGCGGCCCAGCGGGTCGGGCCCCAGCAGCAGCGTGTCGTTCAGGCGGATCACGCCCGCCAGCGTCGTGCCCGACACCACGGTGCCCACACCCTGTTGGACAAGTACACAATCACTCACATTGGCGACGAACAAGGTGTATTCGTCTTGATTGCCGTCCCATAGAACTATGAGAGTGGAGGACACACGTGCACTATACTATATCCCGCGTCGAAGACTTGTCGCTACTAATTCGGTCGGTAATCTTTAAAATCTTCTTTTTTACAATGATTTTCATTAAGTTAGCTAGCGAAACTTCACAGACACAGGGATCTGTGGAGTTTCGGTATGTAATTCTAACTGACCCTCTACATCGTGAGTTAACATGTTATATCTAACAACGATGTTCCCGCGTGGTGGATTACGGCCCACTTGCTCTTCGTCTCGTATCGGTGTCTCAGATTTTGTCCGACCAGTTCGTAGCGACTTGGACACTGGTAACGTCAGCTCTGTTGTTTGCCTCCTTTAGAGGAAGTGGCTTTCCTCTTATAGCGAAGTCTTCCAGTACTGTGTGGGAACATTATGAATCACTACATATTATAAAACAAAGTCTTCCACCGCGTCTGTCTGTTCACGATAAACTCAAATACTACTGCACCGATTTTCATGCTGTTTTCACCAATGGATAGAGTGGTTCTCGAGGAAGGTTTTAGTATATAATTTGTCAAGTTTTCGTATACATTGGCTAAAATATAATGATATTTGTTGGAGGTGTCGGAAAACAATAAGCCGTCTGGGAGCTTTACTTTTGGTCGCGATAAACGACATCCATTAATATATCCATTATAAGCTGATAATGCTAAGTTATGCTGTATATCATACCGGTACTGAGTAAGTGTCGTCGATCTGGAACTCCGCGGGTTTGTCGTCCTGCGAGGGCATCCTCGTCTTCAGCAGGTTGAGGAACATGGTCAGCAGCTCCAGGTTCTCGCCGGATACGTTTGATACTTGGAAGATTGGACATAGCCTGAAGTTGGTATAGAAACTGTTGAAAACACTGTGTAACGACATTATAAGCATGCAGATAATGGAGTCGGTTAAAAAAATCCTTACCACATTTTTCATTATCAGAGACTTCTATAGGTAATATGTTTTTGTTTTCAATAGACGTTCGATATTTCGAATGTTGCAACACTTTTTAAATTACCATTTAACTGTGCGTTTCCATTGGCCAAACATTAACGTAAAAACAAGATCCCTGATGAGATAACGATTTCAACTGAGAGAAACAAAGATGTAAATATTTCGCCATTAGAAAACCACACGTGGTGAAGATGCCATACATACCTCTGTGACACAAAGTTGGTAGCGCTAACAATGACATCATCTTTCGTCTTCACCATGACAGGTACTTTGCGGCAGCCGGAGGACTTCAGGATCCTGATCAACAGCTTGAGGTTGTCTTGCAGAACATTCGGGGGACACATGTCGATCTTGGTCACTACTACGAACACGGGCACGGAGAGGGCAAGGGCGAGGCCTAGATGTTCCTTTGTCATGCCCACTATGCCTGCGTTGGCACCGATCTGACACGAAATGGAAAGATACGTCACAACTTTATAATTCATCATTATGTTCCTGGCTTTGTCCCAATCTAATACTTGGAGTATTTATTTATTATAGTATGTCTAAGTAGGCATAATTTATAGCCTTGTTTTCCCAACGCCAAGCTATGATTTACTCTACTCCCTTTTCTTTCAAGGTAGGGCAAAATTTATAATAGGCGAGACGACAAAAAAATCTATATACACTCGAGAGCAATGAATCCGGGTCACTTAAAGAATCCTAAAAATCTCGGAAACTAAAAATGCTAGGTTAATGCAATAAATTATATTTAATAGACAATGTAATACTCCTTAAATGAAGGTATTAAAACTTCTTAGTTATTGTATAGTTATATCATAAAAAAATCAAATTTGAAAAAGGGCCACTTTCGAAGATGGAACTACGAAATTACAGCATTTGGTTTTGCTTTTGTTTGTAATCTGTCATTTATGTGGGTACATAAACCATGTTGATAGTGCTCTATATTCATTATTCAAGCTGAAATTATGTCGCTTACGCCTGAAGAATGCACCAGAATACTTACAATGCTGGAAACCGGCCGGAGTCAGCGCGATACAGCCAGGACTGTCGGTGTGTCGCTGTCAACAGTACAAAGAGTTCTCCGACGTTACGAAGAAACTGGTTCTAACCTACGCAGACCAGGAACGGGCAGAACCAGGTGTACCACAGCACGAGAAGACCGATACTTGGTGAACACCATGCTTCGAAATCGCTTTCTCACAGGAACTGACCTCACAAATCAGTTTCGACGCCTCGGAGGAAGTAACCCAAGTGCATGGACAGTAAGACGTCGGCTTGCTGAATCTAACTTAAAACCCCTTAGACCTGCAAACGGCCCTAAACTGGAGCGTGGGCATCGTATTTCAAGACTAAGATATGCCCAGAGCCACGTAAATTGGAGTATTGAAGATTGGTCAAAAGTTATGTTCTCCGACGAATCAAAATGTATGCTCTACAAGCACGATGGAAGACACAGAGTGTATCGAAGACCAGGGGAAAGATTCAAGCAAGCATGCATCGAAGAAAAAGTAGCCTACGGTGGTGGGTCTGTACTTGTGTGGGCCGGAATTTCTTCTGAAAGTCGCACAGAGCTGGTGATCATAGAAAACGGCTCTTTAACTAGCGTAAGATATGTGGAAGAAATCCTCAATGATCACGTTGGTCCATTTATGGTCAATTTAGGTGAGGATGCTATATTTATGCATGACAATGCCCGACCTCATACAGGTAGGATGGTGAATGACTACCTTCAAGAGATGAACATTACTCGTATGGAGTGGCCAGCGCGCAGCCCGGATATCAACCCGATCGAGCATGCTTGGGACGAGCTAGGCAGATGCGTAAAACAACGAAACCCTCCCCCAATCACGCTTCGTGAGCTCAAAATTGCTCTCACAGAGGAATGGGAGAATATTCCCCAAAATCGTATAAGGAACTTGGTGTACAGCATGCCAAACCGCGTAAAAGCAGTAATGGAAGCACGAGGAGGCAATACGAAGTATTAAAATTCAAGAAAATCGTAATAAAGTTCAAAAATTTCATGTTTCCTATTTTTGTTTTAAGGAGAGATCAGCAGTTTTTTTCTTTATGTAATTTTGTGTTAATAAAATGTATGGTGACTCATATTTTTTTTACTTTCATTTAAGGAGTATTACATTGTCTATTAAATACAATTTATTGCATTAACCTATCATTTTTAGTTTCCGAGATTTTTAACATTCTTTAAGTGACCCGGATTCATTGCTCTCGAGTGTAGTCCGTCAGTTAGATTATCAAAAAACATTTGACCCGTGTTTTTTCTTTTGTTACGTAAACCAAAATTGACGAAGATATGACGCTTTTAAAATTCTCAATACGTCACGCCTAGGTATAATTTTTAGCTAGTTCTGATGTCACGAGCCCCCACTCTCGAGTTTTGATGCGTTTTTTCTTTTGTCAATTGTCATTGATTTACAAAAACAAAAAATACGTGTCCATTCATTTCCAATACTCTAACTGACGGACTAAATAGATTTGCAATTTTTTGATACTGTCGTCATGCCTATTGAACAATAAAAATTTAACTCCAAAGATGGTTAAACATAGGAAGAATTTTAAGGAATATTGAGTCATATTTGCTGCCTCACCGGTCAACTCACTAACTCAGGCAGCAGGTCATTTATTTTATCACCACTGCTTTCAAACAGTGAAGAAAAATATCTCATAGATAGAATCAAATATTCGAAGCCATGTCACATCCAACAACCCGCACTGAGTTTGCGTGGTGGATTACGACCCACTCACTCTCACAAGAAAGGCGGCCTGTGTCGCAAGTCAACAGCGGAAAGTTATACTTACCATGAGCATGCCGAAGTCGGGCGCATGTCCGGTCATGCCGAACACGGTGGTCTTGAGGTAGCGCTCGTGGCCGGCCAGGTCGATGAACGTGATGACCTTGGACGACTTCTCGCAGATCTTCACCCAGTCCAGGGTGCCGTGGTCGGGCTTGTTCACTACGTTGCCTGCGGGACATGGGATGATGGGAATATCACAAGAGGATCTTTACTTTTACTGCCTCGTTTGGTCTAGTGGTCGAACGGTTGTCATGGTAAAGGCATATGGATGCAGAGGGAACGAGAATGTGGTGAGAAACACTTTAAGTATGAATATGGATGGTTATAAGAGTAGAGGAAGACCAATTAGCAGTACTTATTCCCCTATGAATTGAAACATGGCACCTGGTGGGTGAGAACTGGCAAGTTGGTAGTATTTTCAAGTATTCGACTTTCTGCTTCACCAGATTATCCGTATAGAGAAGAGCTTTACTATAGGCCTACTGCTAAACTGATCGGTGTTTGAAAAACGCGGTGGGGAGCCCTTGTCGCGAGGACTCTGCCATTCGGCCCCCTCTCCTCTACCGCGCAGTTTCCTCAGACACAGTGTTAAGGCTGGGGTATTTGCTAAATTAGCAACTCTATTTGTGGTGGTTCAAACTTTGTTTGAAATACTGTTAGAATAAAGTTCTAATCAGATTGCACTACATAGTGGTTGTTACGTCAGTCGCTGCGGGCCGAATAGTGCGAAATGAGTGGTTATTATTTAATTGTAGCCTAATAAATCATTAGATCAAAATGCCAATTGTACAGTACTTTGTGAAGAAAAAAGTGACTAATATTTGTGTGAAAAAACATTACTAAAACTTAATGCCGTTTAGGAGTAGTTACGAAATTTCAAAGAAAAAATGCTTCACTTTGAATATTTTTTTCATAAAGTAAGAATTATTTCAATTGTACCAATTGAAGTTTAAGAGTCTAATAAGCAACATATATTTTTTTTGCACATTTATATTCACTCATCAAAGAGCAGTTACATGGAGAAAACCTCTCGTTAGCAGGTACCACCACCTTAATAAAACGGCACACCTGTCTTTACTACTGCTACTACCAATGTACAGTCACGTGGTTGCTAACAGCGTGTGACAGAAAAGATAATTATAGTCATACATAAGGGTCCTGTGCCATCAAACAAACTGAACAACTTTCTCCAAGCGACTAGCATCGTAATCGCGAAAAAATTGTCAGCTGTCCCATACATTTAAAAATAATGGAGTGTTTCCTTTGAGTAAAATTTCCTATCTTCAGTATTTAGAGTACTTTCACTCCGTGGCATTGAAAAATTCCACCCTGTATACGAGGTAGTAAAAAAGAACCGAGTTATAAAGGGATTTTAGCGTCGTGTTTTACACTGTACTTTTCACTTTGAGTGGGAGAAAAATAGTCAATTTAGTCAGACGGACAGACAGCGGGGTCTTAGTAATAGGGTCCTGTTTTTATCCTTTGGAGTTTGTCTATGTCACATGAAGGAAATTAAAAAACTAATTACTTTTACTCCTAGACACTAAAGTGGTCACTTTAGTCCCGCTTCGTATGGCTATATTGGCGTACTTCTAGAGATTGAGAAGAGAAAACAATGTTATTATAGTACTACCGACATATGAGTGAACCTTGGTCATGTAGCGTGAAAGTAATTTGTATGTGTTTCACGCCTTTTCAGTTTCTTATCATGAATTCTGAAAGTACTTAGTTGCGTGTAGTGTGAGTGACTCGTAGTTTTTCTAGATTATTTAGGTTTTTACCATAATATCACGCCTGTAATGTAATCTCCGAAGGGTATGACAGAGGCGTGCGTTCCTAACAATAGTACACCCACATTTCGTCAGTTATGTAAGTCCCAAGTAATAGGGGGCGAGCCTATTGCCATCAAATAGGCACAAATTCAGACTCCGTGGCTGCTAATGAGAAATAAAATTCCTGATGGGAAAACCCAATATCATTTTGCTCGACCCGGGAATCGAACCCAGGACCACATGCTCAGCAGTCGCGCTTGCGGCCACTAGCCGAACCAAGCCGTCAAATTTTAGTTTTTAATACTTGTCAACAAGTATTAAAAACTAAAATTTGACTAACCGAAGCCTACGCGACACCTAAATGAAAGCCTGTGTAAAATCGTGCTGTGGGATTTTGAACTTTCAGAGGTGAGATCCTAACGTTGGGAATTCACCAGTATACGGGCATAACCTGAATAAAATTTGCTTTGCCGTTAGCTCGTGTCATAATAACGCAGGTCTGCGGGCACCTCTGCGTCGACTTACCAGCAACTATAACAAACTTTTCAATGATGTTGACATGTTTGCTCTCTCTGCTGGTAAATTTAAAAATGTAATTTTGAAAACACTAGGCATTGATTAGGCATAATTATTCGCATACCCTTTTTTTTCTTTTTTTCTGTCTTAAATTAGTTAAATATATAATAATAGTTTTAAATTATAAATTAGATACTTTTAAAAAATAACAACAATATTTAATAATTTATTTTAGTTTGTAGGTCTAAACTTGCATGGTCTGTAAAGCTTGTATTATTTAAATGTATTCCGTGGAAAATGTTTCCGGTAACACATTTACTCACACTTGTTTTTATTGTTTTTTTTTTCTAAATTAATGTAATGTGTCACTGTTTGTTTTGCCCAATAAAAAAAATAAAAATCCCTCGTTTTAAATATTCCGTGCTCGAAAGAGTACGTAATTTAATGGCAGTAATGTTCTATAAAACGTTATGCAGTAGGTACTTCATTCATCACACAGAACAGTTAACTAACGGTTAAGTAAAGTTAATTGCATAACTACTAACTCGATATTAACTATTAACTACGACCGCTTATCAGCGATCGTTCATATCACAGTATTTATATTATTATTTAAGTGAACCTAATTATACCGACTAGCTAGTATGAATATGCAACGTGTGCATCGCATTGCAAGCGAGTTTCAACATCGATTGTTTCAATTATTGTGGTATAACGACCTAGTAAATATACAAACACTGTTCTAAGCTTTCACGGTTCATAACTATACTTAACAAAACAAAAAAAAGTTTCTTATAAACAATAATCACGGAAGATATCCCGTAAATGTCATTTCATGTATAGTAAATATACAGGCTGAAAGGGACATCGACGCACAAACTGTTACGTATTCCGTATTCAGTATACCATTTATTCGGCTGCGTGGAGGTCGCAAACTATCCCACGGGCATATCGGGTACGCGATATTTATCATTCAGCCCTTGAGGTGGATGCTCCAACCAGCCCGTGAAATTCAAATTTTCTTACGTTTTTTGCAATTTGCAGGCCAGTGCTAACTACATACGTCTTACAGTCGCAAGCAATGTTTTCAAAATCCAAATCAAAGCGTTTATTTCAAGTAGGCCAGTTACAGGCACTTTTGAATTGTCGAAATAAAGATGAAAATTAAATGTAGCTACAGTCCCAGTCACAAGACACAAAAGCTGTGACAGTACTGTAGTTGCCCATTCCCTAGCGTAGATCTCTATGGAGAAGAACGGGCAAGAAACTCCATGGACACTCTTTTAAATCAGAATATTGTTACCAAAATCTTGGTTACATCATTCATGTTGAGATGGTATATTATGTGAGAACAATGTAGCAAGATGTGCACGTTAAAAGTGTCCACAGTAAAACAAAACAAAAGAAAACAATTCAAAAACCAAAATAATTCATTCAAATAAGCCATGGCAACTAAGAGATGACCAGTCACAACTGACAGCGCCCGTTCACGGACATGACGCATAGATCAGCACCATTCAACTCAACCATTTTGGAAGGGAACTAAATGATCCGACACATGCGCCACCATCAGCGAGACATTTGAGTGAGCATGACATACTCTAAACCGCCAGGGCACATTCAAGTCAAGAAAAGACGTAGGTTTTAATCAACATACACCCTAGCACTGCCCTGCAAATTGCAAAAAACTTGAGAAAATGTTAATTTCGCGGGCTGGTTGGAGCATCATTATCCCCGAAGATTTAGACACAGGTGTATCTAATAGTACACCCACATTTCGCCAGTTATGTTTAAGTCCCATGTAATAGGGGGCGAGCCTATTGCCATCAACCGGGCACAAACTCAGACTCCGTGGGTGTTACTGAGAAATTCTTGATGGAAAAACCTATTAACTGTTTGCCAGACCTGGACATCGTACCCTGGAGCTCGTGCTCACCAGTCGCATTTGGACAGGATTAACCGGGTTCTGATACGTCAGTAACTGGCATCACTCTGCAACCTAATAATAAAATTGGTGCTTTTGGTGCTTCAACTATATGAAATGAGGAAAAATTGTCTAAATAGCAAGACTGGAAATCATATCAGCGATAGTACTATCTTAGTAGTAACGAGGAAGGATGATAATTGTAATACTAAGTCATAATCGCGTTTCATAGTATGCGTGTGTAGTCGGGTAAAAAGCTTGCCCATTCACGCATACTATATGCGTGAATGGGCAAGCTTTTTACTTTGACTACAGCAAAGCGAAAAGGGAGAGTTATGATTTTAGCGGTCTATGTTAGTAACAATTTTACGTTCGAGCCAATTTTGATGAATGAGGTTCTATATCTAGAAAAGTGGGGGTCGCTGAAAATTTAAACGTATAAGGGATCTAAAAAAGAATGTCGGGTAGTACTGACCCATGCTATCGAAGCCCAGTATATCGTTGCCGACGGAGCTGGTCCGGCCGCTCTCCATCTCGTGCTTGTGCCGGAACAGCCGCTGGCGCGCGTACCCGCGCCCGTTGTCCAGCTCGCCGTGCGTCAACACGCCCAGCAGGGTGGACTTGCCCGCGTCCACGTTGCCTACTACTGCCACTCTGTATTGTCAAAAGAGAAGAACAACTATTCACTTGGAACTTTGCAAGTGAAAAAGGAGTACCGTCATCATCATCGACGACCCGAATGGCGCCTTGGTAGTGAGGCTGTCTTACGTTCTTAGGGTCCCGGGTTCGGATCCCGGTAGGAGCAAATGTTTGTGTGATGAGTTTGGACATTTTGTTTCAGAATCATGGATGTTTAAAGGTACATATAATAAGTATGTATTTACAAACAAAAAGTATCTAAGTAGTATATCAACTATCTGGCGTCCACGACACAAGCCTCGTTGCTTAGTGTGGCACTAGATAGCGCTGTGTGTAATGACCAGCGCTATTTATTTTATGTATTTATTATCATCTGCCTAGCCTTTTCTCAACTACGTCAGCGTTGGCTTCCAGTATAACCTGATGCAGCTGAATACCAAAATTTTACATGGAGCGACTTGATTGCTTGTGGATAGGAAGTAGTTCAAATGGTAACTGGTCATCGCCGCTCTTGAACGTATGTGTTACCAGAACCTGGGCTGCGGGACTATTCGCAAGAGATACCGTGGCCCCGGAACACAAAGGGCGATGAAGGAACCTGGATGGGTTTTAGTCAGTAAAAGTCTGACACTCCCTCCTGCTCCGCCCAGAGCGGGAGGAGTCATTTAATGATTTCCCACCCGAAAAACAAAAAAAAAGGCATAGTGGGTTCGTTACCATTCTAGAGCCAAGCTAAAATACTTAGCGTAAATACTTGAAATCAATTAGCAACCTGGAACTCAACTCTACGCTGATGGTTGGGATGAGGGAGGTCTTTTACGAGTACTACTGCTCATCTGTCTGCTGTACCTGATCTCCATGAAGTCTGTGTGGTCGAGCTCGGCGCGCAGCAGGTACTGGCCGGTGAGCCCGCTGCCGCACTCCCAGCGCCGCAGCTCCACGCACGACACGCGCTCGCCGCTCACCAGCGACTGTAGCGTCGCTACTGATGCGCTGTACTCGTCTTCTGTTAGACCACGCCCGTCTGCACAAAGAAGGACCTTAAACCTTATAACTAGCGATGTATGAGCTAATTTCAAATTGCAACTTAGCTCATGGTCCTCATGATTCTCTTATTTAGAAGAAAGGGGGAATGGTGTGGGTAGACGGTTCCAGTAATCCAAGACACTACCTGTCCAAGAGATGATGAATGAGGGTTTTTCGGATTTTATCTGACACCAGATGTCGCTACGTAGGCGTCTGGTATAAACAACTGTCAAATTGTACTGAATTGTATGCTAGTGAAACTTTTTACCGAAATTTCATCGTATTTGGACTGTTTTACAATGTTAATATGGATTACGGGCAAAGAAAAGTAGCTGAACTAAAGATTAAGCTTCTAAGTACTGCAACAATCAGTGATACAAGGAAAAACTTAATGAAAGGTAACTTATGCGGCCACATTAATGAAAGGCACAACACTGAGGCATTTTATCAATGATTTAAAAGATAATTAAATGAAAAAATAATCGTAAACTACAAGAAATGTGTATTTTGAAAGATGTTTAGACCTTACGCCAGTGCGGCCACACCTTGTGGTTTTGTCATTTCAGAAAACCCTCATTGATGACCATAGGTCTGGTAATCTGGTTACAAGATGAACCGCACTGTTGCGAATTTATCAGTTCAAAGACGTTTTAGTTGTCGGCGCCTAGAATTCTAAACTTTTCTCCGACAGTTTTTCTGTGAAGATTCGTACACGAGCAATCGAAAGCAAACGTAGACGAGGTTGCGAAAACTAGTCGAATTTAGGACTTAGAATGTGAGGCCATCGAAGTAACCTCGTGCGCGTGAATATTCGCGAATGCATGCTCATCATTATGATACGATAGCTTGTGCGTGAAAGTTGGCGGCAAAAGCTCAATACAATTTCTTTTGGTAGGTGCAGATTAGGATGAAGTAGTCAGTTACACTAAACGTGTGTTCAGTGCTTGAAGAATAATCAGCCCGATTCATTGCCACCACTAAGACAAGGGCCTTCACAGTAGAGGTCAGAGTGGAGGCTTTACTCTGTACGAAGTATTATATTATCTGTGACTCTGTGAAAGGGTTCGTCTCGTCCCGGCCGTGTGCAAATTTGTGGACGTTAAGTCACTTAACGTTCACAAAAAATCGAAGACACTTAAGTGTCATCGATTTTTTTTTTCTAGGGCATTCAGATTCCTCACGGTATTTTAATACAACGCTTAGCTTGTGTTATCAGAAAATACCTAACAAAGGCAAACTAGAATAGAATAGAATACTCTTTATTATGTACACCGTAAGAATTACAGATACAAATGTAAGACATTACAAACAAAACTATAAAAACTATTACAAAAAAAAAAAACAAACAAACAAACTAAACTACCACTATCTTTTTGCAAACTATTTAGCTCCTAAAGCGAAATAGGCGTTTAGAAAGGTGATTTTGTTGATCCAGTACATAAAAAAAAATGCAAAAATTTGAACTATATAATACGGCTGATAACTCTACCGTGCTCCAATCAATTTTATTTAATGTTTGAACAGATTCATGTAATGTGCCCTTGACACGCTTTGCGTGTTTGTTTAACTTAACTTACAAGACCACGTGCTAAAATAGGAAAGGAATAAATTGAAACAAGTTGACGATTGCAGAGTAGAAGAGTCTTTTGCCCGATTTAACTAACACTTGCCTAAAGGAATGCTTAATAAAAGCGAGATATTCTTTTCATTTTTTTCAAACGTAGCCCTACACTAGTAATTTCTCCTGTATCCACGTGGGTGCGTTTACAAACATTTAAACTCACATTCGCAGACAGCCAGACCCGGAAAAACAGGAGGCCGCTTCATAAATGAATCACGTTAAAAATTTAAAATTCTTAAAATGGACTTACGGTTATGATCATAAAGTCCATTTTAAGACTTTCTTTTAACGTGTTTCATTTATGATTCTGCTAAAGCGGCCATTTAAGACCCCTGTAGGCCATACAAATATTTGTTCCATGCGGGAATCGAACCCGCGACACGCAGTAGGCAATCTCTCAGCCACTGCGACAATCTTAAATTTAGCGCTGAAGTTTCAATAACGAAGTCTGACGTTAAGGTGTCGCCTATTATTATTGAAAATGAGCAATCGAATTCGTGAGGTATACGAATTACGAATTTATTTATGATCACTATACAGTATGTTAGGTTAAACGAGGGACATATTGAGGGAAGGTATTCAGTATTCGATTCTCGTCCCAAATATGTAAAAAAACTATAACCTTAATTTGTGACGTAATTGTCCAATAAAATACACTATTCATGGACACTGAGCGGGCGCAAAAAGTGAACTTGTAAACAGTAAAATAATCACGCGGCAAAACACGCGCCGATTCTGCCGAAAAGGAAGCTCGTGCGCAAACCCCGCCCCTTTCCTTTGTGTTGTCCCCGATGTACCGACAGGGCACACTCCCGAGCCACCCCGCGCTGACCCCAGCCAGTCTAGGCGCGCGCGCCGCTAACTCCATATGTGCGCTTCCGGGTATCGCGTAAACAACCCCGCTTACTTCGCGATAAGTGTGCGTGTTCTTGAATAACCAAAAATGACGTCTTATCAATATTCCAGTGAAGAATATTGGGATATGGTTCGTGCCTACTTGTTATCTAATGAAAGTGTGCGAGGAGCTATTGATTTGTACTGAGAGATGTTTCCCAACCGCCAGATTCCGTCGTATAAACTTATGCTAGGTCTCATCAACCAACGACTGCGAATATTCGGTCAGTACCTAGTAGCAGTAGCTAGATATTTTTGCCTGTCATAAGCCAGGTTTAAAGTATTAAAGGGAAAATGGATTATACCTAAAAGTCATTGACCCGCGCACATGTTCTGCGTTAGGCGCAAGGGTGTATACACGTTGTGAGACTTTTGCGAAATTTTTGGTATGGTTCTATCTGTTATTTATCAGTGTTTTTTTTTTGTTCATATTTTTATTAGTATCATGTAATAAATAATAAATAAATATCGCTGGACATTACACACATCGCCATCTAGTGCCACACTAAGCAACGAGGCTTGTGTCGTGGACACCAGATAGTTGATATACTACATAGATACTTTTTGTTTGTAAATACATACTTATTATACATATAAACATCCATGACTCGGAAACACATGTCCATGCTTATCACACAAACATTTGCTCGTACCGGGATTCGAACCCGGGACCCTAGGAACGTAAGGCAGCCTCACTACCACTGCACTATTGCGGGTTTGAATATGTCCCTCGTTTAAACTAACATACTGTATACGTATACGTAGTTTGCCATATTCGATTTACTAAGTTCAAGGTTGAATTCTTCAAGCTCTGCAACTACACCGTGAATCATTCGATCAGTCGGCCGCATTACATTTGCGGTAGAGACACCGATATTACTACATTACCGCATGCTGCACGTGGGTACGAGTTACGACTGATCACTAGATAAGATAAGAGGCTTGTTAGAGTTGCAACTTGCAACATTACATCTGCTTTATCTACTTATAGATAGAAATTACAAATACCTAATCTAATCATTGGGTTATCATCAAAATATATGGTGACGTAATTAAGGCCACAATGATGACTCCGCCTAAGGGCCAGTGCACACCAAAGGAAGCAAATGTTTTTCTACAAAAAAACTTACAACATTATTGCACAAGTTGTAAAGGCGCGCTGCACTGCGTTTCGCTGGGTGTGTACTAGCCCTAAAACTGTATAATTCAAAGAATTGAAACTGCAGCTAAATGTAGCGTGTGTTTAAAAGTGTGAATAACTGAAATATGTTTACATAACCTGGGGAAGGGCGGAGCATCCTAATACAAGCAAACTATTTGCTTAAAATGATTCTCCCCATTGTAACTAGAATAAGTTATTTAAGTTGAAGCAATAAACCTTTTTTATTTATATTTTTTTTTTTTTACTGATCAGATGTATGAAGCGGGCAATGCAAAACCTAATGCTGTTGGGTAGTATGATGAAATGTTGAATATTACATGATTTTCCCCTTAGTTTCGAATCAGGTAGACGTTACTCATACATATACAATATAGCAATATATAGCTACATACATATTGACAATAATATTATGATGAAATATTGCCTGGTATTGTAATAGATTCAGGCATAAAATAAACACATCCTAAACCACAACATTTTGATTAAATCATATTTGTTTACATGTATTTTTAAAATAACACTTTCCATTTAAGTTAAATAATTACACTACTTATATACAAACTACAACTCTCAATAATAATAAAAATATGTACAAGTAAGTATTTTCAAAAGGAATAATAATATTCTTTTGTACTGTGAAACAGGAATTATATTAAATTATTTTGTGGTTGTCAATCAGCGTTTTTATCAGCTACACAGATAATAGTTTATTTAATTTATGTGATTTTTAAACATCCATTTAAAAAGTCTTGTTTAATCAATTTTTTTTTCTTTCACTTAAATTTGTTTTTCTTCAGATATTTTTAAGCTTCTTTAATGTGTAATTAATAGTGTTTGTAGTTAGATATTATAGTTATTTTATTTCTGTTTTTTTTTTTGTTTTTAGTTGTTCGGGAAACTTACAGCTAATATAAACAATGTTCTTAAACTATACGAATTCGAAGTACGTTAGATGGACTGAATACCTTATAAACTGACTAAGACTAGATGCAAAAATAGAGGACAGTGTGTTGTGATGCAGTTTGGGAGAGCCCTGTGTCCAACAGTGGACTGCAATAGGCCAACTTGATTGATTGGTTATTATAAAATAAAATAGTTACCTTCTCCTAGTCCTATGTCGTATATTATTTCTCCATTGCCTGACTCCAGCCTCTCCAGAAGATGCTTGCGGAGCAGCTCATATTCATCACCTGTGGGGCTCACGAGCACCATCTAAAAGAATTAATTTTCAACTACATGGTAGCAAGCCTAACTAATATACTTTTTATTGAAAATCAAGTAACATAAAATATTGCTGGTTGAGAGCTGGTGCATTACACATGCTATAAGGCAGTATAGATTTTTACAAAAGGTACAGTGGCCTCCAAAAAATAGTGGTTTTTTTTTTGTTATGTTGTATTATTGTCTAAAGTCATAGTTTTGATTGTCTTCATAGTTAGTAGTCTATAAGATGTACAGATTTGGTTTCTTTTTTAAAGTCAGTTATTAAATAATATCAGTAAATCTCATTACTGATGGCTAATTTTTATACAAAACCGGCCAAGCGTGAGTCGGACTCGCGCACGAAGGGTTCCGTACCATTATTTAAACAAGATTAGACAAAACGGCAAAAAATTACATATTTTTTTGTATGGGAGCCCCCCTTAAACATTTATTAAAGTGAATATACAACTAAATATTCTGTGAATATTTCAGCATCTACCTGTTGCCATTATTAATATCGAGCAAAAACCGCCAAAAAAATCACGTTTGTTGTATGGGAGCCCCTGCTATACTTTACTCTGTTTTTAGTATTTGTTGTTATAGCAGTAACAGAAATACAAATTCTCTGAAAATTTCAACTGTCAGCTATCACGGTTCATGAGATACAGCCTGGTGACAGACAGACGGACAGTGGAGTCTTAGTAATAGGGTCCCGTTTTTACCCTTTGGGTACGCAACCCTAATAAAAACCTTAAGTATACAGTTCAAACATTTGAAACTAGAATTATAAATGATAATGTGACTATAGTTGGTGCCAGTTAAGATCGCAATAGCGGTCATTGCCCTTTCCCTAATATCTCTTCGTACAAACCAAAACAAATGAACCATGTGTCGGTTTTCATTAGAAAAAATGTTGAAGATCACGATAGATGACGATTCAAGACTTGAACAGGCTTATTTTTGGATTTCATAGTTAAGAACTTTAATAAATGTAGGTGGGTCAATGACAGCTATTGAGATCTTAACTGGCACTTACTAGAGTCTTGAAGTGAAAAAAAACGCAATTTACTTTTGGAGGCCATCATCTGCCTAGCCTTTTCCCAACTATTGATAACATTGAAATTGTTACAAGGAGCAACAACCTATCTGACCTCCACAACCCAGTTAGTACTGGGTAATACAATACCCTTAGTAAAACTGGTTGTCAGACTTTTTGGGGCACTGACTACCTGAAACGACTGTCAAAGATCTGCAAATGACAACTGGGACCAACGGCTTAACGTGCTTTCCGAGGCACGGAAGAAACCCGGTATGCAATGGGTGGTCACCCATCGACATAGAAACCTAGGCAAGCATGGCTTAACCTAAATATCGACACGAGGGGCTATTATTATTTAACCAAGTGCTCCTCAATTAATAAGACTTTTTTAGCATGTAATGGTTTCTATAATTTTATTTACTAGATGTTGTTACTGGGAATACTGTCTAAATAATACCTATCTATACAGTATTCCCAGTAAAAACAATATTGAATTCATTCTTTCTTGTAAATAAACACTAGCAACCAAATTGTAACAAAAGCTTCTTTCATAAACAAAAAACAATTCAAATTATTTAATTAAGTGCTACAATGCAACATTGTTTTAATGTTGTGAAATGTGAATTCTGTTGATAATTTTCTGCATTTGAACTGCCAAAATAATTTAGATGGGATTTGGCAGAGTAGGTGTTTTGCTTTTCTTTTCAAATAATAAAAGAAAAAACATACACAAGCAAGTATTGTAATAATCTTTATCTTTAGAGCTGTATTGATTAATAGTTATTCATTATATCACACACACTCTCTTCACATATTTTGTGCACAAGTGTGTGTAGGATGGGACAATTTATAAACAAAGTGATGCAATATTGTTATGGTGCAATAACATGTTTGAAAATAATTTACTTGAAATAGTTTTTAAGCAGTATTTTGTTTAATTGATTCATCACAGAAAGATTATTTTGATTACAAAAATAAATTTTATCTAATGAAAAATAATTTACTTTTCCACAATTTTTTGCAGTTCATCTTTGTGCTCAGGGGGTCATCTTAGAGCAGGGTAAATGAAGTGCCTTGTAGGGCTATGTGACTTCTACAGCATGACAATCATAAGATCCAATAGATCCATCATACATCATCTAACCATTTAGCAGAGATGTGAGTAGGCGTAATTTGCGCGGGAATAATATGTTGGTAAACAAAGACAATGTTAATGTTTACCTTTCCTCTGATGCTCGTATAGTCTGTCTCACTCTCAAGGAAGCCCTCGGGCTCCGCGAGTGGGCTCATCTTCACTGGTGACTCGGGTATACTATCCATGTTTGTTGACAATCTAATACAATAGCATCAAACTATTACACCATTATGTCATCACGTTACTGTTCCATAAGCACAGTCTCTTGTGTCACAGTCCCTAAAAAACAAAACAACTCGAGGTAAATTAACACAAAGACTACAAAAGATAAAAATAATAATAAATAACTATATAGTTTTGATCACAGATGCTGTACTTGTTACATGGAAATTTAATAATCGTATGAAACAAATTAATGCTTATGTAGGACTAGTTGTAATCTAATGAATATTTTCGTAATAATATTCACTAAAATACGATAAATACCCGAATGTTAACCGCAGTTTGAGTTGAAAATAGATTTTCTAAATAAAACAGATGGATTAAATGCCAACTTTTTGACAACTCACACGCTCAGTGTTGCTATAAATATTTTGCAAAAAATGAATGAGAAAATACAAAATACAACATTTTCTATTTTTAATTGATATTTTTGTATAAATTTAATATATAATTTATACCAAAATACTAATCATTATTTTCCAAGAGGATAAGTTTTTTGTAAGCTAGCAACTTTTAGAGTTGCAAGTAACACGAATGATTTTTCCCATGAAAATTGTTTATTTTAAAATATGATTCGTGACCCTTGTGAACAAGAAACTTATATACTAACTGGAATAAGGACGGGCAACTCAACAACGTTCCGACCGAGAAAGCTTCAAGAGTGGACGTCTCTTTCTAATAGGGTGTCCAATAATCATACTAACTCTTGAGACAGTTACAGAGTAGCTGTTATATTATTATTTAATGATGATAACCTGCAACTCAATAGCATTCTAGGCGAAATAGCTTCAAGAGTGGATGCCATTAACTTTTTATGTTAACTTGTGTCTGTACCGTCCAGTTGCAAATTATCAATTTTGCAACCTGTCTATCCAGACGACTTTTGTATTCGGGGATTCGAGGACTCCGTTAGTTTTATATATTTTTTCAGACATAGAAAATCGCATATTCATGATATGACTGTTTACCTATTATAATAAAACAAAGGCGGCAACACTTGAAGGAAAACTCCAACGACTTTAAAATAGGTTTATTAACAATTTTGTTACAATCCACACTATTATAGTAATATCGGATAGGCAACTATCTTAATAATTGTCCGTCGTCTTTGACGTTCCACCACCAGAATGGCCCGCTCGGGCATCAGCTCCTGACCAAGAATCCCGCCGTTCTCGAGGCAAAATCCAGCGCCCTGATTGGCTCACGACTTCACGCCACGTCAGTCTCGTGATCCAATCAGAGAACCGCTTCACTTTCGCGCCATACATTTTACAAATCAAATGATAGAACTATTGCCATTCTTACGGAATGAATGTTACCAGTTTAGAAAATAACATTTATAGCATAGATGTCTTCACACGAAAAGCTATTAAATTAAAACGTTTCTAAAAACATTGTAAATTAACTAGTAAAATCACGAAACCTAACACTATAATGTTTTAGTAACATTCGCCAATATTTATTTTATATTCCGAAACCATTCATTTTCACTCGCAGCTCGCCAAATAGATTCTTTTGCTGGAGAAGCATGGAAAAATCCTTAGGACCGGCATGGCACGGAACGGTGCAGCGGACTCTTTTCTTTTCAATATTTGTATTTAAAAAGCAAACTAGGTACTACCGACACTATTAAAGTAAAACCCAATGAGACTAAACAACATAAAATAACTTTAATTATATTTTACACATTTTTACAAGAAGGAATATTTTAAGAAGTGACAGACATCTTATTCTTTTTCTTTGAAGCTTGTCAATAGTCATTCTACTCATGAAGGTTCCCTATAGCTTCACCTTCGAAGAGTATACCAACTCTTAACAGACACCATGTGTGATGTCCAATGTTTCTAATTTATAAAATATACTTTTGATTACTATGTACGACAACGATGTTCGAAACTCCGAACTTACTTACTTAATTTATTTGGATATTTGCCGTTTGTCAATCTAAAACATTGGTAACCTTAATCGTAATAACTAAAGTTAAAAAACTTCCCTGAAAAACGAAATTCCACATCCAGCATACCCTTACTACTACACCCCTTCACACAACAAAATTTTACCATTTAAAGTGGATTATTTCAGTTAAATACAATAAAAAGTACTTAAATGACTTCAACGCGAAAATATATCGGCCATATTGTTTACATCGGTGACAAGGCAAGACAGAGATACCATCCACCTATGTCGGTTTCTCGCTCGGAACGTTTTTTTTTTCCTTTTCTATTGAATCCATTGTACAAATTTAAACTCTAAGCTTTTGAGATAGTTTTTTTTTATTTATTTACCATTTTGTTCGTACTCATTCCAGTTAGTATATGAGTTCCTTGGTTGTGAATTCTAATCATTAATTTCATCTCTAAAACCCTGTTCATATAATATCTCCCGCACAGATGGCTAATCTCCGCTGAGATTGGCCGCCGTGACTGACAACGGTCAGGAACTCAGGAGAATTATTATTAATGTAATTTTGTTGGCAATAAAAACATGTTTTTGCTGACCACAAAACTTATTCGATTTTACAGACGTAACATTATGGCGCTACCGCGCGAGGTAATTCCTATTCTTATTTTTACGCATTGTACGTATTTATAATTGGACCAATTTCATAATTATGTATCATGGAATAATTATTGTTACATTGATCTGCAAAGTGTATATCTGTTTTTAATAATTCGCTTTGCTTTTACCCGATGCCTGCCATTATTTACCATTCTACCGTAGGTTTTTCCTTCGTCTCTCTTGAGCTCGACTCTCTCCTCCTACCTCGCGCTGTGGCTGTCACTGTCGTCGCCATTCTCTGTTGGTAATTGATTAGTGCGTTATTTTTATTTCGGTGAGAATCGATTGTAATAAATAGGTAACTGTAAAGTGAAATAAAGATCTGATAGTGTATTTAGTCCTTTGAATAAGTTTCTAAATTGTCGAGCTCGTTATGGTTCTATGGATACGTCTATCCTTGAACAATCAATATGGGTGATTTGAATTCATCTGATTGTTCCTGGAAGAAAATGGTGATAGCGAAAGCTAATAACGAGTGGATCTCTACTGTAAAATCTAAATATAGCAAAATGGACAACACGTTTACCGGTACAGATATGAACTCGGAACTTGAACTAATGTCTTACAATAATATCAAAACAGAGTATGATGAAACAAGTTGTGATAAAAGTTTTGAAATGGATGATTCAAGTTCGATGTCGTCTACTCAGGAGTTGGACCCACTCTCACTGCTGGAGACCCCTAAACGGAGGCGACGTCGCAGAGATTCGTCAACTTTTGCGGGTGAATCGCCAGATGAACGAGCGTTGCGGTTAGCAAAGATGTCTGCTTACGCCGCACAGAGGCTCGCTAACGAAACCCCTGATCAGCGTGCCAGCAGACTGAGGCGCATGTCAGAATATGCAGCTAAAAGACTATCACGGGAGACTAGTGAGCAGAGAGCTAAACGATTATCAAGAATGTCTGCCTATGCTGCCAAAAGGCTGGCCAGGGAATCACCAGAGCAGAGGCAGGCCAGACTAGCCAGAATGTCTGCATATGCAGCCCGGAGACAAGCCATGAAGAAAGTGTCTGGTCCCAGTACCTCTGATATTTGTCTTTCAGAAAATTCAAAATTCAATATGCAAACAATGCCTAACCAAAGCTGAGATGTAGTTTTATTCAAGTCAATTATTGTCATAATTATGTTAATAGAAAACCGACTTGAATACTTTTATTATACAGAAGTTTACACAAAATTGATTTATGTGCATAGATCAATTTAATATATTTCTAGTGTTAAGCTACACATAACTATATATATTTTTGTTTAAAAGCCTTGGTTATTTTTGTATTTACTCTGCTGTAGTTTTGTATTATATTAATCAGCATAATTTTATTAAAATATAAGTGCATAACATCACATTAAAACTTTTATACTAAAAGTACCGTCATTTGAAAATTATTTTGCCTCACCCATTTATAGAAACAAGTTTGTGGAACATTACTAAAGTTTATTTATCAAACAATACACTTTTTATACAGCTTAGCAAGAAAATATTATTAGGCAATAATACACAAAAAAATATGCATTCTGCACATACTGATGTGCAGAATGCATATTTTTTTCTACATAATTTATTTGAGATTCTGCAGATGGAGTTAGTGGAATGTTCTTAATCAGTCTATAAATAATATCCTACCCATTCTTTTTATACGAATGGAATAATATAATGGATCCTATATTCCTTTTAATATCAAATATCTTACTCTATACATATTAATTTATACCTTTTACCTTTTAAAAATATTTATCATTACATGGTTCACGTTATGGTATTCGCTCACCACCATCATTTACCTGTAATGTCGGATTCAGATTACCTGAGAGACCTTAACATAAAAATGTATTAGACAAAGACATAGTCCAGCAGAAGTGGCTTCAACCATTGATAGAAATATTTCATTTAAAGACTAGCCTAATATAAATATATTTTAATTTACTGAGATATTTACATTGTACATTTTTTTTTTGATTACACGTAATGATTATACACATCTTACTTTGAAAATAAAATAAATGATTGCGAAAAAATAAAAGCTAAAAAAATTGAGCACAAAATTAAATAAAGTGTCGACAAAAAGTCATGACAGATTGTCATGTCCAGCAAGTACGCAAAAAAGGACGGATGTGGGTTCATTAATGCAAATATATACAGAACACATGATCAAAATTCACCCCACAGAATAATTTAGACTTTACTTCTGGCAAGTTTGAGTAAACAACCACATTTCATCCTGAGTATTGCATTTTTATGCCTTATTCAGTGTGACAAAACCTGAATTTGCGTCACCATGGGATAGTCATACTGTGTAGCAGCTGCACCTAATAAATTCAAAAGCAATTTATTATGCAGCGAAGGAGATATAATTTGAATACTTGACGTAATTTTCAGCTTATTACAACTTATAGTAATAGCTCTAAATACGTATTATACCTTATTGCAGCGACAACCCTTACAATGCCGATTTTAGTCTAGTATTTTAGTTCTTGCTCCCTCACCGGAAGCATTCGCCTGCAATGTAACAGTTCAGCATAGCTATTCACAAACGCTTGGTTTCGATTTCGATTCGGAAAGTTGTATGTCTATCTCGCACGCTTTCGGAATGCCAAAAAAAGATAGACATATGAATTGGCAAATCGAAATCGAATCCGAGCGTTTGTGAATAGCTAGGCAGATTCACTTGTTTCCGTACAAAATCGAATCTTGGACTGTTACATTACAAGCGAATGCTCGCGGTGATGGAGCACCATTACCTACTTAAAGTTTACACTTGTAGATATTTGTATTTATTATGACCTACAGCTATACATACTATAATAGGTATATATAGCTTAAATATAGCTGCGAAACAGCAGTCTAATTTGCTTATTACTAAATATTATACACGAATACAGTTTCAAACTTAAAACTAATATTGTTTTACGAAATGTTGCATACGACGTCTGGCTATGTCGCAGTCGCATATTCACCGTATACCCCCGTTGCGTTAGGCGTTGTACACACGATTATTATGACCTTTATTGAATGACATTCGTCACATAAATCGACCAGTCATAGGGAAGTTTAAGTTTGCAGCATTCCTTAGTAAGGTGGTAACTTGAATTCCACATGGTTGTACAACTGTGTTGGTTGGTACGGGTGAGGTTTGCGACGCGCCAGTGGTCGCTAGCAGGCAGTGTCGGTGGCGAGCGGCGAGCCAGCTACTGGCGCCAGTAGCTGCCGGGTCGATGATGTTGAGCTGTACGAGTCGCCTGAAGAGCGCACACTCGACTGGCTCAGGGGTGTTCCTGTATAAATGTTACTTTATATAATGGTTGCTAAAACCCTGATGAATTTACAATGAACTAGTATACGCTGGTGCTCCGTATTTTAGTGTGTATGTACATTTGATGTGCTGTGAAAATCTACGGTTGATTTGCCGTGAAAATCTACAGAAGTCAATTCTTTATTGTTCTATAGCTTCTTGTACGCTGACAAGCATGAATTGTATGCACTTAGCAACACTCAAAAGTGATTTTCAAACACTGTTCTAAGCTATTTATTGTCACTTACGGGATATGTTCCGTGATTATTATACAAAAGCTCAAAATAAATAATAATCACGGAAGATATCCGTAAGTGACAATGTAAGCTTAAAAGCGATTTTCTCATGATATAACGGTTTCTACTTTGAGATAAGACCTATTTCGAAATAGTCTAGCTTCTAAAATACTATGTTCTTGAAAACGTAGGAGGTACAATACAGTACCTACATGAGAATCACTTTTGAATTTAGTTAAATGTATATAGTATGTATTTCATTGTTAATCACTGTAAAAGAAGCCCAACATTCGTAGTGTAAGGTCACCAGAGGACGCCAGTACATCAAGCTATACATCTGTCAAATTTCTTCAATAGATTTTCAATTTTATCTGGATTTGTATGTATTTATGGAAGATTTGACAGTTTCGGGTAGAGGTGGGCAAAGTGTATCATTTTTGAGATTGGAACATTTGCATCTCGATCACTGAAATGATCCGAATTATTCATGTTTCATTGACTCATTTGGATCATCTCAACTCAAAGGATATAAAATACCAACGTGAAACAAGTGTTAGTGCAAACATTTTATGCAAAAAACGACCGTATAGTATTCGATACGTGAGCGCCATAATGGTCATTTTTACGTGCATGGATAACGACAACGAAAATCTGTGAGAGTATGAGTGAGTATACACATCTCATTTGGTATCTCTTTCTAAATTGTATAGATTGTAATTATGTCGCCCGCTCACTCCCGTTTCGCGAGTCTTTATAATAATAGTTAAGTAACTCAGTGTGTCTCAGCAACCCTCTCTCACTCGCTCACTGCTCAGTCGCCTCGCGAGCGGAATGAGAAAAAGCAAAGTAATGTTTCAGATCCAAATGATGCGTTTGAAACGTTGTTACTGAACCAATCTTTTGAATCACTTCAATGATCCGGATCAGTGAGTTGGTTCCGTAAAGAGTTACACACGCCTAGTTTCGGGTAATTTGATGTGCTGTTTGTACACGAAGCCCAACAAACATAGTGTTAGGTACCACAGATTATGGTAACGCAGGGCAAAATATCGCAGAAGTAGGGTAGGCCCACGTTAACATTTCAGTCATAATCAAATAGTTTATTAGCTAAGCTAAGCTAAGCTACATACCAGGTAATGAAGTGACGTGATGCGGCAAGGCCCAACGCTGGGGAGTACAATCTCCATTGTTAGTCGGCTCCTGTAACAGATAATCATATTAGAACATGGCCTACAGAAATCCTCTATCTGCTTTCTAATATTATGTGCATATTATTGCCAGAGTATAAGAGGTTTGTTAAAACATTTAGACTCATTTAACACCTATTGCACTGCATGGTTATTGTGGCACTTGAATGACATTGACAAGACCAGGATATCGATTAACATTTATGTGAAATTGTCTTTGGAAATAGTATTAAAATTAAAAACACAAACTCCGATTAGGGCCATAAGAACTATGTAGCACGCCAGTTGGCAATAAAATGCACATATTATAACCTGCGTTCTATAAAAAGCCCCGCAATGCCTCGACCTCAAGCTACGTTATGTGGGTAACGCAGTGCATCGCTCGGCCCCTGCAACGTGCCAGTGTGTCCTCCACAACATTCATATATTACGGATGCGGTACATGATCATAATGAAAGTGCAAATTAAACACGACGCGGAAAATAAAAGAACATCGCGTAAACCAAAACCGAATGAACACGCACACAAACAAAGCTCAATGATGACGTCACGGACTACGATGACAGCTGATGCAAGATGGCGGACTTACTGCAAGTTTGTTCGTCTTAGGAACGGTCAGAATGGTCGTGTTGGTGTCTTCCGGCGTGAAATAATCAGAGTCCTCGGCGACTGCCGGCGACTCCACATCGTTACGAGACTGTGTTCCGCTCGCTGCGTGCGATTTTACACCCAATTATCAACTGTTCACGATGACATTACACCTGTCTTTGCTTTTGTATGCCTACTGCCTAGGTCGCTCCACGCGCGCTCCTTCTAATAGGATGCGATCAACTTCTAAGAACAAGCATGTCGAATTTATGGATGACTGCTATTATTGGTATGTTAGAAGACGTAATAAAGGTATAGAAAGCCTATTATACGACATAGGTAGTATGATTCAGTGCTATAATGTTAACAGTATTTAGGAAACTACTATCGAAAATTAGCGTGGTACAGTTTAAACATGCTTTGAACACGTGGTTTACGTATGGGGAAATAACTAACCTAACATGATGTCTATTTGGTACTGAGTTTGTGTTTCTAAGTTCACGTTGCAATCGTCTTAACTAATTCCCCTGAACCATAAGCTTCAGATAGGACGATTACTGAATAACGAAATGAACAACCACCTCTATACATTCAAAATGGGCATGTAGGGCAAAATCATACTAGCTTTCACGTGCTAGTGCAATATCACCCTTATTTCCAAGCAAAGCTTCCACGTAATAATATCTACAATTGAAAATTGGTTGAAATAAATAGCGGCCTACTAGCGCACGGTCGAAGTTTGACTTAACATGACTGTAGGAGCATGACAGATTTATATTAGTATGTGTGTTGGGTAGACACGGAGTAGTGTACAAATGGAGTGCTAATTTGCAAGGGTGCGGTAGACGAAGCGTTAAATGTTGCGGAAATCTTTTTAATATACGTTAACATCATGTCTGGATTCTCCAAAAGAGTAGGCAACGGTTAAATCTTTAATTTATAAATTCAGTTTTATGTGGATTGACTTGAAATTTTTCCATAACTTTCGTTTTTGATAGATTAAAAAGTGTTTTATAGATAATACTTTTATTATCCCGAACTGAGTTAAAGGAACCGTGGTCGGGTATAATTTGTAGTCAGTAGTCTTACACATTGGCAATGCATTCGTATACTATTCCGTGGCACTAAAACGTGTGTTATAGTGTATGTGTGTAAGTGTGTTATGTAGTGGCATACTGACAGTTGTGCTTGTGGTCGGGCTCGTCCGTGTCGGTGTCGTCGATGTGCGCGAGCGCCGGCGCGGACAGGCGCAGCGCCGAGCTGGCGGCGCGCAGGCCGCCCGGCGGGGAGCTGCCCAAGCTCGACACCGTCTGCGTCACACACAACAGCGGTTCAGCACGACCATAAACGTGCGGCTCTGGGTGTGTCACCATCGCTTAAGAAATTGTTTCCACCAAAGCGGAGACGAGAGGAGCAGAGAGGATGCAAAATTCGAGATCGAGCAAGACGCGATTTGCAATTGGACTAATATGATTGGTCGATTCCCACATATCACCTATCCGCTCAATTCGTCTCTGCTTCGGTGAAAACCAGACTCATCATCTGAGACAGACGCTTCTTCTTGCACCATCCCGACTTCATACCACCATGTTACTCGGTGAACCATCTAAACAAGTAAGTTCCCTCACCCCGTTAGCAGCAGGGTGGGTCAGCAGCGGAGACAGTCGCTCTGCGTCGCTATCTGGTTCTGGATGCGTCGCCCTCGCTTCATCATCAGACCCCGACGCCTCTTGAACAGACTCCATGTCGCCAGGATACTCCAGGCTCAAGGATGACTGGAAATCACAAAGTATAGTCATACACAAAAAACACAATGATAAATTATGTTAGTCAGTAAATTCTTTTGTCTGTACTTTAGGGGTGTGCGGAATAAATTGTCAAATTCCTCATACTCCGTTAAAAAGGGGCCCTCCGACCAGACGTGGGTGTTGAGTCTGGTTGGCTGACAGTTGTAGTCGGTTATGCTTATCTCGCGGATAAGTCTGATAGCGCGATGCAGGATTCTTCTTTATATGCGTCATAGATGCCGCTAGGGTTCTTTAGGGGAATTGGATTATGTACGCTTCAATACCTTAGAGATCTTGTCTCCGTTGACGAGCTTGTGGTTGTAGAGCAGCGGACTGTTGGCGGCGGCCGCCTTGTCCTCGGCGCGCTTGGCTTCCTCTTCGCGAGCCAACAGCACGGACATACGGAACTGCGGACAACATCGCTTCTATAAACACACATAGCTCACAACTTCGAGCCACTTAACTGAACAAAAGCCAAAGCAAATTACAATTACGTACTGGTACTTTTGACGCTTGAATGGCATTAACAAAAACTTTACTTTTTTTTTTTACTAACAAAAATTGTTATTAGTATGTATTATTAGGTTAAGGTATTTATGTATGGGTCTTTGTTACCTGAAATAAATGGATTATTATTAATTATTAATACAAAAAAATGTAGCACAATATCTGCATGCATGTTTTACGATGTATCTTCAAACTAATGACGCGTCAACGGCGTGATATTCTCAAAGTCAAACCATTTATTTCAATTAGGCTATTAAAAGGCACTTTCATAAAATCGAGAAGAATGACCATATAAATAGAATTCAAACTATTGCCTATTCGCAAAGGTAGTTTCGTATGGATTAAGATGGGCCAGAAGCTCTATCGTTATTCTTTTTTCACAAATTGACAAAAGTGACTAATTTAAAGTGATTGTTACCTCAGGAGTGACAGTTTGTGCAGCGGATCTGTCGCGCACACTCTTGACGTCATCTTTGGAGCCGCTCTTGGCTTTCCTGCTGCCGCTGCTGCCCAGGCTCGTGGACGAACTGCGCTCCAAGTTGCAGCGGTTCAAGATTTCAGCCGCCTTCAATATTGAAAAGGCAAACAGGCATTATAAATGACGTAGAAACCAATAAATATACGGATAGTTCTGAACGAAACAATGTATGCTTCACATTTGTGTTAGCATGGTTAAAGACGTTATTTGTTGCGTCAGAATGACTCTGGAATATTAGTACTCCATGTACTCACTACTCTGTGTCTTAAGTCATAATTTCACGATTTAAGGTTAGTTACGTGTGGTATTTACATTTAGTATAGTGTATAATACCTGTGAAGCAGTATCGGTGTCGGGGCTAGCGATGGCGGGCGCGGGGCGGGGCGCGGGCAGGGCGCGCGCGGGGTGCGGGCCGTTCAGCGCCTCCAGCAGAGACACCGGCTCGTAGCCCGCCGGGATGTTCTCTGTGCTACCCTGTATATAAACATTATAATAATACTAAATGTGTTGTTAACAAACAAACATTGACAACATTCATATTTTTTTAAACATCAGTAAAATCCTAGAAACATTACTTGACGTATATTATATGAATATTCCAACATATTGAGGGTTTCTTTTTGTTCGGCGTTTGTACAATCTGCAGAAAGACAGTTGCTCTATGTAAAACAACGATGTAACGGTGATGTGTACGATGTATGATTAGTTCATACTAAAATGTTTAAATTTGTTGTCATGTAAGTGAAACGTAAATTTCTTTATGAGAATTAAATGTCTTTAACCAGAAAGCACTGGTTTTCATCTGCATCTGGTTAAACTGGAAGCCGACTTCAACATGTTTGGGAATAGGCTAGTACCTAGCGCTGGTATGTGGTATTGGGTGTACAATAAATTACTTTTATTTGGGCGAATATGATCAGTGACTTTCCTAAATCATACTTACATCATTGGCAGCAGCCGGCGCAGAGGGAGCGTTATCCGCTCTACGCTGCAAGGCGCGTATCTGCAGCAAGGCGCGGAAGGGCGCGCGACATATCGGGCAGTTGTTGGCCTGGTAGCGCAGCGAGTCGGCGCACGAGTTGCACAGACACAGGTGGCGGCACGGCAGGATCAACGTGTCGCGTACGTCACACATGCAGATCACGCACTCTGAGCCACCGTCTTCTGTTTCTTCGTCAGAACTCGGCTGTGTATGAGGGATATGGAAGGTTTTTACATTATATAACATTACTACCTGACGCCCGCGGCTTCGCCCCGTCCTCTTGAATCACTCTATCTATTAAAAAACCGGCCCAAGTGGGTATCGGGCCACGCGCAGTGTAGGGTTCCGTAGTTGCCCGTTATCATAACCGCGCAACAGCGCCATCTAGCGGCAGCTTTGTGAAACTTATGATTTTGTGTTTTTTGTTATTTTAGATTTTGATTTTCAATGCAAGTCCTTACCCTTTATAAACAAGCAACTACTTCATCTTAGTCACTTTAAAGGATTTATTCTAAGGATTTTGTATTTGGTACAAAATTATCCAACATCCAAGTTCAACGACTATTACTGCTAAACTAAATAAAGTTATCTTAACCGCTATAGTTTTCCTTTAAAGTTCACGAAATGCACTATCATCATGAATTTTTCCAGATTTTTCAAGCCAGCAGTTTAGCTTTTAGAGTGGGGGGGGGGACGCCCTACTGGAACAAAAATTTGCACTTTAAAGTTTAATATTTCGTAAATGGAGTATTAAAAATCGAAAACTAGAATTAGCAACCCCTAAGTCATTTTAAAAAACCTATTCAACGATACCCCCCATGGGGTAGACGACGAAATAAAAAACATCCCCACTTCACATGTAGGGGAGCAGCTACCCTAAAAAAATATACCACTTTATTGGCGTAATTGATGTACACACCCCAACAAGATTACAGCTTTCTAGTACAAACGGTCTCTTAGCAAAACCTCGGACAGACAGACGGACATGACGAAACTTTTTAACACTACGGAACCCTAAAAAACCCGCATCAAATTCCGTTGCGCAGTTTTAAAGATCGAAGCATACTTATGGACAGACGCGGCGGGCGACTTTGTTTTATAATATGTAATGATTCTATCTAAGATTAAAATTTTGCAAAATATGGAAAAAGGGGAATAAGTAGGGTATTTGCCTTGCAGTGATGACTTTGAATGTGTTACGAGCTTGTCATCTGGCTTTCATAGACTAAGTCGGTTTCACCAAAAACATGCTACATAAAACAGTAATATAAGTGATCTAATAGAAACTTAAACAAGTGTACCACAATGTTTTTATGCGCCAATACAAAGCATTTTTCATAAAAATGTTGTCAGTCTATCGTTTCTCTATGCCTCCTCTTGATTAGCTACTTACCTTAGTATCGAGGTTCTTGTTCTCAATGCCGTAGATCTCCTGAAGGAGATAGCACAGCCCGTCGACGAACAGCTTCTGTTTGAGCGCCTTCAGGACGTACGTGCCGTCCGTGTGCTTTTCCACCACCGCTATTGTCGTGTGCGACTGCCTTATTTCAGCTGGTAATGGAAAATATAACAATCGTGATATGTTTATTGTTTCTAGAGAGATACAGAGAAATGAGCTACTTTAATGATAGAAAATTCTAGTTTCGTTCCGACCCTGAGGCCCTACTCCGTAACGCACCGTCCGTGTATTCGGATCTATCCGTCTCTCTCACTCGCACTCATCTGCACACGTGCGCGAGATAGACGAATAGATCCGAATATACGGATGAAGCGTTAGAGAGTAGGGCCCCTAGTTTAGGATGCGGCTGATCGTATAAAAGTAGAAAACTACATACATTTATTGATTTCTGCCATAAACCATGGGAAAAATGCGCGAGTTTGTGTACGTTATGTTTAAAACATATGGAAACGGGTATTTATCGCGAATTTACGTTATGTTTACGTTGTGAATTTACGTTCTTGTCGTCGTTTACGATATGTTTATGCACATAGATTTTATTATTATTATTGCGCTACTCATCAGCAAGAGAAACAAAACCAGTAAACAAATATACAGTATTACATAATAGGCTGTCTAGAAGACTATAGATAACGACCGGAATGGTATACGTGTAGCAAAATAGCCACCATTATCGAGTCATCTAGACGTTACGTAGATCCACTTAAATTCATAATACAGAGGGGACAGAGAGCCGGTGCATCAAGATGGTTCATATTAATTGAATAACTTGCTTCCAATTGATATCATCATCTACCTAGCCTTTTCCCAACTTTGGTGGAGTCAGCTGCCAATCTAACCGGATGCAACTGATTACCAGTATTTTACAAGGAGCAACGGCCTATCTGACCACCACAACCTAGTTAGTACCTACTGGGTAATACAATACCCCCTGGGTAAGACTGGTTGTCAGAATTTTGGGCCACTGCTTTAATGCACATGCTCTAACTGCTATACGGCAGTATATCTACATTTTTACAAAAGCCATGTAACTTTTCTGGATCTTATGAATGTGTCATAGAGATACGCTCTATGAGGATGTAGTTGTTTCGATAATATATTACATAACAGAGATGTTATGGATATGATATTTCGGATCTGGATACGATTATGTTTATAAGAATCAAATTATATCGGTTTCGGATACGGTTACGGATACATGTAATTATTTCGGATTATCCGTTAGTTTAGGATAGTTTCGGTTAAGGATATTAGATTGAAGTAAAATATAAACACAAATAATATGTAATTTTTTTTTTTTTTTTTATATTGCCTTGTTTCGGTTACGGAGCTCCATAACATCCCTGGAACTTCAACATAAATATCAACTTTACGACTGTTATTTAAGTTGTCTATAAAACAACTAGTAGTATTGTAAAAATAATAGAAATGTTTGAAGTTGTAGCTCAAACTAAATTTTATGCGTGGGTTTTTAAGTTGTTTTTAAAAGCATCTATTTGTTACATAATCAGAAAATAAATTAGTAAAACCCTAAACCTAGATGGTACTACTGCGTTCACTGGCGGTCGACCACTTTTCAACCTTATGCCCTGTTCTTACAGATGACAATTGGTCGACCGTCTGTGAACGCGGTATTACGTCATGTTGCCGTGACGTAAAGGTTGTCGTTGACCTCACCTGCCTATCAAGTCAACCGGCACTATGTCATTTAATTTAATTGCGAACAAAATCGCAATCGTTTGAAACTGCAACGATGAAATTACCGGCGCACTTTTGTATTGTTTTACGAACTGGCGGTTTTAATCTTGCATTGTTTCATGTTTATACATGGACGAAGCAAACGGTATACAGGAGTAGAGAAAGATGGATGGACTGTGTGACGGATGAACGATTATATGTATAGTGATGTATAGCAAGATAGGAGGTGTCTGATGAGATAACGAAGAGATATGGAAGAAGAAGACATGCTGCATGCTTATAAGGGTAGGAGAATGAATTAGGTTTAAGGATCAAAACAGGTGGCTGCGGGACTGTTCGAAAGAGATACCGTGGCCCCGGAACACAAAGGGCGCTGAAGGAACTTGGATGGGTTTTAGTCAGTAAAAGTCTGACACTCCCTCCTGCTCCGTCCAGAGCGGGAGGAGTCATTTCGGTTTTCTGTCTATCCTCCAAAATGAGAAAAGACGTGAGTTTATAAGCGGCAGATACGCACTTAGTTTGGAACTTGGACTTGCGGACCACCAGCCCAATAAATAATACAATGTATTTTTTTTGTAGATAGATCTTAAGATGGAATCATCATAATTTAATATTATCAAACATGAGCTCATACTGTTTAATTTTTTGAAAATGAACCTTATCAACATAAAATTAATATCTTATATGCTTGATCACATTCGCTTGTAGGAAAATGCACACAAACTTTATACAAATAAGGTTTATTTTCAGATGAAGCGTGACTGACTAAGCTTGAGCGAAGACCAAGGTCCCTTTATATGTAGATCCTGGTCTTCAGACTAAGTTTTGGTACTTACCTTCTTGTCCCTCGTCCACGACGCAGTAGATAGCGATGGGTATGATCTCCCTGTCAGCGTTGTACACCAGGTCTTCTTCAGGGTGCTTGGAAGGATCGAACACGTGTAAAATCTGACAGAACTGCTGGTTAGCACCCTTCTTGTAGCGGTACGTCTGGGAATTCATTGCTGGGTCGCGCGGGTAGTAACTAGTGAGAAACAGGTGTGGTGGGAATAATTTATTTCCATACATATTGTTAAGTTGTGTGAACTGGGAGACTCGTACTAATTATCGGGTGGTTAAACATTACTTAGCTGTTTCGATATATAAGGTCAAAGAGTTTAAATATACCTGATACATCTGCACAGTTGCTCTAGCTAATTTTTGACCCTGTACATGTTTTAATGTAATATGTGTAGTTTGATAATTATTTAAAACTGGATTAAAAGCTTTAAACATGTGAATCATCAGATTGTCAAACAGATAATTGTATCAGTTTCCTGTCATGTTTAAAAACAATTACAATGCTATTTGATGACAATAACAAAGTGTTGCCAACACAAGGTTACATACCCGTTGATTAATATCAACCCAAGAGTACCATAATCACAGATATTATAGCAATGTTGTAGTAAAACAAAACAAATTGATACTTACACAACGCCAGTGGGAGTGACTTCCTCAGTGCAGAAGTAGAATACTGTAATGGCACATCTTGCATCACAATCGAACGTAAACTCAATATTGTAATACGTCCCTTTGCCATTATTGTCGCCAGACTTGATCATGCCATCTCCAATCTTGTTCTCTGCCAACTTGTCCACAGGATCGGGGCAGCGTACGAAACGCAACGACTCCTTACGTATATTTACTAGACTTTTTAATGTTTTAGTAGGCTCATTAGACTGTGGCGGGGGGTACGGGAACTGAGGACATGTCAAATGATATTAATTTAATTGTGATAACTCAGATAATAACACAAAATATTGATTTTTCTTAATTGCTAGGGTATGAAGTTATTCAATACACTTTTCTTTGTATTGTTTAAATAAGAATAAGGTAAATAAATCTTTAATTTTAACTTCATTTTGTAGGTAGTATAGCAGTAGTATAGCAGTATTTTCTTTAATGAGATTTTCTTTGCAAGGTCCAGTAACTAACAATTGTAAAACAAACAGCACTTGGGATACTAGTATTCTTAGTACCAAAGTTATTATCAAATAGATTTTTTTGAAGCTGATTTCTGCTTTTCAAATGTTTCTTGAAAGATAAATAATTTAAAATAATAAATAATAATTAAACTATGATATTCATTATTTAAGAATAATACTACTATGATACTTACAGGTGTTGGTCTGCTACCAAGGAAATTCAGGTCAGCATTTTCTCCAAATAAGTATGCTTCAGGCTGAGGGGTGTCAAATCTCTCGCCACCCATGATGAAGTGGCTCCCGAAGTAATTACCTGCATCATCAGTTTCTAAATGTTCCATATAGCATTAACTTACTTAAAAATAGAATGTGGAAATGTAGTAAGTTTATCAAATAAACTGCATGCTTCTATCTATATGATATTGATGTTCAATTTTAAATATTTCCTTTAATTGTTAATATACACGACTCAAGTTAAATCATTAATCAATAAACACGACACAATAATTGGTCCTTGGATTTGCCAGTTCTAACAAAGTGATCCCAGTGTGGCATCCATTGAAACCTTATTATTTGATTTGCTTACTTTATAGTATAAATTATATGGTAAAAATAAACAATGAGAATGGATTGGCTTATTGGACACGACACCACAGTAAATAAAGCTAATCGAAATATAGAAGTCCATTTACCTGATCTAGGTGGATATTTATAGGCGTGATTGGACACTACATCGGCTTCTTCGACACCAGCGTTTTGTCTACTTGTTAAAGCTCCCATTTTGAACAATCAATTGTTTAAATTGTTCCCTTAAATGATTAATTTTACGCAAAAATACATCTATTTTGTTCTAGTACAGCTGACATTTTCATCAAAGTTTTGACAGATTAAAGATCGTCTAGAAACAGAAACCACCGGAAACCGGAAATGGAAACACTCAACCAGTTTAAAAACAGCTAATGTTTGGTTTACACAGTGCAAGCTGCTTACTAGACAGTAGACCACTGCACGTACTGTTATTGCGAACTGTTTCCATGATGAGAATAGCTATAGTTTCTTCCGAGTTGTATGCTGGAGTAGTACAGGGATCTTGCAATAGCCCATGTTACTCGCTGCTAATGAAGTCATCCATTGCTGAAAGAATTTTTCAAACCGGTCCAGTAGTTTTTAAGTTTATTCGTAACATACAAAAATACAAATCTTTCCTCTTTATATTATTAGTATAGTTATAGATAAATCACCTCCGAGAATATAGATCAGTGCAGTGATGACAGTACATAACACCTGAACAAGTCGAGATGTTTTTTTTTAAACTACGAAAATACAACGTGTCGATGGATGCTATATGAATGACTGCTATGGAATATATTCAAGTGGTGGGGGGAAGGCGAGCAGGCGAGTGCAACTGAAAAGTTCGTTGGAATAAAAAGAGTATTTACTTTTTATAATGATCTTTTTGTTCTTTGTAAGTTTATTTTACTACTTGTGTTTTGTTTTTTCAGTTGTCTGTCAAATGTGTCAGCGTGAATAAAAACCAATTAAAGTTTACATCTAAACTTTTATTTAATCCAAATACAGTTTACTTGGCTACGCGCTCTGCACCTTAGTGGGACGTGAGTTGCCCCACTAACAAAGTTACTCTTCATTTTAGTAGACATATTTTTAATTTTAGCAAAATATGGTTACTCGGATGCCAGCTACTGTCCAACTTGCATGTGCGAGTATCTCGTATGATACGTCCAACTATATACGATTTGGCGCACTGCAGCTACTACGTGGGTTGGCTAACTCGCACTGTGTAAACCAGGCATAAGCTGTTGCAATGTAATGACTGGTAACATACGTAGTGAAGTAGAAAATAAACTTTGATCTTTGAAATGCGTATAAAATAGTCAATATGAGAAAAATTTCGATCCCTAGAAAAATATACGGAATTTTTCTGAAGCCTTTATTTTTGATGTAAATAAAAGATTATTTTTTAAGCTCGCCACACTAAACTAAGTTAACGTCAACGTCAAACCAACTTCCGTCTGTCTTTTCGTGAAAGTGGTGTCACTTTGTGAAGGTGCTGATAAGTTTTTAATATAAAATCGAATGTAATCTCAGAGTGTATTGAATACTATTCTGTGATTTTACGAAGACTTGTAGTGTAAGACTTACTAAGTTTAATTTTTGATTTATTTCAGATCACAATGGGGCGCCGGCCAGCGAGATGGTAAATAATTTACAACCTCAAAACTTGTTTTGATCATGATTTGAACAAAGTTTATAATAGTGAAATGTGTTTTTCAGTTATCGGTATTGTAAAAACAAGCCGTACCCAAAGTCACGGTTCTGTCGTGGTGTGCCCGACCCCAAGATCCGTATTTTCGACTTGGGTAAGAAGAAGGCGACGGTGGACGACTTCCCGCTATGCGTGCACCTGGTGTCCGACGAGTACGAGCAGCTCAGCTCTGAGGCGCTGGAAGCAGGCCGTATTTGCTGCAACAAGTACCTCGTGAAGAACTGCGGCAAGGATCAGTTCCACATCCGTATGAGGCTGCATCCATTCCATGTCATCCGCATTAACAAAATGTTATCGTGCGCTGGAGCTGATAGGTAAGCATCTTTTGTGTTACTTATTTCACTAGCTAGAGTGATAATACAATCCGTAAACTTAGCCTAAACCTTCTAAAATATCATGATTTGTAAGCTAAATTCAGGAATGCAGTTTTACCAGCCTGTGAACACTACTGTTGTGTGTGTTGCTAACACAAATGGACATTAGTGTTTCTCTTCCAGAGACATAGTTCATAAAAAAATGTAAACATCCACATGTGGAAATAACCCTCTTGGTATGTTTCATGGTCTAAATTTCTAAAATAACCTAACTTTGCCTAAGTCCAGGTTATTGTATATGTTTGGAATCAATAGTATGGTAACTTTACATAATTTTTTGCAAGGAGTGTGAGAGTGAAGAAATATAATTCTCTGTTCAGCAGGAGTTCTTAATGAATTGACAAAGTTTATACATACATAAAAAAAGAAAAAAATATATAAAATAAGTATGTTCATCAGTGTAACACTTTTATGTCAGCTCAACAAATCTGATAAAACAACTCGAAATCAATCTTTGGGTATTGTTCTAATTTTTAAAATAGTTGAATTGAGGATTATATTCACCCCAGAGAGTTCAGGGAAAGATATATAAAACCATGGTTAGACCTGCTATCTTGTATGGGACCACAAGAGGGATGGGATAAAGGCATATAAGTAGGTTTATGCAAACCTACATAAATTATGACCTTCTGAAACACCAGAAGATAGGTCCACTCTTTGAATTGGTTGTTTCTTATGAAAATGACTGGACAGGAAATGGCATGGTTACTTTAATAATAAATGTCTTGTCATTTATTGTCTAACCCATTGAAAGTAAAATATGTTATAATACATAATCAGCAGAGGTTTGGGTGCAAACTACATAATACCCATGTAGAAGGAAATTGCTTTGTGCCAAAAACAATATTGATGACATACTATGAAAAATCTCCTAACTAATCTGCTGTAAATGTTCAGCATTCAATGTATCAAACTCAGGTTCTGATTTATAATTTTCGTCTTTGAAATGTTTACTTATTTACAGTTTTTTTTTAGGTTTTCCAATTAGTCATCCCTTTGTTTATCCATGAGAGATACAAAATTTTACTATCCTATACTACTACAGCTGCAAATAATGCTGCCGTTTTGCGCATTCTATTTTGACATAAAATGTGTGATATTGCTATCTCTATCTGAAAAGTATATGTTCCTATCATGCTTAGATAAAACCTGTGTTAAAACTTGATTATCATCAACAGATATACAAAAAAGTTTCTGTCATGGTTGCACAATATTGTGATATGCTAACTCGGCAATAATATTGTGCCTGTCATGTTATCCTGAAGTGACTCATAAGTCATAGCTCTAAACCTAACAGTGACTTGCAGAAAAATTAAGTCTATGTTATAGCAAGATGACTATACATTTGCTAGATTTTATTTTTTTACTGTAATGCAAACTTGTTATCATCTTTACTAAATTGTTGTAGTGGCAATGACATGTATGAAAAGATATCTTAACCACCTGAACTCTTGTTAGGTATCCCTTTATTTTCTTCTTTTAACTGAGCACTTGTAAAAACTTGTGGCTTTAATTTTATAAAATCTTCTCTTCAGGCTCCAGACCGGGATGAGAGGCGCTTTCGGCAAGCCGCAAGGTACCGTAGCGCGTGTGCGCATCGGACAGCCCATCATGTCCGTGCGCTCCAGCGACCGTTGGAAGGCTCAGGTCATCGAGGCTCTGCGTCGTGCCAAGTTCAAGTTCCCCGGTCGCCAGAAGGTATGCATGAATTTAAGTGAATGAAGTCAAAGTGCAGTATGAGAACCCTATTGAAAAGCAATCTATAAAGCAAAACTATAACTGGAGGAAGAGGTTAACAGAATTTTGATGTGATTGTGATAACACAGAAAGGTCTTCAAAGTAAAACAGACTTGACAACTAAAACTGTAAACTTATTCTGTGTTCTAACTTTCACTATTTATCATTTCAGATCTACGTCTCCAAGAAATGGGGCTTCACCAAGTACGAGCGTGAAGAGTACGAGGGCCTGCGTGACGACGGCCGCCTCGCCTACGACGGCTGCAACGTCAAGTACCGCCCTCAGCACGGACCCCTTGACGCGTGGAGGAAGCTCCAGAATGAGATCTACGCTGTGTAAATCTTTTTAACACTAATATACACATTTCAAACAACAAAACCGTGTTTCCATTCCATTTAAGGTGGAAGCTTAGACGCGCTTTCCCATACATTATTTTTGATATACATTCTCGATACTTATATACTTTTTGTAGAAGTAATGAAACAACTTGATGTTATTATAAATTAGTGTTGTCGCAAACCCCTTCAAACATAAAGAAATAACAAGGATTGTAGGATTTCCAGGGCCGAAAAAAAACGAAAAATCTTTGCAAGTGTGCGTGCTTGGAGTCACGCCATCTATCGGATTTTCAAAGAACAATCGAACCTCTTGCTTAACAAAACTCGAAATAATTATCTGCTGATTACTAGATGGCGTGGCGTTGTCATTGTAAGGTCAAGGTAGTGGTCAAGTATGTGCGTGCGTGGAGTTTTGACTCGCGAATAATTCACATTTCGTTCGTCTAACAAGTAGGTAGGTAGGTACTGCTGCAGCGGTTTTGTTTGGGTGAATCAGATTTATCATTTTATTATGAATGATTTGAAGTTAGAAAAATTCTTATTATGTCATGTTGTTTACCCAAACCAAAGTTGAAAGTACATTAGGGATGAAATGTGTAGGTAATTCGGAGTTGGTTCTAATTTTATTGTTTGATAGCTAAAACTTATTAGTTATTAACAAGTAGGTATTCAGACATACCTGTATACTTTAGTTTTGTACGTGGACTTTTCGCGGTTTATGTAATAAACTAATAATGTACTTACATTATATAGGTAACATTACATTCATTCATCACACTGCTACCTGCTTACTTACTAAAACTTACGAGACGCAGTCAAGGGGGTCTAAAATGGCCGCTTTAGCAGAATCGTTTCGTGAATCACGTTAAAAATTTAAAATTCTTAAAATGGACTTTATGACTATTGACATAAAGTCCATTTTAAGAATTTAATTTTTTTAACGTGATTCGTGCTAAGATTCTGCTTAGATTCTGCTATAGCGGCCATTTTAGACCCGAAGGTCATGATGGGAGAAAAATAAGTGCCCTAACTATACCTACATAGTAATGAATAAAACCCCAATGAAAAACACAAACCTTACAGTCTGTTCAATCGATTTTGACTTCTATTGCGTTACCTTACAAATAGGTAGCTGCTGCAGTAAACAGTTGGTATTGTAACCACGTTTTTGCTTTTAATGCCATATGCCTACGGAATAGAAGTCAAAATCGGTTGACCGGACTGTAAACCGACCTGTTTGCGAAACCTGTTTGCAGAAAACCTGCAAAAAAAAAAAGAAATGTGTGCTGGGCCACATACTAGAACTGAAACTTCAACGGACAAGTGGAAAAACGAATCGAGTTCATTTGTTTTTTTTTTTCAATAAACCGCTTTTTATTTGCAAGCCAATTCGAAATTTAAAAAATACCTTTGATATGTTACCTCCTTGGTTGCCCTTGCCATGTTTCAGAGTAAAAGATCATTCCATTTTTAAATAACACGACAGATATGAGTTTACTATGTAATTTATTTGGCCGCTAAACATGACAGATATGTATTTTCAACCGACTTCCAAAAAGAGGAGGTTCTCAATTCGACTATATTTTTTTTTGTGTTTGTTCGTTTGTGTTTCGACTGGGTGAACCGATTTTGATAATTCTTTTTTTATTTGAAAGCTGGTGGTTCCCACGTGGTCCTATTTTAATTTGGTGAACATCTGACGCTGTTCTTTGGAGATATACAATGGAACTCTTCAAAAATAGACGGCAAATCTGCCGTGATTGTTGGAATCACTTGGATGTTTATTGTTTAAACAACATCATGACGTAACATCACGCCTGTATGCTCTGAGGGGGTATGCAGATGTGTACAATACATCCAGATTTCGACAGTTAGGTATGTAAAGTTGGAGCGTTCGTGTTCCACGCGCGCCTCAAAGAGATGGCAAATATTTGTTTGGGAACAACTAAAAATTAAAAACTTTAATGAAAAAATAAAACCGACTTCAAAATATACAAAAAAGCGAAAAATAACTTTAGCTTCAGAAGTCGGTGACAAAAAAAACTAAATCAATCAAACAAAGGTCACCGACTTCTGAAGCTAGTTATTTTTCGCTTTTTTGTGTCGGTTTTATTTTTTTTGCCGGCCGCTGGTCGCATGTCTAAGGCCAGTACAGCAATTTCGAATCTCGAAGAAGGTTGTCAAAATAATGCTCAAATTTCCAAGCATGTTTGAGGAAAAATCTTGTTATCTAGTCATGTTGTTCACCCAAACCAATGTTTGAAAGTAGGTATCTATAAAATAAACGCCCTAACTATACCTAATAATAATGAACACAATGAAAATCACAAACCATACAGTCCGTTCAATTGATTTTGACTTCTATTGCGTTGCTCTACAAGTAGGTAGCTGCTGCAGTAAACAGTTGGTATTTTGTAACCACGTTTTTGCTTTTAATGCCATTCTTATGCCTACGGAATAGAAGTCAAAATCGGTTGACCGGACTGTAACAAAGGCGAAGTGGCGAAGTTACGCGAACTAGAGCTGTCTATTTGTGTTCCCACGTTAGGGTATTTTCCCTAAATTTAGGGATTTTTTGAAAGAATTGTAGATTTTGGCAGAATCTTAGAAAACCTATGCCAAAAATTAGCAGAATTAGATATTGACAAATTACCTGTGCTTCACTTGGGTATAATTAGACTAAAATATCTATGGACCTCGATGCGCGCATCGAGGTCCATAGAGGAGCCTCCTCCACATCCTAACAGAATCAAAATCACAAAATCAATGGGCGCTATTGTACAGTGCTTCCTGAAATTAGTTTTATTTCGGACCGCGCTGGTGAGCGGATAAGATTGTAATGTTATGGTACCTAGTACAATCAGTGAACCCCTCAGCTGACCAGGTCATGACCTCTGACCCATATACCTATCAGCTGACCTAGATCGTTGACCCCCTGACCCTAGTACTCATCAGCTGACCAGGTCATGACCCCTGATCTTAGTACGAACCAGCTGGTCCATGGTCACCAACCTCTGAACCTCCACCCATGTACCCATGTGTAACCAGGTCATCGACCCCTACCTTATGTACCTGTCAGCTGGGCCGGGTCAACTATGTACTAATAAGTGTTCCAAGGCTTTGTATATGTATAAAGTGAAGATAAGAACTAAATAAGCTTTCAAACCAGTAGGAGTTTTTATTTGAAATCCCCAACAGTTTGTAAATATGTGAGCACCATGTACCTATCTATCACAATTTATGTCATTGCTTTATTTTTTATTCTTTTTACCTATTGTGGTACACTAATTTCATTATAAATGTGAGCACCATGTGGCCATTTAGTATATTTTATGTACTTTTGTGACATGAACGAGCATGGCAGTTGAGAATTTGACATGCTGTTTCGCTGATGTTGGATCATAGTTTCATTCAAAATGTTTGAGCAGAGTGGTGCTGATCCACGTGTTATGCTCGTGAATGGCCGCCGTTATTCGAGACTGCTGTTGTTGAACTTGTTTTTAAAAAGAGTGTCCATGTGTAACTAGAGACTGAGTCCTTGACAATTCAATAGTGCCTGTAAATGGTATTTAAATAAATGCTTTGAGTTTGTATCAATTGTATTTTTTTGCCTTCAACAATTTATTGTATAATGTAGTTGAAGGGTGGGCAGTGATGTTTAGGTTGTATGTTCAAACCCTGACAGGCTCTTTATTTTGGGTAAATGAATACTAATACTACTTGAATAAAAAGCATTACTTACAATAGTTAATTATATAATTAGTGTAAAACAACAAAACCACATTCATATTTTGTTAGAACAGAACTTCATTGCGGCATTGAAAACAGATGCAGTACTTTTATCAAATGGCACATACCACACAACACATAGAACACAAATAATTTAGAAGTTAGATCATAATTAATTTCGAATTTGTTATGTACAGAATGAGGAATCACTTTGACGTTTGGTGGTGGAACAAAATTAAATCATGCTATAGTCATCAGACATAAACAGTTCTATAGGTAAACTTTATGCTCCAGAGTAACTCAACTTTTGGACATAGCCGATTGCGTTGTCACCGTAAGATTCCCTTGTTGAAAGAACTGCTAGGCTAACCTAGGTACGGTATGAAAACTTTGATGTTTACTTCTAGAAGTTTAGTCCGTACAACCATGTCAACACTAACTTTCGGTAGATTCGAGTACAGAAAATACAATAGATTTTCGCTTTATATTCAGAATGTTTATCTTCACAACAGCTATAACCTCAAATAAACGAGAGTGATCGATGTCACTAGCTAGATGCTGATTGGTTTATTAAAACACGTTCCGTTTCAAGTTTGGTACTTTTTATTGGTAATTATTGTTAAAAATTCACATTAACTAAAATAAAAACGTTGCAGTGGCCCTTCTTGTATGATTTTTTTTTTTTACATTTTAGTCACAAAATATTGTTAAATATGTTATCTGCATCTTTCCTAATTAAATGTTTTTGATGAGAACGCCATCAAGCGGTTCAGAAAGTAAACTATTTACGTGTGCTTGTGTGTGTGCATGGTGTGTACAGATTTAAAGTGGAGACGGCTGGTGGATTTGTCACCAAATCTCCGTTTGAGAAGAGATAACAAGGAAACTGTTTATGTGGAAAAATCAAGACAAAAGGCTAGTTAGGCGCAATTAGAATATTGTCTATCTTAGTTATTTAGGTTAGGCGTAAACATAAATAATACCCAAATGCGAGACTACAACGCCATCTATTGAAAAAACGGCGGCGGGATGAGCAAAGGGATCCCCTTAATATCATAAGTAATACATTATCTAAAGAAAGAGTCAATAGGTCGACACGGCATTTTATTCTTCTTCACTGGGGAATTCGACTTGCGTTTTCTTTTTACATTACTTCCAGTAAACATTGGATTTGTTTTCTTATTTAGTTCTCTGTTTAGCTTCTGTGCTTCATGAAAATCTAAATGCTCGCCAAATCTATCCAGGGGAACTTTTTTACCACATTCTGAACAAGTCTCAGTTGGAACATTTTCGTCGATTTTTACTAGAAAGCTTGCAATGGAAGATGTGTCATTTCTTGAGCTGTTTTGTTCTTCTGGTTGCTTCTTTTTCTTTGTGTCTTCATTCTGTTTAGTTTTTACGCTATTATTCTTTTCTTTTATTTCTTTACGAACCTGTTGCCTTTCCTCTTCTCTCAACTTCAATGCGAGATGGTAATCTGAATGTTCGGCGACTTCATTCATTGGTATTGATTTCTTACATTCAGGACAAATAAAAATCTCCTTGACCTGTGGTGGTTCATTATCATTTCGAGCACTGACAGGTACTACTGCATCAATATTTTGTTCTGGTTCTGAATCATTGTCTTCTCCATCTTCCTGTACTATTCTAGAGCTGCTTAGTAACTCTCTTAAACTAGTAACACGAGCAATTTCCTGGGGGTCTTCTTCGAACAGTGCGACGCTGTTGTTTATTTCATCAGCAATTGTTGATCCTGAGTAATGTGTCTCATTGCTATCTTCCCCATACCCGACCACATCACAAACGGGCGTCGTAGTCCGTGTTTTCTCGACATCCAATTCTAAGTCTTTTATTCTATTCACACTGGGATCCTTGTTCTGGTTCAATATTTTTGCAAAAAATGACTCCTGCTTATCTAAACTAGATTCAAGAATAACTGGGTTGTTCGTTTTATCGCTTTGAATTTGAGTCTGCTTGGGTATAGACTGAATTTGGCCCATTTGAGGGTTTTCAGTCACTTGAAAGAATTTTTGCAAGATGTATTCTTTGCCTTCATTCTTAGGGGTATTTTTATTCTTCACGACAGCTTGTTCACTTGTAACTTTTTCTTGTTTCGTACTGTCTTTATGTTTATCTGCGGCATCTTTAGACGATCCAGCACAAAAATAGTCTAATATCTTCTTAGTTTTCTTCACTTCTGTATGATCTTCAAACTTTCCAACACTTATCCCCAAGAATTTTATTGGAGCTTTCAGTCGCCTGTTGCCTTCACCTTCTGGAAAAACAAATTGATTCAGGATGTAAATCAAAATAATACAACAATTAGCACTTGGTACGTCTTGGTATCATCATGTAAACTCTACCTTTACTCTTGACTCCTTCGGAACTTTCTAAGAGAAGTTCCAAAGCTTTACTTGAAAAAAAATCGGCGCAAAGTTCGTCATCAGCAACAAAATTATAGGAACGAGAACTGCTTGAATCTCTCCCATCTGGAAGCTGTGAAGAATAACTAAGGACCATTTGTTTCGGCGTTCTGTTATTTTCTAACGCGTCCTGATCAAGTCTGTCGTCTATTTCGTCGCCGAGGTCTTTGAGCCACTTCCGCACGCTCTCTAAGTCAAGGAGAGCAGCCTTGCCTCGGAATTGTTTGCAGCAACCAATGCTCTTAGGGTTGAATCTCGCTTGTACTGGTTCCAAGTCGATTCCACGCGCGATATTGTACAGCCATGTTCTATAAGGAATTAAAATACCATTTTTTATCGAAAGAAAGAAATGGTAAACAAGAATAAAGCCTCCAGCATACCTACCCATTTTTTTCGTCAAATCTTGCTTGTAGGTCTTTTTCAGTGAACTTTTGAAGCTCACCCATTTTTTGGATTTTGAGAATTTCACAAACTGTGTAGCCAAACTTTCCACCAAGATGCTTTACCTTTTTCAAAGGTAGGGTGCTGAAAATCAAATGAATTTAAGTAAAGACGGAAGACTACAGTCGTTTTCTTTTGATACAAATTCAGTCTTATAAGGGAGATGACATTGTGTAACTTTTATGAACATCAGGAAACATACCTGTACAGTATATCAATACAATGTTTTGGTAGAACTGTCTGCTTGTTAGGCTTATTCATGCCACACACCAGCTTTGACAATATTTTGTTGTGAGCTATGCCAGCTGAACATCTGTAACCTGCAAAACATCACCACCAATGACTAAGAAAAAATCAAATCAAAATCAAAGCATTTATTTCAAGTAAGCCAGTTACAGGCACTACAGACAAAGAGTGAGGGTGGGAAAAATGAGAAATCAATTTGTTTAATGTGATAGATTGTCCAGTGGGAGAGCCTAGTGGTAAAGACAGGAACGTATGAACCATGATGCAATCTATAGTTACAGAAGGCGAACTAGATTTAGTTTATCAAAGTATCTGTACCAGTTTCTTCATAAACAGCAGCCCTAATCTCACTGACTATGACAGCACCTACAAGCAAACACTTGGCATGCTCGTAGTCAAACTCAATGTTCTCAACGCCACATGTGTGTACGTCTGCAAGGAACTCATCCACACAATCATAACCCAGAGCAAAGGTGTTGGGCATCATGTCTGTATGAACTGTGTTCACGTTGAAAGTCTTGAGTCTTTCTTGCACCTGGGGGACAAAGAATGTAAAATTATTTATACTGCCAAATAAGATACACATTTGCAAATGATTTATCAAAGCTTTTACGTTTTAACATTGCATGCTATGGTGAAATCATGAAACATATTTCTGCTTGTATTGTTTTATAGCTCTATAGAATTTTGTAAAAGAAATAGTAAGTTAACTGATATGTAAATTCTAGGGAAACATTTTAAGTATACTAAGTTACTAACAGGAGCAGTGATGTCCAGATAAGCTTCATCAATGGAAGCCCTCTCCAGGAGTGGCGTGAACCTTTGTAGCACTCTTGCTACTTCTTTACCAGCTTCCCTATACCTATACAAATCAAAAATATTATCAGAAACATGCCATGCCAGTAATAATATAAATCAAACTTAGAGTTAAAAGATAAATGTGGTGCTTGTATACAAAACTGGTTTTACAGGTATTTGTTTTGTTCACCTTGATAAAGACAGCTACATGTGTCAAGCAAAAGGCAAAGAACCGTGACATGTAGTGCAGGTTTATAGACCCAGAACACCAACAAACTGCATAAGTATTGGTTACTGATCAAACTAAGTACTTACTTGGAAATGTCAGCCTTGCCCCTAAGGCACGGCACAGAAGGAAGCTCTATATCAGGACACTTCTCCTTGGCCTCATCTCCTCTCATATGGCGGCCAACGCCTTGAGCTCTAGCGACGTAGTTTACGGCTATGATCCTGACAAATTAGCAATTAGACTATAAAGTATTGTACAACTAGCTAGGACAAGTCTAGACAAGTTTAGAATCGTAATCGACATGGATTTTTTTTACCTAGTTTTGCAAGTTACTTACCCTCCGCCCTTCCAAGGGTTGTACTGCACTACAGCAATAGGTTTTCCTTTTAATTCTGGGTTCAGTTTCTCTTCAACTTGGCAATAAAAACAGTCCATATCTATCAGCACAACAACACGATTTTCTTGCTCCATTTTGATTTTACTTTATTGCATCTTATGGCAAATTGTTTATTCAATTGATAAGGTCATTTATATACAAGCCCTTCGAATGTTTTTCAAGATTATTCATAAATTCATACATTTCTATAAATCTGAGTATGTACGCGCCAAAACACTGCACAGCTGATTGTTGATGACATTGACAATGACAATAGTACTGTCACTCACTGTCATCATGATAGCTACCCAATGAACTTATACACTAACTGGAATGAGGACGGGCAACGCAAAAACGTTCCGAGCGTGAAAGCTTCGATAGTGGATGTTGTCTCTTTCTAATAGGGTGTCCAATAATCACACTAACTCTTGAGACAGTTACAGACTACTGTTATTGTTAGAGGTTCCCTGTTACTTGAGGTTTCTCTAATAACTGTAGATCGTGATTATCAAAACATAATGAAACGGTTAAAACGAAATACATTGAAAAAGTCATTGACAACCAAAAATACCATTTTATTCAGAAGTGACATATCTCAGACAACAATATTAAAAACATAAAATTATAACCTGCCTGAGATTATTTCAGCAAAACCTCTTTGCTTCAACAGTTATTTTATTATTAATTATGATGACCAGCAAATCAATAGGTAGCATTCTAGGCGAGATAGCTATAAGAGTGGATGTCATTAACTTTTTATGTTAACTTATTACCTGCAACTTAAATATATATCTATACAGTCCAGTTGCAAACTATCCATTTTGCAACCTATCTATCCAGACGACTTTTGTATTCGGGGATTCGAGGACTCCGTTAAAATTATCTATTTTTTCAGACATGGAAAATCGCATATTCATGCTATGACTTTTTACCTAAAATGTTTTAGTAACATTCGCCAATATTTATTCTACCATCCGAAACCAATCATTTTCACTTGCAGCTCGCCAAATGGATTCTTTTGCTGGAGAAGCATGGAAAAATCCTTAGGACCGTCATGGCATGGCATGGTGCGGTGGACTCTTTTCTTTTCAATATTTCTATTTAAAGGGCAAACTAGTTACTACCGACACCATGTGCGATGTTTCTAATTTATAAAATAAAAATATACTTTTGATTACTATGTACGACAACGATGTTCGAAACTTCGAACTTACTTACTTAATTTAATTGGATATTTCCCGTTTGTCAATCTAAAACATTGGTAACCCTAGTCGTACTAAACAACCAAAGTTAAAAAACTTACCTGAAAAACGAAATTCCACATCTAGCATACCCCTCACTACTACAACCCTTCAACTTCAACACAATTTTACCATATTTTAAAGCGGATTATTTCACATAAATACAATAAAAAGCACTTAGATGACTTCAACGCGAAAGTGTATCGGCCATATTGTTTACATCGCTGACAAGGCAAGACAGAGACACCATCCACCTTTGTCGGTAACTCGCTCGGAACGTTTTCTTTTTCTTTTCTATTGAATCCATTGTGCTAAATGAAACTCTAAGTTTTTGAGATAGAGCTTTTTTTTTATATTTTAGCATTTTTTTTGTACTCATTCTAGTAATTAGGATATAAGTTCATTGTAGCTACCATAGAATCAGTTTTTTTTCTATTCGTGGTTTCGGGCATAGACATAAGATAGAAGGCCGCGGAGTCTTCACTGCCAAGGTTTCCTTGTAATTCTTTAGTAAACAGAAAGAATATTATCTGTCATACATGTTTCTATTGAATGACTTATTTAATGAAGCACCATGATTTCATGCAGTTCTATTTTTACCACTGTCCATAGAGCCATGTTGGACTGTTGACTTCAGATGGGCTTTACAGGAAATTTTGGGAGATATTGTCTAGCACTCTAGCCAGATAGGTTTTCAATTAATAAAGCACATATGAAAATAATAATTTATTAAAATCCTTGGCCATAAGTTGTATTCCATCTCACATATTGTCCTAGGTCATCTTGCGACACGCTTGGCCTCACTCTTTGTAAGGCATTCACAAAATCTTGCCTACAAACGGGGCGCACCTGAAATAATTTTTAAAATATCAAATTTTCACAGTTATGATATTAGGACAATCGATTTTGATCTTTATCACTTTCGATTATACGTTATATAATTGCTTGAACAATGTACATGTCTGAAAATTCCTGCAGTTTCTGTTACTGCTGAAAAATTCACAAGAAACTTATTATGAGATATAATGCACAGTTAAGGTCCCAAGCTATCGTCACCTCCTTCTGAGAAGCAGTCATGCTAGCGAAGGAGGTGGCGGAACGTAATAGGGAGAGATCCTTATGTCCCGGCCGCCGCGGGAGACGCCCCGGGCGTCGGGGGCCACGTGGTGGCTTCCGGCCACCGTAGGCGCGGGCCTGTGGACGTGGAGCTATGGGCTAGCTCGCCGTCCGTACGTCTCATGACGACAGGCCGTGTCGACGGCGCGTTCGTGTTCCACGCGCGCCTCTAAGAGAGTCAACAATAAGGAAGGGGTCCGCAAGGGTCGAAGCCTGCCTGGGCTGCGGGACTATTCGAAAGAGATACCGTGGCCCCGGAACACAAAGGGCGATGAAGGAACATGGATGGGTTTTAGTCAGTAAAAGTCTGACACTCCCTCCTGCTGTCATTTGATGATTCCCGATCCGAAAAAAAAAAAAAGGTCCCAAGCTATAGCTATATATTAATGTTTAAAATTGTATGGCTTATAAGTAACTTTTTCATATGTACCTTATTCCTATCAATGCTGACTATTTGCGAGAGCGGCACCGAGCGTATGGGCCCCATGGCGGCCTCCGAGCAGAGAGACTTCATATCTGCGCCGGAGTAACCATCCGTCAGGTTCGCGACTTCTGATATGTGTTGCGGTGTCAAGTCGTTGATCTCGTTCGCCAGAAGATTGGTAATTATTTGGTTACGAGCCTGGAAAATAAGTGTTGGGAAAACTAGAAAAAATATTCTATGAACTAAGATTATAGCAGTTACTTGTAAAGGACTTGATTCAAATCAAATCAATAGCAAAATTGACTCGCTAACATCAGAGACAAATAATCTTAAGTCTCTTAGTATGTATACGGAGTTTCGCTAGTTAATTTAATTTTACCCTGTCCCTCTTTTTTTTAATTGGTTAAAATTAACCAAATTTTACATGGTAAAATTTAATTCTTCTTCTACGTCGCGACGTTCTCTCGATGCTGAGTGTCGCAATGATATACGGCGAGTCTACAAATTGAAAGTAAATCATACTATACTCACTTCAGCATCAGGTAGTGGTATGTACAGACGTTTTACGAGACGCCTGCGCGCTGCCTCATCCAACTCTTGCGGACGGTTGGTCGCGCCCACTATCAACAGGCGATCTTCTTCAGCTGAAACATAAATATAATCATCAATATATATGATATAATAAGGAAAATCTTGTCTGATATCATAGATCGGTTTTTTTTTTAATTTATAACAATTTAGTCTAACGTATTATTATAGTTTACCGGTAGCTGCGCCATCGAACTGCACCAAGAATTCCGTCTTGATCCTCCTGGTAGCTTCATGCTCAGTATCGCTTCGTTGGGTCAGCAGAGAGTCTATCTCATCTATGAATATTACCTGAAACATTATATAATATTAATTTGTACTGTAGCTCCACCAAAAGAGTGCAATATAGAGAAGTGGCATAACATCTGCTGTTAAGCACTGAATGGCAATGTTTCAGCATATTTCCTAGCTTGAAGCACAAGAAGCTTCAAGCAAGCAACTTAAAGATAGAAGCTAGAACTTGCTTTGCATGAAGGCTTGATAAAAGCGTAAGAGGGATCGATTTTTTTTTAACATAATCTTAATTTAACTTTTCGCTGATTATAGAATTGAGGACTTAGTTAGTTACTTAGGAAGATAGTTACAGCGGGCTGGTGACACCTTGCGACGGCGAAAAGTGCGCGCACCATCTTCTCTCCGTCGCCGATCCACTTGGACGTGAGCGACGACGCCGAAATGCTGAAAAACGTCGCGTTACACTGCGCCGCCACACATTTACCTACAAATAACATTCAATACAGGGACCAACTATGGAATAAAATAGTACAGAACTGGTACCGAGAGAACGGGGTCGCGACAACTTGATAGGATCCAGTTCTGACCAAACCGGAAGCAATATGAAGAAGCAGATACATAAAATATACTGTAGTAAACTTCATTGTGATCTACTCTAGACCTAGAATTATTTTGAGTATCAGAATATGTTTTAAACATTATTAAAAACTAGTACTTCGTACAGAAGAACTAAACATGTTGAATGTTACGCTAATCACCTAATGTGGGAGTTTGTTACCTTTGCTTGATGATTTTTTTAGAGTAAAATTGATAAAAAGAATATATTACCAATTAATGTCTTTCCAGTGCCAGGAGGTCCAAACAAGAGGATACCTTTGGGTGGCCGCCGCAATCCAGTGAAGATGTCAGGACGGAGCAGCGGCCACACTACTGCCTCTTGTATTGTTGACTTGGCGTGGTGTAGACCGGCTATGTCATCCCAACCTGAATCAATATTTAACATTGTTGCGTATTTGCCTTAAAACCATAGTGTTCCTATAGGATTTGTAGAGATAAATAAGATGGCTAGTTTAGTTAGGAATCCAAACTTATTATTTACTAGCGAATGTCATGCGGTTTCACCCGCGCAGTTCCCGTTCCCGTGGGAGTACGGGGATAAAATATAGCTTATGTTACTCAGGGTGAATGTAGCTTTCTAATGGTGAAAGAATTAGTTAGTGTAGACTAGTTAGTTTAAAGAAAAGTTCTTTTTTTAAAAGAAATCATAAATAAGGTATAAGTGTAATTTCACATTAATGTGAAATACAGTGATATGTATAAAGCGTGGTATTTCAGTTATATAATTTTCTTTTCTTACCTATAGGTGTTCCCTTATCAATAATTTCACTTTCAATTAACTCAATCATTTTAGGATCGATATGTTTGAGCCGCTCATCTGTGACTTCCGGCTCAACAGTCTCCTGTTTGTCCCTGGAAATGATAATCATTTGAATAAATTTCAAAGTGAAAAATACAACAAAAAAAAATTATCAAGGTTTTAGAAAATATAGACTTACTGGGCTCCAAGCATAGGAGACACAAACTTAGCCTGAGCTTTCCTTGATGTCCCCAATGTTCTTTTAGCGGCTGGGTTAGAAGCTAGCAATGCTTCCTTGGCTGTCTTGAACATGATCTTGGCCACATTGCTCTTGTGAGCTTTGTTCTCTTCTTCTTCCTTTTCAAAGTCAACTTCCTCAGTTTTGGGAGTACTTGATATTACTGGCTGGTTGACATTCTTGATAATATGCTTTGGTCTCCCAAACCTAGGCTTAAAAACTTGATTCTGATCATCCCCAGATCTTGACTCCTGACTGGAATTCTCTGAATTCAAATTCTTTACAAAATATGAAGTGCTTTTAGTCTCAACAACTGGTTTAGGAGCTCTAAGCGTTGTATCAGCCAAGCTTATATTACACATGCATTTGTTTTTCTGAAACTCATTAAAGCCATGTTTTGTGCTGGAATTACATTGATTGCAAGTTGACAATGCCTGTATAAGGAAAGATTCTGCATCAAATTCGCTGTAAACATAAAATTTTCGTCAAAATATTTACTTTGGAAAAAGAGCAAGCAATCAGTATGAGATAGTAATACTTACTTCAAAGAACTTTTCCATGTTTTCATTTGGCTTGTGTCAGCATTTTGAAGCAGAGCATTGGCTGAGTTTAGAATATGGGTTACTGCTTCATCGTTTAACAACTCTTGATTTGTGTTCCAACAGTCGTTCAACAATATAGAAGATGCAACATTTGACGATCTAAGAGAGATAAAAGAGTTTTAAAATTGTTTTGTCTAAGATTTTAAAGTATGGGCGAAGTATGGGTAAGTACCTTGACAAAGAAAGTTTGTACAGATGCACTGAAGATTTATTAGAAGTTGCTAAGTTATTAGCATGCTCCTCTTCAGGGAGTAGACCTTCTATTTGATCTGTTTCATCAAACATAACTTCATTCATGTGTCAGCTGACACTGTACTGTTTGTTTGATTATAATAAACACATTGTTTAATTTTGATAAATACGAAAGCTTTGCCAAACTGTCAAGTGTCAAAATCGAAATGAATAACATTTCCCGCCGGCTGCTGCCACAGAAAATACTTGAACAACCCGTTTTTTTTTACTAGCCCCTCTATGTATCTCTGGGATCATCCCGATACCGACTATTATTCTCACACTCGCAATAACTGTTTGTTTTTGCAATGGCCCACTTTGGTCACTGCATTTTACTGCCTTGGGTGATCCCATAAAAAAAAACTGGCTTTTATCTACACCAAGCCAAGCTATATAACATGACTAAAATATTAGATACTTAACTGACTAAATTCAGTAACGACTGAAATAAGACGCCTAAATTCAGTGAAGTGTAATAAGCGCTATTAGCAGACGACAACCTCTCTCAAGTTGAACTGTGAGAAGCCATTTCGAAAAAAAAAGAAATCCCAACTCTATTCGTATGGTCAGCCAGCTTACAGCTGTCAATATTGTTGTCAAAGAAAATTGTCAAGTTGTGATAAATTACAGCGATTAAATTATTACAAAAACCCTATTATTCTATGAGTTAGAGAGATAACTAGTTAAACTCCTGCATACAAATAATTAAGAATTTCGGGTGCGAAGATCATGTGGCTTAGTTTAGAAGAAACTCTTTGAATGGGACGTGTACGCGATGAGTTCGAAACAAACAATTTATCATGAAAAACAGGTTAAAGAGTTATGCGCTTTGCACGCGCTTAACAATTTATTCCAGGTAATTATTGAATTTGTAATGAGTGCTACTATAACACGTCAGGTTTGGCCGTGAAGCGCGCTATTGTTCAACACTTCAAAGTCAAACTTTGGTATTTTTGATGTTAGACATAATTATTGAGATTGCTTTGTGTTTCCAGACGCGGAATACGTATTCGAAGACAGAGTTAGATGCAATATGCAGCAGGCTATCACCAAATGTGTGGATCAACCCACACCGCTCCATGTTGGGGCTGGGCAACTATGATATCAATGTGATAATGGCAGCTTTACAGAAAAAAGGCTGTGAAGCTGTCTGGTTTGATAAGAGGAAGTGAGTATAGTTTACTAATAGTTAAGTAATTTATTCAAAAAACTTAGTTCTATTTTACAATAAGCAATGTGGCAACAATTTCAATTAATTAAGGCAAAGAGATTAGCAGCTGTAGCCGACATAGGCATAGCCTGTATTTTAGCTATCAGCACTATTCCCCTCGAGTATTTATAATACAAAAATAGGTGCCAAGCAATAGAGGCTTAAATAATTAAATCAGTACTACAATAATACTTGATAAGTACTCTTTAGAATTTAGATTAATTACTCTGTGCTCTCTAGAGTAATTTGCAAATAGGTAAGTACATAATTTCAAGCTAATTATTCAATGGACTGAGTGTATCTGTGTTTGTGTGTGTGGTGTGATGTATATGATAATGTGTAGGTGTGTGTGAGGTGCATGTACAGTTGTGGTCTTTTCCGCCTGATCAGTTTTTTTTTTTTCGCTTAAATCATGCGGAGGCGCCGAACCACGCCCCCTTGAAGTTTAGGCCTGTTAGGACGCTGAAGTACCTGGGACTTGTCCTCGACAGCCGGTGGAACTTCGTGGAGCATTTCCGATGTTTGGCCCCCAAACTGGAACGGACAGGGGCTGCCTTCAGGCGGCTCCTGCCCAACCTGGGGGGGCCAAACGCCTCCTGCCGGAGGCTCTACGCGGGAGTCGTGCGGTCCATGGCCCTTTACGGGGCCCCGGTGTGGGCGCGTTCATTGAGGCAGCGAGCTGCCAACCATTTGAACGCGCCCCAAAAGGTGGTGGCCGTAAGGCTGATCCGGGGGTACCGCACGATCTCCCGCGAGGCGGCGTGCCTCCTTGCCGGATTGCCGCCATGGGATCTGGAGGCGATAGTCCTCGCGCGCCTACACGAGTGGCGCGCGGAGGCGCTACGCCGGGGGGAAATTCCGCTGCCGCGGCAAATTGTCGCTCAGCGGACGGACTTCCGGCGGGATCTCATGGCGACATGGAGAGAGCGACTATCGCAACCCCGTGCAGGGCACGCCACAATAGTGGCGATAAGTCCCCTCTTTGCGGGAGGAAACGCCCGGGTGCTATCACTGCGAGGATCGACCGGAGGACACGGTGGAGCACACTGTGGAGGTATGCCCCGCTTGGGTGGAGCACCGCCGTGTCCTCGAGGTGGCGATCGGCGGCGGCGACCTCTCGCTTCCGGCCCTGGTTCGTGCCATGGTCCGGAGTGAGACGGAATGGGACGCCGTCACCGCCTTCTGCGAAGCAGTCATGCTAGCGAAGGAGGTGGCGGAACGTGAGAGGGAGAGATCCTCACGTCCCGGCCGCCGCGGGAGACGCCCCGGGCGTCGGGGGCCACGTGGTGGCTTCCAGCCACCGTAGGAGCGGGCCTGTGGACGGGGAGCTATGGGCTAGCTCGCCGTCCGTACGTCTCATGACGACAGGCTGTGTCGACGGCGCGTTCGTGTTCCACGCGCGCCTCAAAGAGAGTCAGCAACAATTAAGGGGTCCGCAAGGGCCGAAGCCTGCCGGGGCTGCGGGACTATTCGAAAGAGAAACCGTGGCCCCGGAACACAAAGGGCGATGCAGGAACATGGATGGGTTTTAGTCAGTAAAAGTCACTGACACTCCCTCCTGCTCCGCCCAGAGCGGGAGGAGACATTTGATGATTTCCCATCCGAAAAAGAAATAAAAATTAAAAAGGCCTATTAGGAAAGCGTCAACTTTGGCGCGCTAAATAAAAATAACTCTTGTTTGGCGTGCGTCGTCAGTGCCTTCGGCCGATCGGTATCTTTTTATTCATTATTTCTATACAAAAACAACGGGGCGGGGCTAGAGAGCGTTTCTATGTTGTAAGTGCAAGTAAAAATTAGCTTAGCGGTGATCAGGCGGGAGTGTCCCCGATAGTACATTATAGTATATAAATAAAATATGGCAAATAGATAACTAAATACTCATAATGTTTCAGGGACCCGGGTTGTTTGGACCTATCAAACATCTGTGGCTTCATCCTGAACGTGCCATCGGACTACAAGCTGGGATTTGTGATGCTGCCACTGCGGCGCCGGCACTGGATCACCATACGGCAAATACAGGGCAACTTCTACAACCTGGACTCCAAGCTTGAAGCTCCACAGTTAATAGGAAGGGTAATACTTAACATTTATTAATTGTTCATCTTATTTTTGTGTCTTATAATGTAAATATTATTGATATAAATTGCAAGTCTTACGTTCTTAGGGTCCCGGGTTCGAATCCCGGTAGATAGGCATGGACATAGACATTTATATTTATAATAAGTATAAATTTACAAAAAAAAGTATATATGTAGGTTATCAACTATCTGGTGTCCACGACACAAGCCCCGTTGCTTAGTGAGATGGCGGTGTGTGTCCAGAGATATTCATTAATTTAAAAGATTGTATATTTTTATAAAATTATTCTTTTCAACTTTCAGAGCAGTGATCTAATAGCATACTTAAAAGAACAGCTGGATAGCAAAGAAAAAGAATTGTTTGTTGTGGTGAGCAGAGAGGTGGAAGAGAACCAGCTGTGGATGCACCAGTATGCTGTACAGAACAATAAACAGGGACCACAGAACCCTAGCAGCACTGGAGCTACGCTGCCCGACAGCCCAGCAGACAGTGTGTCCTCACATTCACAGTATGACTACAGAAATCGCGATGTCGAGTGCCTCAAAGTGACGGAAGTGAGGACCTGAGTTGGCATTGGAATAAATAATTTTAATGCGTGAATTTTAGACTTGGTAATACTTTCCACAGACTGCTTGTGACCTCATAGCAATTTATAATGTGTTCACAGAGTTTTCAATGTATGTGTGTTGTGTATTGAAAATATACTTTCATAGGGTATGGTGTCGGTTTGTAACTGATAAGGATTCCGGCTGTTTAGACATAATTCGCAGTCTGTCGTTTCAGTACTTAAAAAAAGTATTGTTCAAATTAATTTATTGATATATTGTTTTTATATGCACTTTATTTTTGTTTTGCACAAATAATGTTGAAGATTGCAGCATATTGTTGTTTATATTAATTATATTTTCGTGTTGCCTAAGGGCGTGAGGCCTAAGGTTACAGATAGTAACATACATAGTGAATCTAGATAGATCTTGCCTTAAATAATGGTCTTTCTATAGCAATATGTTAAAGACTGTAAAATTATATATGCCATTTGATCTTCATAGTCATTTCAATACTATAATAGGACTTGATCTTTATAATAAAATAATAATAAATAGCAGTGACAGCAATAAATAGTTGTGATAGTAATTGATACTATGTCTGTTAAATGTTGCGATGTATTATACTGTTTCATTACTATGCCAAATATAATAACCAAACTGTTTCACTCTATATATGTAAATATTAAAGAATAATTTGGCCAAAAAAATAGATTAATGTTGTTACAGAATACTTCGAACTCTATTTTTTGTTGTTTATATACTTTAAGTATTTATTTTTACATTCTGAAGGCACTTACTTAGTTTTATAGCACAACTTGTCTCTTCTCGTTTTACATTCTTACTAATACTAATCATCGCCATGGGCTCTGTTCACATACAACATAAATTGTTTAACTTAAAATATATTCTAAACAATTTCACGTTGTTTTTGTAAGATTTTTTCTATTGAAATATCTGAAAAAGAAAATATTGATTGTCATTGAACAGGGCCTAACTTGCATCTGCCATATGTTCCTTCGTGATAAATTACCAGTGGATGATGATTATTTCATATTGAATCGTTATTGAACTTCTCATAAGTTTTTTACTATACAAATTAAACTTTACTGTAAATATAAGATATTTTTCCAAAAAAATAGAAAGTGTGATGATGGACCTGTTTTTTTTATTTGTTACTATACCGTGACTCACTGGTTACAACTATGTCATCTATCCATTTGTAGCTCGGAGCAGTCGATCTACACTATCTTCTTTTACCGTGGTTGTGGAGCGTGGGGTACGACTTCTAAAAATCTCTGGTGCACCAAACAGATCTGCTTACCCCATCGGGAAGACACGCGTAATGTTCCAAAAATAGACAGAAGTGTAAGACATAGGGTAAAACCTGTTCATCTATATGCTGGCGCACAACAAGCCGCAGCGAGAGTAGAGCGTGGTAGAGCGTAGAGTCGTTGTCACTGCTAACCAAAAATTTACTTTGTGTTAGTTGAAATAAAGTTTAGAATAGTGTTTTAGCGGGGTACTTACTTCCGATTTTATTTTAGGGAAAGCATAGTTAATTTTGGATTGGCTGTGACAACCGGCCTGATTGGAACTGCGGGAAATAATTAAAAACACCATCAATTCATCATCTGTTTAGCTTTTTCCCGACTATGTTGGGGTCTGCTTCCAGTCTAACTGGATACAGTTGAATATCGGTATTTTATATGGAACAACTGCCTATCAGCGGGTCTAAAATGGCCGCTTTAACAGAATCATAATATGAAAAAAATGGACCTTATGTTTATAATCATAAGGTCCATTTTAAGTTTTTTTTTTAACGTGATTCATATTATGATTCTGCTAAAGCGGCCATTTAAGGCCCGCTGACCTCCACAACCCAGTTAGTACTAGGTAATATGATACCCCTTGGTAAGACTGGTTGTCAGACGTCTGGCTACGTAGACTGTGGCTTAACGTGCTTTCCGAGACACGCAGGAAACTTGGTACCTACGAAATGGTAACCTTGAATATCGACCCGTGTGACTGTTATTGGTGTCGATTCTGTTGTGCACAAACTAAACTTAATTTAGGCTATTGCTATATTTTACTAAAAGGCAGTGCGAGAAAAGGACGGCTATAGCTATGAACGAAGTTAGAGATGTCAAACTAGTTTATGCCTTGCACTTCACCGTGTTTTTAGTCGACATGTTTTTACGTGCACCCTTCATTTGTATGGAAGTATTAGTTTCAATTAAGTTTGACAGCTCTAAATTACGTCCGTCTCTTTCTCGTTTTATTAGCGAGAAAAAGATAGCAATAGCCTAAATTAAGTTTAGTTTGTGCACAATAGAATCGACACAATCGTGTGCGGTCTCCCAATAAAAGATGAGCTATAAATCTAAACTTTATTATCAGCGATGTCGGTACAGTTGTTGTTCTTGGAGATGATGAGTCGGTCGGGGTCCAGGCGCAGCTCCTCCATGATGGCGTAGATCTGCGCGCGCACCGGCGCCTCGATCTCGCGCCGCCGCCCCAGCACCCAGATGTGATCTGTAAACATGATGACTTCATCTTACCAATTGAAGGCCAATAGCCCCCTATTTGAAGAAACGTGAATCTCAAACTTCGAGTTTGTTTATTTCTTTGTGTTGTGGTGTCTTGACATTTCAACTCAACCCCATGAAGTCTACTCAGGGATATCTCTCGACCGATATACCTAAAATTCGATCACATAAAGAGCCGACTAGGTTCGAGGGGATAACTATAACACGGGCCCTATAAACCCTATATACAGAAATAGGTGCCCCGCGTTGGTACGCGGGGCACCTATTTCTGTGTTTTCTGGGTTATAATTCAAACGACTATTATTGTACCGTAAGTCGTTCCTGCTCGTAAGTTACTGGTAGTCCTTGTTAATGTTAACATCGGTTACAATATACAGGGTGTTAAAGTGTCGCGTGCCATAGCTTCGGGGTGAGTTCAGTATCGATAAAGGACCCGAAAAAAAAAATACAAAAAAAAATATTAAAAAAAAAAAAAAAAACGTAAATAAATAAATATAATAAATAATAATAAATAAAAAAAAAAACAAAAAAATATTGAAAGATCAACCTAATTTAGTACCTACTAACTTAAAATAGCAATCGTTTAGAAATAAAATTACTTTATATTATTAATAATATAAAATAAAAATTAAATTATTTTAGATTATTCGTTTTTTTGGATTTATTTTTTACCAGTTCCTTTATCGATCAGGTTGATCGTGGAGGTCGTGGTGAGATGCGACCGGCAATCGCTAAATCCAAATTTGTAGCAGTGTACCTAATTTCTTTGTTTGGGCTAGTATATCCTGACACTATAAACCAGTAAACAGGACAAACTAGTTTGGCCTGAAATCGGATGGCCGATAACATTTTCACACAAACGGTAACTTGGCAGCCGTACTACTGATCAGACGTACCTGAGTGCGCAACACTGACGCTGGTACAAGACCACACGATGGCGAACTGCTCGTAGTCGGTGAACAGCACGTGGTAGACGCCGGCGCCGGGCAGCAGGCGCCCTATGATGTAGGGCACGCGGTTGTTGAGCTTGTAGCGGAAGATGGAGGACGCGTTGTGGCTCGGGATGCCGATGCCGTACGTCGTTGATAGGCTTTCCGTCCTGGAGAGGTATGTTTTAGGATACAGTCATGACCAGATATAGTTATAGATAGAAATAAAGATCGTTGAAAGGCTTCTGCCCGTTTTCACTAACACACCTAAATGGCACCGAGCCGAGCGTTAAAAAAAAAAAACCGTCAAAAAATAAAGTCGCCAGCTCATAAAGTTACTACAGACTGTCAAATTTTCTCATTCAATTTTGAACTTAACCATCAACATCCATCAACATTTCATAGTTTAAAATCATTTGGAGTTTGACAGTAAGAGCGGTTTCGCACTACGTCCGATCCGAACCCGTGAGGAGTAGTAGTAGAACTATGTATTTCTATGGTAGTTTACGCACTAGATCCGGCTTCTGACATCCGATTTTGTATTCGGCTCGGACTCGGATCGGACGTAGTGCGAAACTGCTCATAATGGTAACTGGATGTGCTGGCGACTGTAGGTACTTTTATTTGGGCATTCATCTAGGTGTCTCTCGGTTATAGCAGGATGGGATGGCGATTGTGAGCCGTCACGGGACGCCTGGCAGATGTGAAACATCGAACTTATTTTGTATAAGTAATAATATGCTTAAAAGAACAGATTACGACAGGAACTAAAATAAAATATTACTGTTTTTCCCTAAAAAGAAAAGTAAACATAAAAAACAAACACATAAAATAAAAACAAAATGACTCGATTCACAAAAAGAAAATCCTTAGGCTGGAATCGAACTCGAAGTCACGAGATTGTAAACCAGCGCTGTGCCTCGAGACCAGCTGGCTTGTAAACCGTGGCGAATATCTAGATGATGCTGTTTCAACAGGTCGGTAATGTTCGGGATTGGTTGACAACTTTACAGTTGGAGACACGGCGCCACGGCATGCGTCGCCACGCCATTTTTTGGTTTTACCCGCGCCTATAGATGTTTCACATAACAAAATAACATGCGTTTACCCAGCAGTGAGATGACAGGCTAACAGTAGCACTGTAGCAGTAACATAATTATATGCTTTACCATTTGTTAACTGTATTGATAGTGATGAGCAGGTAGCCCCGCTCGTTGAGCGCTACGTTGAGCTCGGTGCAGCTCGCCGTGATCTCCACCAGGTAGAACGATCTCTCCACCTCGTACCAAGTGCCACTCATCTGGAACATGGTTAATGAAAAGTACTGAAATGACTAATTTACCCGCCTACAACAATAAATACATACTTATTATATTCGTAAGAACATATAGGGTGCAGGAGATGGCGGGCCGAACTGGACAAGTTCCGTCCGAACTGGAAGGAGAACGCGCGAGTTCGCGTGAAGTGGAAGGGCAGTGCAGACTTGGAAAAAAAAAGACCATAGGTGCTTCTATGTAGTCATCGCAGTCATTAACCCATCTGAGTCAAACCCTCCTAAAACCTCATCACCATTAGCCTATTACACCTACAGTAGTTCACTGCTGGACACAGGCCTCAACAATTGCGTGCCATTCAACTCGATGCTCGACAACTCTCATCCACGTGTTACCAGTCAGCATACGAAGATCGTCGGCCTGAAGGTGTTTGCCCACTCGCCAAGGTCGGACTGGCCATATAGTCAGCGTGGCATTTGCCAGCCGGGCCTAGCCTGCGCGGGCCCCCATGGGCTTGGCTTGTGGGGCTTGCCGGATGCCAGGCGGTAGGTAGGATAGGGGGGCCCGAAGCTCAGGATTTTTAAAAGTTTTTAAAACGTATTCTATCCACAGAATTAGTACCTAAGTAAGTAGTAGCTTAGTAGCTTACAGTAGACTCTCAAACTAAAATATTTTTAAGGCTCGTACTACTCGTACTATCGATACAAAATTGCAAATTTTCTTTAACCAACGCGCGGTTCGTTCTTTGAACCCTACAAAAAATCTTTCATCACAGAGGCTCCTTTTTTTAGGGTTTCGTAGTCCTGACAAGGAACCCTTAAAGTTTCGCTATGTCCGTCTGTCTGTCCGAGGTTTTGCTAAGAGACCGTTAGTTCTAGAAAGCTGTAATTTTGTAGAGGTGTGTATATCAATAACGCCGACAAAGTGGTAAAATAAAATTTGGGAAAATATTTTTTTTTAGGGTAGCTCCCCTACATCTGAGGTGGGGATGAATTCTTTTTTCGTCGTCTAACCCATCGTGTGGGGTATCTTTAAATAGGTTTTTTAAAATGACCTAAGGGTTGCCAATACTACTTTTCGATTTAATGCTCCATTTACGAAATTACGAAATATTACACTTTAAAGAGCAAGTTTTTGTTCCAGAAGTCCCTTCTCTAAAAGCTAAATTGCTGGCTTGAAAAATCTGGAAAAATTCATGATGATAGTGCATTTCATGAACTTTAAAGGAAAACTATAGCGGTTAAGATAACATTATTAGTTTAGCAGTAATAGTCGTTGAACTAGGGTACGTGTTGGATAATTTTTTACCAAATACATAATCCTTAGAATATATAAATTCTATAAAGTGACTAAGATGAAGTAGTTGCTTGTTTATAACGGGTGAAGACTTTCATTGAAAAACATAATCTAAAATACAACGGGCTACTACGGAACCCTACACTGCACACCCTACACTGGCCGGTTTCTGCCTGTGGATTGGTACTCTTATTTGATTTTTACGTGATTGACCGGTATTGTGCGTGGCGGCCACTCGCGGTCTCCACTCAAGAACATGTCTACCCCAAGTCATCGGTTCTACGAGTACGGTTATATGGCCGGCCTATTGTTACTTCAGCTTCATTATTCTGTGCTATAAGTCGTCCTAAAAACCTGGGTTCTGAAGCTCCCGATTTCTAAGTTTCAGCTTTATGAGCGCGGTTTCACCCGCGTGGAGTTCGATAAGTATCCCACGGGATGTCAGGATCATATACCTAGCTACTACCGAGATACAAAGTATCCTATGTGTTAATACAGGTTATAAGCTGTCTGTTATGCTCAATTTAATCAAAATTCGTTCAGTATTTTTTTGCGTGAAAGTGTAAACTAACATCCATCCATCCTCACAAACTTTCAGATTTATAATATAAAGCAGGAAGTAGCAGTGGCATGTCTATCGTAGGACTAGGGCAAACAAGTAATAGTAAGTACCTTTGCTGCTTTAGATTTAATTGAATATTAATAATTTCTTTTCTTGAACACATTTTTGTGGCACTGCCTCTGCCAGGTAAATATCTGCCAACCATAATAGTATTTAGGTATAAGCGGAAAAGAGATTAGTAGGTATATATAGCTACCTACTAGTCGTCGTTATCCAGGGAAATATTTGCAACAGCGGGGAAAGGTTATCCTTATCATTAATTAGTAGGTAATTATTTTAAATCAACGTTATCAGGTTTTCCTTATTAGCGGTAGGTAACTACTAGTCTACAACAAATTCTTAATCATTAGGTACCTCTACTAACTAAGTCGAATTCATTCATGTAAGCATTACCACTGTATATATTCTATGAAACCACATATATGCCAACTTTGCGTGAAACTGATTAATAGGCATGACGACAGTATCAAAAAATTTGCAAATCTATTTAGTCCGTCAGTTAGAGTATTGGAAATTAATGGACACGTATTTTTTGTTATTGTAAATCAATGAATATTGACAAAGATAAAACGCATCAAAACTCGGAAGTGGGGGCTCGTGACGTCAGAACTAGCTAAAAATTATACCATGGCGTGACATATTGAGAATTTTAAAAGCGTCGTATCTTCGTCAATTTTGGTTTACGTAAACATATGTGAACATAGACGTATGAGGCTATTTATTAACTTTTTCTTGTGGAAAAGTCTTTGCAATAGTAAAGTTGTTGTTACTTTCAGAATTCTAGTTGCTTCCTTCCGATTAAGCTAGCATCTAGCAAGTGTTATGCATTATGTTAAGCGTATGCATGGCTTCGGGTTGACCGCTTGACATTCGGACTTAAGCAAGGTGACTGTTTACTTCGTCCAACAAAGGAATAATTTGTAAGTAGACGGTGCGTCTCCTACGCGTTAAGTTTGAACATTGCGAGGTCGCGGCTAGTCTATGCTTCCGATGTTCTGTCCTTGGTAACAGGATAGGTATACAATAGCATAATTATGGTCCTAGGGGGACTACAGGAGCTAAACGCGAGTATTATAATGAAAAATACAAAACCAGAAATATATGTGATATTCTTCAGGATATAATATGCTAGTACGATAGTATTTTGAAACATAATACAACATATTTACTCGATAAAAAAATCACGAACTTTTATCTCTAAAAAAATATTTTAACGAGTAAAAACCATACTAAAATACATGCGATCATTATGAGTTTTTGGCAAATAATTCTACAAGCAACATGTTAGCATCACAGTGTTTTACTTTTTTAATCCAATCAATAGATTTTTGTAAATCAGTGACTGACGTAACAACCATCTTTGTAGTGCAAGCTGATTAGAACTTTATTCTAACAGTATTTCAAACAAAGTTTGAACCACCACAAATATAGTTGCTAATTTAGCTCCTTTATTCGCCTTAAGGTGGATGCTCCAGGGCTAGCCCGCGAAATTCAAATTTTCTTATGTTTTTTGCAATTTGCTGGTCAGTGTCAGGTTGTATGTTGATTAAAACATGATTCGCGGCTGTAACACGTATGTAGTTATAGAATTATAATCATCAAAATCATCAATACAACCCTTCAAGCGCATAAAGGTGCAGGAATGACTTTGACCAACTTTGAAAAAGTAATTCCTGCACCTTTATGAGCTTGGAGTGACTAAGTTTTTTTTTAATACTCAAAAAGAAAACCTTCCATTATACGTATATACGTCACAGAACGATCTTCATAGTCGGAAGTTGGAAGATAGTTATAAGACACTAACCCACCTGCCGTTAGCCGATATAAGCTGGAGTATCCCATTGGGTAATATCTGCCTAACAACTTCTCAGGGAATCAAAGTTACCTAGCTAATAATATCATGTGAGTATGACAATATGTGTAAACAACCGTGGAGTAGCTACACTAATTTACATATGTATGTGAACTCTATCGACTATAAGTTTAAGTAAATACCTACGCTTACGAATGTAACCGTTACGCTACAAAAATGCACTGTAATGTTTGGCACACGTGATACTGTGATAGTAGAATAGACGTTTATCGTCTCCTGGATTACGGCTAGTAGCAGTTGGTACGTAGGACACAAAACTATAATACCGGAAGCACAATGTTCAAGCGCCAGCATTATGCTAAGGTGCTCTAGGGACTTGCTAAACGGTCAGCATTATGCTTAGGGCCCAAACTGTCAGCATTATGCTAAGGACCCCTAGAGAATTACTTAAAGTCAGGGGTAGGTATGCTCAGGACCCCTAGCTGTCAGCTTTATGCCTTGGTTCACTAGAGGGTTGCTAAACTGTCAGCATTATGCTAAGGACCCCTAGAGAATTACTTAAAGTCAGGGGTAGGTATGCTCAGGACCCCTAGCTGTCAGCTTTATGCCTTGGTTCACTAGAGGGTTGCTAAACTGTCAGCATTATGCTAAGGACCCCTAGAGAATTACTTAAAGTCAGGGGTAGGTATGCTCAGGACCCCTAGCTGTCAGCTTTATGCCTTGGTTCACTAGAGGGTTGCTAAACTGTCAGCATTATGCTAAGGAACCTATCGGGTTGCCAAACTGTCAGGGTTATACTACGGATTCTAGAGAGTTGTTAAACTGTCAGCATTATGCATGGACCCGTGGAGTGTTGCTAAAGTGACAGAATTATGCTTTAGATTATGCCTTAGAGGGTTGCTAAACTGTAAGCATTTATTCTAAGGACCCTTCAGAAGGTTAGGTACTCTATTTCTTCTTAGCGTAGCGATAGCAAAAAAGTGGAGGATTGCTAAACTGTCAGCAATATGTTTAGGTGCCCTAGAGGCTTGCAAGGCAGTTCCACTAGTAATAAGCTACTCACCCGCTGTATGTCGAAGTTGGGCAGCGGCGGGTAGACGGGGCACTTGCCCAGCCCCGTGCTGATGACGGCCTTGATGATGGTGCAGAACAGAACACAGTATATCCTGGTCGCGGTGACGCTCGAGCCTTCCATGGCGCACTGGTGCGGCGAGAGAGCGTTCAGACGCGCAGTGCAGCACTTGTTATGTAAACACTACACATTATTTGTACAACACGAGATTGGTGGCCGCCGCGCCGTCCAAGCCACTGCACGGAATACGATCGATAAGTGCGATCGTTATTCATTAATCGCAAGCCGACTCACGCGTCACGAGACGGCCGCGACACGATAACGTACCGTGACGTAACGCTAGATACACGTAACTGATTGTGCTCAGAAGGCTTCAGAACTTCGCAATTAGGCTGGTTTAGGCACGGTCAGGTAAGCTTTCTATATGTTTAGTAACCAAGTTATGAAGCGTGTCAAAATTGCATGTGTGCTGAATTTTTAAAATATTATTGAGCGCGAGGAATGTCGGTTGGTTGTCTTACAAAATACTTGTTCTTTCTGAAACTAATTCGTAAACTAGTCTTTAACAGCAATTTAATTTTGTAAGCTTCACACGAAGATTTCGTTCGATTTGTATCGACCATGATTGCATTTCTTCTTCTGAAATTATACATTCTTAGTGTTTGTAAAGAATGTGTCATAATCATTACATAATGTCTATATTTAAAATTAACTGAGAAAATTCTGTTAGACTGCCATAAAAGCGAAAAGCAAGAAAAAATACAGCAGCATTTAGTTGCAACACGGACGCCATCCATTTAACCAAAATCACGTGAGTTATAAAGAAACTATTAAATAATGTAAAGTCGTATAGTGAATAAGTTGTACGTACATAATTACACATTATATGCAAATAGGAAGTAGACACAAAAACGATGTTTTCAAACAAGTGTATTGTTCTTACTTTCGATCGTGATATTTACAACTATATGTCATTCTTTAAGCAAATATACAATATCACAACATACATAGCTTACAACTAGAAACGAAACACAACAATTATTATAAAACAACAGCTCGATTATTTGCTTCTTAGATTAAATTATTATTCATACTGAAACATTGATATACTCTGCGGTGGAAAAGTTAATCATCAACTAGCCTTTTCTCAACTATGTTGGGTTCGGCTTCCAGTCTAACCGGATGCAGCTGAATACCAGTGCTTACATGGAGTGACTGGATATCTGACCACCTGGGTAACACGATACACCAGGTAAGATTGCTCGACTCTTTGAAAAACAAATACTGAGGAAAAAAAGTGCAAGTGGATTGATGAATGTGTACATACCGTACCCTCGCACGCTTTTATGAATAGTGTGATAACAAGACTCAGGAAGTTCAGTATAAATATTTTGCTCTTTTGTTGCAAAACAAGTAGGGTTAATGCCTTTTTACAAGTTCCGGGCGCCGGGTGACCGGAAACAATGTTTTGAGGTAAGTATGAAAGTTAGCTTTCATAAGGTGCTCAGATTACCAGGGTTACCGATAAATTCCAACAGTCAAAACTAGTGAAAAGACATTCTTTAAACTTACACTAAGGGCTATACCGCACACTATAGACACGACTGTCTTTAGACAGACAATTACCCTTTAGAGCTTTGGAGACTGTTGTTGGGAATCAGAAGGTAGAATAATAAATCCGTTGAATGTGTATACTGAATGAATGAATGAATTAATTTATTTGGCAAAAGGCGCGTCTTTTATACAATTGTAAACTTACTTGCTAACTTAGAACTAACCAATAAACACACGTACATTATAAAAAATCAACATTAACAGAATACAAAAACCAATAAGAAATGAGATATTTTAACCAATCGCGTCACAACAGTGTTGTGGTAATAATTCCGCGGAGGGCGCTAGTGCGAGCGAGACAAACTATGTATTCTCGCTCGCACTAGTAGGGTAATTGTCTGTCTAAATACAGTCTTGTCTATAGTGTGCGATAGCCCTAACTTAACGTAATACCCGGGACTTAATTTGACACATTTTGTCTGAAAGAGATTGCCTTGTGGTCATACCGTCGACGGCAAACTCGATGTCCATATTAAATGCCGGGTACTGCAGTTGCTCTCCACGACCGCGCATCAACTATTCCAATTTAGACCTTAAAAACAATGTCATAAGAATGAATTGACGTGCGCTCATGAATCTACCGCTGCACTATCTTAACTATAGATACAGTATCACAACCAATCACCATTTAATATTAAGCGCTATATCTGACTTCTCAACGGCATGATAGGTAGTGTGCAGCATAGCTCGTGCCTTATCAGAGTCCTTCCCGTCAAGCCACTCGGCGTACAGCTTGCGGACCAGCTTGCTGTCTGCTGGCACAGCTAGCGGCAGCTCGGAGTACATGCCTTCTAGCTGCGCGACCAGCTCGCGGCCGCTCTCGCCCGTCACCGGCCGGACTTGAGCTCCGCCGTTTAGGCATCCTAGAATGTTGAAAATATTACGTATTTTTTTTCTAGGCAAGCGTGCTCCATTCGTCATTGTCGCCTACCATCAAGTGAGGGAGCTCTGGTCAAATGCGAATCAAATATTTAAAAGACTATAATATTTTTCCTAATTTAATCGCCTGCGCCCATCAATTGGACTACAGTCACCAATCTCTCAACCTAAAAATGATTGTGGTGTTTCAAATGGATGAAGGACTCGATTGTGGTTTTGCCATAATTTGCTTATTTTACCGATAGATACAATGCCAATTCATCATAAAAAAGAAAGATTATTTGTTGGACCCACACAGAACCAACAATAATAAATAAAATAGTTTTTTTTTTATATTTTTAAATGTTTTTTTTTTAAGTACCTAATATTTAAAAATGTAAATAAATACGATAGTAAAGTAAATAAAGACGATAATAAAATAGAAACAAAGGAAATAAAACTAAAATTCAAAAATGAGACTAACAAAAATATAAAAATAATTTAAAACTCATCATTATCATCTTCCTGTTCTAAGATAGGACCGGCGCAACACATTTCTCATAGGACTTCATAGGACATTTTTCCCTAATCGCCACGCTATCATTTACTCCCTTTTCTTTCAGTATCATTCCTCACACAATCCATCCACCTTTTCTCGAATGCCAACTAAGATGAATAGTCCGTACCTGAGGGGCACGCCATGACCTCGACGTAGTGGTAGGGCGACTTGCCGCGCTTGAGCTTCTGCACCAGGTTCTGAATGTTGCGGAAACCGTTGGCTATGGCGAACCGCAAGACTTCCTTGCCGTCCTTCTCTAGCGTCACCTCACGGAAGTCTGGGTTCCTGAGGGCATAACATTATTGTAGCTTTACGTCTGTATTATCAGCACTGCTCTCTATACGGTTGATGGTGAGGAATCCACCGCGTCATACAACGAAAAAAATCGACTACTAACCCGTACTAAGCCCGCGAGGAAGATTACAGTCTACTCCCTCTCTCGTCTCCTCTTACTCTGTATTCCCAAAAGAAGTATGTAGTTAAGTATAAAGTCTCTGAAGACTGGGGGCCCGGCCGCTGTTAAGATTTTCTTCCCGGATTTCCTAAGTCCACAGATGCCCATCTGTCTACCGATGTGTGAGATGAGAAATTCTAAAACATTGTTTTAGAAATCTTTGCCCGACGTCCGGACGGTTCGGACCACAGCGGGTCAGGAGCATAGGTCTTCAAATTGTAGGCCACATTTCAAAGTTATGCATTAAACTCTTGGAATGTAAACGCATGCAGTGTTTGCGTCAGTTTGCGAACAATGCGAGGCTGGCCGTTGACTAATTAGTGGCACATCACACAATGGCCCACTTGTCAGTTGTGGCCGCGGGGTCACACTGTGACAATGTGTGAATGTGACACTGTGACGGTGGACGTCGTACGATACTGTTGCGACATCACTTCATGGACATTGTTTCCTCTTTCTTTTATTAGCTCTTGATTTTAAGATTTATTGTTGAGGGTTTTAAGACGCATTTAGCCGGTGGTTTCGATGTGGAACGTTATCATGCATTTGCTATTTTCTTTTCAGAAGTGAAGACTTGATTATGTGTTTTTGAAACATATAATTCGTTTGAATTGAACTGAATTTAGATTGGTATACAGTTAATATTTGTCTATGTAGGTACTTAGGTAAATGAATAATGTAACATCGATACTTGTTTCTTATCATCGGGTTTTTGTTTTCAATAGAAGCCCGACTTGACTTGAAGCCGTTCTTGATATTGTTTTTTGTTTAAAATATTTAATACCTAGTTAACTTTTTACTGCCAAAGTATTAAAACGAACCTTAAATTTCTATAAACGAGCTGTGCACTACTCTCTCCGAACAGCTGGTCTGCGGCGTGCAGGAACACGTGGTCGGCGTACCCGCCCGAGCCCGTCCCGATGTGCCGGCGCAGCGCGGCCGGCGCCTCGCCCAGCGCTCCCCATGGCCAGTCCAGCTGTGCGCCACCCACGTCAGATAGGAGCTTGTTGCTCACCTCTAGCATTTGTTCTAACTCAACTAGGGGTTTGACAAATTATACGATTAGAAGACAGACCTGAGTTTTGGAGACAGAAACTCAATGTCAGACAAAATAAGGGCCATCCCTAAATTACGTCACACGTTAAGGGGAGGGAGGGTGTCGACAGAGTGTGACTTTGTGTGACAAGGGGGTGGGAGGGGTCCAAAATTTCGTGACGTCACATTTCAAAATCTTTTTATGTGCGAATCTTTAATAAAAATTATTAATCGTTTTCAATTTTGGTAAATTTTTGAAATGTTTCAATTGATGTTAATTTGATTTAAAAAGAGCGAAACTAATTTCGGAACTGCTTTTTTAATTCAATAATTTGTAGATGTAAACTTGCAAAATATGTGACGTCACACTAGGGCGGGGGGGGGGTCTCATAAATCTGACCAGCTGTGACAAAGACAACAGGAATTAACCGAGAACTGCAATAACAAATGTCCACGTGTATCAAACGACGTTTTTCAATACACTTTTGAAGAAATAAAATAACGAAAAAAAAACAATCACCGCCGACTATAGGCATTGCACCAATTTGTACTAAGTATAGGTATAGTTTTATCTGTGGCAACACCGGCGTGCTGTGCCGCGTGCGAAATTGGCACCTTTCTGCACGCGACACAGCACGCGGTGATGGAAAATGAAAAAGATCCACGTGTGTGAAATACACGGCATGTTGAACCTAATCGTAGTGCGATAAGAACCCGTTTTCGAGAAAGTGTATTGAAAAATATCATGAAATTCGAGATGAGAGCTTTACGTCACACCGTAAAGCTCAAATTCCATTACAATGAAAAATATCTCGACGGTTTTAATACGCATGACGACATTATCATAAAATAGCAAATCTATTTAGTCCATCAGTTAGATTATCGTAGTCCTGAAAAGGAACCCTTATAGTTTCGCTATGTCCGTCCGTCTGTCTGTCTGTCTGTCCGAGGTTTTGCTAAGAGACCGTTAGTACTAGAAAGCTGTAATTTTGTAAAGGTGTGTATATCAATAACGCCGACAAAGTGGTAAAATAAAATTTTAGAAAATATTTTTTTTTAGGGTATCTCCCCTACATGTGAAGTGGGGATTAATTTTTTTTTCGTCGTCTACCCCATCGTGTGGGGTATCGTTGAATAGGTCATTTAAAATGACTTAGGGGTTGCTAATTCTACTTTTCGATGTAATTCTCCATTTACGAAATATTAAACATTAAAGTGCAAATTTTTATTCCAGTAGCCCCCCCCCCCCCTCGTAAAAGCTAAACTGCTGGCTTGAAAAATCTGGAAAAAATCATGATGATAGTGCATTTCATGAACTTTAAAGGAACATATAGCGGTTAAGATAACTTTATTAGTTTAGCAGTAATAGTAGTTGAACTAGGGTGTTGGATAATTTTGTACCAAATACAAAATCCTTACAATAAATCCTATAAAGTGACTAAGATGAAGTAGTTGCTTGTTTATAACGGGTGAAGACTTGCATTGAAAAACAAAATCTAAAATATAACGTTCTACTACGGAAAGGGTTCCGATGACACTGCGCGTGGCCCGACACGCACTTGGCCGGTTTTGTTTTATCAAATTAATAAAAAAAATACGAAGATAAAACTTGTCAACGATCATGAGTAGGGGCTTGTGACGTCACTTTTCGGTAAAAAATGTACACAAATGTGACGTCACATGAGGTTTCGACGAGCTATATCGTCTTCATTTTTTTAACGTGAAAAAAGAAAAAATACGTTTCCAATATTTTTGGGAAATCTATCAGACGGCTAATTAGATATTTTTTTTGTCATCTATAATACATACTTGCAGTAATAACACAATCCACATCGTGACAGCTGAGCATCTCGCTATAGAAATCTTCCCGGGACGCTTCCAGCTTCTTATCATAGCACGGCATGACAGTGACGTGGTATATCTCCCCTGGGGTCAGTTCTCTGCACTTGGACAGGTACTGCTTCACTAGGGAGCCCATCACCTGCTGGGGCGACTTGGAACTCGATATGTATGGTAGGATGAAGTTGCCGTGTGTCTTCTCGGCGTAGCATACCCAACCTGTATGGGGGTGTGAGATATTGTCAAATGAATAGGGTGCATTTTGATTGTCGGCAACGACGAAAATAGTTGCCAAAGAATGAATTTCTTTAATATAACTTATATTGGAGTCGATTCTGTTGTGCACAAACTAAACTTAATTTAGGCTTTTGCTATCTTTTACTACAAGTCAGTGCGAGAAAATGACGGCTATAGCTATGAACTAAGTTAAAGATGTCAAACTAGTTTATGCCTTGCACTTCACCGTGTTTTTAGTCGACCTGTTTCTACGTGCACCCTTCATTTGTATGGAAATATTAGTTCCAACTAAATTTGACGGCTGTAAATTACGTCCGTCTCTTTCTCGTTTTATTAGAGAGAAAAAGATAGCAATAGCCTAAATTAAGTTTAGTTTGTGCACAACAGAATCAACACCATTATCTGATATAACTAAATTAAAATTGTGTTGCACTAAAATTTTGATTATTCTGTAGCTAAGACGACAAAATTGTCGTTTCATAAATGACGATTTTTGTACAGTATTGCACTTATGACTAATGATAGTCTTTTGTTTTATGTCATGGGACATTTTTTTTTTCTTCTATTTTGTACCAAGGCAGTTAATATAAATTGAGCTATTGATAGATTTGAGATATGGAAAACTACAAACTATTTATTTTGCTCTAATTAAAACGGTCGAAAAGCTTTAGAAAGGTATATCAACTATGATCAAAAGTTTGCTATGATATTACCTGGACAAGAGCTAGCTAACATGGGCATGTTCTTGGAGCTGGGGTCGGTCTGCTGGTTCTGATATCTCTGCAAGAACTCCTGCTGTGCCTCCAGCAGGGCGAAGTCTTCAGCTATCGTCATATCCAGCACCAAGTCCGCACCTAAGCTCTTGAAATACCCTGGACAAGTTATGATAATATTAAGTTGAGAAACACTGTAAATCCTGCAATTGCAATTTAGCTTGACAAACATGTAAGTACATAAATGTTTTTTTTTTTTACTTAAAATGTCACTTACGGGATATCTTCAGTGATTATTGTTTATTTTTGAGCTCCCGATATTTCGACGCTGTTGCAAGATTTTTTTTGAAAATTGCCGAAATATCGGGACCTCAAAAATAAACAATAATCACGGAAGATATCCCTTATGTGACATTTTAAGTATAGTTATGAACCGTGAAAGCTTAAAACAGTGTTTTCTTTTTTGTTGGAAAAGTTACTTTAAAAACCCATTCATAAAGTTTAGTTAGTATTACAACTTGATGACCTATATAGTACCACCTATTACCTACATGATTACGATATCAACTTAATGTGTACTGGTTTAAGGTTCGTATTAATTTGGGTCGAATTAAAATCAATCTGGAAATGGATTTGAATGTATTATGCAAAATGTTGTAGTACCCTTCATATGCACTTGTTATTTGAAGTCTCATAAATGTGTAAGCAATGTAGTCTGTCTGTAGAATATACTACATAATACAATAATACATACCAATATATTCTACTGTGTCATGAAAACTTAGACAATTTTAGTTAATTTACATTTTATTTTTGTTAGGCATAAAATATAAAGGCACCTGCTAACTTGTGAGTGGCCTCCTCAGGGGTCAACTTGTACCGGGCTGCGAGGGAGAGTGTGGGCTGCGGTGACAGAGAGATCACTATCAGACTAACGTCTTTACTCACTCCCTTGTTGTCTGTGTACTTCCTCTCAGAGAATACTCTGAAAATACATGGAAATTATAATTATTAATAATAATAATGAAAGGTGTGGAAGATGAAACGGGAGGCAAATATAAAATTAATTAGGAAACAGATACATTCAACAATGATTTTCTTAAAATAACATGATAACAATATTATTGCTGTGTCATTAAATATTTAATCAGATTCTTGATAAATTTACTCATACATGATGTCATATTACAAGGTCTGTTGGCCAACCTCAACAGCTCCTCCTGACTCTGCTTGGTGACCAGCACACTCTCCGCAGACGTGATGCACCCGCTGCACGCCAAGCAGTCTGCCAAGGTAATCTCCACCTTCTGCAGTTTCTGCTCTCGGCCACTTGACACATCAAAGTATCCATCTTCACCTATCTTAATCTTTGCACCAGTTTTCGTCTTTGTTTTCTCGATTTTCACAGGTTTTATACATTCCTGTAAATAGAATATATATTTATGTACGGAGAATGACCTCGATTATATGTGATAACAATGCAAAGAACATAACTTTGGAAACTTCTTTGGTTATTTATTTCTGCTACATCAAAAAATGGCGAGTTTTGGTCCTTTTCATTGCTAAACTATACAAGACCACAGTCGAATATTTTAAAAAGAGCAGAACCTTACAGGAAATTAAACAAAAACATTAATTTAGTTATGATATAGGTTAGGATAAGGTACTCACTTGTGAAGGTGTTATAAAATCGTCGAGGTCCGTCAACTGTAACGCGCCACTGAAGCGAGAAGCCATAATTTTTATTTGTATTCTCGTAATTGCAATTAAATGGTTTATAACACTATAATTTATGATTGTTTCAATACAATTTACTTCCGCGAAACTTCAAACACACAGCTGATTTTGACATTGATTGATCGTTGGATCGACGTTGCCTAGCTAATGTTGTTACTATGAAAAATAATTTCCTACCATGTATTTTAATTTCCTAGATTATGTTGTACACACCGTGCCACGAAAGATGAGGCCTGTCACATCACTTGAAACGAGTGAAACTTTGTGAAATCTTGATTATGCCTCGAGGTAAAACATTAAGAAGACAAAGTAGGAAGATGGTTTACGACCAGCACAATAGAACAACTATATATGTATAAAGAAGTATTTCGTTACACAAATATCTCGTATAGTGGTGTGACAGGTCTCATCTTTCGTGGCACGGATTGTATACTGATGAAGGTGATGATGAGGCTACCCAGTAGCCTCTTCATCACCTAGAGTTGACTTGAGCTGCATAGTGATGAAATCGCAAAATAAATGTATGAATGATTTGTGTCGTTATTATAAAACTGACCCTGTACCTAATTCTTGATAATTATTAATAAATAAAATCAACTAAAGTGATAGCGTTTTATATGACTACACTGTAGGCCGTTTTATATATGGACACAGGTACCTACGGCTACGGGCTATGGCAAGGTGGATTTGTGTGATAATATTGTAAGAATCATCACTATATTTCATAAAAGATAGCTTGATCTCTGCGACAGCTGTCAGTAGAGAAGAAAAACTGTCAAAAAGTTTGTTTTTCTTCCTACTGACAGCTGTCGCAGAGATCAAGCTATCTTTTATTAAGTAGGTATACATAGTATAAAACAAAGTCGCTTTCTCTGTCCCTCTAACCCTATGTATGCTTAAATCTTTAAAACTACGCAACGGATTTTGATGCGGGTTTTTTTAATAGACAGAGTGGTTCAAGAGGAAGGTTTTAGTAAGTATATAATTTGTTTCACTAATAGCTTTTTAATGTGGTTCCTTCCTCTTTCGACGTGCCTTCGCATATTTCCGAGACACCATAACGTTTATATAATTTCATCAGTTTCACTTGCTACCTTAAGTACCTATTCCAGCTAGGAGCTACTTAGATACCTACTTACCTAAAAATCTTCAATACCATTTTACTATCAAAAAATTGGTTGATATTGAAACCTACCTATCAGGATAATGATGTCATTATAATCAAAGGTTGAAGATAATTAAGAGCCAACCATGCTAAAATATACCCACTGGCTCCCACGCGCAACCTTGGACGACATGCTCATTATTTACTACCATTAGTAGTTTAGTGTCCAACGACACTGGCTGGCCACGCACAATCGTGCAACAGTGCACTGTGCTGAGAAAAATCAATCGGAATCTTCCCGCCTCCGACGGTTTCCAAGGCAACGGGTAAACAGTGGGGAGACGTTGCATTGAACGGTCCACGGAGAGACGTGTCGTGTTTAGACGATTTTGTGTTGTGTAGCGTTTGTGTCAAGTTTATCTGGATATCTGCGAATATTATCGACAATGGGAGACGAGGCTGCTGTTGGGGGTTTGGCGCCGGAGAAAGTGATACATACCTATCCTCTCATAAGGGTGAGATATATAATGAATTCCATATACATCAGCGTTTTTTGACAATGTTATTGTTCGTTGTTATCTGCTTACACAACTTGCCTTATTAAAAAGATTAGAATAGATCTAGTAAATGTAAATATCTACCTACTACTGCGAATCTCCTGAGCTTAATGATGTTCGTCCCAATTTTCACACATATCCTGGGACCCACACCTATAATGTGGGTCCCAGGATATGTTTTCTTAACAACGTTCTGTAGATTTCCATTAAAAAAAAAGGATTACCTAAGTATTTTTTAGAAATATTTTCGGAATAGGCCATATTTTCAAAATTGTTTATCATCACAGTACCGGTAGGTACCCCTTACCTATGCACGTAACACCGTGAGATATTTTCCAGAACGGGATTAGCAGAACTTGGTGTCAAATCAATCACTCACTGCACACTACAAAGCCCCCTCTGTGGCACAATTTTTGTTGATTGCGCTATTCTACATACAGGGTGTTGTTATTAGCACCTAGATCTGCTTCCCTATAATACCGTCCATCATCGTAAGTAGGTATTAGATGTACGTCACACCCACACGAAGAGATAAGCTGGCTCAAACCTACCTAGGTACTTAGGGGTAAGTACATTTAGTACAAACTGTCTAGGAACAGGGAACAGGCACTGGAACAGTCGTGTTGATGCTGTTGCTGTCGGTACCTTATTAAATCACTTGAACCTTCGCAACAGTCAAATACGCCCTTAGCTTAGGGTTTATGGCTTTCTAAATTGAATAATACAAGCACATCAATCTATTCTATTTAATTACATTTATACTTACTGGCGAATCGTTGTACACTAACATGATATTGATCAAACGGGTGTGGGATATTAAATTTCGGCGGAGTCGAGGCCCGAGGCCTGAGTGTGGCACGACTTGCCTGGCTGTAACGCATCACTCGACCGGAACCCTTGGCGATAGAGTTACATATATACGAGTACCCGTTCAACGATCTCACAGATTATTGAATAAAAAACTTAGAAAATGCCCAAACAAGTACTTTTTCGTCCCGCTTGATCAGTTTCAGTTTAGCCGATTGTAGTTTTTCGCTGATAGGACTTTTGAAGCTGAATAAGTTTCTACTCTCTAAGTTCCTATATCTACTGTAATCAGTCCAGCTTCCTTGTAATCGTGAATCGCAGTAGGTAACTTCTTTCAAAACTTCAGATCGTTACACCATTCTAAAAGTTTCATTTGCCTATTTGCCTTTGTCATGATCTCATTCATGTCTACCTATCATACATATTATGTAGAAACGTTATTTTGCAAGTCAACGTTCGGTAAGAAATTTCTCTCGTCCAAATATCGCTATAAATTACCGGCTGGTGTAAGTAAACACATTTGTTTGTTCGCCGACAGCTCAAGAGTGTTCGATCGCGATGTTTTCATCTGTTTGTTTTGGCAGGTGGACCCAATCCCGCACTATCTCCGTACTACGCGTGTTTGGACAATCGGTTATGTAAATTTTAGACAACTTTAGTAATGGATCTGCGTTTGGAGACTGATTTAAGAGGCGTAAAATTTTTTATAACGAGGAAATATTTGAGTTTTCTAGTAGGAATTAAGTTTTTGTTGGCGGTAATGGCACTCGAAGATGGTCTATCAAAAGCAAAAGATTCAACAATCGAAATGGAGCTGTGCGCTTTTAGTCAAATTTACGGGTTCGATTCTCGAGTCAGGACTTTAATTGGTTGCAAAGAAACAGTATAAAAGCCGTTAAAATAAGGATAAATTACTCGTTACGTAGTACGTACTACGGGAAAACATCTAACAAACCGATTTGTTCCACAGTATTCAGACATGTCAGAGGAGATGCGCGTCGAAGCCGTCGAGTTGTCAGTCACAGCGTGCGAAAAGTTCGCCAACAATAACGAGTTGGCCGCCCGCATGGTCAAGGAGGCCATGGACAAGAAGTTCGGCCCAGCCTTCCACGTCATCGTCGGCGAGAGCTACGGCTTCGAACTTACCTATGAGTGCACAAACATATGCTACATATACTTTGGAGGAAACCAGGCCATCACAATATGGAAATGCTCGTGAATCTCAGTAATTTTAGTTAGTCTTACCAAATGATATACCGAAGAAGTACTTATTACTTTTAGTTTCTTTACGGATGTGAATAGTTTATGTTCTATAGAACAAAACCAAATAATGGGAATATTCTCATATTCCCATTATTTGGTTCCGGTACGGTTCCAATAGATTTCTATCAGGAAAACGCTAGGTAATTCATTAATGTAGATTTAACGCCATTCTGTGTCTTTCAACTTACGATTCTGTACTATAATGTAAGTTGTCTTTGAGACCGCGTAGGTACAACCAAGTTTGTGAAACCGAATAATCGATTTGCATAGGTACCTACCTCATTACCTACTTCACATAAATTGTACCTAGCATTTCATCCAATTTTATAAACGTCAAAATTGAGTACCAGAAAGTTGAGCACGTTTTACAATAAAACAAAGGCGCGGCTGACGTCGCCGCCGTGTCGCGTTTCATATGTAAAGCGGTTCTTCACACGCGAGCTAAGTTATTATTTTACAAACAAACATTTTCAAAGAAACCATTATCGTAAACGCGGAAAAAGTTCTGTAACCGGGCCACAGCCAGACTTTTTTTACGTGCTTGAGCTGATACGCATAGTAGTTTAGACTTGATTGTACCTACCTATAGTAATAAATGCCGACACGCGCCCACAGTGCTTTCCTTGAAAAGATAATTTGAATAAATTAATCTTATACGATCTTTTTCTTCTTTTCAAACATGGGCAAGACTTTCCGTCGCGTCTAAATGTAAGTTATAGGTAGGTATAAGCATTTGCATACTACTTAGTAGGTTCAATAAATCGTCGGCACGCGTGCTATGGACCCTTAACACTCGTACCACCCCCTAGGGGGCAGACAGCCTGCGTCGTTTAGTACCTAATTTGCACTCCACACGGTTGATTTGTTAGGGTGATTTCGAAGGGCGATGGTCCCTAAAACCAGAAAGATTAATATTTACCGACCTATCCTCAAACTCTCTAGTAGTCCCTGAGTGCAAACCCAAATTGTGTTCATACAAAAATGAGACGATTGGGGTGTATAGAAAACGCCATAACCATCCAGCTATAGGTGATGGCAGCGTCTACTGGCCGATAATTTTAGTTCAATGATCAATAAATCTTCACGCATTTAACGGCTTGAGTGTTTGTTGAGATAACATTAGAAATATTCTCAACGGAGCACACATAGTCATACGTCAGATAATGCATTATGTTGTTGTAAGTAAAGCAAACGGGGTCAATGCGACTTGGAACAAGAGCCAAAATACTCGTTAGCACCACAAAAAAAATAGAATATTTTTTCCTTTTATGGCTGTTATCAAATTAACATTTTAGTATCTATTCCAGTTTTATTTTGGAGACATAGTTTTTATCCTATCTAGGTTTACCTACCTACATAGATTAGTCTACCTACTAAACGCTAACGTTAATTAATGCACGAAAATGCATTCACTGATAGAATGCAAATAAACAGTGGGATATCAACGTAGGTTGATAAATTCTATTGTTGAGTAATGGCCGTGGAGCTAAAACACTTTTATTTATTCTATTAACTTTCATGTCTAATTTTTCAACAACGCTCTAGTATAGCAAGATTTTGATAAAAATCATGGTTGAATGAATTATGGAGGAATGGTTTCAGATTTTCAGGATCAGACCAGAGACAATTACTCTAAGTAAGGGTTACTGAGCTTCATTAACCTATTTACCTCAGCCTTTGTTCAAATAACAAAGCTCGGCCATTAGGTCAGTCCAAATGATGCTCACTTGGAAATGCACCGCCTTTTACCCGACTGCGAGACTGCAAAGATAGAGTTATGGTTTCCACGCCTATCGTATCATGTATCTTTGCATGTAGGGTTCTCTGTAGAGTCTACCATAGATATATCTATGAAAGGCATGTAGCATGTAAGCTCTACCTTATAATAGGGTAGGCAGCTGTAGATATTTCAAAGTTTGACACTAGCATAGATTTAAACGTGAGTAACGTGACTGGAAAGCGATTTCTTTCGCTAGTCGCCATACAATAGTTTTTCTTATTACTAAGTCAAGGTCAAACATGGTACTTATCTAATAAATAATTCTGTGTAATGAAATCGTTTGTGTCGAAACTTTGACTGCTGTAGGTAATTGTTAGTAGGTACCGTCGGCAAAATACTGAACGGATATTTTTAACTCCATACTTTTTTGTTAATTACATTAAAGCCTTGAGTTTATATGCTTGTAAACACCAACAATCCTATTGTTCACCGAGCAACGACTTAATGAGTACCTATAGCAATCAGAGTAGCTAAAGAATAATTTTGACAATTACCATTTTTTTTGCTGTAATTACCTACTCTGTTTTGTAAAAAAGGCACGTCATTTGAAATGTAATGTAAGTACAAAATTAAATCGAGGCCATATTACCTACCCGTGTAACGTGTTGAATATAACGTAATTATGTTTGTAATCATTATTTAAGAACACTATTACGAGCGTGAGAAAATTTTATAATGGAATAATAAAGTATATTTTACATTTTTTGTGGTTTCATTTGCGAAGTCTTTGTGTTTCGGGAAGAATTTAGATTGTGTTGAAATTGTTAGCTTTTGTTATTTCACATCTTAATCCTCAATAAATATAGTAGTAGTATATATAGTAGTAGTACGGAAATAACCGTGTTAAAAAAAAACGGCGCAAGCGCAGGCGGCAAAATAAACAGTGAGTATACAAATTCCAATTAATTTCTAATTAGACTATAGTAAATAAACTAATAAGATTATGGTCTTATTGGAAAGGAAATATAATCTAGTTTATTTTAAAATTATTTTAAATAAAATTTTATATTTAAAAAAATTCAAATTAATGTTTTAATAGCAAACTATCTGTTTTCATCACTGTTTTTCGAGTTCTACATTTTTTTTGAGTTTCAATTAATTTTTGATATTTTTTTTTTATTATTATTTATATTCCTTAATTAATCAGCTATTCACTGTAATTTTTATTTAGATATATCTCTTGTAGTTTGCGATCGTCAAGTGTTATTAACCAAGGTGTCCAAAATACGTGCGAATATTTCGCGAATATCGCGGACCCTCGCAACTTAGCGTTTTGGGTCACGTGATTTTTCGCTGTTCAGTGGATAATATAACGTGAGCGAGTATTTCGGTTTAGCAAGTCAACGTTACGTAACTAAATTACATAACGAGGTCTATTAAGGTGTCCCCTTAGGATGAGAGTTAACTGCCCGTTAACGACGCGGCGTTACTTCCTCATAAACGTAAACTAACCTAGTAAACTTAGTATTGTATCATCTGCCTAGCCATTTTACCAACTACATACGTGGGGGTCATTAGGTCGGATTTCTAGGAGTTGGGAGTATACGGTGCTTCGGCACTATGAGCAGCAAAGACGGCAACAAAAGAAATAGAAACCATTTTTCGTTTTTTTTTTTCGGAAATGGTGCGTCCATGCTTCTCGGAAGCTAGACGTTTTCTATAGACAACGTTACCTAACCCAGTACTGCAAGTCCTCGCTCCATAGCGATTTTTGTAGCGCATCAAATCCGGCAAGACAACTGAATACCAGTATTTTATATGGAGCATCTGCCTATCTGATCTCCACAACCTGACCTGCAACAACTGGTTATTCTACATAATACGATACTGGTTGTCAGACTTTAGGGCCACTGACTACCTGTCCCAACTGTCCAAGATCTACAAATGAGTCTGGACCTACGGCTTAGCGTGCTTTCCGTGACACGGAGGAAACTCTGAATGGTCACCCATCTACGGACCAGCCTAGGCAAGCACTGCTTATCCTTGAAGATCGACCCGTGCGGCTATATTATTTAGCCACGAGCTAAAGTAGTACCTATGTATAAACGTGTTTATTTACTGTGTGCTGAACAACTTGAGTAATTTTATAAGTAGTTGTTACCAAGCGAAGTGCTCTTAAGTTATGCGACTGTTGCGTAGCCCTTCCTGCTAGGCTGTCACGATGTACAGTACAGTGCGTTGATGCAGGCACGCATTATGCAGGGTTAAGGTGAGATCAACCGCGCCACTAGTTAGCTACGCACTACGCAGCACTCAGCAGTACGTTGCTACGTCATCGTCTTTATGGGGCGCGCGGCCACGCCCACCTTACCCGCGAATACGATGGTCGATAGACGGTGACTACGCATGATAACTAGACAAGACAATCGTTCTATATCTTAGCTACGTTCATGGTCTATATCTATCGGGTCGGTTTGATTTATACCTGTACAGTCAGCAGAAAAATTAGATTGAATCAGTTACTTTTTATTTGTCATCTACTTAAATAGATTAATTGCAACCAAAATAAATTATGCTACTTTCCGCCTTTTCTAATAATCGAAGACAGGTTCTATTTTTGAACCGTGTAATATTTTTTTGAAATATTGTTTCTAAAAAAAATAACTGATAATTACTTTTGTAGCTAACTGCAACTTATTTATTCCGCTGAACAGTTTATAACCGACTTCAAAAAAAGGAGGACAAGCCTTAAATCTTTAAGCATTAGGTCACCGGCTTCTGAAGCTAAAGTTATTTTTCACTTTTTTGTGTTTTTCTTTTTGTAAATGTAGAATTATATTTTACAATTCACCTTCGTCTGAACATTGCAATAGTAGTAGTAGAGTAGAGAAATAAAACAAAAAGCTGATTTCAAAATTAATAATATTATAAATTTCAATATGTTAAACATTAAAAATTTCAATAAATGTCATACGAATCAGCTTGAGATCATGTTTCCGTAGCTAGTTTGATATCTATTCAGTGAGAAACTTCTATAAGTATACAAATAATTGCATTTATAATATTAATGTTATGTTGTATTGTGACCCAGCGTTTAGCTCAGGCGCTGCATGAGTACGTACTACAAAAAAGCGAGTACACCAGTTCACGCCATAATTATGCGATTAGCGAATTCGTCAAGGTTGTTTAGTCGTTACCAGCTCGTGTAATGAGACGTGAACGCTATTGTCGAGGCAGGTAGTGATTACTACGTTAGTCACGGTCACTCATGGTGTAGTACATTGTAAGAAAACGGAAAATACGAAGACATGTGACATCTACACCCCGCACTGGGCTTGCGTGCCAGCAGGCCTAGCCAAGTTACAAACGATTCGTATCGATTCTCTTTCTACAATCGTAAACGTTAAGTCACGTGGTCAAAACAAACGAATAGAAACTTCGTAGACAAGTTTACATCACACAGACAAGATGATAGAGTGATGTGTATTCGTTTCTACAATCGTGATCGCTACATCCCATATAAATCGTAGCCAACTTACCGTTTTGACTGAACTTTAATGTTTCTATTCGTTTGTTCTAACGTTAAAATGATATCATTCCCATACATTTGGTTAGTTTTCTATGCGTTAACGATTGTAGATTGTCAACTTGGCTAAGCCTACAGATTAGTCTTCCCTTTTTACCGAGAGGAGGAGTCAGCTCACGCTTATTCTGTAGGTACTCATTTGTCGTACGCACTCTCACACACCATCAGTTATTACAAAGTAAAGCTTATTGTGTTGGTGGGATATTGTAAATATGTACAAAAATACAGAAACAGGATCCCATCGAGTACCACTTACTATTCTACGTCTTTTACATAAACATTGGCACATAAAGTGATCACATAATACTCATACGTATACTAAACATAGTACGAAAGCTAATATTGTTATACATTATATAATAACCACGATAGTAAATCCACCTTGTTAACTATGCAATACCGATCTAACAACGTAATATAGATTATTATGAAACGCTCATATAAAATCTACGAATCGAGAAACTTATCTAGGTACTTCTAACAAATGTATGAATATAAAACTTTTTAGGCACAATTTTTTATAAAGATCAGTTTGTACTGGGTACAACAGAGCACTGGGATCGGGAAACTATTACGTATAAAGAACCTATTCTAGGTTGGTATTATATGTATCGAGTAGAAACTTGTTGCTCTGGGAAACACGTACGACAAGACAGTTATATATTTTACTAGCGGACGTCACGCGGTTTCACCCGCGTAGTTCCCGTTCCCGTGGGAGTACGGGGATAAAATACAGCCTATGTTACTCAGTAAGACGTGACTTTCTAATGGTGAAAGAACTTTTGAAATCGGCGCAGTAGTTTTTCAGTTTATTCATTACAAACATACACACCAAAATTCAAATCTTTTCTCTTTATATTAGTGTAGATGTAGATATGTATCAAAGAGAACCCTGTGATACCTCACTAAATGATATGATATAAATCAGTTGGTATAAAATCATAAGTCGATATTGATATTTTTTTTACTGTGTTAATCCTGAATCTTGAAATACGTGTCCTCCCAAAGCAATAAAACATAGGACAAAAAATACTGTAATAAGATAAAGTTAATATAAAGAAGTGTAAGTGTTATGAGTACATCTAGAAATATTACAATATACGATAGAACACATTGAATGGAATGACACAGTGTAGGTAGAAAAATGCAGTTTTGTGACAATAGAGTAATAATAACGTAGTAAGGCAACTGTCCCACCGTCAGCGAGAAGCGAGTAACGACAACCGAGTATTTTTGTTCCGAGTTCTCGCCGGCGTTTTGGACAGCCAGCGACGAACCATTAATATAACATCGCGCTTTTAATCTCCAAAGGGTTAAGGAAGCGGTGTACCTAATGGCACACCGACATTTCACCAGTTATGTTTAAATCCCCATGTACTAGGGAGCGAGCTTAATACCATCAAACGGGTACAAATTCAGACTCTGTGGCTGCTACAGTTGTGTATGTTCTGATTGCCCAATAAACCTTCGCCCCACCTGGGAATCGAACCCCAGACCTCATGATCAGCAGTCTACCACTGGAACAACGAGGCAGACTGACACGGGGCCTTCAATCTTCTATTTATCTGACTAGTCGATTTCTGGTCGGCAGTGGGACAGATGTCTAAGGAAAAAAGCTTTGGTCATACCAGTTTGAAAACGAGTGAAAATGTTTAATACCCCTGCGGGCATGGCACTTGGGTTCACCACATAATGATCACATCGTGGTACTTTCTAGAACACATACAACTCGACTGCGCTTACCCTAGCTACTTAAAGTATAACAAAACACTTATTCGGTAGCCACTTAGAACATTTTGCAAAAGTAATGTTTACTTTATTTTTATTAGTCTCGGCATGTGTTTAGTTGACTAATAACCTGTTAAAGACCTTCAGAAATGTTTCCAAATTCACAGTATTTTAACACAAAAATAGCGCAGTCGAGTAAGCACAATATAACAATAATTTAGTCTAATACTTGTCGCACAACTCAACAGTAATGCCTGTTGCTTCACCTTCAAATTCTTTTATATATAACACGATTCTTAATTATTTAAACACATCACTAACACCATTAATTTGCTACCTAGCCTCACATAACTAGGCTCTTAATATAATTTTCGACCTTAAGCTAAAGTCATAAGGTTCAAAATTATACATTTCCCTTGACATTTTAACAAGATTGTACATATTTGAACTTAATATTTTTATACATTTCTTCTAGCTACTAAGCGCCGCAATTACATTTAGGTACACCAAAAGCCTCAAGCATTTTGTTATATTATGTCATTATTTATAATTGCTAAAAAATAACAATTTCTTTGTGAATAATATTATGTAAGTACAGTGTTACCTGACGAATATGGTAAATAAATAATAGAGCAATATTCATTTGCATGTAAGTGAGTGAAAGTTAGGGTTGCAACTTACCTACTATGCACTATCTATAGACATTCTTACATTCAAAAATATTCATATTTATTATATTTTGTCAGTTCTCGAGATCATATAATTACTTATTATACCGTCTCATTTGTTATTTAGAATCGTAATATAAATCTCTTTTCTAGCTGATATCAGAAGAGGTTTAAAGACATTTTATTTTAATATTTGTTCAATCTCCCTAAATAGGTTTCGTTAGAATCTCATTTGTTTTACATTGGAATATTTTATGATGTTGAGCTTAAATCATTAGCCTCAATCTTTAGGGAGCAATGCTGGTCAATAATCCACGAGATCTTTACCAGTTCCTGCACCAATATTACATTGCATCTTCATTGCATCATCTACATTGCGTCACGGGAGCATTTGCCTCTAATGTAATAGGGAATATGAAAGACATTAAAAACTCTTTTTATTTATTAAAAATGCCTTGTAATGGCGCAAAAAAACATTCTGGTACCCTTGTTTAGGTTTCTAATACATCACTTATTTTACAATTTATTGTTTTATGTAGCACGTTTTTGGTGAAACGGAACGCACTCTTTAATCGCGTCGTCCTCGATAACGCCGGTAGTGACGTCAAAGTCTATGTGTCAAAAAACACTTTCATTTGAAAAGTGGGTAAAGTTTCACTAAGATTTTATTATAATATCCTTATCGCAATTTTTGCTTGAATAAAGCAAAGCATACAATTAATAAAATTACTTTATTATGGTCAAAAAAATAGATGTAAACAAGGCAGATTGAGGTAAATGACGTCACATCATTGCCGCGACAGTCACGGACGTTTGAACTGTCATAGAAAATTGCAGGAGTTTAATATTATTTTTGAGCGAGCAGTAGTTGAACTTAACTTTTAATACTCTTCTTGGGTTGATAATACTGTATTTTATTGATTTAAGTGAAGAAAAAATAACATACATATGTATTATAAATATTTTTCGAACAAATAAACATTTTTTTTTCATATTCATTTTTTTTATTATCCAAGATTCGATTTTGTACAGTGAGTGATTGTAACAAATTGTATTGTTGCAAGTTGCGCACTGTAATGCTCGGTTCTCCTCGCTCACTTCTAATCTAATGTAATGCTCGAATCTAAATTGTAACATTACAGGTGAATGCTCTCGGTGAGCGAGCGCCTTAAAGTTGCTAGCTAGCTAAGCTGTTAGCTGTCATAAAACTTACGAGATATCGTCGTAGCTTTCACGTCTCCTAGTTTCTTTAATAAAGGCGATATAACCCGATTAGTATTATTCAATATTCCAATATTGCATCTTTCATAATTATAATAATACAATTAAATAGAGAGTAATCTTAGCTGCGGTGACATTGAGCTGCGATATACAACCGAGATAAAGGAAGACAACTGATTTAACAAAATAACGTAATCGTTACTGCCGATTTTAATAACTAGACAACGTTAATTTGTTTGTATACTTTTGCAAGTCGATCACATGACCTAAATTCCTCTTTTCTTTATTCATTCAATGCCCAATTTGTGTAATAACCACGACGTAATTTCAACCGTCTAAAATGCATTCCAAAATGCTTTGAATGGCAGTTTCTGCAATACCCTCAAATGGAATAGTAGCTAAGCATCAATCATACTTTTTGCTACATCTCCTTGCGCATACGCATGTGAAACTATTTTTTATCTAAATCATCATAGCCCACTCCCTCTCACAGAAGAGCAGGCCGGTGTCCCAGCAATGGGCACATGGGCTGATTATGCTTACGCTAAATCATTACGCACTTTCCTTACAGTTCTCGACCCTTTATAACTACACTTAACACAATAATACACGAACACATTGAGTCCACTTATCTTCACAGAATACTGAAGCGTTGCCCTACACGGTGGTGTAGTAGCAGAGGGGCGATCGCTATGAGTCGGGCTGGAAGTGCGTCACCAACAGTTTGGTGGCCTTCGCGAGGTCGTAGGCGGCGGCGCGGACCTCGTTGAGCGGCGACGGCGCTGAACATGCGAGGGACACCTCCTCGCAGGCCGTGCGTAACTCGCCTAATACTAACATCAGCTCACGGTCGGAACTTGTCTGTTAAAAAAGTCGTTTCGTTTCAAAAAAGATGGAATGGCAGTGAAAAACCCTTGGAACATTTTACAGCGTTAAAAGCTAGTCCCATTTGGGCGCCATCAGTTTGGATTTCATTATTGGCGCCCACGTGGGACCAGACTAACAAAATTGGGACAGTTCATTAGCCGCTTAGGTGAAATGCATTTGTGGGAGTTATTGAGTAGCTTATAGAGCGTAATATTGATACGTACCTGTGGAAACAGCGCTAATAGCGCCCTAACAGCATGTCTGATGGAGTCCCCTCGCTGCTGCAACCTCGGGTGCTGGTCGCGCGCGGCGGCCCACAGCTCGGAGATGGCTCGGGTCACAGCCTCCGCGCGCCGCTGCACCAGCTCGGCCCGCGGCAGGGCTCCGCCCTCCGCCAGTTCTGTGCCTTCGCCCCCCAGGGAAAGTGGAGACAGCGAGCGCTCCAGGCTTGATAGCGTTGTCAACTGATCAATAGAGTTCGGGTTAGAAGAATAGGTACTGGTTTTACTGTGTGTCATTTGTTTTGATAATGTTTACAGGGTTATAAAAAATAAATGAGGATTAGGTGAATCGTGGCGATTGCTTGAAAAAGGTCATCATTTACCAGCCCCGATTGAAATTTATTTGTGGTCGGCGCAGCATGTCTTCTTTTTCCATACTTCTCTATTACTAGTCAGCTAATGAGTCACTCCCTCTCTAGCCAGTCATCTTTGACATAGTCCATCCATGCACATAGTGACGTGACGTTTGCTATTATCGATATACTACCATGTACTACATGCAAAAACTGTTTTATAATGATTAGCCTTAATAGCCCCCAACTAATTCCTTATTCCATGATCTAAACTTAATATTATAAAGAGGAAAGATTTGATTTTTGTTTGTGTGTTTGTTACGATTTAAATCAAGAACTACTCAACCGATTTTAAAAATTCTTTCACCATTAGAAAGCTTCATCTTTACCGAGTAACACAGGCTATATAATATATTGATGTCATGCATATTAACAGAGCTATCACAATTTTCGCGGACGACGTGATAGTATAATATAAATCCGATGAGTGTTTATCATAAGTAACTGTTAGGTAAGTAGATCTTGGTTGTCAATTGTTAATATTTCTATCCACTCCCCAACATCCAAATATTTCTCAACTATCACTTGAATTATTTGCCACTCCTATTATCATAGTATGGATTATAACTTCTACAATAGTTAACTCAGTTAAACTGATATTAATAATGGAACTAGAGTCTACTCTTATCACCTTAATACTACCATGTTAATACTGGTAATTAATCTAAGTAAATTAGTATAATATTAATAACGATTAGTACCTGGTGTTTAGTAACTTGCCAGTTATTCTTTGGTCCCTCCCTAGTCTCAAACATACTGACCGGTCGCTGCGCCGCTTTCAGTAACTTCGCATCGACTTCGTCTGACCGAGTGAAATGTTCTGTTTCTAGACTTTTCCCCCTTTCTTGAGCTTTGGAAGATTCTAGAACATTGCTGGAGCTGTCGTTTATTGAGATCTGTGACGTCATACTTTGATCGTCGTCTACGCTGCTGGTTGTCTTCAATACACTGTTTTCCTTCGTCAGTTGTTCAACGATTGTTTGTAAGCTCTTCAGTTGATTCTTTAGTTCGGTGATGGTGGAGTCTTTTGTGTGTATTTCTTTCTTTAAGGTTTCGATCTCGGGGTTCTGTTCGTGTATTGAGGTGTGTGTGGGCGACTGTGTGCGGCGCATGTCTATGATGGACGACTGCTCTATGGGCAGCGACGGGTTGTACGCGGACGATACTGTTGCACCGGCTCGGGGCACTACGGTTGATAACTGTAACAGGATATGTACTGTCTGTAAGTGGTAGCCCAGTGCAATAAAACTGTAAGACTGCAAACAAAATTGCAATGAAATCATTGCAGTTTTAAATGTTTGTCTTCTTTGTTCAGCGTGGCTAACAATAAAGTTTTTAATAAATAAACAAATGGCAATGGGTCACGTCAAGTGTATTGTGTATGAATTCCTCAGTACAGTTAAATATTACTCACATCTAAATCAATAGGAGCTAGTGCGGCGTAGTCTTCATCAGAGGCTACTGAATCATACAGCGGCTCATCGTCCGACATCTGCGAGAAATGCTTCAGGTGGCTCGCTGATAACAGCGGGTTTAATAGAGACGTGGGCGCTGTAATGGAAAATAATCAGTATATCAGGTTATTATATTAAAATCATAAAATAAGAGTTGAGGCATATTATGCACGCCTAAACTGTAGGTAGCCAAATATTTTAAACAAGTATGGAGCCCAAAACGTTTAATTCGGATTTTACACAATACAAGTTCAAATAATACTCAATGGGGATGGCAACTGTGAAACTAATGGCGCTAGCATAGTTTGTTCCAAGCATCGTCATTGGTGGAAAATCTGGTAATGTAATTTTATATTTTAAAATGGCTTGACCTCATTGGTCAGTTTGGGAACAAACTATGCTAGCGCCATCTGCTTTCAGCTTTCACCGGCAAACCCCATTTAACCAATTTCTACAAATGAAAAACGAATCGAAAAGCCGCTTACTTAAAACCTAACAGATTTAAAATGTCCCATCGTCACGAAAAGAAGCAGAACGATTTTAGCACAAACGCAGTTTTGTTACGTATCGTAAACTTACCTCTCGGCTGCAGCGTAGCAATGTGCTGCCGTCTCGTAGCGTCGACGAGCACATCTCGTAGCAGCGTAGCCATCTCCGCAGTGGACAGTCTGGCTAACTTCTGTCTGCCTTGGTTCCGAGGTGCGGATAACGCGGGGTTGACCGGCAGGAACACTACGCCCGAGCGCTCGAGACCCGTCGCGCTTGTTTGCCATACTGCAGGACAATAGAGAAAATAAACAAATGCTCACAGTCTTGTGTGAGAAAACTTCAAGAAAAGGCAAAACAAACACCATTTCTCACGTAGTTGTGAGAATTCCATTCATTTGATGCTTCCGCCGAGAAAGCAGGATAAGTAAAATGACTGAAGTTCAGACTAAAAAAGAGTTATTGCTGCAACAAATATGATGTCTAGTACTCACTAGCTTCTGTTTCTCTGCGATCTATTTCGTCGTAGATGTCCATGACCAGCTCCTCAAATAGATGATTTGGTAGCTGAAAACAAAAATAAACTAAATTGCAAATGTAGGAAGGGTGTAATTTCCTGGTTTTTCATTGTTATAATACACATTTCACAATTATTTTCTCGTGCGTGTCGTGCGCGCGCGGCACTATGTAGTGCCGGCCGGCCGCGTGGTCAGACAGGCAGTTGCTCACTATAATACACTATCTACAAACAACATACCAGCTGCAGCTTGCCCCGCGCCGCCTTGGCGACGTCGGTCATCTCGTGCGTGTCGTGCGCGCGCGGCACTATGTAGTGCCGGCCGGCCGCGTGGTCGGGCTTCTCGCCGGTCAGGAAGTAGATCATGCGGTCTGTGGCCTCGTACACCAGCTCGGTCAGGCGGTCCGCGAGCTCAGTGTGGCCGCCCTGTCTGGAGCAATTACATAGAGCATTGGAGATTTTATCCAAAACACCAAAGAAACACATAATAGTCGGAATCTGTTGGTGAAATTCTAAAACTTCTTCTTCTTCTTTTCTATTCTTTCTAATTCTAAATTGCTTCAGAGAAGTAAACGAAAGTAGAAGACACTACTTCCTTGATTGAGTGATCGTAGGCGACTACCCACGATTGTTGTTACAACCTATGGTAAATGAGACTGTTTTTTTAGGGTTACGTAGTCCTGACAAGAAACCCTTATAGTTTAGCTATGTCCGTCTGTCTGTCCGAGGTTTTGCTAAGAGACCGTTAGTACTAGAAAGCTGTAATTTTGTAGAAGTGTAATATTTATATTTATATAATAGGAGTGTAGTATAAAATTTTGGGAAAATATTTTTTTTAGGGTAGCTGCCCTACATGTGAAGTAGGGATGAATTTTTTTTTCGTCGTCTACCCCATCGTGTGGGGTATCGTTGAATAGGTATTTTAAAATGACTGATGAATGAGGGGTTGCTAATACTACCTTTCGATTTAATGCTCCATTTACGAAATATTAAACTTTAAAAGTGCCAATTTTTGTTCCAGTCCCCCCCCCCCTCTAAAAGCTAAACTGCTGGCTTGAAAAATCTGAAAAATTCATGATGATAGTGCATGTCATGAACTTGAAAGGAAAACTATAGCGGTTAAGATAACTTTATAAGTTTAGCAATAAAAGGCGTAGAACTAGGGTGTTGGATAATTTTGTACCAAATACAAAATCCTTAGAATAAATCCTATAAAGTGACTAAGATGAAGTAGTTGCTTGTTTACAACGGGTGAAGACTTTAATTGAAAAACAAAATCTAAAATATAACGGGCTACTACGGAACCCTACACTGCGCGTGGCCCGACACGCACTTGGCCGGTTTTTTATTTGTAACCATAACCATTAACACTAAGCAAAGGCACAGGCGAGGACAATCAATGAAAAGATGTAAGATTCATTCAAAGACAATTCCATGTGTGTTATTATTCTCACAATAATTGTTTTGAGATCAATATATATCCATGTCACTAGAATTCCTATTCTTTTTAAAAACGACATTAGATTTCATAATGCATCCCATTAACCTTTCAAAAGTATTTTCTTAGCTCCATATATTAGCCTAGTAGGTGTAAAATTGCAGCAAAGACCTTGTCTCAGCCATATTAATGAATAACGCGAAAGGTTACCGCTATTCTGGTGTTATGATCGTAGGCAGCTGATAAATGAGCTCCGAAATAATACAAACAAGGTACCTAACAAATCATTTTAGGATGAAATATAATCTATTTGATGTAATCTACACTAATATTATAAAGAGGAAAGATTTGTATTTTTGTGTGTATGTTCGTAATGAGTAAACTCAAAAACTACTGCGCCGATTTCAAAAATTCTTTCACCATTAGAAAGCCACGTGTTTACTGAGTAACATAATCATTAAAAAATATTTTATCCCCGTACTCCCACGGGAAAGGGAACTACGCGGGTGAAACCGCGTGATGTCCGCTAGTGTTACAGTACAGTTGTCAGACTATTTTCTTTATCTTTTAGTAATGTTTACTGCTACAAACTTGTTAAATAGGAAATCCATCCTTGAAGCTAATTTAATTATTTTCGTTTAAACCGACAGACAAGAGATTGTGAGGTGATTGCAGTTACCTTTCTGACTTTATCCATAAGGATAATTAGCCTTTGACGTCCCCCCTGTAGGGTCAAGCCGTCTCTTAGTTTGAGGGAGGAAGACAGAGTGGCTAAATAAATCATGATCTGTCGAATGACCGATTTGGTCGGGACGCCATTGTTTAACTATTGTGTCTACCTACTTCGTGGACAGATCATGGGTTATGAGGTTCTTAACTATCATTTACAAAATAACTAAATTCGTGACGCGTGATTACGTGGTCCAAAGAACCGTGACTGACACTAATTGATGGGATTAGTAAAAACTCCAAGTCATGGCAAGAACCTAACAACAACCAGCGTAATCAATTATGTGTGGTCTACCAAGGAGATCACAAAGGGAAACCACGTCCATGAACAAGACAGGCGAGTCAGAGGTACTTCTGTAAGATGGCTTTGAAAACGTCGTGTTAAGGCTGGCGCACATTCTGTAATGTGTCCGGCGGCTCGGGCCGTACCGCATTGTACTCTTATACAAAAAAAAAACGGCCACAGTGTAGGGTTCTGTAGTAGCCCGTTATATTTTAGATTTTGTTCAATGCAAGTCTTTACCCATTATAAACAAGCAACTACTTCATCTTAGTCACTCTAAAGGATTTATTCTATGGATTTTGTATTTGGTACAAAATTATCCAAAACCAAAGTTCAACAACTATCATTGTGAATTTTTCCAGATTCTTCAAGCCAGCAGTTTAGCTTTTAATGGGGAGGGGACGCCCTACTGGAACAAAAATTTTCACTTTAAAGTTTAATATTTCGTATATGGAGCATTAAATCGAAAAATAGTTAGCAACCCCTAAGTCATTTTAAAAGACCTATTCAACGATACCCCACATGGACATGACGAAACCCTAAAAAGTGCTTGTAGTATGAACGTGCGCGTGTGCGTGCATACAAATGTAAGAAAGTGATGTAGGAGGATTTTTGCGATGCGACGCAGCCCAATGTTATGTGCGCTGCGTTATATACGTTACCTGGCGCAATCAGCGGGCGTGTGGCCGGAGTGGTCCCGCGCGGTGGGCTCGGCCCCCCACGCCACCAGCAGCTCGGCCTGCGCCGGCTGCCCCGCGCGGCACGCCACGTGCAGGCACGTTGTGCCTTTCTCCTGTACAAATTATTGAACCCAGATTGGTCTGATTGCAGAGCTAATTAGTAACACATTTAACGTGGCCTTATTGTTTTGAAAACCCTGTTTTTTTTAAAGATATTAAAGTATTATTTTGGCTAATATTGTATTTTGTTTTAATTGTATTTTTTGGATATGATGATTTGATGACCAATTACACATAACTACTTGTAGTTAACTAAACATTTGTATGTTACAAAATATTGACTAAGATCCTGGAACAAAGAACATTTCTGACAATTAAAGGCAAAACATTCTTGTTTATTCACTCTAAATTTAAGAATGATACATTTATAGGAAATAAATTGGTTTTCCATGTAATAATATCAACTGATTTGAGGAAGGAAAATGTCTCCAAAATGTATTTTAATTGAATTTACTCTAACTATACAAAAGAGAATACTGCTTCCTTTTATTACATACACCTGTTTGGTTTCCCTATCAAATAAACAAAAAAAAACTATACTACTACTATCTTAAAGCTGAATTACAGTTTCAGAATGGGAATATGGCCATTCAAATTGTAACCAATTGTACACAATGGTTGACATTATGCAATTACTTTTATTGGGTTGATGGATCTGAAGTAACAATTGCAACCAATTCACATTTAGATAATTTGCAAGTCATGTGAAGGACACGTATGTTAGTGATCACTACTGATACATGAAATATTCTAAAGGGTGTAAAAAGACTCTTAACGAAGCCGAAAGGCACTTGTTCTCCCCATCGTTGTGATCATTTTTTTGTTCGACTAGACCATACCTGGGAACCTTCTAGTTACGGAGATATTGGGGGTCGAAGTTCTCACCTGATTATAGTAGTTGGGATCAGCTCCTTGAGCCAGGAGCCTCATAGCAGTGTCCAGGGAGGAGCTCCTTACTGCACTGTGCAGCTGTCTCCCCAACTCACTGGGAGGCTCATCTCTTCGCGCCCTCAGCACATATGCTAGTCTCAGGTGCTTTGCCAGAATGAACTCTGACTTGACTGGGCTAAAAGTGAATTTTGAAGTTAGGTTGTGTTAAGTTTTAATGTGTATTTGTACTGTCAAAGCATTTACATGAATTAAATTTTACTCCTGAGATAATAGAGAGAAAAAAATAGAGATTTCAACATGTTTTGTGAATATTTGCCCAGTAGGAATGAACAATAAGCCACACAGAAAGATGTAGTAAACAATAATGGTCTGGCTTTAAAGTGTAGTACTACTGCTGGTAATATGGTAAAATATTAGAAGTTCCTTTAAATTGAACAGTGTTGATTAGCTGTTGCTCAAAATGTTCTTAAAATGAATATGGACCTTTTTATATATTTATGCTTATTTTAGTTACTTTGTGTGACTGTTATCTTTAATGGGAGCATGTCTCGGAGACATTTAAACTGAATTATGTTTAAATTATTATTGCTCCAATTTCAAATCAGATAATGTTGCAGCTCTTTGTTATATCTAGGCTTATTTACTGACATACTTGCACGGAGATACTTTATCAGATAGTTATAGTTTGATTGATGTAATTAACACAACTAAAGTTCAATGAGATTGTTCTTACTGTAACGGGTCTTTGGCCTGTGGTTTCTTGCGGAGATGCTTCGGGGCTGAAGTGTCCAGTAAGGAATGTTCCCAAATGCAGTTCACATTCTGAGCAGTCAGTGCTTGCACCATCTAAACAGTAGAACAGACTCAGAAAATGCATTTTATCAAATTAAATAAGTTTTAATCAGATGCAGACCGATTCTTAGTTTTATAACTTTAATTTATGTTTAACTGGTTGTAACTGTTGCTAGACATGTTTCTAATTTCAGCTCCCACTCAGAAGCTTGTTGTTAAATTCCTTGTTCAATTAAACTCATTGTAATCCTGATGACTAAGCACTGAATTAAAACCAAATCTATTTATACAATTTGTTAATGTAATTAGGGCAGTGTTTCCTGTCTTGATGGTTCTTTATTATGGCATCTTAAGACGACCTTCTGACCTAAAGATAATTTATACGTACTGCCAGTAGCGATGGTGGCCAGGAACCCTGCCGCAATGATTTTACGTGAGAGATGTGTCGTCCCATGCTACGGTGGACACTACAGCACTCGGCACACAACAGCAGCCCACGGTTGATCGATGCCCATGACGGATCTACGAACAGCAAACAACACAAAAAACCTTAACAATTTGTACCGGAACTATTAGAACTAATTCTAAAACTGGAACATCGCCCTGACCTGATCCACCGCAGTCCGCACACACTTCCACCGACGAGCGGTGCTTAGACCGCGATATGATCATTTTATAAACACCTATGGAAGACTTGATGAAATGACCAGTCCGGACGTCTGACTGACTTTACTTATCTAAATCCAAGAGCAGGTTTTCGATACAAAAATAAATCATTTTACGAGACGTCAATCAAAATAAATTGATGCCACAGATAGAAAAAATCTCCACTGCTGCCAACTGCAGCAAGAATTGTTTATGGTTCGGTACGGTCCAAAGGCTAGTTTTCTTTTTGTTCATGGAATTTGTGAGGTGTCTTATGTATAGCTTGCCACTACCAGTGCCAGGGTACGGTTCATGGAAACCTTTATTTCCATAGAGTAGCGAAAATTATGTGTTTCTCTTTCTTGTCAAAGAGTTTGTCTATAGAATATACGTACACGTCATTCATTGATTGAATTTGGTAGTGCGGCAGAAGAAAATACAAGACAAAAAAATGAAGATAACACTAATTTTAGGAATAGTAGCTAGCTTTACATTAGCATTAGCTGAACAAGAAACACTAGTTCTTGTTGATAATCTTACCATAAGGGAAACCCACTCACAGTTCTTCAAATCATTGCAGGGTAAGTAAAATCGATGACGGCGATGGGACGCCGGTAGTCTATTTTGATATTGTCAGTATGGAGCTCCCTAAGCGAGAGCTACTTATCTCACGGTCCATACAAACACAACAGACAGCCATTCCTTATCAATTGTATGTCCTATTTTCAGATAGGGGCTACAGTCTCACGTACAAACTCGCCGACGACCCTAACCTAGTACTATCGAAGTATGGCGAATACTTGTACAAGAACTTGATCGTGTTCTCGCCGTCGGTGCTGGAGTTCGGCGGTCAGATCGACACAGAGGCTATCACGAAGTTCATCGATGATGGTGGCAACCTGCTCATGGCTGGCAACGCAGCCGCCGGCGACGTGTACAGGGAGATCGCTTCCGAATGTGGATTTGAGGTAAATCGCAACTACGCTACGCAAGATCTCCTACTGTTACTGTTAACCTGCATCATCCCACTGGCATTCTATGCTAGAAGTGGCTCTATCTTATTTGTGCAGAAAATTAACATCTGAGTCAATAGGTTGCAGAAAGAAGGGACTAATTATCTGTTATTTGTTTATTTTATTGATTCACATGTTAATTTTCTGTTTATAATTATTTTTATAAATTAAACTTTGTATGAATAACAATTTGTCTAAGAAGTTAGATTCCCTTGCAATCCTGAAAAGTCTTCCCATTTGATGCAGTTTTTTAGGGTTCCATACCCAAAGGGTAAAAACCGGACCCTATTACTAAGACTCCACTGTCCATCTGTCTGTCACCAGGCTGTATCTCATGAACTGTGATAGATAGACAGTTGAAATTTTCACTGATGATGTATTTTTGTTGCCACTGTAACAACAAATATAAACTCCCCTACTAGGATGATACAGAACCCTTCATGCACGAGTCCGACTTGATTTTGGCAAGTTTTTTATTTATTCAGCTTTACTGTCCCACTCCTGGGGAAAGGCCTCCCTCCCGACCCATTACTTTCACTTCTCTCGGTATTGTGCCACTTTGATGCAGTATTGGTGAGTAAAAAACATTCACACACACAAAAAAATATTCTCTCATTCTAGATGGACGAGGAATCTGCAGCAGTGATTGACCACTTCAACTATGATTCATCTGACGATGGTGAGCACACCAGGATTGTGGTGTCTCCCAAGAACCTTATCTCTGCACCCACCATAGTCGGAGTACAGAACACACAACCCCTGCTGTTTGAAGGCACCGGTCTGATTCTGGATAAGGACAACAGCTTGGTACTGCCAATACTGACTGCTGACTCCACTGCTTACAGCTACAACCCTAAGAGTCAAGTAAGGAGCTTCATGAAACTTTAATATCTTTAGATGATGTTAGTTAGAATTTTTGTTTTTTAACAGTGTAATTACCCAATTTGAACTAAAAAGTAGCAGCACCTGCATAAAAATTCTATCATTGAATAATATTTTATCATGGCGGCTGTGAGAGCAGAATGAAAGAAATAAACCTGTTGTTGGACCCCAAATTGGACTATTGATAAATATTTTTCAATACACTTCATGTGGTACACATGGACATTTGTTATTGCAGTTCTCAAATCACCCTCGCCTAGGGCTCGGGTGTTAATTCCGCCTCGAATGCAACAACAAACTTTCTCCACTTGTATCTAAATGTACCATTATCCAGCCTGCTTTCTTTCAGTTAAAAATGTTGCAGTCAGTCACAGAACTTATCTAAAGCAAAACTGTAACACTTTTATATTCTTGTATTCTTGTGCCTACAGGTGAAGGAGTACCCCCACGCCGTCGGCCGTAAGACCGTCCTGATCGCCGCCCTACAGGCCAGGAACAACGCGCGCATCGTCTTCAGTGGCTCTCTGTATTTCTTCTCTGATGAGGCTTTCAACTCGGCCGTCGCCAAAGTTCATGTAAGTAAATTTGGTGATATTCTAAATTTGAAATAGATGGTAACTAATTACAGTTGCGTTAGTTTTATGGGAGCCTACTATAATAAAATTAGAGCTTGTAACTAGTAACTTTGCAAGTTGTCACTCATATTGCTATTTCTGATATTGCTATCTTAGTATAGATATTTTACAACATGTTGCATTGTGTCATTTATACATACATTTTACCAAACCAGTACTTAGAATGTGGTCTGCTTTTTAAGGAGTCAATATTTCCATTAGTGTAAAGTTGTACACATTCCTTTATTTATGCAGGGTGACAAGTTGAGCTCAGCTCAGTCTGGCAACAAGGCCTTAGCCGTGGGTCTGAGCGAGTGGTCGTTCGGCGAGCGCGGCCGTCTGCGTGTGCGCAACGTCAACCACAACCGCCAGGGAGAGAAGAAGTCCTCCAACACTTACACCATCACAGACACTGTTGTAAGTATACTACTGAACTTTATTATTTGATTTCCTTTGTATTCCACTGCTACTAAAAGAACAGTCTGCACCAATCCCAAATGAATTTTGATAACAGTGAAGATGTGAGAGCAGCGGTGGCCCAGTGGTGGCGGCCCCGACTTACGAACAGTAAATCGTGGGTTCAAATCCAGGCAAACGCACTACTTTGTGTAATTTATTTCATCACCAAAAATTCGAAGACATGTTACATCTACCAATTCGCACTGGACCCGCGTGGTGGATTATAGCCCATTCCCTCTCATAGAGAGGAGGCCTGGTCCCAGCAGTGGGAACATTAATAGGCTGATGAAGATATGAGATGAAGGCTGTTTCCCTCTACTGAGATTTCCTATCTTTTTATTTCCTACAGAAATGAAAATGTTTGTCTTGAATGATGGTTGTAAAGATTGGGTCTTGAAGTCAAATCATTTGAATAATGCTTTGGTTTTCTCAGTTAGCTGAGTAATAATATGGAAAAACTTGTTCACCACGTTTAATTTACCCAGGTTTACAGAATCGAAATTGAAGAGCTGAAGAATGGCAAATGGCAGCCATTCGACGCGACTGACGTCCAGCTAGAGTTTGTGCGCATCGACCCCTTCATCCGTACCACGCTGAAGAAGAAGCCCAATGGCGTGTACGAAGCCATCTTCAAGGTGCCAGACGTCTGGGGCGTCTACCAGTTCAAGGTTGATTACGACAGGATTGGGTACACCAGGCTGTATCACTCGACGCAGGTTAGTTTGATATTGATATTTTAAAATGATTTCTTGCAAATGTTGTTGAAAAGTTGGCAGTGTAATATCGACAGTGGAGATTTGAAATGCTACGGAACGTTAGGCTAAGTGCCGAAAGTTGAAAATCGTACAGCACGCCCAATAACACTAACGGCATTTCAAATTTCCTATTTTCCAACAACAATATTAATATTTATACATCATGAAAAATTTGCAAACTTCAACAGGTATAAATAGGCATTCCCAAGTATTGGCACAACAACTGATATTGAAACAAAAATAAGGATTTTTGACTTTAAAAAAACTCAAATGAATTTTGTTGAATCGTTTATTTACGAACGTGACGAAGAAAATCACTACACTACAATATTACACCATTCTAATGACTAATGTTTGTATTTATCTCCCAGGTGTCCGTGCGTCCCCTACAACACACACAGTACGAGCGCTTCATCCCCAGCGCGTACCCCTACTACGTCAGCGCCTTCTCAATGATGGTGGGCGTGTTCCTCTTCTCCTTCGTCTTCCTATACTACAAGGAAGACACGCCCAAGACGAAGAGCGAGTAGAACTACGCTAGTTTTATATTTATCATTCACATAGTTCAGTGTGTAGTAGCACAATGTTGAAAAAAAGTTGTAACAAGAATATATGGAAGATGGAAGTGTGGATTGCATTTAAGAAATGTGAATTGCAATAAATTTTCATTATTTACTCATGTGTTTAATTTAAACTTTATTAAGTTTCCGCAAAGACCTCTTTTTGGGTCCTTGGTGGTCTTTTAATTAATTCAAAGACCACTCGTCTTTGAATTAAAAAAAATGAAGCATTTGTTTGAATAGTAGCAGATTGTAGTGAATGCTATCCTCATGTTAGACACCTTACCTAAGTCGAGACCACTTGTAAGTCTTACAAGATACAAAGTACTTACTATCTAGACCTCATAGCGACAATATTATTCTCTCACACCTTGATCTCTGCGTGCCTTGAATTCGAAGACGCAACGACGTCTGAAAAATGGCAACACCGCGTATAACTTGTCCAACTAGAAAATAATGCATTAATGAAGTCGGTTAAAAAAGAGTGGAATTATAAAGAAAAAACTTAATTTCTAGATCTAGTTTTATGAGAACGATTTAAAAACGAGGTCAATTATATTGCTTGTTTTTCTAATTTGACACAAGTGTACAACAACTGAACGCTTCCATAAATTTAACTGACATTCCAACGGGCTATTCTTGAACGCAACGGTTTTAAATGGCAATGGCATGCATGTCATACATGGCTTTTGTAAAAATTAATTTTAGTAAAAATGGCATAATTTACGATTTTAACGATATATAAACTATAGAATTGACTGTATGAATTAAAATCTGTGCCAAATAACCCCTAACTTTGCGTGTAAAGTGTGTAATTGACGCATAATCAATGTGATTCGTGTAGGCAGTGAATTGGTGTCGCCGTATTTCTTAAAATATTGCAAATTTTTTACGTTCCTTTTGCGCTTTAAGACTTGATTAGCATAATCGTGAGATTGTGTCGGGACTGATGACCGATAAGTAGGTGATAGTGCGCGTTGCAGTGATGTGTTTACATCTGTAACTGTCCCAGTAAGTATGCAATGATGTCATTGTAGTGACTACCATAAAAAACTATGTTGGCTTTGTGCCCACCCGTTTTCCTGGTGATCGTGACTCCAATACGATTTTGAGGAAACAAGCATGCGGGATAAGCGCAATGAACCCCTTAGGTTATAGACAACCTGTTTTTAAATTTATGTTAATTAGTTTGTGATTGTGGTCAACCAGTGGCCACACTGTTTATGAATATTAGTTGTAAAATATAGCACGGCGATTGTGTTGTTATAAGTAATACATTATGTGACTGATGAGTCTAACAATATTTATAAAATAGTGTCAACATAGTGGTGTTTCTGTATTTATAGAATTAGGTTGAAACCTCCAGTAGGTCAGTGGATGGAGTGCATGTGTTACAACTGGAGTGTTATAGTGTGAGACAAACATATAAGTTCAATCTTCCGTCTACATTTTGAAACTAGCTATCTGTAAGTGTATTTGTGTAAACACATTTATCTAATCATGTATTTTGATACCAAATTCCATCTTATTTTAGTGATACTTTACACAATCGGTTCAACTATTTTTACTGCAAATATTACATTGGTTTAATTAAATGTACTACAAACAACAGGACAATCTAGCGTCATGTGTTAAAAATAAATAAATTTACTTTGGCTACCAGTGGCTGTGGATGAACAATACATTGGCTTCTAAATCAATAGAATTGATGGAAAATACTACTGATAATGCATATTTGATAGACCTATTATGCATTTATGGATTCAAAATAAGTCTCTTATTATCCAGTTAAACCTTTAAATAGTATGTTCAATATACAAAGGTTAATCAAAAATAGCTTATCATTTTACACATCAATTAAAATATATTTTGAATTGCTTTAATTTCTATAGTAACTGTATGAATATTATAAGAAATGCAAATATTATTTATTAAATTCTAATTTGCCCTGAAGAACCGCAGATTATAATATTTACCTTAGTAACGGTATAAGTTATATCAACTACAAAGTTATAAAGAACTCAGCATTTGTCTATTGGAAATAATAAGTAATTGAAACGAAATTAAGTAGCGGAACAACACTTTGTTGAAAGATAGCCTTGTTGTTGGTAGCTCCCGCTGATAACGCATGCATCTGACACATTGGTGTCGGTCCATCCATTAATCCAAGGTTACGTCAGCTTGCGACACACTGTTGCTTATCACCAGTGTTTAATTACTATTTCAAATAATAACTAATTGTTAAACTCAAGTTTTTAAAACTAAGGTGTATTATTTTAAAGGCTCTTTTCATGTTTGTTAATATGTTTAAAATAGTAGTTTTAATTCTTATTAGTAGGATCAAGGTCAAAGTAACAGGGATAAATCACAGAGTATGTATCCTCATTGTTTTTATATAAGTATCTGAGCTTGTATCTACGCTAATATTATAAAGAGGAAAGATTTGTATTTTTGTGTGTGTGTGTATGTTTGTAATGAATAAACTCAAAAACTACTGCGCCAATTTCAGAAATTCTTTTACCATTAGTAAGCCACGTCTTTACTGAGTAACATAGGCTATATTTTATCCCTGTACTCCTACGGGAAGGGGAACTAAACTGGTGAAACCGTGTGACGTCCGCTAGTATTTAATTATAAGAAACCACTGTGATGATTTGACCGAGATTCAGTCAAAAGAGACATATTTCTGAGTTTGTTTTGGTGTTTCTTAGAGTACTTGGATAGGAGTCACCATAAGAATTGATGTGTAAAACTTTTTGTAAAAAATTGTTACTTAGTTGAACTGTTAGAAGGAATCAGTTTCCAGAACAATACATAATTTCTCATTGAAATGAGGCTAATACAGGAAGAGGCTTGGCTCTAGCTGCTGGAGCTAGCAAATAAGTTAGACAATGCCAATGAGCAATGCCCCGTATAAACAGAATACCACATATAGGCTACAATACCATATAAAACGGAACAAAATCTCATACAATTTAAATCTAAAAGAGCTTTGATTCTAGTCTGTTCAGTATTGTTTGTTTGTATGCAGAGTGTGAAGCGTGTCGTGCGGGATGGATCCGTCGCGGCGCCAGCGCACGCAGACGAAGGCCACGGCCGAGGAGCAGGCCCTCGACCAGATCGCCAAAGAGGTGAGTACTTAATATCTACCTACTGTAAATGTTAAGATGGAAGTTAAGACAACCCAAATCTCCCTGCAAATTTTTTAAAATAATAACCCTTTATTTTGGTTTTTTACCCGGAGTTGGATATAAAGAAATGGCTGGTTTGTGAATAAGGCTAAGTATAAATGGATTCATGCCCGAGGTATAATAAAAGGTCAAATCAGCTAGCAAAACTCTACAGACGCTATGGGTCTCGAATAACTAAATAAGATAAAACAAAAAAAGTAACTTTGATGTTTTATTTTATTTCAATAACCCCTATCTGGTCTTATGTGACCCTGAAAACTGTGAAGTCAAAATGTTGTGTACTTAACAAGTAAATAGTAACTGGGAGAAAGTAGTGAAAATAAGCATACCTTACTGCTAGTCGCCTTTCTACTATTTACCTGATACTGAAAAGAAGAAGATTAGTGTGTAACTTGTTTTAAATACATGCCTGTAAATGGATTAGCCGCAATAGACAGACAGATAATCATATTATTGACATGTGTAGTCCCCATGTGACTTATTAATCCTTCTGTCTAGAAAAATAATCTCTCTTAGCCAATTACAAGTGACCGAGCTTCTTGGAGTCATGGCTAGAGGTCAAGTGGATCAACACATCTTGCTAATTTATGCACTGACATTAATTTTATTGCTTGTGAAAAAACTTTAATTCTTATAGTAGTCAACAGGTGGCGCTTCTAGTTAGGGGCTTCAAACTACCTTTTTTACTTTCTAGTCCAACTGCAATACAAAAGTTACTTACTTGTACTTTGATTCTACAGGGTGCTCACATATTATTGTATTTTTTTTTTTTCACAACAAAATTAGCGCTATTACGTCTCTATATTTAAAATCATACCAAGATGAATGCACAATACTGCAAACGTGATACAAAACAAAGCTAAAGTGCCCAATCACATCCATATCAATAATGAATGATGACTAACGAAACAGCACTTGATTATCTAGCGATAACTTGAAGATAAGAGGGCGAAGTATAACACTGATAGCACACACTTCACTTAGATTGACTTGTAGTACCAATAAAGAGTGTTTATGATGTACAATTTGTCTCACCTGCTCGTCCGACCGTCGAATATAATCCACAATGTAGACTGGCAGTCCTGGCAGACGAGACGCGTCGCACACGGCGAACCAAAAACCCGCACACTGTGCCAACTAAATGCTGCTCTTGGAAAAAATACAGAGTTACATATTTGCATTGGCATTGATTTATGACAATTCTAATTGGTTTTAGCCTGGGATTATATTTGCTAGGAAACTTAACTACGAAGACTAAGACATCACTATTTCGATCAGGAATAAACTGCAGCTCGTATCAGAAGCTCCTGTTTTTAGAACTGTATAATTTCTAGAAAGACAAATTAAATATGGAGTTTTCACGGCTAATCTGTAGGCAGCCATTTAGTGCGATGTAGCCTAGTAGGGTTTAGGCGTTAGCTTCAATTCCTTGACATACTCACAGGATTGGGATAAGTAGTTATAGTAGGTTCATTAGTAAGGTAAGTTCCTGCAAGTTCTGTGCACTAATATCATAAATTCCCTTACTAATCTTCTTTGTATAAAAGCCCCTACCTCTTTAAAGCACTGTGTAATTTGCCACCTGTTAATGGAGGTAGTAAAATAAGTCGCGATCGAAATAGACTTCCGTGTGCGACACCTCAGCGACCGACTGACTTTACTGATGTCGTCTTTGATATCGCGCGAGTAGATGCAGGGAACACGCTAACAAACCTTTATGAAACTATTATTTTATTTTAATTAGTATTAAATAACAAGATGTTTTGAGCATGAATGAGGATGGCTGTAAGAATGAAGGAAGACCAAAGAAACGATGGATGGACTGTGTGAAGAATGATGTCGTTCTTTCGGGGGGACTAATATGACGACTATAATAGAAAACCACACACACAGACACAGACGGGAAGATATACCCAAAACATAAATGTCAAGATAAAGGAGTCAGTCTTTCTACATTACAAGGGTATCCTAGGCACTTATTAAGCGTTTACAGGCGTAATTGTCTCCAGAGAGAGTGAGTGAGAAGACACGTTGCGCCGACTCCAAATCAATTGGGATTAGGGCAGGAGAATGGTGAATGATGTATGTATTATTATCAACGTTAAAGAAGTAAAAGAAGAATGTAAGGATTATCGGCACGTGGCATACGTAGGTCTATCTGCCGTTATCCTTATGGAAAAATAGCGTGAGGGATTAACCTGGATTTTGGCAAAGGCAGTATCAGGTCCTTTGAGCCTTATTCTTAATTTTGGGCCTTGCAGCCGTTAATATTGATAGACTGAGTTGATTGACCGATGATATACATTCTAAATCGTCATGCTTTGTTTTCTATCATTTCAGTATGCTAGCTGATGAGATAGTTATTGCCAGATTTGTCAGAATGATGTGCAAGCATTTGAACAGATTGGTTTATTATACCAGGAAACGATTCAACCAATACTTGCTACTAGTCTTTGATTGGGTTTGAGCAATTGCTGTGTGAAAATAAATCAAAGCAGAAGTTCTTGATATTCTCACTACAGAGAAAATTAAATAAACATAGACGTTATAAGTTAAACATAAGCTTACCTAGGTGGTCAATAACATTGATGCGTAAGGTAAGCTTATATTATTGAAACTGTAAATTATTTCTCATCGCGGGGTATCGGCTGATCCAATATAAAATATTTGAAAATTGTGTCGAATGTGTGCGTGAATACTGTAGGACTGATCGAATGTATCGAGGATCCATCTAATCCGATGATTATTGATTTATGAGCTGCTAATTCAATAGGGTTACCACCGTTCACTTGGCAAGCAAAAACAAAAAAAAAAGAGGTTGAATCTAGAATTTATCTAATCTAATCGAAAGCAAGGGTTATGCTGGTGTACAGGCTTCTTTCAAGCTGACCCATAACACAACGGTCAGTTCGCCTTCCGATGTTAAATAAGTTGTCATTAATTAATTTTATACATACTCGTACATACATGCAAGCATGTATGATGTAACCATTCTTATGTCAAAATCATAACTAGGTACTCTTGTTTCTGCAATATACAATGTGATCCATCATACAGAGCTAAGCACTATTGTATACATAATATTTCACTTTGTTTATTATGAGATATTTTTTAAAATAAGACCTTTTAATTTTATCTTTATTTTTGTAATTTGTAACAAGGTTCACGAATAATGTTAAGGCTATTTAAACTGTTACACCATTCTAGACATAATAAAATAAGCACAATTTTTAATTTTTTATCACTCTTTTGTCTTAGACGAAGTGTTTGTCTAAATTACAGCAGATGCTGTTAAGGGTTCTGGACTGTGAATCTTCTTTAATTGATTCATCCTGACAATGACTGTTTCTATAACTCCCGAACCAGTGGTTTCAATCGAAATTTTCTCAATAAAAAAATAATTTGAGTTTCTGCCATCCCTGGGTGATGACATGAATATATTTATGCGTAAGCGCATACAGCGTGCATCGGAACGCGGTGCGAAACAAAACGACTCGCGGCCGAAATAGAAGCGGCTGATGCGGCCCGGTCGCTGGCGCTATTTACGAATATTCGGAGTAGTAGTTGGGCCCCTACTTGGGACCCTCGCGACAGTATCTGGTGCACTGCGTCTGCAAGTGACGCTCTAGCTAGTGCAGCTAATTACGGCCGCTATGTCCCAAGAATGTTTCTAGGGATGCACTGTCTTCATTGACTTGGATGATCTTCTCTGCATCTATCCAGTTTTTAGGGTTCCGTAGTGAAATGCAATCCTTATTATTTCGTCATGACCTTCTGTCCTACTTGTCTCCCATTGCATACTAAGGTTCTTCAAATCGTTTAGTGTCACGCTGACCGGGTTTCCTATCATCATCATTCATTATAAAAGTCCGCTATTCGCTACGGATTTTGCAGTAATCTAAACAAGGCTGCACCCATCCTATATGTATTTAAAAATATACAAGGTTGTCTGTCAGTCTAGTTTTGTTGATATTTAAATGGACAAAATATCTATTGAGCAGTGGGTCGAAACATTGATATGACGTGGGTCTCTTTATAAGGTGTTCCATATGACAATAATGTTGATTCACTACACGGTCGTAAAGCCAGTCAATTGAAGCTAAGAGTCATTGATCGATGAAATTTGTAAGAAGAAGTATTGATATTCATTTCAGTAAGATTTGGTATGCCAACTATTTGTTTATGATAGCTCGCTGATGGAATTTATGTATGTTAATTGATGCTATGGGCGTTCACATCCATCTCTAAAAAAATTCCGACCTACGAAATACTTCAGCTTGGCGATGACACTAATCTATCTTGAATTCTTGACCTAATGAGATCGCGTTGATTGGTGGCAGAGGTCGGGAGTTCAAATTGAGTAGGATTTGAACCTATGGCCTCCGTTGACCTGTTGTGTTGATCCTATCAAAGTTAATAAGGTAGGTAGAAATAAGTGGGGCATTGTAGTCCAATTATACTAACCAAGGAAGCATGCAAGACCATCTTTGTACCCATACAATGAGCAATAATGTAAAAAAGTACAATTTGCGTGTACAATAAGGTATATTTGACAAACACACCGGATATGCGAAGTGTTACACTCTGAATCGATTTCCGCGGTCAATGCAAAAACGTCCGTAATGCAAAATGCAGCAAGATGAGATGATGCACGAGCCAAGTGCGCCCGTTAGTTCCCGGAAACAACTGACCTACTGCAACGTTTCCTACGATACTCGCATATATGGGATTAAATGCGATTGCCAAGTTGTTGAGCTGGTTTTATTATCGTTATTCCAATTGGTGCCAGTAAGCAATTTGAACTGTTTTCTGTGTCGAAAGGACCAAATGTTTTTGTCCTTATTGTACATCGATATTAATTTCTAATCAACGGCCTTGACTACTACCTCTCGTCATTCTAGTTTTTCTCGTCAGATTTGGCGTAAGATTCCTCTTCTAGTATTAGAAATAGATATATTTAAAACTTTATAGTAGACACAATAGTAACTACGCTTTGGTATAGGTCATAGAGCTAGCAATACCTTTTCTGTAAGTCTACATATTTCTCAAGTCAAGTCAACGGAAATCAATAATAAATCTAAAAGGCGAACATGCCAACTCAGTAAATTCTATCCCTTTTAAAGTATTATCTATATCCAAGTATAGTAGCAACAGGTTTATGTATACTTATTTGCAAATCAATATCTTCGTATTTGAAAAGTATGTGTAACTTATTCTAGTCATTAACATTGCAGTTAAAGCTTTAATCCTAAAATAGACTTAAAGTATGGACGTATAACTTTGTTGAACATAGTCGAAAGTGATAAGACATCATCCAATTCAAACTTTCCAATTTAGAAATTCTCAAATACAACAGTGAATTTAACTAAGTCCGATTCTCGTAAATCGTTTAGATTTTATTGTTCAAAATTGGCTCCGGTTTTAACTTAACTGGGTTTATTGTAAAGTGGGAATAGTAAATATAGGTCAGTTGGAGCCTGGTGCTCGGGTTCGTCGCCCTGTGCGGATCGATCCGTGTCCCAGTTCCACAGCCTCGCGGAGGCCTACCGTCCTCCTGCGTGGGTTATGTAAGGACCACCGTTGCCTCTTACTTTACGTTTACATACATTTGGTTATTATGCGACTCAGGTCTCTGCAGCCTTGTTGGCTTTCCGTCCTGAGAATATCTTTTGAGAATATGGTAGGAGTGGGCGGTAAAAGTGCACGAAATAGGTTTGGCTATTACAATTGTCTGGGAAGCTGTCGCTATCAGCGATAAGACCGCCGTTGTATCCATAGAATTAGCAATAGTGAAACCAAGAGCTCGTTTTGCAATTTTAGTATACAATAAATTTTATAAAAAAAATCTAGCTATCTATGAAACTGCATGCTTAGACATTAATTATTGAATTGCGTGCCGCGATCCTTAGCAATGAAGAATACGCAAGAGAATTGGATCGAGACCAATGAATTAATAATGTCACCACTAGTAGTACATTTGTAAGTTTAATCGACAAAGTGATCTAAGCTAGAACTCGTCATAATTATATTCGTTTTGTTTAGAATGTATCCATTTCATGGGTTAAAAACATAAGGCGTGACACTGTTAATGTTTATTTTATGCAAACGTTTTAATTTACATTGCTAAACATTTTGTCCTCAACAAGCCTTTGTTTGGGAATTGAAGAAGATTTTTTTCCGAGATTATCTCAAGATCAAGTCTCAGGGCTCTTTAGTACTGCCATTAACACTTACCTTATGGAAACATCCAATAACACTGCTTGTACAGAGTTTCGAATAAAGAATCTAACGTTTAGCGACCTTAAAACCAACAAAGCAGTCAATTTAGACAAAATATTTTGTGTTGACGAACTTGATGCTCTGACAACTATCTTAAAGGATTGAGTGGTTATTAAAGACAGCCACTTTCCAATTAATAGCTTGTTTTGCTGAGCTGTGTACCAGCAAGACAAAGAAAGTTAATAGAATCTCGGAAAGCTGTAATATAAATAGGATTTGTTTCTGCCCGCCCCTAGTCTGGGATCCATTGACGTCAGTGGCAGCATCGATCCGTCTGGTTCCATCCCCCTCTGCCTCGCCGCGGCTGATGCAACTTTGGGACTCGTTGCGATATCATGATCATATTTTAGGGTAGTTTAGTTCTTTTGATCCGAAACAATGATGCCTCAACTCCTGATGTTAGAGCTGTTGGGTACAGATTACATTTTATACATGTCCATGCCATTACATGAAATTTCAATCTTGTTATCGATCCCGCTGCAGTCCCGCCTCCCGACCAATCCTGTGGTTTCTATATTGTGCAGTTTTACCCTTCTGGAGTGCTGGGCCCCCGGCATACTCACGCCCACTGCAGGTATTGTTCTCTTGCTTTGTGCTCCTTTAATCTCATTGATTTCATTAGAAAGTTGGAAACTAAAGTATTACAATCATACATATTCATACGGACTTATTGCTGTTTTCGCTTTTCAGGAAGATATACGGAACTATGTAATCATTATGAAACTAAGATTATAGGTCCGTTACCTCATTTCTTACGGTCATGTTTAAGAAATTCTATTTTAATGCCTTGTTTATGTAATAATTCCTTAAAGTCGATTTTACAACGTCGTTGTGTGCAGTTACAATGTTCCTTACCAAATGCTTTATTGGCTATTACAAGTATTGCATACATGCCTGACCTAGTTTACGACACCAGATTGCGCTAACGGTACTGAAAGTCAATCATTTTGTGGTGCGCCTCGGATTCGCCGCGGGACTTAAAAATAAACACAACCGTGAGCAGCTTCCATGTACATTTCTTAGAAGCCCTTTCAGCGAGCAGTCATTTCGCGCGACATTCCCTTGCATGTAGGGCTAGGGGGTTTGTTCCCTTTGGGCGGGCGGCTGGAGGAGGGGCGCCTGGGCGGCTCGGCGGAGGGGGGCTCCAGCGTCAACGACCGCCACTCGACTGTCTGCGATCGCGAGGGCACACCGTCCCGAGCTGCACCCGGGCGATTAAACTTTCAACTTTCGACATTTTCAATAACGCAGTTTCACAAAGCGTTCAATTTCGCGCGTGCTGGTTCGGGAGGCTCGCGAAGTCGTCTATGACAATTAGCGAGTGGATTGCGAACAGTCACTCGTTTGGCACGATGCGTTTCGTGCCTGTCGTGTCGCGTATGCGTCGGTATTGCTGGTATTTGGCACGTTGCACAACTTAGTTTATGTGGAGTATTAACTTATACTTATGTTCGGCGCGCACGTGCGATGTTTCGGCTGTCGTGAGTCGAGACACGTTGATGGATAATCCGTGGCGTCCGCTCGCCGGTGTGGTGACACATTGCATGTGTGAAAGTGTGTGAGACTGCATCCATCTAAAATAGACGTTTTTATTTAAGAACAATGCTCTAGGCGAGCGGCAGGCACTTCCTAGTGCGTTGGAGTTGACTATATTCTTGTGAGATTTGTTGTTTCGTGTTTGGTTGGTGACTGTAAACTTGGCAGGATGGTTCGTTTGGGGCTGGCGATGGTAGTGGGTGTGGCGCCGGCGCTGGTGTCTTGGTGGCGCGGACAGGGCAGCTGGCTGCCGCCGCCGCTGGTGCTGCCGTCGCCGTGCTCGGAGAAGGCGCCCAAGTCGTGGCCACAGCAACGCTCGCCGTCCCTGTCCGACTGTCTGGAGAGCAGCAGCGACGAGGACTCGTCAGCTCGATCGATTGTTTGTCTAGTTAGACCTAAATTAGTGAGTACCAAATTCTGGGAACTGGAAATTTGACTTTACAGAATATATTTCTGTACTTAAAATCTCTTTGTCTAGGTTTAGCCGAAATCGTTGGGTTGATAATTACCCGGAAAAATAGTCTTAGTAAATAAGGAAACATAAAAGGCCAACACAAAAATCTACGTCCGTATTGCAGTTCTAATTAAGTAAACATCTATTACATCTTAGACAGCTAGGTAAACATTTGTTAGTGAGGCATTCTCATTACTAGACACTCTAATTAATTGCAAATGCGGACGGATTATAATCAACTAGAAGTATTACAACATCGGATAAGGATATACACAATTACTGAAAGGTTTATACAATAACAGACTTTACAGCGACTGTATAAGGAGTTTTATGATTTGGAGATGTAGCACAGAGATTCTCGACCGGTCCGCGAACTGCGGTGAAAGCAGAAAATTTGCATAATATGAGACATATTGTTACAAGAAACATGCTGTTTGCAATAAACTCAATAAAGCGAGGAACGCGTGTGGTCCCCACAACAGGCGCCTCGCCATGAATCACACAGGACACTTTAATAATTCTAAAAATAAACTCGTCTCGTGAAACTGTATCGCGTCTTTTGATTTAGAGCGAAATTATCGTTAACAGTAATTAACTATTCGTGTTCTCGTTGTTATTATAACCGATAAAACCAAAGCTGTGTATTCACGTTATCGACCAGTTGATACATTAACCCCTTCTCGATTTCATTTAAAAAGCACTTGACTTTGAATACCGTAGCAATGGATATTATGCTCCATTTCAATGTCGCATTGTTGTTGTCGTTGCTTTGATTGACTGTATCAATATCGATGAATGTATCGTTGAATGTTTTATTATCGTTAATAAACAACTAAGGCATCGATCATTCACCTTTGCTATTACGAAAGCGCATCTCACGTGCGTTGGCGTCGGCTCCATGCTGCAAATGTCACGATATTTACGTCCGCGTACCGTCGCGTGCGCACCGCGTCGTCCATCGATCCCGTTCGATCTGCTAACAGTTAATCGTCCGCAATCGGTTTTTACGTAGCTCTCTGCGACATACAGTCGCGTGGCAGCTATCTCAATTATTTTTCCCGCGTGCGGTCAAGTTGCGTTTGCGCAGTTTTTGCGTGCGTTCCTTGCGTCTGGCCGAGTGGGCCAGTGCTCGTCAATCAGTGTTAGTCGGGTTGTGGCTCGGTTTAGTGCCTGTTAATGTGCGTGCGATACTGTATCAAACGGTTTTAATTTCAAATAAATGATAGTGCCGAACGAGTGATGTCCTCGTCAGCTTAATTGACGCATTTATTCCGGATTTAACTGGGCAATCAATAACATCGATAAATCTCTTTGATGTAACGTTTCTAATTTATTCTTTCAATCATTTTCTAAAATTACTTCCATGATAATAACGTTGACTGTGATCGATTGCTTCGATGATGTCCATCTTAATATGGCCATAAATAAATTAAACGACGGGATAATACGAATAATTTTATACATTTAACTCTTAACTATACTGTGTAATAATAATACAGAGTAGCCCATAAGTGGTACCTAAATATTTTGAATTAAAGTTGATTAAATTGCACTTCTTATGAGCAGTTAGTTAGGTTGCATTCATAAAAATATAAATAATTTTGGATCAGACACAGACGTTTCTAAGTAATTTTCTAAATCGATCGCGTCTCTTCTAACACGGTTTTATAGTAATTTCTCCAATACTTAACGATAATGTCTACTATTAAAGCAAACGATTATTCACATTTCTTTCGATCCTCACCTTCCACTGCTCTATTATCACCCAGAAGAACAACCACTGTACTAATCGAAAAAGCACCTTCAGTACAGGAAATAAGGACCATTAGCAGCTAGAGTATATTAGTAGGAGTGTAGTGCAGGGCGGGTATTGTGTCTGAGAGTGTAGCCGTGACGTCCTTGTACCTTTGTCTGAGGTCCCTTGTGAGTAGTGCGACCAAGAGTCGAGAGCAAGCCCTATTTATATCATATCACACAGGACATTTTAATGTTACTCCGTAAAAAGTAACTGTGAGTGGAATCAGAGCAGGCGCGGATACAGGATTTGATTGACAATTTTTGTTTGATTTTACCCATCTTACGGAAAATTCATTACAAAAAAATTGATGTTACATAATCGACAATTTTAACAACGAAGCGAGCTCGCAATTTTTACATCATTGCCTAAGATAATTATAAGTACTATAATTGCATATAAGGCCTCGGGGCAAGGGGCTCCTTATTTATTTCAGGACCGACCGGTATTGACAGAAGTCTATATACCTGTCGATCATGCAAAAATACAATAGGAGTGCCAATCCAGAGGTAGACAAAAGGAGACAAATTAATGACAAATGTTTTTTCGCAAGGTTAAACAATATTTTAATTTGAGTGATTCCACTTTACGGTACAATTTATTACGTACAATACCATTCTATGGCATTAGGCAAGAAAAGCTATAACTTTTAAAAATCCTGAGCCTCTAGGGGCAGCTGCCTCCTCCTGGCGACGCCCATGACAAGTTATACAACTAGAATATTTAGTTTCAATTCCGTCAAACTAGTTCAAGCTTGGCTAATGACGTATTCGGTCCGGTTCAGGGGGGGCAACTGCACCCATTGCCCCCCCCCCCCCCTCCCCTGTATCCGCGCCTGAATCAGAGGAATCCTATTTTGGTCCTTTTATAAGAATCCTCCTTTTAAAAGTCAAAACTAAGTACATATTTAAATTTTAAATTATTAGACAATGGAACAGGTTAGAGATCTCAGTTCTAAACATCTATACCTTCAAAACGTTTGACCTTAGCGATTTGCGACTACAAATGCATAATTCAATAAAGTAGCATAACAATTGCATGACGACTTGCACCAAGGTCGGCTAACAACGTACTAGGCTAGGCGTTTTTTTTTGTGTATCATCATGTGTGGCATCTCGCAGTTCCGTCTAGAGAGACTGGCTTATGCTTAACCGGGCTCTAGACCAACTAGCTATATAAACAATTAAACATAAAACAGCCAAACAGCATGCATAGCAGATTAGCAGTAAGTAGCTTAAACTGATGTCACATTCCTCAATTCGAAATATTGAACTTAGGTTTTTTTTATGTGGATCTTTTTATAGATACCTTTGCTGCCTTGTAAATTATCTGACTTCGATAGTAAATTGGTAGGTAATATTTGTGTATATCGCAATCATTTTTTCGGGATGATCAGCAGCATGTCTGCCCTAACAGACTATTTTCTGGTATCACCAATCTCTGTACCCCAATGGGGTTTATTGCTTGGTTAATCAGCCCGCAACTAAACATACTTAACCGTATTGCACCATTTTAACTTCCTATAGAACAAGCCCAAAGCTTGCACAAGCTTAGCTTCATATACCTAATAATAATGTACTAGCGTGTCCCCACGTAATAACCGCAGGTTTAACCAACAATTTTATCGATTTTATAGCTACGTCGTAAACTGTGTGCTCACGAAAACCATTGATGCGTTGCTGATCGTTATCGAAAATCGAAACCGACTAGTCAGCCTAAGGCTAAAAGTAATCTCAATTTCACTATGGCTTATAATGAGGACCCTTTATTTTTTTTCATTTTAAAATAAATTAAGAATGTCTGACCCCCGAATACTGAAACGTCACTCAAATTTTAAGTAGTACTAATATTTAACAGATACTCAAAAGTGACGTTTAGCCCTACGAAATTTAAAGTTTAGGAGCTGCTCAAATGTTAAGTAGCCCTTAAATTTTGAGTGACGTTTCAGTATTCGGGGGTGAGTCTTTTGCCCGTATTTACATAGAAGAAAACACCCCTGTTTTCTTCTATGTATTTTTCACCCAGCGAGCATTAAAAGACATGCATGATTGATTGATTGATTGCTTCCACCGTTTTCTTTTACCGGGAAAAAAGATGTCTTTACGGGATAATGCTACATTCCTGGATATAAAAGCCCAGATTTCTGTTACGTCATGATAATCGCAAGCTCCTTTAAAAAAGGTTTTAGGTATATTTTGCTGTCGAAATTGAAAGTAACACAGTTGATCTAAACAACTAAATAAGAACAAGATAAGAAGTTTCGCTACAATGATTATTGGCAAACTGCATTTCTTCAGCGACCGCCAATATTCGTTAACTTCTTGTCCAGCTTCCCGGATGAAGCAATTAGGTATGTTGTTGAAATTGGTAACGGTCTATCTTGGATGAGGTGGACTTTCTCTCATACTTTGTTCAAATGATGCTTCTTTTGTCCAGATGATGAATACTCGAACTGATCTGTGAGCTCCATCAGAGGGGTCTATAAAAACCACATTGGGCCATTCCTATAAAAGTTAATCATTTCCCGAATTCCTAGTACATCATTAGTCATTCTTGTAATAATGGAAAAATCATCATCATTCTCCCTGACCTTATCCCAATTTCCAATTCCCCAGGGCTTTCGATCATAATCATAATTATCTTAACTTTTGTAGAAGTCATCGCGACCATTTTTGATTTTATTAAGTTTACAAAGTGCTTTGGAACAGCGACTACAAGACTGATTAAGAAAAATCTACATAAATACAAAATAAATATTTCCTTTATAAAAATAAATATGACACGCAATATTATTGCTTATCGCACATTGGAATATTGTATGTTAACAAGTTTTTCCTGTGATAAATTCAATGTCACTATTATTAGATTGTTTTATTGTTAATGTCATTTGTCGGATCAATGATTCAAACACATTGGGGTTTTAATACGATAAGTACAGTAAGTACATCTAGTTCATGTCCAGTTTTTTATTTAAATCTGTTGAGTATTTTTTTAATTTATAGTGTAGTTTCAATGACACCGAACCACTGCAATCACTTGAGCACGAAATCAAGTATGTTCAAGAATATAATAAAGCACGTTGTTCTAATTTAACGGCCACGATATTTCTTGTTTTCTGGTAACCGGAAAACGATTTCCTAATTGATTATTTCATGCTTCATAATAGTGTTTCCTCACCGAGATTTGTCTTGCTGACCTAAACAATGCTCAATTAATGGTTGCGCGTCTCACGCGGCTGAGCGGAAGATGTTCGGCGTCTGCACATAGCGTTTGTTTCGCTATGCAGTGATTCACCGACTCGAGGATGTAGAACTTAAATAATACTCATACCCATTACGAATGTGTACGTTACCCCAGCAGGAAATTGTCTCCTAGAGTTATATGAGTGGCACGTATAATGTGTGCCCCCTGTCGTTTTCGAAAAAAAAGGAAAAAACGATTCCTGCTGGGGTAACGTTTTTCTAGCAGGAGAATTCTAAACGAATGATCAGAGAGAGAAACATTGTGCATGGCCTTGTAGCTTGTAGTAGTGCCAAAGTGTGCCCCCAAAAATAAATTGTGTGCCCCGTCAGGTTTTCGAGATATTGCATTTCCTGCTGGGGTAACGTTTTGCAGAATCGTATATCTCTAAAACCATTGCATGTGCCCTGTAGAATAAACATACACGCGTAGCTTTCCATGTGTGCCCCTCAGTGCCCCAATTAGATTTAAGAAAATATTGATAATTTCCAAGTTATCACGGTTTTATGAAAACTCGAAAAAACATCACAGCGCCTAAATGAGACAAGGTATAAGCTCGCTGAAAACTGTATTGGGTCCGCCTTGACGCTACTAATAACCATACAAAGTTTCAAAACTGGTCAATGTATGACCAGTTTTGAATTAAGTTGATAAAACTCAAAAAGATGGTGTCAAACTTTGACGCCAAAAATACAAGGAACCAACTCGATCCCAGATGTGTAGGTGTTAAGGAACTAGTGTGCCCTTAGTCAAAAATATATGGTGAAAATATTTAGCTTGGAATGTTTCGCATTAAGTAAATATTAACAAAAAACCAAACATGTAAACAACGGCTGGTTATCCGACCAAATTCGAATGACTACTAAAAATCGACGGATTCATACATATCGATGACCTTCTTTAATTTACGCACTAACCGATTCACACGTGTTCTGCCTGAGTACACTGAAGTAGAAAAGTAATATGTAATAAAATAAAATTGTTATTGGATAATATTGTACTAGCTTTTTCTGTGATTTTGCACATGATTAAGTACATTAAAAATAGTAGCCTATGTGATATTCCAAGGTAAGCTATCTTCTTCATTCAAAATTTCATTAAAATACATCTAGTAATTTATGTGTGAACGAAAGACATCCAGATATTTGCCAGGTCTTTTACCCAAAATTTGATTGGGGGATGTTTTAAAAAAATATAGTTCATGAAATGTGTGATATGACCTACTACGAAAAAGAGGTAGCTATTTTTTGTATATAAATAAAAAACAACACAACAGTAAAAGAAGTATTTAGATATTTTTTGATAAGCCGTAGGTTAGATAAATTAACATTAAGTTTTTCGTCATTAAGGTGGATGCTCCAGGGTAGCCCGCAAAATTCAAATTTTCTTAGAAAGGTGCAGGAATTACTTTTTCAAGGTCAAATTCATTCCTGCACGGGCTACCATGGAGCATCCACCTTAATAGAAGATTCCCTTTTTCGCCTCCCTAACGCTGCATATCTCTAGCTGCGCTCCATCCGCTGACGTCGTGTTGCAAGGAATCGCTTTGTCTAGTTTGGAGAAAGTGAGACAGCTATTACGCATACGGTATTAGTGGGACAGAGACAGATACCTACCTAAACGTCGCTCTATAGATGAATAATACGAAGTGTTTTTGACTAGGGAAGTGCGTCTGGATTATTACTTGGTATTGGTAAACATTTGCAGTTATGACGCCAAGGACACCGTTAATACGGCGTAATAATTAAATTCACCACCCCTATAACCACATCATTGTTATACATATAACAATGATGTGGTTATAGGGGTGGTGAATTTTGTAAAAATAGTTACAATGATGACACGATCTGCGGTGGTAAGTATTGGCATTGTTTTGACTTATTTCAAAGTACTTAGGTACACTTAACAAGTACTTGGATTTTTTTTTCATTACTTTATTTATTTATTTGTAAACAAAAATGTTCTAAATCATGTTCGTTTTGTTTTCATCTGAAAGGATATGCATACTTTAAGATTGATCCAATAGAAATTTCATCAAAATCGATTTAGTCATTTGTTTTTTTTTTGTTTAATACGTATTTTGTCTTCTTGTGCTAGGTTGATGACATATGATCCCTTAATAACTTCTAGTTACAGTGTAAAAAAATCATGACAAGAATTCACAAGACTCCAAAACTCGACCACAATCCGTCAACATTTATCATAGTGCTCTTTTTAGCCGAAATATATACTTGATTTTCACAGAATGTTCTATGGCAGCTATTACTTTATGAATTAATATTAAGGGATTAAAAAAAAAACAAACAACAATCTGTTTCATTTAATATGGTCACAAGGTGCATTTAACATATTTTTAATTAGCCCCCAAAACTTTTGAACGCGACTGTACGGACAACAGCTTAGGTATAATACGTCCACTAAAGAAGGTCATCGATATGTATGAATCCGTCGCTTTTTAGTAGTCATTCGAATTTGGTCGGATAACCAGCCGTTGTTTACATGTTTGGTTTTTTGTTAATATTTACTTAATGCGAAACATTCCAAGCTGAATATTTTCACCATATATTTTTGACTAAGGGCACACTAGTTCCTTAACACCTACACATCTGGGATCGAGCTGGTTCCTTGTATTTTTGGCGTCAAAGTTATGACACCATCTTTTTGAGTTTTATCAATATAATTCAAAAACGCATGCATGACCAGTTTTGAAACTTTGTATGGTTATTAGTAGCGTCAAGGCGGACCCAATACAGTTTTCAGCGAGCTTATACCTTGTCTCATTTAGGCGCTGTGATGTTTTTTCGAGTTTTCATAAAACCGTGATAACTTGGAAATTATAAATATTTTCTTAAATCTAATTAGGGCACTGAGGGGCACACATGAAGAGCTACGCGTGTATGTTTATTCTACAGGGCACATGCAATGGTTTTAGAGATATACGATTCTGCAAAACGTTACCCCAGCAGGAAATGCAATATCTCGAAAACCTGAAGGGGCACACATTTTATTTTTGGGGGCACACTTTGGCACTACTGTAAGCCCTAACAAGGCCATGCACAATGTTTCTCTCTCTGATCATTCGTTAAGAATTTTCCTGCTAGAAAAACGTTACTCCAGCAAGAATCGTTTTTTCCGTTTTTTTCGAAAACGACAGGGGGCACACATTTTTTATGTGGGGCACATTTACAGCAGTTAGGGCACACATTATACGTTCCACTCATATAACTCTAGGAGACACTTTCCTGCTGGGGTAACGTACACATTACGAATGCCTTGCGTTGTGCTTGCGGCAACATGAATATGGCTCATTTAATCTGGGCTTTCACGTTTTGACGTGGTTTTTATTTAGTCTTTAGCACCGCGTTTGTTAAACAAAATGCTTGTGTAGGTGAAAACAGTGGTTTTTGCTCTAAAATTGCTGTTCACAATTTTTTTTGTTTATTTTCTGAATTTTTCGGCATGTACTAAACAATGCCATTTATCACGCAAGTGATAGCATAGCTTGCTATGCGGTGTGATGTGCGGCCCAGCATGGCGGTCACTCGCAGTCGGTCGCAGACGTCGCCGCAACCACACGCGTGCTGGTTGCCCTAACGCGGTAATTATAACAACGATCGCGCGCATTCATTGTCGCCTTCTCGTAATCATTCCATTCTATTGTTCCCCGAGATACGTAAATATACACAAAATATCATTGTGATAAGTGCTTATAACTAAAGAAAACAATTTATTGATATCGAAATAAACAGTTTGGTTGACGCTAAAATAAAGAATGTTGGTCAAGGAGCGTTTAATAAAGTGGAAAACATCGCCGATAAGATAAAGCTATAATACCGCGACAATAAATGTTATCGCGATTCGCAATAGAGTGCAGTTCGAGAAGAGCTCAGTGCAAAAATTGCGTCCTTCCTTTCTATTCAAGCGGAGAGGCGATGCTGCAATCTAGTCTCCTGCGCACATACAACATTTGTTGACGCCTGCTGTAGATGTGAGAATTCGAAACTAGCGCGCACCTTTGTTTGTGTGTCTTCTACGAATAAGTGCAACTATACCTGACGGGTAATCAGTGACGTTAATCATGGGACAGCGCTCCGAAGTGGCCACGCCTGACAATAGTGACGAGGAGAGCGGGGAAGCCTTCACTGACGGTGATTTTGGTGACTCCGATGACGAAACGCTCGTCGAACGCCCTGCTGAAGCGAAGCCTGCTCACATACCGATCAATGAAGCTGTAAAAGATGATATTCAGAAGAATGCTGCTACTAATGGCCACACCAATGGTAGTGTGGATGAGCAGCCCAGAATGAATGGCCGAAAGAATAGTGAAGCTCATTCGAGTGATATGGAAAACCAAAGCTTAGTATTTTCGGATTTGCGCCGAGATTCACACGGCGACCAGAATCCCTCAATCGTTGGCATTCTCGGCGATCAGCAGAACCATGTACGTAAAGCAAATTGTTAAGTGTTGACCTCATAACCTTCTTTGAATTTTGTATTGTGTCATGCTATATCCGAAATCTTTTCCGTTTCCCAAAACGATTTGCAGGTGAGTCACGTCCATCTGCTTGTGGCTTCCCTTCCCTTTACTTACCATATGATTGCGTACTCATTAGTCAGTTAAAGGTTAATTTAGTTGATAGCCCCAAACACACCTAGTTGGGAATTATCTTATCTGACTTAGGTACATACATATTTGGCTACGTTATGTGTAATTTGAAGGTCGCGGCCTATTATAAAGTTGTCTCAGGTGACTGGTGAGTATCGTTTACTTCTGTCGCCACTTCGTCAGCAATGTACTTTTCAAGTGTTTTGTAGAAACTAGTAGAAGCTGCTACATTAAGTGTTACTTCAGCTATTATGTCGTCGTGACTGTGTGATTTGTATTGTTAGAATATTCTAGTGGTCAGAGTCAGGTTAGAGCTCTGTATTGTATGTACGTTTGTAATCGCGTCGGTGCTGCTGCGGTGAGATGACCTCGTGCTGCTAGATTGCATAAATATGACGTTTCCGGAGAGCTTGTTAGCACTCGGCTGCAAACTCTTGCTCCTTTATGTAAGTCACCTTTTCACCTCCAAATAAATGGACTAGAATAGCAAAGCGATGAATTTCAATAAAATATCAATGGGGTATTGTTTCTTCTATCCTCCTTCCTTATTCTTCTGGTATGCTGTAATAAATTATGTTTTATTATAATGGTCAGTATACACGTAACATTAGCTATGAACACTTGTGTGATGGTTTGTCACGCCTGTGGTGACCTCATAGTGCAGACATAACCTCACCAATCACCATGTCACCGCTTGAGCTACTGTTCTGCCTGGCCACTCGTATTTTGATCCTTTATGTGAGTAACTTAAGTATATTACTGAACATCTGGAACAAGTTTTCGCGGACATATTAATTACAGAGATCTTGTGACTGTTTGGTCAACCACAACCGTCATATTTATGTCCTTGTTGTCTTTAGGTCGTATTAAGTAACTAACGATTTGAATGATACTGAAGGGTGACTCAAAACATGTTGTAATTAAGCTGTGGATGTTTATCCGATCCATACTAAATGTTTGTCTGCATCGGTGTTTATTTTAACTAAATGTATTGTGCCATCTCATCGACTAGGTATTCAATAATAGCATTACTGGGATGTTTTCATTCAACACGTATGCTATGCTTTAGCAACATGTTGATGATGTAAGTATGTGTTCGCTGATTCGCTCACTGCTCCATTCCATGTCTCGAGTCCGACGCATCCTTGAATTATATGTTTGTGTTACAATATAAACAATTAACGCTAAGCGGAGCAACAGTGACGATTTCTCACGCAGTGTTCATCCGTTGTCTTCCCAAGTATGACGTTCATTCTTTACAGTCAAATGACTACGATTCCAAAGGCATATTCCAAATTTGTACCATAGCAAACGCCACGAATTTCTGTCCACGTATTTGTAATGTTTTCTTTTGCCGTCCTAGTACATTCCTAATGAAAAAAAATATAAACTTGACAAAACTATGCAACTGGTGATAAGTATGATTGAGACATTTCATATCGTTGAGCAATCAAACAATTGCCGGAAATGAAAACAGCTCTCAAATGAACCAACAAATTGTCAGACGAAAGTAAGTTTTGCGACGTAAGCGAAACAGTCGTTCGCTGTTAAAATCAAACACCGAATTACTTGTTAATAGGCTATTAGAGATATATAGAATGAGACCATAATCGCTTTATCTTTCAATCAGTTTGAAGTGCATTAGCTATAAAAATGTCAACGGATTGGTAAACACTAGTGACAGGACTGGCAACCTGCCGCTACGCCCGCGCTCGAGATTATCGCCCTTTAACTGGAACACCACTGTTTATCCTTGCTGGTCAATAATTATTATTTCTATTTACAATCAATCAATTGGTTTCTAACGGCGCAATACTAGTACATTATTCATTTATCGCCCATATCGGGGGAGCTACTTTACCGTTCAAATCCTCGTTGGAGTCGTCACCTCCTTGAATCGAATGCTCCTCATTTGGTGCGATAGCTTCACCAATTGAGTCGTCCACGTGTTTACAAGGACCGGCGGCTCTGGGGAATGACCGTCGTATCCTTAAAGCATTGTGTTCAAGGATGATGTCACCATCGTCGGCAGCAGACATTTTATTTACTTTATGCCATGTGGCATGAATCACATTTTTGATGAATATTTTGTAATGTAAATATTTGATGGCTTATGACGTAACCCGTAACGAATGTTCTGCACACTTCTGTAAAGAAAGATTTTCAATATTCACTAGTTTCTTCAGAATGTTTTATCGCATTTTTTCGTTATCACACTTGGGTGAGCTCATTCTTTAATCGATTCATGCATTAACCGATTATGATATCTTTTGTTTTTAGGGTTATTGTTCGTGTTGCGTCTTGCCTGGCGACTTTTGGTGTAGTACTATTCAAATTGTGTTGTGCACTTTTGTGTTATTTGTTTCGATTATGAGCTACGACTTTTTCGAGCAGTGGCGTAGTATCGATGGGTTTCGAGTTATGGTAAAAGTGTTGTTGTACTCGCGGTGACTGTACTTTGCATGCTGGTTGGAAGTGATGGTCGGAAGTCTCAAGATAAGGCAGTAATAATAGTTGACTGCGACGTGAACCAAGGAAGGGCAGTGTTATCGCATTGTTACGCCACTGCTTCCCGTCACCCGCTTTTTACTGTTAGTTTAAACTTCACGCCCGCATGCATGAGGTCGATTGCGCATAATTTTCGCATTATAACACTTTAACTATCAAAACACATCGTCTTTTAAATTTTTGCCATGTATATTTGAAAAATTCTGCGTTACCGAATCGTACTGCGTAAAGATCGAAGGACCAATTTGTTTACCTTTTGTATTTCCTTCCACAACTTTTAAAATTACCTATATTTTGAATCGATAGATTGATTTTTAATGTAACTGAGCAGACGAACGCACAAGGACCTATAAGCTGGCTACATGTTAACTGGCAATGAGCTATAAGCTTGGTGTAAAACAAGCAAGCATTCTGATACTGCTCCAGTCCCTGAACAGTTTCATACTTTCTGTTAAGTTCCAGTTATGAGATCTGCCAACACTGAGATCTTATAAAATCTGTCCTTTTCTAATTTATTTACACATCAATAGACAGTATTCCAAAATATTTTGTTAAATTACGGCTAAGAAATTCATCCACTACCTATTTTTATATAAAAAAAAACTAATAAATATGACTCGCGTGTCCAGAGCAGGGATTCCCCAATCCCGTTTACTGTGAATTATGTGATGTGTGCTTTGAGAGCTTTGATAAGCAGGCCGTGCTGGGCGAGCCCAATCCCACACCACCGCTAGGCCATGCTTTACGACCCCATCATTGTCTCACGCCATCAAACAAAACACACACATATTTTGATTTTGATTAGTCACATCATTATTCATCTAATGGCTCTCATCACGGAGATTTGAAAAGTTTCTGTCCCAACAATTTTAATTACCATCATTTGGCAATGCTTTTAGCCCTAGCCTCTATGTTTGCCGTAATTACGTCAATTTTGCGTAACGCGCATTGGTGTAACAGGTTGATCTACGCATTGAATTAGGCATGTTTTAAAACTAGGTCACACGTATACGTATAAAATTCAATGGCATTGTATTAAATTACCTATTATTTACAAATGCGATCTCATCGTTTGTAAATAAAATGGTGGGCGATTGTTTGTATATCGAGTCTAATAAAGCTCTTGAAATAACTGTAATCTTTATTTAGATGTGATTTCTTAACACAAATATTTCTGAGATTGTACTATCTGCTTGAAAAACTTCTTTTACCAAATCTCCTTGCCTGATTGACAGCATGACAAGCTAATCTCCACGTCTGAGTACTCTATGACGTTTACCGTTTACTTCCTCACTTCGAGTTGTAATTAATGGCTCGCATCCGACACTCTTTCAACACCTTCCTTTCATGGTAATGATGTAAGGTCGTTAGTACATCGTGTGTAGTACAACATGTGGGAGATTCATTTTTACTTTCAAAGCTTCAATGATAGAAGTGCACCATTAATGCCACTACCACAAAGTCCACTATTAATAAAATATTTAATGAAAGTTGTTTAATAATGCATGTTCTCTTTGGCGTGTTGTCGTAGTAGGAATTGAGGCCGCCATCTTGCTTTTTTCCTAAACAATTTCCACAGACAATTTCACAAATGTTTACCAACACCACCTGGCAATGTCATTCAAGCACCAAAAAAACCATGCTGCACTTCAAACAATTTGTTTAAACTAGGACTTGGTCCTTGAAGACGTATGGCTCAAAATTCCAAGGACCAATCTATAAGCGTGTGCTAATTGATCGATTGAGCCCTCTTGATATTAGAATTGCGTTTCAGATTAATTGTGCAATAACTGTCATCATCGGGTATTTATGGATTCTACATGTTTTGTTAAACATCCGGCGAAACGGAGATTATAAAATATCAATAGATTTCATACCTAAATAACTACAACAATATACAACAAAAGTACAGTGAGAATCTTAATCAAACATTAAGTAATTCAGAACACACACCAATCTAGGCAGGATCGCCCAGTATAAATGTCTGTTCCGTGCAAAAATGCACTTCGCCAATGTCCACTTCGCCAATTGAAGTAATAAAAAGACATAATATCTGCAAAATCTACAGCATAATCCACTTAACACCTCCATCACAGATTACACTAACCAGTATTCGCGCGCTAATTGGAGACGCGTAACTTACGACCACGATGTTCCGCCCACACCGCGGCTTGCGCAAGAGTACCTCGCTGGCAACACAACCAAATATCATATTAAATTAATTAATCAGCCGTTAAGAACTAAGCTTGTATTTCGTTCCCCTCGATGTTTGCTGCCAAATGATTTAGTTTGAATCATTGATGATCTGAATCTATCTTGTTCGGTCTGCTAGACGAGACGTCTGCCTTTTTTTTTTTTTTTTTTTTTTTTTCGGATGGGAAATCATCAAATGACTTCTCCCGCTCTGGGCTGAGCAGGAGGGAGTGTCAGACTTTTACTGACTAAAACCCATCCATGTTCCTTCATCGCCCTTTGTGTTCCGGGGCCACGGTATCTCTTTCGAATAGTCCCGCAGCCCCGGCAGGCTTCGGCCCTTGCGGACCCCTTCCTTATTGCTGACTCTCTTTGAGGCGCGCGTGGAACACGAACGCGCCGTCGACACGGCCTGTCGTCATGAGACGTACGGACGGCGAGCTAGCCCATAGCTCCCCGTCCACAGGCCCGCACGAGACGTCTGCCTGGGACGGGATAAACGGCGACGAACCAATCTTTTTGTTCATTTTTTTATTGACGAGGCAGTATTCAAGGTTCAACAAAACTGCAAGTACAGAAGTAAAGTTACTCCATCTAATTCTACCAGTGTGCCAACCACTGAATATAAAAGTGTCATCCGTACCATTTGACTAATCCCTGAACTCTTTGAACCCTTGTGCCCAAACTGTCTTGTTCTGAAGTAATGTCGGTCTGTAATGTAAGTCTGTCTTAACTTGTCGTGTGTACTTTCCAGGCAGAGCAGAGGTTAGCAGCGCGACGAGCGGCCCGGGCTGAAGCGAGGGAGATACGAATGCGTGAGCTGGAGAGGCAGCAGCGCGAACAAGAGGACCATGCGGACAAGGCGTACGATATGTATGCGGGAAAGACACCAGGTATACTCACATGTTCAGCTGTAGCCTATAACGTTACCACTGCTGGGGCATAGATACAGAGCCTATTGCAGGTTGCTGGGATGTTACATCACTACATGTTTCCGATTTTTTATTCTACTCCTCGACATTTACACACAATACAAATAAATCTTACGATTTCCAGACACACATACAGAATCCACCACACAGTCATTTTATACTTTTCAAAATTAACTTTTAAATGTCAGTTTTTTTATTTTTCTTTTATTTTCCACTTTTTTATATTATTTTTCTAAAACACTAGGTACATAATAATATACTTTTTCGAATAATATCAGCTTACCAGCTCTCAACTTCCATAAGGTATAATATAGTATCCAAGTGGCAGTAGAACACTGACTCCTAAGTCACAGGTTTCCCTAGTTTAGGAGTCAGGGTTTCAGCTTTTGTACGCCTTAACAATATTGTGAACTTTAGCTAGATATTAAGCATATTGTAAGGATTTGTATCAATAAAGTATTATTATTATTTCCTTACGATGTTTGCTCGCTGTTTTGGTAGAAGTGGTGATGAAATTAATCCCATAAAGTACTTGCTTGGGTTCGAACTCCCGACCTACTCAAAAGTCTAGGCCGATACCACTGATGAAACTATTTCCGTGCTTTCAGATGAAATATGAAAGAGGCTAAAATATAATCACAATAATTTATTTTTGCAACTTAAATAAGACTAGCTGACTAGACTAGCAAATCATCATGGTTCTCCTGCCCTTGTCCCAATTTTGTTGTGGTCGGCGCATCACGTCTTCTTCTTCCATACTTCTTTATTACTCGTCATCTCAGCATGAAGTCACCTCCTTTCTAGCCAGAAAGACTAAACTACCAAATGCGCCCTTTAAAAAAAATTTCTGTTGTCGTTTGACAAATTGACATTTAATTTTGACACCAAAAGAATTTGACATCGCCGTAAATTTTTGTATCACCTTTTTTCTAATTTAGCGGTTAGTACAAAATAGTAATACGGCAGCATTGTGCAGTGTGCACTATTATTTTATAAAAAAAAACTGAATGGTGCACAAAAAAACAACCAAATAGTCCAATATCCACGACTAAAGATGAAGTTGTACAACAAAGATATAGTTTAGAACGAACCACTTTAATGTTGAAGAAGAGGTAATCCTTAAGATGATGATTGTGTTCCTGTTTATAGAGACGGTGGGCCGCCGCGGCGCTACGAGGCTGACGGCGCTCAGTCCCGCCGTGCACTCGCCCAGACGGAGCTCTGAAGACTCCATCGATGATGGCTTCAGCATCAAGGACCTTAGGGTATGTATCATCTTTGTGATCTTTGCCCATGTAAGTGACCGTGAAGGGACTGTAGATTCATCTTTTGTTTTTGATTGCCTGAATCTTTGACAATCCAAAAGTGATGTTGAATTGAACAGGCGTAATCCTGAAACTGTGTGTATGTTTGGCTAAGAGGATAGTACAGGTTTCGCCACCTTCATTATTCGCCTTGCAAGGGAAATATCAGAACCGCGAACATAGTGGATGTTCGCGGTTCTGATATTTCCCTTGCAAGGCGAATATTGGTTTGCTAAGCTAACGTGCAATGGAGCGCAGCATCCTAGGCGTCAAACTTACCGACCATGTACGCAACACCACACTGCGCTCCAAAACAAATCACTGACGTTGCTCAAAAAGCCGCTAAGCTAAAGTGGGACTGGGCTGGCCACGTCTGCCGTATGCCCGACGAGCTGTGGGCCAAAATAACCACGATGTGGAGCCCTGACACAGCCAGAAGGCGACGCGGTAGACCTCGCAGGAGATGGCGGGATGAGCTGGACAAAACCAACGACCATTGGCCCTGGATCGAAGAATTTGGAAGTCATGGGGAGACCCCTTTGCCCAGTAGTGGGATGACACAAGCTAACAGTAACAGTAAGCTAACAAGTTACAAAGCTAAAATGAGAATGTTACGGCAAATAATCATAAAAGTTTTAAGCATTATGTCTGGGCTGGCTTTCCAAATTATTCGAAAAAAAATATTTTTTTAACCATTTGAATGTCACACTGCAGGGCAAAGGCCTCCTGCTTATCCGTCTAGGTACTCCAGCGCCACATCGAACCAGCCTTCATGATGCGCGCCCAGGTCACCTCGCCACCTCTTCCTAGGCCGGTCTCAAACCGCTTGAGTAATCAAGTTTATTTATGTTTCCAGCACGAGTTAAAGGAAGTGGAGGAGAAGTTCCGCAAGGCGATGATCCTGAACGCGCAGCTGGACAACGACAAGGCGGCGCTCGGCTACCAGCTGGAGCTGCTGAAGGACCGGATAGAGGAGCTGCACGAGGAGTACGCACAGCTGCAGGTAGATAGCGTTCTTTTCTAGAAGCATTATGGACGGATTTTGTTTGGGTTTAGAAAGACCGCTCGGCTTAACCATCGACATTGCTAAGTTACAAAACTTATTTAATTACGAACAAAAACATTTAACAATTGCAGCGCGAACACAGAGAGAAATGCTCATCGTTCGAGCGTCTAAAGCGTGAGCACTCGTCCGTGAGCCGCGAGCTGAGCGCGGCGCGGGACGCCGTGCGCGCGCGGGACGCGGCCGCCGCCGGCGCCGGCTTCGCCTTCGTGGACGCCGCCGCCAGGGACGACGCCCTGCCGGCGCTGGCGCTGGTCACGCACCAGGCGCAGCAGCTGCTCAATGACGCCGGAGAGGGCACGCTTGGTAAAACACATTACTTTTTATATCCTCTAATTGGACTTTCTAGTTTAAGAAATGACCAAACTTATCAGCTCGGTATCGGCTTGAGCCGGTCATGAAAAGATTTATGTCTATGCAATAAAAGCGAAAAAGACGTAATTCGCCTTGTTTCGGTCAACAACACGACTGAACATCGCGCCGAACTAAATGCGACATTGAGGCCATACTTTGTCGACCCAAGCCAAAAAATATCGTTTTTGAGCTCACCAGATGGCGCCACTTTCGAGTAAGGTCCTGTCAATAATTCTATTTTATACTTTAAAATACCAATAACTTCATAAAAAGTTTATTTTATTACGTATAAAAACATAGTGTAAACTTCAGATACATATTTACAATATTCTCCCTAAAATTAACAAGCACGAAACATTTAAAAATCATTCTACCCCCTAATACTAACAAATAAGATCATAAGTTGCTACTTAAAATCTTTAAGTCATAATAAATCAGGAATGGCTCAATCTAGACCACAATCGTGAGTTTTAGTAAAACTACGTGATAAAAAAGCACGCAACGCGCGAACACTGTATGACATCTGACATTTCGGAAGACCCTACTCTACACGAACGCCTCTAGCGGCGAATTCATGCGCGTTAGCCCCCATTCTACGTCGATAAGTGTGGTCGGTCCGTTAAACAACAACATAATGATTACTAGATAAAGGGAACTGTGTAAGAGCTGGTTGCGACTATTAATTAACTTTTCGCATTCTACACCACTCCTTCTCTTCAACTAACTCTTCTGCTAGGGCTGATGAATGTACTGATTGTGCACTCTTATAGGTATCCTCTTCGCAAATCTCACTATCACAATTAAATATTATGCTGTAAGAGAACCCAATTCTGGGTTAAGCTCGTCTCCTTTATCAACAAGTAGTACATTATTGCAAAGGCCGTATTATAGGCAATTGCAGTTCGAGTATGAGTTTGAAGGCCGAGCCGTAGGCGAGGACTTCACTAATACGAGACATTGAGGCATTGCCATTTCCCCCGAGGCATATATAGTGCTTTTCTCAAAAGAATGCAGGGAAATAAAACATACTTTCTTTTGTCTTCGCTGGAAGCAGGTTTTCCATTGCCAATTTGGCTTCTGATCTTAAATCAGGTGGAGTACAATCAATCTCCATTTCACTCTTTGAACCGTTGGAACTCATTTTAATTATTAAATTTAAATTTATTATATAGGTAAATAACAAATCAAGACGAATTTTCGGCTTTGCCGCCAATTTTCTATTTATCATCTGTGTCGAATGGCAAACGCATTTATGGCTATACAGCCACGTGAACGCAATTTGTACTAAGCAAAGAGACTCACTTTGGTATGCCAAGAATGATAAAAGAGATCCAATCAAAGAGTATTTAATAACCCCAGCACGCCGTTTCATACAACATTGCTGGAGCGTTGTAATGTTCCAAATTCAAAAAACGCTCCTGCAATGGATTTGATTGTCTTTGTCCGTAAATTCGATACTTCGCGTGTTCTTTTTTCAAAAATAATGACAATATTTCCATGCATGTTTGAGAAAAGGTAGTTTAGAAGTATTAATGTGTAATGCAATTAACTCGTAATTCCAGACGTGCGGTTGCAAAAGCTGCTGAGCTCGAAGCAGGCGCTGGAGTCTGAGGTGCGCAAACTGAAGCTGCAGCTGAACGAGGAGCGCGCCGCCCGACAGAACGGAGTCACCAACCATCACGACCACGAGTACGAGAACGAGCGTGAGTATACTTACACTACAACTTATCGGGTGACACGAGGGCGGTGACCTTGTGATCAGCTGTGTTTTGTTGTTATTATGTATTATTATAAGGATCGTTTGACCTTGAATGACATGAGTGTAGTTAGTAAACAGGAGACGTGGCGGCAGAAGGGCTCTGTGAGTTCGCTAATTAAATAAAAGAGAGCAAGGAGGAGTAAAATGACAAAAGGACATAAACAAAGCCTCTAATTATTATGAAAGTTGCTATCTGATGATATTGTGTTCTTTGTCGTAACATAGCTAACTTATGTTCATTACTCATGCCATATTCAAATATAAGACGCGCACCGGATTGAGTGCCTTGGGTGCGACAAACGTACGTACAAGCGTAGTACGGTGTATAATAGAATAGGAGGTAATTTTCTTAACATTGGAGTGCTGCTAAGTTACATTTAAGTAACCCTAGTGATATTAAAGCTGTGTTAACATTATCTGACCTCAGTGGAAACAGTCCGCAAGGCGGTGTCGGAGGCGAAGGGGCGCGCGGCGCGGGCGGAGGCCGAGGCGGCGCTGCAGGCGGCGCACGTGGCGCGGCTGGAGGCGCAGCTGCAGCGCCTGCGCGCGCGCCAGGACCACGCCGACGAGCACGAGGAGCAGCTCAAGCAGGAGCGCCGCAAGCTGCAGAGAGAGGTACCCTACAGGCTCTTAGGTGCTGCTGGTACTGAGCGACTGGCTAAATAAACAGCCGCTCGGAACGATCTTTAGGTTAAGCCGTGCTTGCCTAGGTTGCTCTGTGGATGGGTGACCACCCATTACATTCAGAGTTTCTTCCGTGTCTCGGAAAGCACGTTAAGCTGTTAGTCCCGGCTCTCATTTGTAGAGTTTTGACAGTCGTTACAGGTTAATCAGTGGCCCAAAAAGTCTGACAACCAGACTTACCAAGGGGTATCGTATTACCCAGTACTAACTGGGTTATGGAGGTCAGATAGGCAGTCCCTCCATGTAAAATACTGGTATTCAGCTGCATCCGGTTAGACTGGAAGCCGACCCCAACATGGTTGGGAAAAGGCGAGGCAGGTGATGATGACCTCTTAGGTGGTGATTCAGACCATCATACTGGACTTTCCCTAAGAAACATGATTGGAAAGGAGAAAGTTTGATGGTCTCAGTCGCCAACTAAGAGGTATTGCACTGTTACACTATGTATGCAGCCAGCCAAATGGCTTTTGATGTAGTATTGGCTACTGAAGTTTTAGACTTTGTCACACCAATGTTAAGTGTCGGCGAAAAGAAAGTACTTTTATTTTCAACAGTGATTTTATAAGTGAAGCGTCATTAACGAGAACGAGGAGAGATTCTGGTCTATCGAGAGTTCATTGCTAGGCGATTTTCGATATCTCTATATCGATATAACTATATCGATACAACCTATACCTAAGTATCATGAGCTAGGCAACGGAATCATAAGACACTGTTAAATACATGAAATGATTTAATTTTCAGGAAGTCGTTGACTTCTGGGCCGTTATCAATAATGACGACAGTTAACGGTACAGTCGCGTAAACCTTACTCACGGAGTGTGCTACCCTAAACACGCAACCGATTACCTACGTAAAGCCCAAAATATAATACGTTTCAAATAACAATGTGAACGTCAATGACCTCTATCTGTCAGCTGTCACTTGAAAAGTATGGTTTGCTATAAAATTATATTGAGAAATATTTTTTTATATTTGTGATCGTTATTACCTTTTTATGACCTAATCCGTATTTTTCAAGTGATAATCGACAGATAGAGGTTATTGACGTTCCTATTCTTATTTGAAACTTGCACAAAGTAACTGCCAGTGACTTGCAAAAAGCTATGCAAGCAGCTTGCATGCCATTGAGCCAACTTTGTGCAAGAAATAGGCATGTGTATTACGGGCTTGAATGCTCTAAGTAACATAATATTGTGATAATATCTATCCCACACTCCTGTGTGTCGTTGTCGATCAAAAGCTAAATGTTTACTAAATATTATGTAAATATAACGTTTTCCCCCTCTGCATGTTAAATTATACGTAAAAGCGTTGTAAAATACAATAAATTAAACGCCCTATAACTCAATATTGCTACACCGTTTATATGTAGTTAATTATGCATAAGTCTGTACATAATGCTACCGATCCCGTTTATGCTACGTCCCTATAACAACATTCTAAGAGTTATAATATTGTATTGCAGGCTCGGGAAGCACTCAACCGTGTCGAGGAGTTGGAGACTGAGAACAGCCACCTCACGAAACGACTCGACAAGCTCAAGAACGCGAAGTCGGCGCTCCTCAAGGACCTGTGACAGAGATAACGAAGCTTATGTAACCATGAAATTATATGACGGGGAACTGCGTGAATAACGCAGGGATCGTACACATGCGGCCTGTAGGAGGTATGATGACTACCTATAAGTGTATGGACTGAGACATATACTGATAAAGAAAAAATTGCATAACATTCTTGTGAAACAAATGTCATTTTCATTCACAAAATGTTTCGTAAGATTTGCATGAGGGAGACAGAATACCACAACAGTGAAGTATTCAGTGTTTAATAATCTAACATTCTCAACATAATAATTTGATTTTCTTATTAATTCTAATAACTTGCATTAATGCGACGTGTATTATGTTGATCATAAAATACATGATAAATCTTTTATTTGATATTAAAAACTCACGCAGTATATTTTCATGCGAACTATCATGTTGTCTGGAGACGCCTGAAAAGTACTGTGTGAAGAAAATTGAGATTTTAATGTTTGTGTAGGCGAAGAGATACGTACGTGTGGCGTGTATGTGTATGTTGTGAGTGAAAAGTATACTAATTCACGAAGTTACATAGATAACTAAGTATATAAATATCCCATTCATATTGTGAGCTCCATGTCATATCTAAGAATTCGTGAATTAGTAGTACTCGATACAATGCTGGCATTTCCACTTGAGATGTAACAAGCCATTCGGATGAAGGCTCGGCAATGCTTTCATCGTCTGTAAGATAATATGATCGTTCGGTTGGTTCAGACGTGACGACGCTAGGTAAGCTTCGTACTAGATTTATACGTCTATATACATTTTGGATAGTTATTAGAAAATACGTAGGAAAATGAGTTAGACTGAATGCAATGTCCCGTCTGAACCAACGCTTGTGGCTACCGACAACATTTTTGCGTAATTAATAAAACTGCTTGAAACACATCAATGAATTATCACAGCACGTTCACCGCCAAGCGAAAATGTTGTAGGATGGCTTCTGTAATGCAAATAATTTTGTTGTATTATGTACAACCGTTATATAACTATTGTAAATCGCTTTTATAATTGAATATTCCCTGTAAAATATGAGAATGATGTGTATAATTAATGTTTTGTTTACTTATTAATAAATAATTATTTATTTTAACTATGTTCGTATTTTCTGTATAGGTATTGTATGTAAGAGTTTTATTTAGCTTGCCGAATTCATTCGCTTTGTTACTAATCATAAATTGGAGTGATCGATATGTTACTTGCCATTGGTCTCACAAATTCAAATAGTTAAGTTTTGACGCAACTCTTTATTACTTCACACTTGGTCGTTGATGCGATTTTAATTATTTATAATGCTTATCTGTAATATAATTGCTCAAAATTGTATCCCATGAGTTTGTGATAGTCTATTGAGAAGGTAAAACGTCCAATAGGATTAGGGACTCGGAGACGGGAGTTTTCGTGGGACTGACCATTGTATTTTTTATATTTCGAGATTTTTTAACCACGATTCTACAAAGTTACCATGCTGTTTAACTGATATCATTGTAAATTATTTTTATCTTGTTATTGTGACATCCTTTAATTACTTTACTGTGAACATTTCGATTAGATCTCGAACTAGTTGAGTGTAGAAGGAGAAAAGTGATTGAAACGTAGTAGTGTGTAACGATGTACAGTAGATTATCGAACTTGTCGCTTATATATAAATATAGTTGTTAGTGATGCTCACTCAACGTACAGTGCCATGGCGCGCCAAAATGTATTAGAGATACTATATGTGTATGTAGTTACGAGTAGTCATGAGGAGATGCGGGTAGCGGGAGAGGCGCGCTTGTCAGATGTTATGTGTACTGCGTATGCGTGTTACATATATGTATATCTGTAGATTTTTTATTAAAATGTTACTCTTACGGCGTTAAATTACAACTTTATAGACAATTTTGTTTTGGTCAAACACGCAGGGGTTTACGTGCCACACGAGGAAAATGTTGTACAAATTGGTGTCAATATAGATTAGTTGACTGTGGCCAGATAAGAACCACACCACCGACTTATCAGTCTGGGTATAGTCAGCCGCCTATTTGTATCAAAACTGATATTAAGCCGAAACTCTGCGTGTTTGCTCGCTAACATTTTCACAGTTATTACTATTGCGTCGCGCGTTTCGATATACCTTAAGCCTGTATGTTGACGGTATTGCAGTATATAGTTTCCATCTATATAAGAATAGTGTACCGTCCACACACAGACCAGCGGATGTCTGACGGCGAGACAGTTTCTTCGGCCTGCGTAGTAAAGATCAATGTCAGTATAATTTGTAAGTAGTATTTTTTTAAGTACGATGTATGTATTTTGGTGCTGCATTACTAATTTATTTGTTTTCAATTTAACTATGAATGACCAACTGTCTTTTTATATGAAGCGAAAACAGACTTAATATTGTATAAATTTGAATATTTTGATTAAATTTCGCTCTGAATATGTGTTGTTTTATTTTCAACTCAGTCTCATAACGGGAAGATGTAGCAGAAGATTCTGCAAGAACTGTATCTCCTGTTGACAGTCACTGTGAACGGCATCAAAATGCCCAGTTTTTGGTTGAGAGGGTGTAAGCACGATAAATGACGGTTGGCTTGAACAATGAACGCCTTTTCCCATGGGGCTAGGCAGAAATTACAGAACGCCTACTGCTATCGTTACATAAGTAGGTACTCCATCAAAGCGGAGACGAGACGAGAGGAGAGATGTGTTGTAAACGATCAATAGAGTTTCGTAATGTACACTTCTCGTTTCCGCTTCGTTTTACTGGAAACAATTGAGTAGACAGATGATTTTCTTTGGCGAGGTCAGGCTCCGCACTCCGCACTTAGCGACCAAGCAGGCAGCGCACAGCAGAGACGAGCAAAGACGTGAGCGGCATGCGGCGGTCACTTTTGTGTTAGATCGCGTTGAACTGAGCGTGACTAGCCTGTACACACTACATCTAGCTCCGGTCTCCCTATGACAGTCTGATAATATAGTTTCCAAATAGTGAAATAAAAATCGGAATCGGATTATTAGTTCCGAAGATTACCTACCACCTACAAACAAACTTACAAACCTTTAAAATACTAGAAGGGCCGGCGCACATATGGTGGAGCATTTTTCACTGTCAAACTATATCGACGTTGTCCTCATTGAAATAATATCTGAAATCAATTAACACGACGAAGAATCAATTAAGCGAAAAAAATTATTGTCGTTTTATTTGGTTTTAGATATTATTTCAATGAGGACAATGTCTAAAATAGTTTGACAGTGAAAAATGCTCAGCGCTGCGCTCCGCCACATGTGCGCCGCGCCGGCCCTAAGAGTTTTGATTCGCATTACAATATTATACATAATAAGCTTTTCGTACTTACAACGAGATGATCTGCTTAAACTGGAAACGTATATAACTTGATAAGTCGCTCGCCGTACGTGCCAACCCGACTCTTGTATAGATCTACCTACATAACTTGCCGAACTTGAAGAAAGTTATACAAAGCATGTTTGTGACGGAACTCACGGCTGCAGTCACATATCGATTGATATTTAATATGCTGGATGACCCTGAAACCCCCACTCGCTTCCCAACGATTGCTGCATATCATGCACTGCTTAAATATTTATGTCATTGTAAGTATTGATTCGCCAGGTAAACGAAGGTTATTCTTATTTGCAGTGCCTTGGTTCTAGCTTGACTGAAAATTCAGTTTGGGCCCCCCCAAACTGAATTGTATTGTAAACACTGAACAACTTTTGCAAAAATAAAGTAATAATTAGTTAATTACTAACCCACCTATGTGGAGTGGTAAAAAGTTTAACAAACTTTACCACTCCACATATGGTGGGTTAGGCTTTCTGTTTCTTCTGTTCATATTAGTCACTGATTTTTTAGATTTTTCAAGCCAGCAGTTTAGCTTTTAGAGGGGGAGGGACGTAAAATGGAGCATTAAATCGAAAAGTAGTTTTAGCAACCCCTAAGTCATTTTAAAAGACCTATTGAACGATACCCCACAAGATGGGGTAGACGGCGAAAAAAAAAATCATCCCCACTTCACGTGTAGGGGAGCTCCCCTACACGTGAAAAAAAACCATTAAAAAATATTTTCCAAAATTTAATTTTACCACTTTGTTGGCGTTACACACCTCTACAAAGTTACAGCTTTCTAGTACCAATGGTCTCTTAGCAAAACCTCGGACAGACAGACAGACGGATTTGGCGAAACTTTATGGGTTCCTTGTCAGGACTACGAAACCCTAAAAAACAGGATTTGTGTAGCTATACCTACTTTGCAGAAAAGATTTCAGAATCAAGAGAATGCTCGAAAATTTTATTCGGAAATACAATGTAAATTATTGGTATTCAGCTGCATCCGGTTAGACTGGAAGCCGACCCCAACATAGATGAGAAAAGGCTAGGTGGATGGTGATCCTATAATTCAGGTTATTTTTGTTCATACATACAGAAAGGTGTTGAAGGAGCGAGCGAAGCGAACCGACATGACATGCTGCCGCTTCGGATAGGTTGGTTTCTTTAAAGCTGCCCGAGATTTGAACCCCTAAAATCCTCCCCCTGCCTACGGCCCCGACTGACCGCCGCGCGGCGTAGCGTGATTATTTTACATTCCTATTGTATGGAGGCTCTTATAGCCACCACATGCACATAAATATATGAAGGAAGTTTTTTCAATGCAAGCCTTGCCCTATATTGCAGGTTGGCAAATGGTATGGCTTGCGGACTGTTACTACGGTAGTCATTAGTTGAGAATTTGAGATATCCAGGCAGCCTCGCCTATCGACCTATCGTTCACTGTTAATGGCGACAAGACAATTTTAAATTAAACAAAAACAACATAACGTTCTATCAAATTTATTACGTCTATGAGAATGGTACTTCTTAATCATAAAGTAAAACAAAATGATGTATGAATATTTACAATGAATCTTGGTTTCTGGAAAATAAAGGAAGAAAATCTAACAAAATGGTAAAATGAAATGTTTATTACGGTTACCTACTTAATTTCATAAGAGTCAAGCCCAAAGAGATGACGAGAATTATCCTAAGTTTAGACAATTCAGTTTAATTGCTTTATCTAATGAACAATTCCTATGTACATACACACTACATTCCGTTCAGTCTGCTTACCTTATCAGATTTAGACCTGTTTTACAGTCAGTAAATTGAAAGTGATGGCATAAATTACGAAAATGTTTTTAACAAACAATTTTTATCTTTGTAATGCAAAACTAAATTAAATTTTAAAAAAAGCGTCAATAGGATTTTTATAGCTTTTTGGGATCATTATAAATAAATAGTTATTCTTTCAGGTAGGTAATACAATATATTTTTTCTATCAAGCCCATTGTTACTAACATCCATCACCACATTTACAAACCTATTACAAAATAAAGCATACCATCAGTTCAGTTCTTATTATTTTTTTTGTAACCACCAGCAATTTTTCAACTGTTCCCAATGACCTTATTTATAAATAATTCTATACCTAAAAAACTATACAAAATGATTGCCGCCTTAAAGAACAGAACGGCAGTGAGAGATGGGACTCATGAAGTGGTTATAAATGTTGAGCTATGAAAAAGAGGGACACTACGTATTTACAATAGCTGCAGCTTTGTCACCAAAAAGGATGCAACTGGCAGATTAGCAAATATATCAAGAGAATATATTTTTGGTTGTAGCCCATTTGTTGTGTAACTGAGTAATAAGACTATATGGCGCAGTCTCTTTGGGCTCAATAGCTTCAACTTAAACACTACGTTACTATAGTTTAAGGTAAGGGGTGCTGGCTGGGGGTGAGCCCGCCATGCTCCGGACTATGTTTCTGCTTTTTCCTCTTCTTCTCCTTTTTCCGTTTCTTACGTTCCTTATCATCATCGTGACGTTTCTGCTTTTTGTGCTTCTTCTCATATGTGTCTGGGTTTGAGGAATCTGTTGATGTGACGAAAAATATTAGGTAAATAGGAGATTATAAAATGCATTGTGAGATTAGTGTACTCGCATCTTTTTCACTTTCTGGCACTTAGAATTGCAACTCACTAATGACCTTATGTGACAGAATGAGATAGAGATACTCGAAATGCCGATCCGAGCTTGAGAACTTGGTATGAAGTTAATTATTTAGTATGCAAAATCTTTCCGTTTGTTCATTGTAACGGACAGTTCAAAAATGTATAACAGACGTAATTCACGTCATAATTGAATATAGCTTAGCTGTAGGAGGAGTAATTAAACATAATGAAAATAATTATCATATTCATCACAGTGGTCCAACAGCATTGAAATATATCTCAAATTAGCTCATAATAAGTACTTGAATTTATAGATATTAGGACTTGTTGAGACAGAAGAAGGACCAGAAGAATGGCAAATACAAAATGTTGGAATATTGTGTGTTTTAGTTGAAAATTTGACTACAACACTCTCATAAATCATATGTTTTAAAAGCATACATATGTTGAAAACATTGTCCTAAAGCTTAGCACTCCACAATTAATCAAAACTAGGCCGCTATATCATACGAACTACACTGTTTGTAGGAAAGGACTGTTTACATGGGCGCCGGCAGCAGGGTGCAAGGGGGTGCGCTTGCACCCCCCTAACGGAAAAGAAGATACATGGAAAAACCAATGCATTCGAACCAGAAAGTAAAAATTTTCAAGCTTGCTTTGCTCGCCCGTATTCTTCTAAGTGCTTATTTCTGGATGTATAAAAATAAAAACTTAATTTATGCGAAAATATCCTAATATATTTGAGCGTGCTCAGACATCTTAATATTTTATCCTTTGCGCCCGTAAGCTTTTCTTAACAAATAGCACCAAATAGGCCTAACTAGCCGTATTTCTATAATAAAGGGCAAAATAAAACCTATCAAATTAGAGATGGGTGCTAACATTTTCAAGCTCGCTATGCTCGCGTTTGAATCCTACTTTTTCCGATAGATTGACCAAGAGTTACTCCTTGAATCTAACATAATATCCGAGGTGGAGTGCAAAAAATGTCAAGCTGTTCTCATGGAATGAAGGTGCACCTCCCTGGAAAAAATCCTGCCAACGCCCATGACTGTTTAGAGATGTGTTATGAAACCTCCTCACTTTGACCAAGAGCCTTTGTATTTTTAAGTTAAAATAACATCATACTCGTACATTTCATGGCAGTCTAATTTGATCATAATTTAATACTAATATTCTAAAGAGGAAAGATTTGTATTTTTGTATGTAACTAATAAACTTAAACTGCTGGACAGATTTGAAAAATTCTTTCAGCAGTGCATAGCTAAATTATCAGAGAGTAACATAGGTTATTTTTTAATCCCCGCACTCCCACAGGAATGGGAACTACGCGGGTGAAACTGCATGATAATAATAGATATAAACCAAAATATAATTAATGCATAATGCTGCTCACCTTGCAGAGGTGTCTCTTGTCCTGGGGGCACACCATCTTTGTGCTTATGTTTCTTGTGTTTGGTCTTATGTCGCTTTGGTGGGGTCGCACTTACATAGCGGTACTGTTCAGGTAAAGGACCTGGGTGCAGCCGGAACCCAGCCAGCTGGGCACTTGACAGCGGCAACAATTCCTTACCACCTATAGGCCTCTTGGCTATCACTGATCCTAAAGTACTGTTATCTTCCTGTCCAGGGCCATCAAGAATTCCAGGGAGATTAGGAAGAAAAGAAGATAAGGATTCTTTAAGTTTCTTGCCATTAAATTTACTATAAGAGTGTTCAAGTCCGTAATAAGCCATTAAATTAGTCGCTCCTGTGAGTTCACATTCTCCTGTAAATAATATTGTCAATAATGTTAGGCTTGTAAATAAATCATTGCAACAGTACCGATAAGGAGTAATTCTGTACCTGGAGGTTCTTTCATCAAATAGAATGGTCCACTATGCACTATAGACGGGTTCTTGCCGAGCGAGATGGTAGTTTTGAGTGTTCCAGAGGAATCCTGACGAGAAACCACTGGTGACCTCGCGCCTCGCGGCGATGACTTCGGGGAATATGGTTCTACTTTTCTAAACTGATCAGACATCATCTTGCATCTGCATTGTCTACATAACAAACGTAAAGAAAAGAAAATCTCACTAAAGAAAACGATAAAAACTTAACACCCTCACTTCAGACGAAGAGCTTCCTTGACAAATTGCAAAAAAAGTCGTAGTGGTGAAGGTAAACGAAGCAAGTATTTCACACTTTAGTCGATTAGTAGGTTTTGGTGACGGCCGGTTTTAGGTAGATACGACTAGATTCAAGTCAACGAGATCAAACTAAGCCACTGTAATAACTAAATTAGTTAGATCCTTATATAAATAAATAAATATTAGTTTTATATATACAAAAGATACTGCTTAGTACCTTGATGCTTCGTGTATATCTTTCACCTGCTGTGTACTCCATCACCTAAACCACAGAATAGATAATCATAATAGTACTGCCTAAACACCACAGCATGCAGTCATTCACCATAAAGCTAATGGGGATGGCAACTGTGAAACTAACGGCGCTAGCACAGTTTGCTCCAAGCATCGTCATTGGTAAACAATCTGGTAATGTCATTATAAATTATAAAATGGCTTGACCTCATTGGTCAGATTGGGAACAAACTATGCTAGCGCCATCTGCTTTCAGCTTTCACCGGCCAACCCCATTAGAATAAAAATAAATTTTGGCAGTCACTCACTCAGAATGATAAAAAATTACAAATGATTTTAGTAGAATTTGAAAACAAAAACAAAAGAATAATTACAATGATATAAATTCAAATGATAAAAAAACCTATTTACAAAAAAATATATAGAGATGATTTATTTTGCAAGCGATACGGTGAGTATACAGGATAAAAAAAATGAGTAATGGAATATTTAAACAAAAACGTGCTAAAAGCCGTCTACCAAATGAATATGAATGTTTAACCATTTAAAAATTATAAGGAATTATTAAAACGATAAAATTCTAATCGACTAAGGTTACTAAAGAACAAAGTATCATTTTCAAAACGAATCCCTAGCAAGAGAAAGGTTCCTGAAATTCGGATACACGCTAGTGTAATATTGCTGTGATAAATCCAAGAAAATTATATAAAATAGTTGTAAATGGGGTAATTTAGGAAAATATTATTTTGAACGAATTCATGGATAAATTTACATTCTAGTAATTTAAGTTTTACGTCTGTCTATGGTTAAAAACCACGTGTTCATGATTAGCGCCATGCTCGAGGAGAGAAGTTTAAAAAAAAATAATTAAGAAGTAAAAACTTAGTCTATGGTTCATGAATTAGCTTCTCGTAATACGCTACGATTTTCGATAATGTGTTTGGAAATAAACAATATATTAGGGTTAATTTAGTTTTTTTTGTGTATAATAGTGTAATATAAAACCTGAAAAATGTTTGTGAACTGTGATTTAAGTGGTACAAGTAAACAGCAACGCTTTTGATATCACGATTCCTCGCTGTGCGAAGTGACGCCATTTTACGGGAATGATCAGCCCGCGGCTGCCTCATACTAAGCCTGATGTAAGGATTGCTCTGTTCAAACGGATGCATGGAAACGAATCTTTATTCTTGCACTCGTGCTGGACGGACGAATTCCGAGGTAAAGATTGTATATTTATATTATTGTTGATACGATGATAGTTCAAATCATGTTTCGATTTCCTCCTATTTGAGCGTCTTTTGTTTCCTAGTAGTCAAAAGCACGTGTTTGTATTTTTCCAGAAAACTATGGAAGATGGTAATATTGTCAATACGAAAGATGATAAAAACACAACAGCATCATTGACCAACTTGTACGGCGAACGCCCAGCTAAATTAGCCGCTAATGGGCACGAATTCGCTGGCGAGCCGTCCAGTCCGCCCGACGAGCCGTATGCGCATTGTCGGCAGCCCGCCGACACTTCGACCGACGACAAGTTCAAAAAACGCATCAACCCTCTTAGAATTCATCTTGGTAAACGGCCTTTTGTAGATAACTCGCTTCAATACTATAGCACATCCAAGAAAAGAAAGCCTTCAGCGAACAAAGCTTGTGATAGCAGCACTGCTGCCAACTCAGTGCCCCGAGTGCCCAAACTTATCCCTAAACACATAGACCGTAGTCAGTTCCACAATGTCTCATCACAAGCAGAGAGTGATCCCATCAGTGAACGTGACAAACCAGTACCTCGGCTTGTGCCTAAAAGCCAGCTGTTACAGTTCAAAAAAGGTAAAGCAGAAAAAGGACCCCAGTTGAAAGAATATGCACAGAGTCTGGGCCTGCAGCCTATGGTGAAGTTTAAGTGTCGGAAGTGTTGTTCTATGTCATTTAAAACCTTAGCTATGTTGAAAGAACATCAATTGGTTTGTCGAGCACAAGCAAAAGAGCCTGCACTAAGCCCCGAGGCAGCACCATGCCTAGAACCTAATACCAGTGGACCATCTAGAGTTACTAGGAAAGTATATTTGTGCTCTGCTTGTGGAACTTATTATGAGAACTGGAATCTCTTTCTTCACATGAGAGAAGTGCACAATAGACATATTTGCCTTTTTTGTTTGGGTATGTTTTCAAAAGCAGAGAAGCTGTCATCACACTTAACAAATAAACATAATGTAAAAGAGTTCAGCTATGAAAGCAAAGAAGAATTCTTCAATGTTTACAATGGTACTTTATATTTGATGTGCTGTGCATGTGATGAAATATGCAGCGAACAAGACGATTTCTTCAACCATGATTGTAATAATGTTAAGCCGAAACCTGTGCCTGTTCTTATTAGCAAAAATGCAGTTAAAACAAATAGCATGAAAAGTGCTAAAATTATTAATGAAGTGTCAAGTAATGGACCCTCAAGTGTAGCAAAAGATTCAATAAAACCATCTTGTGATAAGAAAGATATTGATGTTAAACTTGAGACTGTCACATCACAAACACATAAACCTGCAGCTATAATGCTGGAAACAAATGCTAGTGAGCCAGCTGTCAGTGATACAAGCATCACCTCTGATAGTTCAGTAACAACTAGTAAGGACAACACAGTTGATTCAAGAATGGAACTTGAGAGCTCTGCCACAAAGCCTGTACCAACTCCGGTGCAACAAAATACCTTTAGCCCAGATAGAACCTCACACATATTCCCCAATGGTGATGATGAAAGCTTAGAACATTCAGATGAAAGTGACTCGCCTGTTTCTGATGAAAATAATGAACCAACAAGAGAGGCTTCACCTGTTAGAAAGGAAGATTCAATTGGTTTTCCTGTCGACAAAGAAAAAGAATGTCCTATAAAGTTAAAATTCAATTTAAATAATGCAAACTCACCTGTTATCATAAAGTCCACTGTAGATCCCACCATTGGAAAAGAAAAAGTACACAAACCTCCAACACGTGTAAGAAGACCACCGAAACGTTATGTGAGAGATGCACAAGCACATGTTGAGCCAGTAGGAACACCTAAAAGACAAATAAAAATGACAATATGTGATAGACCTGACAGCCCTTTTGTAAAGACAACCATAATTGAAAATAATAAAGAGACAACCCTGAAAACACTCTTGAATAACAACTTTGAAACTGCACCTACTACACCTGAAATAAAGTCAGAGAACACAGTTAAAACTACAATTTATGACAACAAATTAGAAGAAATTAATACAATGAACAGGGTACCCAAATTAACAGTTAGAGTTCCCAAAGAACTTTTGGATAAAGATTCATCTAGTGATTACTCTTCTGACAGTGATGTTAGTGATAAACTGACAGTTGATGAAAATAATACTGTTCAAGAAGAAGAACAAAATAAAACTAAAGATGAGTCATTAATTGAGGATCTACCAGTTGAACCCTTGACACCACCTGCTGACCTACCTGCTGTGAAGGTAGAAGAACCTTTGCAAGAAGCGGAGGAAGACGTTCAAGTAGAAGATGAGATTGAAGACATAAAGCAGGAGACCAAACTAGAGCCAGCAGAAATGGAACTAGAGCCACCTGTCGAGCCAACAGTTGAGGAACCAACAATCCCTGTAACAGAACTATCTCTGGATAAGCCACTAGATAAATATCCTCTTAAAGATCTACTAAAAGTGTTTTTATCATCAACTGTTTACAGTTGCATATACTGTAATCATGTGCGTAAGATTGCAGTCAATTGTGAGCAGCTTGCTTTGCACATGGTGTCACAACACCGCTTTGCAGCAACTGTAGACAGCATTACTGCAGAGGAGCTGATGCCTGAGACTATAACAGCTAAATTGAAAACAGGTGCTCCAGAACTAAATTTAGTCTTCATAAACTTGGACTCCTATGACAGTGTAGAAAAGTGTGATGAAGTACAGTATGACTATATGTTTGAATGTTTTCAGTGTTACTTCAAAACTGCTATCCATAAAGATCTCTATTTACATAATCGTAAAATGCATCAAAAAACTATCTTACTGTGTGTTATGTGTAAATCAAATTTTTATAGTTATAGTGAGTTAATATGTCATTTATGCCCTGGAACATATGATTCTGAGTATGAAGTTAAGTTTAGATGCTGTTTGTGTAATGTAGATGCCATCCCATCGCCGTTCAGATTGATGGTACATCTGCGGAAGATTCATCACACCTGTGATGTCTGTTTGGAACTTTGTCACAACCAAGCACGTCTGTCTAACCATGTTTGGAAACATAAACTGCACCATTTATGCTACCGATGTGGCATTGCATACAGAAATAAGCCAGACATAACCAATCACTTATTTTGGAAACATGGCACTGAAAGTGTGATGTGTAAAAAATGTTTGCAGAAAAAATGGCCCCATGTCTATCATTTCTGTACACCTCCTGCTATATTTGTTTGTGAAGAATGTAGTTTACAATTTACAAAAGCAGTATACTTAAAAGTTCATAAAAGATTTCACACCAATGAGTGTCCCCATGTTTGTACAGAAGAAGATTGTACTCAAAAGTTTGTTTCTAAGAAACTCCTTAACAAACATTTAGATGAGCATAAGAAGGAATTCATTATTGAAGATTTGAATGAAGTCAAGCCTAGTGTGCCAACTGAAGTTTTACCAGAAACATCTAAAGAACCTGTCCCTGTCATTGATTTGGTAGACATTAAACCAAAAGAGGAAGCTGGTACTTCCGAGCTGACAGCTGAGTCTGGAACTGAGCAGCTAACAAAAAAAGAAAAGAAAAAGAAATTAAAAGAAAAGGACGCCCTTTTGCTTGATGTGAATTTACCTGCACTCAACCTTTCAGAAAGCGATAGCAGTGACGAATCCGATAGTGGTATGCCACCGACAGTTAAAGAAGAGAAACTAGATAATAACATAAAGGAGGAAGATGCTTCTAAAGTAGAATCAACTGTTACAAATCACGCGGATGTTGATGTGACTCCAAAGACTGAGGAGAAAACAGAGTCACTTGACGAAAAACCGAACGAGCAGCAGGTACTAGACATATGGGATAATTTCAAAAAATATCAAGCAAAAGTTGAAAAGACAAAAGAAAAAACTCCTCCATTAGTACCTATCAGAAAACATGTCTGTGAATCTGATCACGATTATTGTTTGGTACCGACTGATATGAATGGAGATGACGATTTGTTCAATAGTAGTGATACTAAAAAGAAAAATAAGAAATCTCCTAAGAAACAACGTGGTGACTTATCATCAACTAGTAGCAGCAGCAGTGATTCTGATTCGAGCTGCTCCTGTGGCTCCAACTGCAGTTGTTCATCTAGTAGTGGTTCTTCATCATCAAGCTCCTCCGACTCTGATTCGTCGGATGAATCAGGAAATGAGAAAGAGAAGAAAAAGACCAAGCGCCTCAAAAAGACATTACCCAATAGGAGGTACAGTACTGGCTCTAATGTAGATGTGATGGGAATGTCTGAGACTCCAATATTAATTCCTGAGAAAACTGAGCCTCCTATTGCGGAAACGGATCTCGAAACTGATGAAAGTGAAACTGATGAAGAGTTTTATGATGAGCATCCTCAACGAATGGCTAACAAGTTGCATGAAGAAAAACGTAACCAGCTGATGAATTTATCTTCTGTGGCACCCTCGGACGCCGGTTCTATTTCCGGTGAATTAAGTCGACCTACAACACCTGTCAAAGAAGAGAAAGAAGAAGAAAAGGAACAAAAAGAGCCCATAGAAGAGCCTGAAGTTAAAGTTAAATCAAGCAGCAGTAAAAAGAAGAGCAAAAAGAAAAAGAAATCTAAGAATTCCAAAAAGCATGGACCTATAAAAATTAACATTCCTAAAGATGTCATATTAAAATCTGAAGTTGAGCCAGCACCGCCTTTAATTCCTAATAAGATAACAATATCGTTACAATCTAATACAGTACAAATCCCAGAGGCACCAAAACCAAGCCCGATCTTGACAGAAGTGAGCTCTTCAGCATCGGCGGCCGAAAAACGAGCGTCGAAAAGAAGACGAGTTCCTAATAAGTTTTATGGATACTCTAGTGATGAGGAAGCACGGTCGCACGCCGCACAGACTCCGGTGACACTAACAGCATTAAAACCGCAACAACCGCCTAAACTGGAGTGGAGAAAGGAAGATTTGCCGTCTCCAGTGACACACAAGGCCAAGAAAGAAGTACCATCAACTGTGATTTCTAGCAGATTGTATAATTATACAGACCCTATAAGGTTGACCGCTCCCATACCTGATCCCGAGCCGCCGCGTATCTTAATGAATACTGAATCTATGGAGTCGAGCGACTCTGATTCGAGCGAAGAAGGAAACTTAGAAATATATCAACCTAACAGCCAGAGCTCCGTACCGCCGCCTCCAACTTATTTGAATTCGGGCACCTCCAGCTTGCCGTACGCGTTCCAGCGCCCCGCGGTGCGGGAAGCGCGCGAGGGCGAGAGCGTGTACTGCTACTGTCGATGTCCGTACGACGAAGTGTCGGAGATGATTGCTTGCGACGCCGAAGGTTGTCCTATCGAATGGTTCCATTTCGAATGCGTTGGTATCATGGTACCGCCTAAAGGCAAATGGTACTGTCCTGAATGTAGGAAAAATCAAAGTTTCTCAGGTTACAGATAATTCTAATTAAATTAAGTGTATATAACATTGCTGTATTGTTATTATATCTGTATATAACTTATTGACGATTGTAGATAATTTAGGCTTTACCTGTATATCTTTGTAGGTAGTTTCTGTAAGTTTTAGGTTATTAGGTCTGAAAAAAATGTATCATTGTTATAAAAAAGTACACGTTATGCTTGATACCGGCTGTGCGGCCACATCTGTAACCTGGCAAATTGTTAATGACATTAACCTGCAGCAAGCGGAAATATAAATCCGATTTTTGATACCAATTCAAGCAGTTTCATTTATCCGATTATCCCCGAACTTAAGACTAGAAAATTAGCGTGCAAGGTAAAGGTTTTCACCTTATCGTAGGGTCGATTCTCCATTGAGGTTGAGGCGTAGCGAAGCATTTATTACGTCTCTTCTCCGCCCTACATTCTTATAGGTCAGTGAACACACAAAGCAGCATAACACATAAGCATTTTTAATATTGATTCTAACACCCGTATGTATCTATATACAAGTCAGAGCGATTACTTGAGCGAGATTTTTATTCTGTAGTTAAGTAATGAGTCACACCAACACATCAAATTAATACATTAAAAGTAAGTACGTACTGTATTTAAGATTTTTATTCTGTAGTTAAGTAATGAGTCACACCAACACAACAAATCGCATACTCGTGCAAATAATAATAGTTTTTGTTTCATCGAAATTGGGCCAGGATTTCCTCCTTATGTTACAGCGTTGTAAAGTTTCACCGGTTTTTAACCGACTTCAAAAAAGGAGTTACCCGATTTCTCCCCTATTTGTGGACCGATTCTCAAAATTCTTTTTTTATTTGAAAAAGTATATAATTATAGGTTCTCTTGAGGTGGTCCCATTTAAATTTGGTGAAGATACAATGCTGATCTTCGGAGATATACAATGGAACTCTTCAATGACGACAGATTTGCGAATCTGTCTTCATTATTGCAATCGCTTGGATGTTTATTGTTTATACAACATCATGACGTAACATCACGCCTGTCTGCTCTGAGGGGGTACGCAGATGTGTACAATACACCCAGATTTCGAAAGTTAGGAATGTTTGCGGATGGATGGACAAAGATTTTATTGGCATGTCAGAAGTATTGTGAGAGGAATATGAATGTGTGAACCTGTACTTTGTTATTTTGTATATTTTAATTTTATGTTATCTCTTACACTTTTAGTTCTAGTTTTAGTTACAGTACTTAATTGGTTTAGACAACTGTTGTAATTAAATAAATAAATAAAGCCTATTACCATGACATGTATTGTAATGTAAAAATAAATTTATGGCGACTTGTTTAGGAACGACTAAAAATGGAAAAAAAAAACATTTTTGAAAAAAAAAAAATTGACTTAAAAAAAAAAAAAACAAAAAAAAAAGTGAAAAATAACTAGCTTTAGAAGCCGGTGATAAAAACACCAAATCAATCAAACAAAGGTCAAGGCTTCAGAAGTCGGTGACAAAAACACTAAATCAATCAAACAAAGGTCACAAAAAGGGCCAAAAAGGCTTTTGAAGCTAAAGTTATTTTTCATTTTTTTCTTTTTCTTTTTTTTAACTTTGCGTTCCTACGCGAGCTACTGCGGTGACGTCACGCCGCGGTTGTCATGTTCGATTGCGGGTGATGCGGCGTTAAAAAAAAAGCTATAAAATTTGAGTTGTAAAGTGGTTTGCACTTATTATTTTAAGTGTTTAATATTATTGTTATTATTATTTTTTGCTAGCTTACTTGGTGTCCCACTGCGGGGAAATGACTTCTTCTTCCATACCTCTATTCTGTGCGGTCTTAAAATTATTCACAGTTCGTAGCGTAACTTCACACGTAAGCGCGGTCGCTCGGCTTAGTCGGATTTTGCTGCAGAGGCCGTAGGTACTAACGTTTAACACAGTAGAAGAATTAAATATTAGTATTTTAAGAATTATACACATTTTCTTGGAATTCTCTAAGTAACAGTCAAAACTGTTAATCAGTAAAAACTACTTTTGACCGGTCATAACTATATTAAAAATAACTAACATTTTCTTTGAAACTCCTACCTAACCTAGGTTGTTAGGTTTTTTTTGTAACTCTTTGAAAAGCATCATGTTATTTTTTTTTCGTCGTCTACCCCATCGTGTGGGGTACCTATCGTTGAATAGGTCTTCTAAAATGACTCCGGGGATTTTTCCACACATGGAAAAATCCAATGAACGAAGCGAGTCGAGCGACAGACTGTTTGTTCGATAATACTACGGAATATGCTTTATCTCCGTGTAACTTGAATATCATCATATTTTTACTGATAGCTCGTCGGTTTTGCCATATGTTCGTGGTCGAATTCGTTAAAGATACAATTTTAAAAGACCGAGGTAAGTAAGTAGTGATACTTTCAATGCAGCCCCGGTATCTTGAAGCGCTTAAATCATTTCAACCGAAAGACGTCCACTGCTAGACATTGGCCTCCCTCAAAGATCGCCACAACGACCGACCCTGCACTGCCCTCATCTAACGGATTTACACAACCTTCACCAGGTCGACGGTCCACCTTTGGGTGGTCTGCCAACGCTGTAACTATAAAGTTAATGCGCTACCACGGTGCCCGTTTCGACTGCTCGGCCACAGTGTCGTAGAAGAAAAACGACTACGTGAACATTACGAAGGAATTTGTAAAACACTAAGTAGTAGTAGTAGTAGCAGGGTAGAAGCTAAGAAGAGAAAGAAGTAAGGAAGGAGGTAAGAAGCTCGTAAATAGCACCAGTCATTCATTTGTCATTATGTACGAGATTACCATTCTATGCCATTTCTTTCAATGGAGTGTCAGTGGTTGACCATTGGAAAGTCATAATGACGCCATCATATTATTATATTACCAAACTTGTCAAAATCAACAATTATGAAATCAATGATAGACCATTGTGACACTGTTGTAATACATATGCAGACATAATATGGCAGGGTAATTGTGTAAAATGTGTTGTTAGTAATAAGTACATGATTGCCGTTTCTTAGGTCAGTTAGAAACCCAAAAACTATTTCTTGAGTAGGTAATCTTAACAAAATCGTTGGGTTGTAAAAATAATCGTACAGGAACTAACACAATTTGTAGAGGTCGGCAAAATTTGAAAAGCCTACTGGCGGCAAATGTGTAAATCCCGCCAATTTACCGAAAGTTGCCTACTCTTTTATAATATTGGCGGTGTGAACGTGATGAGTAACATCAACAATGTAGCCACAAAAGTTACAGATAGTTACCTAATGTTACCGTGTTGCACAGTGCGGCGTAGATGCACCTTTATGTGACAGAAAGTGCATTCAGCCTTTTTTCAATTAGCCACCAATCTATGGTTGACTCACTGTCATGTCACAAAGTCAGAGTTTTTATACTCTATGCCACAGGGCAAATGCTAGTTTTGTGGTTTCTATAAATTTTCAGCAGCTAGATAGAACAAATCGAAATAATCATGGATATATCGAGTTTATGTCCTCACAAGGAAAAGTGCAGCATGTTTGGTAAGAGTCGCAATCTAGTAGACCTCAAAACTAAAATAAGCAATAAATACATAAGGTAGTTTCTGTAATGTAAATTTTAATACTTAACTTTATTATAAAAAATACAGCAACATTATTAATGATGATGAATAAATATTAGAGTTGTGCTTGTGGGAACCAAATAGTTTACGATTTACGTGTAGGTCGCTATCTATTATTCTTATTTCAGCAAGTTGGTGGGTACCTATAGTAAGTGCCAGTTAAGATCGCAATAGCGGTCATTGCCCTTTCCCTAATATGTCTTCGTACGAACCAAAACAAATAAACCATGTATCGTTTTTCATTAGAAAAAATGTTGAAGATTCCGATAGATGACGATTCAAGACTTAAACAGGCTTATTTTTGGATTTCAAAGTTAAGGACTTTAATAAAATGTAGATGGGTCAATGACCGCTATTGCGATCTTAACCGGCACTTACTATAGTTACCTACATATTGTAACATACGTAAGCACTAAGGGCTTATTGTATTATAGACAAGACTGTCTTTAGACAGACTATTTCCCTACTAGTGCGAGCGAGACAGACTATTTCGTACTAAACTATAAAATGTAAAAGTTCGCAGAACAGTGGCAAGCTCTAGCGAAAGAGCCAAAATGGTTTCTGACACACGACACCCTTTACACCTAAAATACCCTCATGTAGCAAAGGCTGAAAAGCCGAAACAGCTTTTTGAAGTGTGTCACCCCACTCAATGGCGAGCGCTCCACGGAAAGACTAAAGCTGTGGTGAGGCAGTGCATCCTTACCAATCCCATTTGTTCCACCTGCTGAAAATTTCCCACCTGGACATGAGTTGCCATGGCTTACCTGCAAGTCTTTAAATAGACTCCGGACCCAGGTTGGCCGCAGCAAGGAAAACCTGCTCAGGTGGAGATTCATTAGTGAATCTGCCCTGGAGTGTAAATGTAGTGCTGTTCCACAAACGATGGGGCACTTAATATCGTGTCCTGTGTGTCCTGTTGTCGATAGAGAGAGTGGGAGATATAATGAGCAAAATGGTGTGCCACACACGTTACAGTTTGGTAAATGAATCATGTCTATCGACAAACGATAGTCGTATAAGTACCTACATCGACATAATGCACCTAAAATCATTTGTTCACTTCATCATTAAACATGTTCACAGTTTGTTGTAAATGGGTCGCTTATCGTAAGCATTGGTTAATGTAGGTTAGGTATACCTAATTGATATTTTCGTAGGATTTGGTTTAGTCTATAGGTTATAGATATTTCCATTGGTTTGATATTGATGTGCGATCGTGGGCGGTCAGCTTTTTATTGTATTTTACATTTTAATAGTGCAAGTGCCTACCTCAACGATGGTTAATATCATTTTATGTAGGTAGGTATACCTACATTCTTATCTACCTTAGGTACGTACTACTATTTTTGAGACAACTCCACGGAGAAGAACAACTCTCAATAATTTTCAGAGTAATTACCTATTTAAGTGTAGAGCAGGTCAAATTGGCGGTAGGTACGTATACTAAGGTAATAGGTATGATAAAGAACCAAAAAAAAAACTTAATTTAAAATCGAAATAACACTGCCCGACCCGGGAATCGAACTCGGGACCAGCAGTACCTAGCAACCACTATACCTACCAACGAGGCAGTTAGATCAAATTATTATTTAAGTATATTGTGCGTTCTACAAGGAGTCTTCAATAAAATCAATTACGTAAATTGCACTTCGTTGCCTGCGTGTGAGTCGAGTAGAGGACTCGGACTCGTGGCGTGGCGTGGGCGCTTTGTCATCGATCACTTGCAGTCGCGTAGAATGTAGCTCTACAAGTACTGTAGTACCTATTGTATTAGTTGCAGGTGTGTAGGAATTCGATCGATGACTTTAAATATTTTATTAAGTATACCTACTTTATAGCACCATGGTAACTTCATCACCAACAAGAATGTAGGTACCAACTATAACCTACGTAAGGCAAGTCAGTATAGCAAGTAGGAAAACTTTAATAATTTTCATTCAATCCTCTCGCCGTTAAGAGCTGATCTTTAGTTCCCAAAACATTCCATAGGAGCACAAACTTACAATACTTTCGTACTATAAATGACTTGCGTAACTGTAAAAAGTTCATTTTACTCAAGAATCAAAAACGTGTTTAGGGAATTATGTAAGGTATGCTATGAACTATAATACTTATAGTTAATGACTCTGTATTTATATATTTTAGTAGGTAGGTTTTAGTAGGTATAACGTTAACGCGCAATACTATATAGTACAGCTTCTTAGTAACTTAATCAATACTTTAGAATCTTCCACGATGACTAATCACCTTTACATAACACAGTCAGCACTCAGCAGCTAAAAGTGACGGTGCATGATTTTTATTAAATCAAAGATTACTGTCAATTTTCTTCCTAAACTGCACACCGCTCCAATCGCATCAGGAAACGAGTTTTATTTTTTGTCATCCTACGAGTAGGGTTACCATTTCCTTATTCGAAAAGTCCCAATAAAGTCCTTATAGATAATTTAAATGTTTATTTTTTTTTATAGTCCTACTTTTTTATTGCCTGGAAGATCGGACAAGGTGGACGCACATTTATCCGCGCCGAATGCGCCGAACGAATCGACGGCAGCGAAAGAAACGACAGCGGCGAAAGATTTTTTTTCCCTAAATTTTCATTTAGGGTATAGGATAGGATATCTTCTGAAATTCGATTCGTTCGGCGCGGATAAATATGCGTCCACCTTTAGGGTGAAGAGTCCGGACAAAAGACAAAGCAGGACATATCTGGGCACATCCAAAAGGATGGTAACCCTAGCTACCCACAAGTAGTCATGGCCGCGTCTCCCTTTATTCGAGCTTGTGCAAATGCAATGTGTGTGACGGCTATACAGTGCACAATGGCACGTTACACTAACTAAAGTAGGGCGCAAAGACCGGCTCTTTTATTATTCAATTAGACATAAACGCATCCATTCCCACGAGGGAGAGCAGAGTGGACCCGATGCGTTGCATCGGGTCATGTATCATATGCTTAGAAGGTACAAAGGTAAGGTAGGTAGCATTAAACGTAAATTCGACGATGGTATTCTTTCGTTCGTTCATTTGATTTGACTGTGAATTAATCCCACTGCCTAAAAGTACCCAAGACCAGTTTTAGAAATGCTGCAATGGTTAAATGGTAGAAGCTATAAATAAATAATAAATAAATATCGCTGGACATTACACACAGCGCCATCTAGTACCACACTAAGCAACGAGGCTTGTGTCGTGGAACGAGATAGTTGATATACTACATAGATACTTTTTGTTTGTAAATACATACTTATAAAACATAACATCCATGACTCGGAAACAAATGACCGTGCTCATCACACAAACATTTGCTCTTACCGGGATTCGAAAGCCGGGACCCTAAGAACGTAAGGCAGCCTCAGGACCGCTGCGCCATTCGGGTCGTCGAACTATAAACTATAACTATTTGTTTATGGTTATCAACGAGTATTAACCAGGTTAGGCACTAACCACACGATAAAGAAGAAGAACGAGTATTATATCTCTATAAAAAATATTTATTATAATTATCTCGTTAGCAATCTAAATATCCACAAAAATAAATAGTTCACTACAGGTGTAGTTGAACTACCTACTGCATGGATTTGTTAGGTTTTTTTACATTTTCTGGCAGCGACTGCGCCTTCATCACATAAATGCAGCATAGTCAGCCTGTAATGTTCCCAGCGCTGGGTCTCAGGTCTCCTTATGATGTTTTTCTTCACCGTTTAAGCGCAGTGGTGATGAAGTAAATAACACAAAGTAAATTGCACAGTCTTCAATAAGGAAATTCGTAATTGGAACTGCGTCGTTGGTCTCGCGGTTGTAAGGCTACCTATACACAATATGTTAGGTAATCACCCTTGCGATATTGGTTGCTGCCTCGTGATCGAAGTTCAGGGTCAGGAGAATACCTCCCTAATATGTGAGTCTTGAGTCATATCCTATGTCTACATCTCAGAACTAACTTGTTTTTACTGTTTACAGGTGCAGGATCTAGGAAGTCCATGCCTTGTTCTTTGAGCAAGGAATTAACTCTTCATGCCGGTTGGCAAGGTAAGTAAGAATAAATAGGTAGGTACGTATACCTAGATCTTTTATTTTGAATCCATCCTAAACGCCTACATTAAAAATGAGAGCAATATAATATCACACCTCAACACAGCATATATTTAGCCCATAATGTTCGTACTGCTCACTGCTGGGACCCACACAAGCCTACCGTCTATGCGAGAGAGTTGACTGTTATCCACCACACATGTCCAGTGCAGGTTGGAAGATGTCATGTTTTCGATTTTTTGGTTCTAACTTCTAGGACATGCCGATTTTCGCACGATATTTCCTTCACTGGTTTGAGACCAGCAAATGCTAGCGATGATTAAATAAATTACACTAAGTAATGCACCTGCCTGGCCTACTTGGCTCCAGGATAGGCAAATTGGGGCCGTTACCACTGGCCACTGGGCCACCACTGGTCCGTCATCATCCTTTCATGGTTTTCGTTTTGTGGTTGAAGTAAAGGAAATACATACAAAATCTAGTAATATATTACAGTTGAAACTATCGGAATAATTTTCATCAACTAATTAACTACCACGGAAGTTCGGTGCCATCATAATTCAAGAATTTTCCGGTATCGTTCTCGGAAAGTTTGTCTATGGTCTTGAATATCCCAGAGACGCTAGTTTCGACATCGAGATGCGCATTCTTGCCACCCATATCTGTTTTCACCCATCCGGGGTGCATAGATGCCACCAGAATGTTATCCTTTTTCAAATCGACACTCATTGATTTTGAAGCTGCATTCAATGCTGCCTGTAATTAAATAACAAAGAGAAGATGAGCGAATAGGTAAAAACAAGAACATTTTGAGATATTGTGTTAGTGTGCACAGAGTACATTTGTGAGTATGGTTGTCCTGGCGCTTGAATGACATTGACAGGAGGGCGCTGTTGGTAAACATTTGTGAAATATCTGTGGAAATTGTTTTGAAAAAACAAGATGGCGGCGTTAGATTCGGTTAGGGCCATGCGCCAAAACGATCATGCAGCACTATAACTGCTGGAGATAACTCGTCTCGTGTCATAGTGCTTGTACAGGTACATACCTTGGAGCACCTGTAAGGATAAAAGCCTCCTTGGTCATTTTGTGCTATGGACCCGAGAATAGAGCTCATATTGATGACGGCTGCACGATGTCCTCCCATGGGTTTGTCGTTGTTGGCGTCCGCAGCTTGTTTCAGGATGGGTAGTAAAGTCTGGAATTCATTAAGTACCTAATTATTTTGCGATAGAAAAATGTCATCCTTTAGTTAGGTCAATACATGGAAATACCGCAACACTGGCGTAATGTGTGGGAGTCCTATGAGGTGCGCCCAAATAAATTGGGATTAGGGCGCAGTACATCCTTCTCCCAAAAATATCTATCAGACGGTAGGAATTTTCAAATGTATATTACACACTAATTTTACCTGAAAGTACAAATGGCTGAGATGAGAATGCTAAAAGGGATTGTGGTGTAATGTAACACATGGATATCATAAGAAATGAGTTTATTAGAGGAATTCTATGACTGGCACCAGTCATCAGGCTGTATTGTGGAGGAAAGAGGAAAATGTTAAATGTAAAAAATAAATTGGGGTAAAGGCATGGGAATGATGACACAGTCATATTTTACCTTCGTAAGCATAATTGGTGCAATCGTGTTGACGGTCAGGTTATCCAACAACTGTTCAGCTTTCACGAATGGCAGCTTGGTGAACTTGGTGGTAACACCAGCATTGTTGATCAACAGGTTAAGCCCCTGGTTGCCAACAGCTTTGCTTATTTGCTTGGACAAATCACCGAACGACGACGTATCCTTAACATCTGAAATATTTCGTAAGTATAATAAATTAATGGGAAATCTAAGAAAATTGAATTAGAGATATGGAAAATCACACAAAAAAATAACAAAAAAAAATTACCCAAATTCAAAATAACCAGGTTTTTGTTTTCGGCCGATAATGTTTTTAGTTCCTGAAAAGTTAGATTACAAGTTATCTATGTGGCAAAAGTATACGCCTATATCATTATGTTTCGACCCTGAAGATTCCTAATGGAACAGATCAGTAGATAAATTAGATAATATACCAAGAGGCCACCCCTTATCTATACTATTTTCGGTCTTCTTTTCTTTTATCAGTTCTAACAGACCCCCCACATTATGTGTCTTTCATGGACCTTCTATGACATGAAGATGCAGTCAATAAATATCAGTTTTTTTCTATGATAACTGAATAGTTATGCGACTACCATCTCATAGTGTTAATACCAAGACTGGATTTATGCTCGGTTAGAGTGACAATCCGCAATAGGTTGCCTCTTATTTGGTACTTCGACTTAAGCCATTGGCGATAATTAATAGATGGGTTTACTTCAGCCTATACTTTTCAGCCCCTTTTGGGGAATACGAGTACCCCTATGATGTGGTTTTTTTTTTTTTAAATTAAGTATCGAATGAAGATTGAATGATGTTGATGTTCTTAACTGGAAATACCTCAATGTGCAAACTCACATTCGTTTACACATTAGTAATAATTTGGCTGGTCTCACTCGTGTCATCGTGTGATGACATCATTGAAAAAGTGATACGTCACGATCACAGCACTATTTTCAATGGCAGTGATGATGACGTCACCTGTAGCAGCAGTTGCTGTCAAACGAATCTAGTTCGCTATCCCTTTCACACACTAGGATTGTTGGCTTGCTACAAAAAGCACATTACGCCTTTGATCGAATAGTATTTGATCGTGAGACATCGTGCAGTTACAGTGCACTACAATAAATATAAAAGTTGACGAGTGTGGTTAGAGTAACTTGTGTTTAAAACAAAAATTGGAGTGATGGCACCTATAGGTCAGTAAGAAATAAAATAAGACTAACATACCTCGGACACAGTCCGGCACGTCGCGATTACTGTCTTCGCGGTGTTCTGTGTAAGGAGATATTTCACCATCCCTAGGCCGAGGCCCCTGTTGGCACCGGTGATCAAGACGGTCTTCATCTTGTGAACTGATTTTGATTTAACGCCTTGACATTTGTTACAAGTTATCTTCTACAACCCCAAAGGTCCGGTGTGTGTATTTTCTTGTCTCTGTCACATTTACGTCAAAATGACAATATTAAGTAATTTTGTAAGGATAAATAATTTGATAAAACCCTTTATTAAAACAGACAGAGTGATAATATTGGCACAACGAACACTTAGCTCTCGTAAGTAGTCCATGATTGTCATGTTTTAACCTTGAAGTGCAGATAATTGTTTAACCTCACTCGTTCATTGAGCAACTCATAAAACCCAGATTTTGTAATTTGCTTTTTACCGATTTTAAAACTAAAAACATGTTAATTGCATGCCTATTATTTGTTAAACAACAACTAATTCGTTCATAAAATAAGAAATTATTCGCGGCCTTGGGAAGGTGGAATCGATCCAAATGCCTAACTTATTCCATTGCACAATATTATTATTATTTGTAAATAGGGTGTTTGAGGTTAAATATGAGCTCCATTAATGAAATTGCTCAAAATATTTAGGTAAAATGACCTAGGACAAAGTAGCAGTTTCAAATATTTTATTATTTTGTTATCATGCTACAATTTAAATTTATTTGGTGATATCAGGCTGGCTGTGTTGTAGCCGTAATGCCAAGTTGGTTGCTCCTATAGACAATACCACGGAAGGTAAAAACTCTGTCGTTCCTAGCAGTAATATTTGTCATGCATAAAGCTGTCTCATCTATGGGAAGGAACAAGCAGTAGTTACAACTGTTACAAGATGGGTTGCTATGGGTATATGTTTAGATTTAAATAATTTAATAATGTTTGCACTGTTGATGTGATGTAAATGCTATCCACAGGGAATGGTGTAAGGTCATAAATTGCTTAAAAGAAAACAAGCTTTCTTGTATTGATTTTACAGCTGTTTAACACAATGTTTTAGAAGCACTCAGTCACAGAAATGAAATTCACATAAAAACAAAATATTATTAGAAAGATTTCATTCCATATTCTTGATCTAATATTTTGTTTTTTTTTTTTAATTGTATTTTTTTGTTTTACGATGGACACACACATGCACATCTTGCTACATTGTTCTCACTTAATATACCATCTCAACATTAATGATGTAACCAAGATTTTGTAACAATATTTTGTTTTAAAAGAGTGTCCATGGAGTTTCTTGCCCTTTCTTCTCCATAGAGATTTACGCTAGGGAATGGGCAACTACAGTACTTTCACAGTTTTTATGTCTTATGACTGGGACTGTAGCTACATTTAATTTTCATCTTTGTTTCTACAATTCAAAAGTGCCGATAATTGGCCTACTAAATAAATGCTTTGGTTTGATATAATTTAGATTTTTTTTTCTCAGCACCCTATTTTCACATTTCACGAGATATGGTAGTATTTTGGATGTAGCAACACTTGTAATAAATAAGTGTTTTACCCCTTTTTGTGATTAATTATAGCTTCTTCTTTTAGCGTCACTCTTCTGCTGGAACTCTGGCTCAACCAGCTCTCTTTGAGTTCCAGCTAATACATAGAACATGGATAATACATGGATAAATTTTTCTTCTGTATCTGAATGCTTAATGAGGATCATGTATAAAATCATAACTTGGATTCTTGAATGCTTAGGTACAGTCAACAAAAGAGTTAGGTATAGTCAACAAAAGAGTTAGGTATGCAGGCTAGCAATCTTCTTACTACTTTTATAAATGCAAAAGGGTCATAATCAATCTGTTTGCAATTTCATCCAAATCCGTTCAGTAGTTTCTGCGTGAAAGAATAACAAAAATCGATTCTCACAAACTTTCGCATTTATAATAGTAGTGAGAAGATTGCTAGCCTGCATATCTAACTCTTTTGTTGACAGTACCATATATATGCACTATAAAGAACTTACTTTTTTAATAAGAAAATCCATTCTGAGATGGTGAATGTTGTTGCAAGTTTTCCAAACTGTTGATCTGAAATGTGATGATCACATTTCACTGAATTTTCTGTATCTTCGTTATTTCTAATCCAATTTCAATATTTTTTTGTTTTGTAGTTTCTAACAATCTGCATAATTAAGATTTAAAAAAAATGTACCTGATCCTCATTAAAAATATTGTGTCTTTAAAATAAATTGAATGTACCCAATGCAGGTTGAGGTCACAAGACTCCGAACTGTACATTATAAATGTTGTGTCCAACACCATCCTTACTGACAGGATTATGTCCATTTTAGATGGAAGTTTCGACTATGACCTGGCTGTTATCGGTGGTGGCTCAGGAGGGCTTGCGTGTGCCAAGGAGGCCGTGAACTTGGGCGCGAAGGTTGCGGTGCTGGACTATGTGACCCCGTCACCACAGGGCACCAAGTGGGGCTTGGGTGGCACCTGCGTCAATGTAGGCTGTATACCCAAGAAGCTGATGCATCAGGCTGCCTTGTTGGGAGAAAGCATTCATGTGAGTTTCTTTTTATTCTATAAAACTTATGGTAATAATATGATAATAGCATTTTAATCATTTTTAAATAAATTATTTAAGTAATTCATTTAAATTAATCAACTACAATATTGCTCAATAAAATTCTTGAAATATTATCTTAAGAGTTTACTCTTTCTATTTAATTTTTATGGCTATTACAATGTTACATGGTTTGTATATTTTTTCATAGGTGGTAAGTTTCCTGGCTCCTATTCTATGCTAAAAACTCCCATATCCCACCCACACCTTACATGAAACCCTGAAACTTGGATTGCTCCCCATCGGAGAAGGTTATACGATTTTTTCCCTATTTCGTAGTTTGTTACCATAATTTATATTGTCCGGTTTATTCGAAAAAAAAAAACTATAGCCATCTAAGCAGTAGTCAAGAGGAAAATTGACCCCAAAAAGGCGCAATTAAATGGTTATTGATGTATTATTATTATTACAGGTAATTAATCTAATCTGATATAATACCCTAGTTTATTTGACAAGCCAATATTGTAGCTGCCTATGTTGTATAAAATATAATAATATATAATTATAAGAAAACAATAACACTACAACAATAACAATACCGCTGAACATCGATTTCAGTTAGTGGGATGACACAATATCTGACTAACTTTTCCCACCTGCAGTTTTATGAGACATGCCATTTTGCCACATGCCCCAGATCTGAAGTAGGAAGTCAATTACCAATTGCGTAGGTGCTCTATCAACGAAACAACCAAAAAATACAAAAAGTGTTTCTCCAGTGCCCAAATTCACTTGTTCCAGTACAAAATCGAATCTTGTTACAATGCAGACTGCTGTTGAGGGAGCACCGTGATTAGCAAATTGTTTAAAAAGTCAGTACATATTTAAACAGATCTATTCATTTTATATATAAATCAAAACAAAAAAAAATGCACCAACATCCTTAAATTCAATATTTTTATAAACATAAAAAAAGAAACACTCATACACACATCACTTATATAATGTTGTCGCGAAAAATTTTCAACAGTCATTGTTTGCTTTAATAATGGCTTGCTGCTTGTATCATTGTGCCTTATCTCCGTGTCATTATAGCTGAGCATCGTTGGGTTGTACAATGTAGGGGGACTGGTGCAGTTATCTGCGATTGTGCATTGTCTCATGAAATGGCAGAGTTGAGTACATGTTTGGATTGACACATTGTTACTGGTCAGACAGTTCCCTAATATCTAGGTTGAGATAGGAGGAGAGAAACAAATTATTTCAATCATAATTATTGTTGTAGTGCTTGTCTCTAAGCCTCTATAGTGTCTTCCTCTCCACGTCTCTTGTTTTTGTTCTAAGTCCATAGGGAATTGGATAAAAATATACCGAAAGAGGGAAGGTTCTCCTCACCCGAACCATTATCTTACTCGCAAAGTCGCTACTGTAGAAGCATTATAGAAAAAAAATCATAGGCTTCATTCATTCTTACTATATCGCGCGTCTGGCACTTACCATCTGAACCTAGCTTAACATTCCCAAAGCACATCTGTAGTCTGTCTTAAAACATCTATTATTGGCTTTGACTGGAAGCTGGAACATAAATAGCCACTGAGGCTAGAAACGGAACATAAAATAATGGATAATAGATGAGACTGTATACATTTACAGTCTGATAAAAAACCTGTTTTATTTACTTTTTTGTCAGTCTCTGTAATTGAATTGACCTAGAACACATTCGATGGATCGTACTGATTTGCATTTTCGTGCCAATATCATAATATTCCTATTGAAGCTATGTAGTAAATAATTCCATTTTAGTGAGTCATCATAGCATCATTATATCGAAGACAAACGTCATTTAGTTTTCCTTCCTATTTATTATTTTTCTGGTTAAACCGTTCTTGTTCCTGGTAGGTAACTATAGGTAGGCTTTCGAGTTTCCTTTCAAAATGACTCTTTTGAGGTGAAACCTGAAAATGAGGGAAGGAAGAAAGAAATATATTGATTGAACTTAGGACCTCAACATCTTGCTAGACATACCCGTGCTCATTGCTCAGTGTGCGAAACGTTTCTAAATTAGTGTCGGTTGTCAACGGATTACGTTACGGAGATAACTTATTAGGTAGTAAACTGCAGTTAAAACACCTCCATTCCATACGTTTTGACCAAGTTACGCTAAGCTTATGAAACGTTGCACGCTATGACGATCATTATGATGATAATTTACGTGGGAGTAGAGCCATGATGTGAATCGCACATCGGTATCTAGTCACCTACGTATCTACATAATATCAGACTTTTTTGTTTATTCTGTTTATACTTGTTGTTTATCATCATCATCATCAGCCTATTAATGTTCCCACTGCTGGGACACAGGCCTCCTCTCTAAGAGAGGGAAGGGAGGGAGGGTGTTGTTTATACTTGACTAAATTCAGTCAAGTGTAATAAGCGCTTTAGTCAGCATTTTCCTGCCCTCATCCCAATTTATTTGTGGTCAGCGCAAAATGTCTTCTTCTTCCATACTTCTCTATTACTCATGACTACTGAGAGTCTCATCTTTTCTAGCCATATTATCCCGTGCATTAAAAAAATAAAAGGCAGTTGGATATTTTCCTTTCAAAGTTTGCTAGTTTGGTCTTAAAAGATCTTTTGTGACATTTGTGACCCGAATTTAGACAACGTTCCATCAAAAATCACCTAAACTAAAGTAACCACTCGGAAGTTCTCACACTCCAAGGATCCTAAACAAAAGATAAAAACGTATTACCGTTACTTCAGAACTTCTATCGAAACTATAATTCAAGTTAAATTGTCTTAAAATTTATTTCTCTTACATTATCGGTTTAAAATTGCGTTGCATAGACATCTTTTCGGAAATTGGTGGCAAATAAGATAGTGTTCGTTTCATACCAATAACTGTATGTGGAATTTTGTAGCTTCATGATATAACAGCCGGAACAAATGGGTTCCTACCGTGTACCTACCAGACACGTGACATTTTGTATGTAAAAACATAGTAAATGAGGTTCTTGCTTTTCATAATTTTAATTCAATTGGTAAATTTTTAGTGGTCTGTGAGCATGGAGCTTTTTAGTATTGTTAGAAAAAAGGGTGCCGCAACCATTAAATAAAAAATACAGTTATGTGCACTACCATCGACTCATTCAATATTACAAGTACTTAAAATGCAACAAATGATTGGGTTCGATTCCTGACAAAACACAAAAGTAGTTTCAATAAAACGCGTTTTTTGGTTTTCTCCAAAATCGATCTCTACACGCGTAGCATGACCACTGTTTCTCCGGTGGTCAGGCTACGCGGGCTGGGCATTCATTTAACACACAACACTCATTACATATCATAAGAAATCTTCTTGAATCCGGTAGTCAAATCCCAAATAAGGGGCCTAAAAGAATTTAATTAATTCAGTAAACAAATTATATACATACCTAATTACAAACCACGATAACTTTCAAGTGTTGCGGTACTTTCGTGTGGCTATTTCGGGCCTAGCCCTTAAACAGCGGTTGGTAGCAGCTGACCTCACTCAACCAGTGAACCGCAAGGTCACGGGGACCGGTCGATCATAGCAGGCGAGTTATTTCCCATACATATGACATTAGCAAGCCTAGGCGATCAATACATTCGATTGATGTTTACTAATACTTCCACTGCACTGACGTGGTGTTATAGGGTTTAGTTTAAACAAAGTGTCGTAAAGAAAATAAATTATTTACCCTAGGTATTGTTTACATGTTTTGTGGAAGAACAGAATAATATAATTGGCATGTTATCATTATCTTGATCTATTTAATGAGTGTAGGTACAGAGTACAGAGATTAAAAAAATCAGTAAATCCAGAAATATTTTAAAATTCATTTATGTATTTCATTTCCCCTAACATTATCTCATTTATTTTGTTTGTTTGCATTTTTAGATAAATTGTACATATTTTGAACTACCAACAAAAAAAATAGATCAAAGTTCCTATAACCAATCCCCTGAGTAGACCTGCCACCCATCCTAACCTAGGACAATAATGACCGACAGACACTCAACGGAAGCGGTGTCACATGTCACACTTGTCGGACCAAAAGCCAGAGGTCAGGGACAATTGTTCTCCTGCCGGGGCTGCGGGACTGTTCGCAAGAGATACCGTGGCCCCGGAACATAAAGGGCGATGAAAGAACATGGATGGGTTTTAGTCAGTAAAAGTCTGACACTCCCTCGTACTCCGCCCAGAGCGGGAGGAGTCATTTGATGATTTCCCATCCGAAAAAAAAAGAAAAAAAAGGGACAGTTGTTCTGTCAACCCTGAAGGATTTGAGGTTACTTTAGAAAGTCTACCTTTACAGTACTGTACATAAATTGTTGGTCTTCATTTCGGGCTATTTAATATTTAGCAGTGCATGCTGGTTAGAATATGTACCACATCATGGTCAGGAATCTATAAGAGTAGGTATAGTATACTATATCAGCAGACGATGCAGTAAGAACTAGCTCTGCCAGTGGTTTCTGCCGGTCATGTGTATTAGTTTAGTTACTACAGATCTAGTTCAAACGCCCACTATATTGGCACAAAACTTGCAAGTCATCGCTCATATTATATGTTTTGAAGACTTAGAAAAACGTTTATTAGCATGGTTTGATTGTAGTATTGCGCAATGTCGAGAAATTGCGTCACACGTTATTCATTCTCGTATTCCTTCGAACTCATCTGCCAAGAGAATCTCATGTATTAATAGTTAACCGCTAATTTGTAAATGGTATTCCTATTATAATCTGTCCTTATCACTCTATGCTCTATTAAGTGTATTCTGAATGTGACTGATAATACAATAATCATAAAGCGCTAACAATGCAGCCACACTCGTCTGATAATGGTATCAATCATTTAGGGAGATTGAGTACCCACCTCGGTCTATCGTTTCGAAAATCCGCCAGATTTTGCTCATTTTTCTTCGAGTTCTTGTGTCGTTCGTACTTACTACTACTTACTTTTGCGGGCTGAAACGTGAACGTGATCTAGTAATTAGAAATACATTTGAAATACACAATAAAAAGAATAAAATACACAATAAAAACAATAAATATATAAAAGTTTAGAGACTGCGGTCTCTAAACTTTCAAATGTATTTCAAATGTAAAATATCCATTACTATTTCATCATCACGGTGAGACGGCCTAAGCCAATTTTCGCTAGGTGAACTATTGAATTGAAACATAATCAATAACAGTGCCGACTGAAAACTATTGCCACATAACCTTCATAGTCATAATGTTTTACACATTCCAACTTTGAATGTTTTACACGTGTAATCCTATTTATACATGATACCTTGCGAAGATGACTCAAAAGAAATAGCGATCCGAGAATTATCCGAGCAAGCAACGTTACATGTCTGAAGTATCAGCTGATTTATCATTGTGTACAAAAGTTACGAAAATCATATCTGTAGCGTGATTTCTATCTCTGAAAAAATATGAAGATAAAACGTTGGTTAAGTCTCAACGCAAACTCTCACATTAATTAGCACTTGTCCCGATTACAGGAGGCAGTCTCTTATGGATGGGATGTGCCCGCCGTGAAGGAAATCAAAATCAACTGGCCGGCTCTAACAGAGAACGTACAGAACCACATCAAATCCGTCAACTGGGTGACCAGGGTGGACTTGAGGGACAAGAAAATTGAGTACATCAATGGCTTGGGCGAGTTCAAGGATGCGCACACGATTATCGCGACGATGAAGAATGGCTCTAAGAAGGAGTTGACGGCGAAGAACATCGTGATTGCTGTGGGAGGCAGGCCGCACTACCCTGACATCCCTGGAGTATTGGAGTACTGCATCAGCAGTGACGATATCTTCAGTCTCAGTCGGCCCCCGGGCAAGACGCTCGTCGTTGGCGCTGGATGTATCCTTTATAAATAAAAATATCGCTGGACATTAACACACAGCGCCATCTAGTGCCACACTAAGCAACGACGAACTAAAAATCGGAGCGTGAGTTTCCAATTACATAATCGCTATCAGCAACAATAATCTAATTCTGATAATCAAAGCGATTGTATCACTACAAAGCCAACATGAATAGCATTTTTTATAGATTTTTACACATAGGGTTTGAGTCAACATGAAACTTGGAAGCCCACATTCCACATGTAACTTTCAGTTACATTTAGATACGTTTCCTATTTGTTTTTTTACTTAGTCACGGTTGGAATTACACCGAAAAAAACTAACCACTAACTATGCGAATGTTAACTGTTTAAATCCATCCAAGGTCGACTTGGACTCGTTTAATCTTGATTTCGTGCCACCAAAACGTAAGGGTTGGCATGGCCTTGTTATTACTGTTACATTAAGGGTGTAAATAGACCCTTAACGAAACTTGCCGGCACTCGCTTGTTCTCCCTATCATTGCCATCATTTTTTTGTTCTGGTCCATACCTGGGAACCTACTAGTTACGGAGATATTGGAGGTCAAAGTTCCAACTTTTTCACAACTTTTTTTTCAAATACTAGTTTTTAAGGTCATAACTTCACTTTAAATACCTCCATAACCCGTTTATTATTAAATGCGTCCAACAGCACAATGTTTTGAGTGCGTTACATTGAGTTTTACCATAAAACGTGATTTTTCACTCAAAAAAAAAGTCGATTCCCAGCAATAATTTTTGCGTAGAGTTACTTAGTTGGATGTACAGAATGCTTGGTTGACTGCTTCGTGAAGTGTAGGGTCTATTTACACCCTGTAGATGGCAACTCAATAACGAACAGACGGACAGACATCGTTAGCTTAAGAATATAGGGATCCGTTGGCGCCATTACGTTACGGATCCTTAAAACAAACTTACACTAGCGTTTTTAAAACGTATCTACCAAAACTCGTTCCACAAACGGCAAAATACCAGCACATTTTCTTAACTCACTACTACAGACATTGGTCTCGAATGCGCTGGTTTCCTAAACTCGATGGGCTACCCGGCGACCGTGCTGGTCCGCTCCGTGCCGCTGCGAGGCTTCGACCAGCAGATGGCGCGCATGGTCACCAACGAGATGGAGGAGAGGGGCGTCCAGTTCGAGCACAGATGCGTCCCCCTGTCGGTCGTCAAACTCGACAACGGACAACTGAAGGCGCGCTGGTTGAACACGGAACTTCAGGAGCAGTATGTATTTCTTCCTATAATTGTCGTGAAAAAGAATTGTGAGTCGTCACGAGACGCCTGGCAGATGTGAAACATTGAAATTATTTTGTACAAGTAATATGCTTAAAAGAACAGATTACGACAGGAACGAAATATGGCTTAATGAAAAAATAAAGTATTACTAATTTTTACCTGAAAATAAAATAAAAACAAAATGACTCGATTCACCAAAAGAAAATCCTTATGCTGAGATCGAACTCGAAGTCACGAGATTGTAACCCAGCGCTGTGCCCCGAGACCAGCTGGCTTGCTGTGAACCGTGGCGAATATGTACATCTTATGTTACTTCAACAGGGTCGGAATTGTTCGGGCCGGGTTGACAACTTGACAGTTAACAGACGCCAGCCATTTTTTGGTTTTAGCCGCGCCTATAGATATTTCACATCAAAAGTGTTATTGGGTTTTTCAGGAATTTCTCGTAGAAGCAGCCCGGGGTCTAGACTTGTTGTTAATATGTTCCCTATAATTTAATAGGCCAGCCCTACACAGATATCAAACATGACTGGCAATATGTGGGGGACGTGGGTGTGCTATAGCCACGCCTCTGCTTATCCCTTCGGGGACTAGGTGTAGGTCGGGTCTATTTAATAGTTCCTTCCTTTTTACTCGACTACGGCGAAGCCAAAAGGAAGGGTTATGATTTTAGCAGTCTATATATGTATTTACGAATGTTCCACCGTAGAGCCTAAACTGTTCATCCGATTTTGATGAATAAGGTGTCAATCGATTCGTCATAATGCCATTATACATTTAAACCGACTTCAACAATAGGAAGAGTCGATTTTATCTTGTAAACCCCGATTTAAATTCGAACGTGATTTTTCAGTAGTCGGGCCTTTTTAGTTGTAACACAAATTCTTATTGCAGTTGTCATAGAGTTACTTTGTAAAGGAGCGTCCAGGTAGGAACTATGCCTTTGCATCGTTGTTGGTTTCCGGTATGAAGTATGTCTCCCAGAGTAATTCAAGACACCTAATGACACCTTATATTAGCTGTGTCTTTTGCATAGCAACGTGCCTACGATGCTTCTGATACTTAAAATAGCCATAGGCAGCCTTTATATCATCAGAGTATCCTGGAAACTGGCCTACACGTCTAAGTTAATTCGTGGAGTTAATAATGGTTGCGTGTTTCAGAAAAGAGGACACATTCGACACAGTGCTGATCGCGACCGGCCGGTACGCTCTCACCAAGGCACTCAACTTGGACGCCGCCGGAGTTACCGTGAGTTTTCATATCCTACATACTGCTTGGGGTTACAAATAGCCCAGTTGAAAAGGTTTCCCCGTCTTGGAAGTGACGTCCACGTCGTGAACCTTTGCTTACAAAATCTCTCGTAAATGTTGAAAAGTGCAATATGCTTGCCTTATTATTATTACTTAACCCCAAGTTTATCTAAACATTTTGGGAGGCAACCTCAATTTGAATAGTGTTGAGGAGATAAATACTGCGAAGGACCGTCTGTATAATCAAGTACGCCAACATACAACTGTTTTATACTATACAACCCGTAATTTCACGTTCAGCTTACTATTTGGGTGCGGTACGTCTGGGCGAGGCCTTATCCGCAATATTCTTAATAACGACTGTAATGACCACCCAGGGGCTTTTAATGGACTTTTAATGCATATGTGTATGAAATATTAACCAATGAGTACTGCGGCATCTGCATAATGTACCTCAAGTATTAGATACTCGTGACTTTGATAATATTATATTGGATTATCATTGTTATCAAATCCGTTAATGTGTGACCTTGTTTGATATGAGCGTTACCAGGTGGATCAGAGTTCATATAGATAGTTTTGTAACTAGGACTCGGATATAAACATTCTGACGGGTGTTTTTCAGAAGTTTTGAGTTATTAATAACAATAGGCTCATCCATTACTTGTAATAACATATAATTGACGAAATATAGTAGTTACCCGGGGCAAACGACACCTTGTAGAAAACGACGCAGTATGAGGTCAGCAGATTAGTGTAGATCTACTCTAAAGGGTGTAAAAAACCTCTTAACGAAGCCGAAAGGCACTTGTTCTCCTCGTCATTGCGATCATTTTTTTGTTCTACACCATAGCTGGGAACCTTCTAGTTATAGAAATATTGGGGGTCAAAGTTCAAAATTTTTGATGTTAACACCGTCTCGCTTGCAGTCGCTGTCCGAGAACGGCAAGATCAGGGCGGCGACGGAGCAGACGAACGTGGCGCACATCTACGCGGTGGGCGACGTGCTGGAGGGCCGGCCCGAGCTCACGCCGGTGGCCATCGCGGCCGGCCGCCTGCTCGCGCGCCGCGTGGTGGCCGGCGCCGCCCAGCACATGGACTACGACAACGTCGCCACCACCGTCTTCACGCCGCTGGAGTACGGCTGCGTCGGGCTCAGCGAGGAGACTGCCACTGACAAGTATGTACAACAACTAATATTATCAATTATATGCTAATGACGACGCCCTGGACTGTAAATGTGGTGCTGTTCCTCAAAAGATGGGGCACTTAATATCGTGTCCTGCGTGTCCTGTTGTTTGTTCACTACAGGAACTGATGGACGCTACCGAAAGCGCCTAACTAGTAGCTAGTAGTAGTTTTGGGCCGATGCAATTAAATTGCCATCAACGCGCTAAGAAGAAGAAGTACAACGTTTCTTTGTTTGTGCTGCTATCGCATAGAATCGGAACAATGTGCAGATCTTCCAGGAAAAGTATGCGCTTCGGTGATCATGTATAATTATGTTCTTAAGAAATAAGAACACTCGATTATGAAATTTTAATTTACAACTGTGCTATACATCCATGGAAGTGCTTGCCTATTTTGTATTATCGTGGTTAGAAAATGATAGATTAACATTCGATGCCATTCCGAAATACTTTGGAGTGACAGTAGACGAGATATGATCGGAGGAGACAGTCTGACAGAGAGAAATCATCAAAAATCGGTGCACTACCACAACACGCGACGGTACAAACTTCGAAGCTGATTTCTGAGAGGGTTACTGAAGGATACAGAAGCGCATACCTTCTCTGGTTTAATTGTATCAACATGTTAATCTGCACAGAAATAGTTCATGTGACGGAGAGCACTTTTTATTCCGGAAGTATTATCTAAATTTACAGTTTTATTCACGTGTTTGTTCGACTAGTTTCAACCTTTAAAGGTGTTAATAAACACGAATATGGGTCGGCCACAGGCTATATTAAAAAAAATAACTTCCATGAATCTTGTGGAAGTAATTTTTTTTAATATACATACTGGTATATCGTATAATAAACTGGAAAAGACTGTGTAAACACATCATGTAAGAAGCCATAAATATAATTCTATACGATGGTTTTATCTACAGTACGTGCTTCGATATAATGTTACTTTTATGTGTAAAGGTGTTCTCACACCAAGGGTTACACCAATGTTTAGGTCGTCCCGCTACATCCAGGCGGCAAAATCAAAAGAAAAGGCCGCTCGGCTAACGTCGTGTTGACCCGAACATGATTCAGTGATTGTAGATGGCGAACGCGGGTTTGCTAACCGTCACGAGCTGGTTGAAAGCTTTACTGTCCGCCGTAAAATACTACTTTGCCAACTGGAAAAAGTGTGTAGTGTGTGGTCCTTCAGGCACGGGCTCCAAAAGCGGAGACGAGGGTGCGGGAAACGACCAATCACATTGGTTGAATTCCACATCGCGTCCCTCGTCCCTCTTGTGATTAGTCCAATTTTGCACGTCTTTGCAACGCTCCGCTGGTCTCCGTTTCGATGGATACCGGGCCTTAGTCTCTTGACATTTGGTTTGAAATAAATTGCTTTTTAAATACAAGCTAGGCAGTCACAGTTATTTTACTTCCGACTTAAATCCTTATTCTCATTATGATAAGGCTGCGGCTTGCCACTAACAAGTCTCTCAAATTCACTATGATCTTTATATCCGTTTAAATAGGGTCGCCTTTGAGGTGTAACTGTGAAAGGTCTGTAATTGGCATCACTGATCATATTCCATCGCTCTATGTCTCACGCAAATTGGGAATTTATGGGTGTTTCAGACGCGTGAGGATTATAATGATTGTACTATGATAAGTAAATTGAATTCAATGTAATCGGTCGACTGTTATAATGTCTAGCTAAATTACTGTGCTATCTTTATTACGTCTATTCGAAATGTTCGTTGTTCAATGTAACACATTCCAGCTAAAACCGATATCAGACGTTTAACTTTCTGGTTAATTTTTACCTTTCATTCGCCATCTTTCTCTCAAAGTGAAACGTCTGACAAAACATCTCGAGCTGAAAAACAAAACAAGAAACAAATCATGAGCGATGAGCAGCTATTCAAACGATGTTGGATTGAAGAACTCGGCATCTTTCACTCGCTTACGGAATGATCGAAAAATAAATTAAAAAGCCAATTAACGTTAATTCTTATGTAATTATATTAATGTGGTGTGAACATGGAATGACACAATTATTTTTTATTGTGTTGGAATAGGCTCACACCTATTCATTATAAAAACCTCAAGAGAATAGGCAAGCACTGGACGACCACGATACGTACATAAGTTTAATGTGCTGCTAACAGCACTATATTAAACTTTGTCGCATTATCCTGGCATGACTTGCTTAATAAATTACTAAAGCATTTATCTAGATCGTTGACTGACTGACTGACTAATGTCAATAATAATAACTTTATTAATCAGGAAATGTCCATAATTGTTCGCATTAATTGGCTAACATGTTATATTAGCAATTTGCACAGCCGGAAACACTTCAAATAATGAATCCCTAAAGAGGTGCAATTGAAAAGCTTTTATTCGTAATTGATTCGACAGAAAAGTTGTTGTAAAATTTTGTTTTCAATTATTATTATAACTGTTGCCCGTGACTTCCTTCGTGTGGAAAATTTTGATTTGTAAGTGAGGGTAAAAAAGTCGCTTAGTCGCATATGTGCTGTTCCAGACTATAATCTATCTCTGTGAGAAATTCCATCTAGATTCTTTCAGCCGATCCGTCCATCCAAAATTTTGCATTTATATTAAGAAACTCATGGGTTGTCTCATGTCTTCGCAATTATGGTGCTAAGACATGCCTCTGGAACCATAAACCGCGGTTTGTCACGTTGTCCTCATCTTCCATGATTCTCTTTTAGTCGTCATAATAACTAAGCCTATTTTACCAACAAAACCTCTTCCTCCTTAGATACGGCGCTGACAACTTGGAGATATACCACGCTTACTACAAGCCGACGGAGTTCTTCATCCCGCAGCGCAACATCAAGAACTGCTACCTGAAAGCCGTAGCGCTTCGCGAAGCGCCGCAGAAGATCCTTGGACTACACTTTGTGGGCCCCGTCGCTGGAGAGGTCATTCAGGGCTTCGCCGTTGCTATCAAGTATGTATTGGGTCATATAACATACCTATTGCCTCGTAGATCTAGAGATCGGAAACACTAGTGCAAAGCGGGTCTTGGGTTCGATCGCCATGTCGGGCAGTGTTACGGTTTTCCTGATAGAATAGCTAAAAAAGGTTGGTTCCACTTAGTAAATGTATGCAGTTATTGTAGGCTCATGGTACATCGCATGTAATTACAAAGTGGGGGTATTTTTTTTAATAAAATTAATGGACAATACTAATGTTAGTAATGTAATGTAATATCACTTCTTTTTATTTAATTTGTTTTTCTGGAATTTGTACTTTTGATTTTTTTAAATGTATCTTTGCCTGAAAATAATCTTTTTTTTTTATTAAACTGAACTAAGCGTAAATTGAATAAACTAGAAGTTTTGTAAATTGTTGTATTAAATATGCGAGATTTGGGGCCATGGGGCTTAAATAGCCCCAAATTTCGTATAATTGGAGCCCAGTTCCAACCATTTCTTCAAATTAGATTAATGGATATTCTAAAAGTCATCGTTTTGTTGTAGATGCGGCATCACAATGGAGCACCTGATGAACACGGTGGGCATCCACCCGACGGTCGCCGAGGAGTTCACGCGCCTCAACGTCACCAAGCGCTCCGGCAGAGACCCCAACCCCGCCTCCTGCTGCAGCTAGACACACGCACCCTGCCCGCACCAAGATATAGCGAAATAAGACCAACTATTCAAGATAACATTGTGACTGTGAACATGAGATGTTTCTTATCGCACTATGTAACTCGCATCTCCATACCGAAATACAAAATATTGGCATTTCAGTTCCTTTTTTACTCCATGTCTTGATAATCGAATAAGACGATTATATCGGTAAATGGTTCTACACTAACCTTCACAAGTTTTTAATCAATAATTCATCAGTTATTTGTAAGATCACATAGATCTTAAATAATTGATACGGTTATTGGTCGATTTTTGAATATTTCACATCACGTTAAGTTTTCGCTATGTCGTCGCTATGGACAGTTTACTCCAATTGTTAGTTGTTAACAATGAGCTTGGTCATAGAGTGCGCCCCTCACAAATAATAATACCGATTGTTTCGATACTTAACGAAGAAATTAGCATTTATAGATTTATTTGTAGTTGAAGTGTAAGGGGTAAGGAATGTTTGGGTTGAGGTATTGTGTTTTCTAAAATAAAATTCTTCGCTTTTTTGATCCTCATTGTAATTTTTTTTTTTTTCGTAAACTTCTAAAGCCTGCCCTTCAGCTACTCAAGTAAATTTAAACTACCTTTTATGTATTTTGCAATATTTTGAATAATTAGTTGTTAATATTTGATCAGTTAAAACTATGTGATAGGACATACAATGTCGCAGAAATCAACGTTTCGGTGCTTGCGTCTACTAGTACTTCTTGTAGATGGATTTACTTTCAATTGATATAGTACAAATCCTTCGAAAATTATGAATTTTTGTCTCAAAATATGTAGGAACAAATGTATTAATTTTATTGTTACTATAGTGAAAATAAAATGGTACAGTATTATTGTTATATCAGTTATGCTCATCTCTGCAATCGATATTATACAACATTCCGGACGTCAACAGTAAAAAATCAGTTTCATACTATTGTGTAATTTAATTTATGTGATTTTTGAACTTTAAATAAAGTGATATATTTTTAATGAAACACTGTCTTATTGTCTTGCTTTTGATTTTTATTGATAGGAATTTGGGACAATATCCTAAATTGTTGCACACAGTACGAAAATATCAAGTCCTTAAATTTTATTGAACACAAACACCTCCAGCATGATTTTAAACAAAACTTTGCTGCGAAATAGCGTAACTTCTAAAAACTAAAGGCAAAGGCACGCACTTATTCGCCCTTAGTCGATTAGTCGACACTTCAGGGCCCATCGTTAGTGCTGTACCGGTCCATGTCCCTGGTGGGCTGGCAGTCGAACCAGAACTGCGCTGTCGGCAGCGGGTAGTACTCGTGCGCCTGCACTAGCTCGTTGTCGAAGCGCCAGAAGCGAGGGCCTTGGAAGAAGAACGTATCTGGAAAGGAAGTGAGAAACTGTATCAATGGGAATGGATGGAGAGTTGCTGAACAAGAAATTCTAAAATTCTAGGAATACTTGGCGACAATAATAATTATACTGACCAACCGTACTTCACGTCGGTGGTAAACCTTGAACTACGAAAACTGTCAAGCAATACAACAACAGTACCTTATGCCGAAACAGTACCGTACACCATATACGGGGTACCATGTCAAAAACCTGACCGTAACGGAAATGTAATAAATGTGTTGGCCAAAACGCATAAGTGAGTATTCCACGGCAGGCCCGGACTGGGACCCGAAACCGGCCCGGGCATTTTAGAGACGGTCGGCCCTCCACTAGAACAACCAGAACTAGAACTATCAAGAGAAAGGAAAACTAATACTAATGTAAATTTTGCGACGTTGTCGAAAGGTGCGAGTAAAAACGAATCTGTGTGGGTTAAGTTTACTGGTTACAGATACAGCAGCAACGTTCTTCTATGAATCTAAAATACTTTATTACATAGAACTAAAGTTAGAAGGAAGTTGAAAAGTCTTAGAATTAAATAATCGACATAAGGAGACAAATTTAAAAACAAAAAAAATATATAAAAATAAAAGAAATTTTTCTGACACCTTGCCTTGGACAGGTTAGAATTTTTTCGACCTATTGGAGTTACTTGGTCGACTTATAACAAACAATGCAGAGATCTAAGAGAAAGTAGGTTTCAAGAGCGAGCGAAGCGAGCTCGAAAATTTTATATCTTGCCTCAAATAAGTTAATTTTGCTTCATTTTTTGCATCCTTGTGCAGGCCAAAATTGCCTATTAAGGCCTCGGGGCAAGGGGCTCCTAATTTATTTTAGCCTCTGTCTATACCAGTCGATCATGCGAAAAACCATTAGGAGTGTCAACCAGAGGCAGAAAAAAGGCCGCCAATCGGCCACACCGGCCCATCAGCCATCAGGCATCCGGCCCATCGGGCATTTGCTCGATTTGCCCGTATGGCCAGTCCGGGCCTGTTCCACGGCGCTTACGACCTTTGGGTCGGCCAGGCGCGGATCCAGGATTTCCTTTAGGGGGGGCAATTTTTGTTTGATTTTACCTATCGTTTGGAAAATTCTTAAAAAAATTAGGAACGTTTGATGCTCAGGTGTATGAATTTACTTTTTTATAGGTTCACTTGAAGCAATTTGGTAGTTTTTGGAAGAGTACTTTCTCGGAGCGGTCCCATTTCAATTTGGTGAAGATCTGATGAAGAACTTCGGAGATAGGCAACGGAACTCCTCAATAAATGATAGCAAATGGACTGGGATTGCTGTAATCTCATCTCTGTCTATTGTTTACACCAGTTCATAACATAACATCACGCCGGTACGCTGTGAAGGGGCGAAGCACATGTGAACCACTAAAAAGTGAAAAATAAAAACTTTTTTGCAAAAACATAAATCCGACTTCAAAAAACACAAAAAAGTGAAAAATAACTTCAGCTTCAGAAGTCGGTGACCTTTGTTTGATTGATTATTTTTTTTTGTCTCGCCAAACGTCTATATCAGCGTGTGTGTGTGATATAGACGTTTCACGTTAAAACAAACGGCCGTGTGCACCAACACAGCCCTATCCGATTTTTTACCATAAGGCTCAATTTACACCGCTATCCGATACCGATAGAGCTATACAAGATGCGTCAATTTCGCCTCATGACGCGAGAAGGCGCGCGAATTAGCGAGAATGCTCGAGAATTCTTGCGCATTTCAGCGTTTTTCGTAGACGCTTGGCTAGCACCGCACTACTGTGACTAACTCGACCGATTCCCCGTTCGCGCCTCTTCCCGCGAATTCCACAGACGGCACCCACATTCGCTAGGGGAATTCTCGAGTATGCGCGAGGATACCCTAGGAAGACGCTTAGACGCATAACCTTTTTTGGATGGCATTTAGTTTGTACGTTATGTTCATTATGCTATTTACAATTTCGTTGCAAAAAGTCATTTCCATTCCATTCCGCGGCAGTGTAAATTGAGCCTAAAGCGCTGTTCCGGTAGGTTTATGGAGAATGGAGAGTTCTAGTAGCATACCCATCGTTGGTTCGGTCGGTTCCACAAGACGTAAAAATACCTATCTTCTGTAGGCCTGCAACTGTCTTTTACTTTGGGACAAACTCGCGACTTTGTTCCCAACTACTGCAAGTCCTGAAAGTCAGAATCAACAGTGGCGACCACCGGAAAAGCACGACCAATCGCGGAAAAATTATTCAACTGACTTGGATCCTGCAACGAAATTAAAATAGAGAGTATATTAAAAAAAAACAATTCGTACTAAGCTGTCTTACCTCCTTTCCACACAACAGCTGATTGAACAGGACTGGGCACTTGTCTCCACATGGTCATATTCTTCGGGAACCTTGGGTCCATACTCCCCGCGCTCTCGTCGTACCGCCAGTACTGCTCATCTTCGAACAGGTACGTCTTGTTGTTGTAGTTGGAGTGGAACACGGTCGTCAGCTCCGTATTCTCGGGAATAGTCGAATAGTCGGATATGGAGCCTCTTTTGATGAAGTGGAATGAGGCATCGAACTCCCAGTAGCGTTGGTCTGTAATCAGGAGTTGATTTATCGTGTTTTATGTCTTGTGAGAAAGCTTTACTAAGGGGTTGAAGTTGTTGTACTAGTTGGTTCTAGTTCCTGGAACAGAGACAGCATTTTAACACAGTACGCAGTGAAGTTAGTTCCCCCATCTGTAGACCCACAGTGGCACAGTATGCGCGCATGACGTTCTCATTTATGTATACATTGAGTCCACATAATGCGCTGCACTCCGCCGTTGTCGGTCCCAAGCCCGAATGTGAAAGGAGGAGGGTAGGCAGAGAGGTGATATAGACTGCCGTAATCTCACCAACGCCGAGCATCGGGCGGCGGTTAATTAACCCGTACACTGGGCTACCACAAGTCCCGAGGTGAAAATTCCCTCGAAAAGAGTGGACTCGCCAACCCGCACCGGCCAGCGTGGCGTTTTAAGGCCAAGAACCTTCCAAAAACGAATAAGAAGCATAAGAGATGGCCCTCAGTCCCCAGTGGTCCTGGTAGGCCTGGCTACGGCAGCGGTCAGGGAACCTCCAGGATGGAGGGTGCGAAGAATCCCTGGGGGAACGGATCCGGCTGCCTTAACAATATCTACCTGGCTACGTATAATGTAAGAACTCTACTCACTGACGAACGCTACGAAGAACTTGAGTCCGAAGTCCTTAACAAGATCAAGTGGGACGTAATTGGCCTATGCGAGACAAGGCGTCGAGGCGAAGACCTGCTTAAACTCCATTCAGGACAACTATTCTACTACAAAGGATACGACGACAAGTCCCAAGGAGGTGTGGGATTTCTCATAAATACCTCGATGGTTCATTTATTGCAAAACTTCTGCGCAATATCTCCTCGGGTAATATATGCGACCTTTAAATTGAACTGTCGATACTCTTTGAAGGTAGTTCAAGTATATGCTCCGACTTCATCTAAAGACGATGATGAAATAGATGGCTTTTATGACGACATCAGTAAGGCCCTAAATGAAAACACCTCCTTTTATACCATCGTTATGGGTGATTTTAATGCCAAATTAGGTAGGACTCTGGGTGATGAACAGTACGTGGGTGGTTTTGGTCTCGGTCAAAGAAACGATAGGGGGCATATTCTGGCCAACTATTTAGAATACCAACAACTGCACGCCATGAACACATTCTTCAAGAAAAAGCCCCAGAAGATGTGGACATGGAGGAGTCCAGATGGTCGAACGAAAAACTAAATCGACTTTATACTGTCAAACAGAAAGCATATCTTCCACGATGTCGATGTACTAAACCGAGTGAGCGCGGGAAGTGACCACAGAATCGTAAGAGCTCGAATTGCACTCAATTTACCTCTAGAAAGAAGGCGTCTTGTAGAGACACTAAAACCTTGTCTCAATAGCACATTTTTGTCAGTTCATAAGGACTTCTATCAAGAAGAATTGGCAGTCAAACTCACAGCCAGCGCACATGGTGAATGGAATACTGAGGAAATAAACCAACAGCTAGTGGACGTACGTAGTCTATTAAGAGCACAGTGCAGAAGCTAAAACCTGCAGCGAAGAAGTCGCCTAAAACACCGTCAGATTTGGCCCTGTTACTGGAACGACGGAAGGTTTTACTAGCAGCTCCAGACCAAACTGGAATCAACACCGTAAACAGTCAGATAAAACATACTATCCGTAAACACCAGAGAAGAAGGAAGCATGACTTAATTATGGCAACAATAGAAGCACATAAGGGGCCCAAAGTTTTCCGAAAACAATTTAGTCGTGGTAACCTCCAGATGCACAGGCTTACTAAGCAAGACGGTCAACAAACATCTGATCGCAATGAAATAATGGAGACTGTAGAGGAATTCTACACAGATCTCTATAGCTCACATTCATCTGAGCCCTACGCTGCTGCTACAGGAGACCCACGAGCAACCCTGACCAGACACCTCACTGAAGATCTCCCCGAATTTAGCATGTACGAAATAAAACACGCTCTTAAGCAAATGAAGAAAGGGAAGTCACCAGGAGAAGATGGTATTACGTACGAACAACTTCTTCTTGGGGGTCGACCAGTACTCAAACAACTGCAAGTACTCTATAATAAGGTGCTATTCGGGGGGATAACTCCAAAATTATGGAAGAATGCGGTCGTCATACTCTTGCACAAGAAGGGGGACAACACCAAGCTGAGCAACTACCGACCCATTTCTTTACTTAGCCACATATACAAACTTTTCACCAAAGTCATCACAAATCGTTTTACCAACAGACTAGACTCAGCACAACCAGTGGAACAGGCAGGATTCAGGAGTGGGTTCTCAACAGTAGACCACATCTTCACAGTACGACAAATAATCGAGAAGTGTAACGAGTACAACCGACCCATAGTGCTGGCGTTTATCGACTACGAAAAAGCGTTTGACTCTGTTGAACATTGGGCAGTCACTCACTCGCTGGAACGATGTCAGGTAGATACCAGATATGTAGAGGCAATAAAGGAAGTATACCGTGCGGCTACCTTACAAGTCAAACTTCACGAGCTTACGAATCCAGTATGCGTTAAAAGAGGGGTGAGACAAGGAGATACAATATCACCTAAACTCTTCACAGCCTGCTTGGAAGATGTATTTAAGCTTCTCGACTGGTCTAATAGAGGCTTAAACATTAATGGTGAACGGCTAACCCATCTGCGCTTTGCCGACGATGTTGTCGTTTTTGCCAGCAACGTGGAGGATCTGCAGGCCATGGTACAAGAACTGTATGACGTGTCACTCAATGTCGGACTAAAAATGAACGCCGCAAAAACAAAAATAATGTGCTATGATGACGACATTGATCACATTCTAGTGAATGGCCAGCAAATAAGAAACGTCAAGGAGTATGTATACTTGGGACAAACTTTGAGTATAGCGATGAGTGGACAAGACCGTGAAATCAAGCGCCGTACCCAACTAGGGTGGGGTGCTTTCGGTAAGCTGTCCGACGTACTCAAGTCGAAGCGGGTGCCCATAAACCTAAAGCGTCGCATGTTCGAGCAGTGTGTCCTCCCAGTCATGACTTACGGGGCTGAAACTTGGACGCTCACCAAACACACTATCCACCGCATGCAAGTCACTCAGAGAGCTATGGAACGAGCCATGTTGGGCATCTCCCTCCATGACCGGGTGAAAAATACCGAAATAAGGAGACGAACAAGACTCACGGACATAGCAGAAGTGATAGCAAAAAGAAAGTGGAAGTGGGCGGGCCATATATGCCGTAGACTGGATGGAAGATGGGGGAAGAAAACGCTGGAGTGGAGACCACGGACGGGGCGGAGGAGCGTGGGAAGACAACCGACTAGGTGGACAGACGATCTCACTAAAGCGGCCGGAAGAAACTGGATAGCCATGACACAAAACCGCCAAAAGTGGAGAGAATTGGAAGAGACCTACACTCAGCATTGGGTGGCCAAAGGTTGAAGAAGAAGAAGAAGAAGAATGCGCTGCACGGCACACTTCCACCGGCAGCGGGGACCCTGTTATTGTCGCACTCCACTGTCAAAGACTTCAGATTTCAATCTCACTTCAGTGTGGAAATGGATGGAGACGATGATGGATGGATGGACAAGACGTCTAGCTCCTTTCCCACACTGAAGCACTTAGGTAATACAGAATAAGAGATGGTGGGACAGTTCCTGATTACTACTTGCCTTTAAAAATAACAATATTTCCGTCCTGTTTCTGGTAAATAGTGTTGATGGTTTCGACTTCGGCAGGTAGGCCTCGGAACACATCGTGAAAGCGCTGCGGGTAGCCGCGCTCCATCTGGTGCCGGTCGCGTAGCACCCATACCCACTGGGGAAGGAATGTTGAAATATTTTAGACATGTCTAATATCAAACATATCAACAGTATGCATTCTCTAACAGGTTTACTTGTCCACCACTTGATGCTAGTTAACTCTACAATTCTCCATTATAATATGATTTTCAATGTAAGAAACTCGCGCTACTAGCTCTAACTATTTATTACCAACCATTTGAAATGCTGGAGCATCGGATTCTGTCGGACTTGACGATTTGTTGCTTGGCTATCATGCAGTGGCGTAGGCTAGCATGGGTGGCACCCGGTGCGGATATTGTAGACGTATTACCCCAAAATTCAATAAAAATTGTTAAAATTAGCCTTGACTAAGAGACGTTAGAATGAGCGAAGCAAGTTTGAATAATTTAGGATATTCTTGGATTTTTGATCATAGAAACAACTACGATGAAAGGAGTACGAGCGAGCGAAGCGAGGTCGACAATTTTTGCTTTCCGCCACGGATAGATTGGTTTCTCTATAGTTACCCAAGTTTTCGCACCCTCCCCCTGCTTAAAGCCCTGACGATGGAAGATACGAGGCGTAAGTGACCTACGCATGCTTTGTTCACAGGGTGCAGCTAAAATATTCAGTCAAGATTGTAAATCAAGGTAACGTTCAACATTGAAAAAGAACGGTACATCTAATGTCACCTGCACCTTCCTACAGCGAAAAGACTACTCGTATAGTGGCGGTTACTGGTTATGAAATCTGCCACAGTTTTAAGAATTTTTATAGGTGACACTTGTGATGTTCACGGTCGGGGTGCGGGCCGCCCCCGCCGCCGCCCCCTAGCTACGCCACTGTTGGCTACCGCGACTTGACACGTGGTCACTCCCATTATCAATGAATTTGGCCCTTCTGGAGAAAATAGATCTATTATAAGGTATAATATGTAAAACAAAGATGGTGATGGCTTCTCACCTCCTCCTCAAACACAAAGATCTTGTCGTTGATGACCTGCAGCGTATTGTAGTTGGCCAGGCAGAGGTCGGGCAAGGAGTTCTCATCCTCGTCGCTGCTCGGCTTGGTGAAGCGAGGCACCAGAGAGGTGAGTGTCTCCGGGCTTTCCGTCACCTCATCAGACTTGTCTATTACTGCGAACGATTTTGAAATGGTTAGAAAACTTGACCCCACAAAATGTTCTCGATAATAACTGGCGAAGCAAATAAAATGCAAATCTGAAATGGAAGAGAATCGTTGTCTGAAACTGTAAGAGTATCATTAGATTCGGGCGATTTGCTTTATGCTTTTAAAAATGGACCGAGAATTAAAAGAAAACAATCCTGATACATCAAACAATCCTGTTCATGAATGGTGATCGACTTCATGACGACACACAACTTAGCTAGGATATCTGTTATCCTAGTTCCTTACCCCGTTTTTAGCAACTCAAAACTACTTACAATACAGCTCCCGCATGCCCAAAATATCGTCCATATGCAGATTTTCAACCGGCGCCTGATAATAAGGGTACATGACGGATTCTTTGACAGTGGAGTGCGACAAGCCCAACGCGTGTCCGATCTCATGGATGGCGACGGCGAAGAAGTCCGTGACGTCCTCGTCATCTTCCTCCGGGTTGTCGCCCCAACGCTCGTCCTCGTCGAAGTGCATGGCGCCGTGCGGGGGAGGGAACGCGTGCGCCACCACGTGGCCGGGGCCGTCGAACGGGAAACTGCGGGAGGGATCAAACTGCTATGGTGTAGTCGAATATTGAAGGAGAGACTTATCGGCACGAAATCAGCTTGAGCTGTTTGTCCGAGCCGAAATGAGGCAAATGACGTCTTTTGTGTAATGTACAACCTTTTATTTAACTTACCGATTAAGCTGAAATTTTGCGTCTTGACCGAATCAGGATGCAAATAAGATGGTCACTTTTATCACTTCTTTTTTTACCTTACTTTTATGGAATTACAACGTCAGAAACTGGAGCAATGTTATAGGTAGGTAATTAACAAAACCATCACTAGTTTACCCATCTCCATGGTCACCATTGACGAAAGACACTCGTATATCTGCGCGGCCCTGGTCGACACTGCTGAAGACCAGGTTGCCGTGCGGCGCCCACACTTTCAGGCCCATCTCCATAAGCTCCTCCACACGGGCCTTGTTCAAAGTGCTGGAGCCATTCACCACTCTGAAACCACACAGATAGACATACTTAACATAACATCACGCCTGTTAGAGGTGTACCCTTTGCCCAACCATTCGGGGATTACAGGCGGAAAAGTACACCCACATTTCACCAGTTCTTTATGGTTTAAGACCCATGTAACCGGCGAAAGTGTTTTTGAGTTTCTCCATCAGATATTTCTCAGTAGCAGTACGGAGTCTCGAGGTGTGTTCGGTTTATGGCGAAAATGCAGATACATGCGTATCGAGTTACAAACTATAGCCCATCTCGTCCTGTTTGCACTCAACACCGGAGGGAACAAAATAAGTGTGACACCATACATACGTCATTGTGACGATAGAAAAAGACGAGAAAAAAAACAAATACGAGAACATACAAGTTCTATTCCGACATAATGACTTATTTATAATGATAATGCAATCGGCTGTAGGTCTGTAGACTGTCTGTTGGTGCAGTCGAAAAAGTACCTACCTATCTCCCCCAGCCGTTACATAAGAATAAGGTATATGAACATTGTGAATTTGTGAACTTTATGAAAAATTTCAGATGTTCTAGTCACTCTCAAAATTATACATATATACGCTGCTATTACTTAACTGCCGCTTAATAAGTAGTAGTAAGTAGGTGCTATCTACATACCTGTACGTTATATGATGCTTGTTCCATGCTTGCTGTAGGATGTATCTTCGACTCCTCGCAGATGTGGCGGACGTCCCGATGTCTTTCACACCACACCGCTTTTTCTCGAAGAGCTAGAAGTCAGGCGATACAATTGAAATTTATGAATTTAAAAGAGCACTTATTTTCTTGTCTTAATAATAATGTAACTTGTACTTCGTCTTAGCACGACTTAACATTGTATGTTGCACGTAAAGGTTTATTGCTCAATGTCGGCAAAAAATCTTCTGGTTTGTGCTCATCGTATACCTGTTTGGTATCATCATCCAACGTGCCAGTTTCCGGGAGACCTGCGAAGGCTTGCATTTTCTTCAGCGCTTCGGAAAAGGAGTTGACCGTATATGCGAAGTCCGCGCCGCCGTCGTCCGGCGCGTCCGGCAAGTAGCCATATTTCTTTAGAAAGCTGAGCTGCGAATGAATAAAGTTTACATTTACGACGTAATATTCTCGGAAATGGTTGGATGGTTAGTCGATCTCGTAAGTTTTGCTATACTACTTTTGATAAAGATAAAAAAATAATAAAAAACTCAGATTGGGAAGCCCTTGACCTAAACAGTAATGTGACTCCCAGAAATTAATGTTTGTGTAAAACGAGTAGATTGCAGTCCGTGCATTGCTTAGATGCCGCATTCCTATAAAATTCATCACTGCATTTAATAAAACATTGTTCAGTAAAACAAAGAAGTAGTACACACGTCTTATCTACCAATACACATTTTTGTTTTGACGACATGCGGTTCACCAAAGTATACAGATACAGTTAACTAGGTACATACTACACACTACCACAACTATTGTAGATTACACTGACCTGTTCTATAGTCGGCGAATTAGGTTCCACATAGATGGTCCTGCATGTCACAGTGTAGCAAACTATGCCAAGTAAACACAAAACACTCTTGACGTACATGTTAGTGTTTGAGGAATGAGGGGCGATAATGCCCAGCGGGTTGTACTGGGCCGACCTTTGGCTCCAGATAATGATTCACTTCAGTGGCGGGGTGATCTGGTTAACGACCTTCGGCGGAAGATCAGTCACTCTATGTGTAGACGTACCCACTGAAAACATTGATATTGATAATTTATTTAAATAGGTATCTACCTATTTATGTTTCAGTTAAGACTCTTCGTCGAGGCCGGTTTTATACCTAGGTACGAACGCATAGGCGTCGACAGAGGGGGCAGCTCCTCGAAATCCCCCCCTTGTTTTGTGTTGTGTTTTAAGCATTTTTATAAACCATTAAGGCGGGTCCTTGAGCAAAATTAGCCACTCTATTTGTGGTGGTTCAAACTTCGTTTGAAATTCTTTTAGAATAAAGTTCTGATCAACTTGCACTACAAAGTGGTTGTTACGTCGGTCACTGTGGGCCGAATAGTGCGAAATGAGTGGTTTTTATTCTTAATGAAATCAAATATTCGTCTTTTGGAAAAAAAAAAGACGACAATTATGTTCATAATTAAATTGCCTATCCATTACTTTATGTAGCAAATCAGAATAATTTTTACTTTACGAATGTTATAAATCATTATTTCTCATTTCTGTGGTTTCGTTGTGAGGGGATTTATTAAACAATAGGCTACATAACAAAAAAACGACAATTTTGGAGTCAAGAATATGTAGAAATTTAATGTATTTTTTATTAGTCCGTTTTTCTTTTGGATAGCAAAAACCTTCATAGTAGGTATAAAACAAAGCCTGTGTAAAAACATACAGAATGACAGATAGTGTCAGGTTATTGTTTATGGCTGACTGTGCTGTGTGTGGGTGGTTGATGATTGATTGAATTACTTAGATTGAATTTGAGCACGATACTACGAAAAAATAATAAAGTAACAAAATATCTCTACTTACTTATTCAAAATGTCTAGATCCAAATCAGGAGAAAAATTTAGGGTGTCTAGTATGTTATCAGTGCTTCCACCAGGTAACTTGCACTTGCACACACGACTATATCAAAGTCCATCCAGATTATTTACAAGATACCATGAGGAGCTCGGTATTAGTCCAGGAATACAAAAGCCTTGTCCTTTTGTAAGTGCAAGTTTTCTTATAACTGGTTTCTGAGTTTCTCATAAAACATATATCTGGCGCCACGGTAGTGGCCTCGCCACACATATTTTGACTAAGGTGTAGAGTTTGTGAAGTTAGACCTTGTAGAGTTAGGGCGTGTAGAGTTAAAAACTGGGCTCTACATGAGATCTGATAACTTTTTGACAGTGCGAGTCCTGGTCTTGGCAACATTTTACATGAAAATGTTTTTGGTGGGTACTTTTTACTGCGAGGTGAGGGATAAGACGAACGAAACAATTATCGTAATCTTTACCCGAAGGGATTGGTAGATAACCCACATTTCACAAGATACCTTGGTAGTGTTTAATGGGTTGGGTTAACTTGGGGTGACCCAAGTACCACGAGCATGCCGTCAACACTGGGCAAAAATATAGAGCCCGGGTTACTACTGAGAAATCTTATCTTTTCACCACAGCGTTAGCTAGGTATTGCTCGACCCGACAACACGTCTTAGATCTACCCGCGCCGCTCGCTCGAAGTATGTTGGAGAAATTAACCAAATGGAAAGGCAAACTACTTTCTTCACGAGTTAGAAAACCTTTGAAAAATTACAAAGCCGGATATTATCAATATTTAAAGTAGTTAGCATATCCCTGAACGTTACGTTAAACGTAAACCAAGTACACAGATTAACATAAGCTTTTTGATGCAGAAATTGCGTTGGATGAACGGGTACAACCACAAAGTGGGAGCGATCAACCTGAACAGTAACGGCAGTACCACGCTGTTCTACTCGGCGTCCAACTGTGGGGTCTTGTATAACTGGACGACACACGAAATGTGGTTGCTGAATGGACACGTGAGATTCTTAAGGTTCTTTAGATGAAATCGATGCTGCTACACGCAAGACTGGGTCCAGGCTGGGCGGTAAAATAGAATGACGTATTATGCCATGGTGCTGTGCCGAATGAGGCAGACTCCAGCAAGTATCTAGCACAGCATAAAGATCATCATAAGCACAATCATCTGACACATTTAATTCTCTGATCACTGCATGTTCAGACCACGCCACCTAAAGTGTTTCATCATCATCTGCCTAGCCTTTCCCAACTATGGTGGGGTCGGCTTCCAGTCTAACCGAATGTAGCTGAATACCAGTACCTATCTGATCTCCACAATCCAGTTATTACTGGGTAATACCCTTTGCTAGTACCGCGCCGTCGCACTACTTGAAGCATTTATTGAAGCGGTGTGAAAGTGTTTTCTCGCTGCGAAAAGATGGGGCACATTCTATATTTATGTGCTGTAATACTCCATCTCTCTCACACTATATTATAGGTAGCAATTATAGTTTTTAACTACGTACCTACTAATTGTACTCACTATTTCACCGTATACCTTCTTACAGAGACACGTGATCACTTGCATAGCATCGGACGAGAAGGGTAAATGGCTGATAACTGCTGATTCTGGGCCAGAAAATGTGCTAATAGTATGGGACTTCAAGGACCTGTTCCCCCAGAAGACATACTTCACGCCGCACGGAAACGCTAAGATCGCCAAAGTGGCCCTCAGCGGTGATGCCAAATACATGCTAACTTTAGCGTACCCTTCACATAAAATGGTGCTGTATTGGTGGATTTGGTCTTACGGTGAAGACACTCCGCACGGTAAGTCCAACACATGGTGTGGGGACTGGGTTAGTAATGATTGAGGATGTTGGTGGTGTACTGTCACGACCAATGAAATGTATATTCATACTTCAAAAGCGTTATGTAAATTCAAAAGCGAAATCTATACTAATATTATAAAGAGGTAAAGTTTGTGACGTAGTAGGAGGTAATCTCTGGATCTACTGAACCGATTTTAAACATACTTTTACCAATAGAAAGCCACGTTATTTGCGAGTTTAAAGCTATATATTTATTACTGAAAAAAATTGGGGGGGGGGATAAGGGGAAAATAAATGTCCACCCGTACGAAGCCGTGAGCTAGTGTATAATATTTTGTGAATTAAGAATTCTACTTTGAGATTAAGATCTATTTCGTAATAGTAAAATGTTCGTGAAAATAATACAGTAGGAGAAAATCATCGCTTTTGAATCTTGCTTAGTGTTGACATTTCATTGCTTGTGACTGTCTGTAGGTACACAAAGATTACGGTTAGGCCAACGTGGCGTAGCTAGTCCTAGTAGGGCCCTGAAACAATTTTTTTTGGAGGCCCTTTGAACCCGAGTACGGCGAAGCCCAAAAAAAGGAGAAAACCACAAATTATATTTGCAAAACTAAGAAAATAGCACCCTGACTAGTATCGATTTAGCTGTCATTCATTTTACTAAGAGAAAGTGTGAGCGAGCAAAGTGATACAAAAAAATGTGTAACTGTGATCATGATTAGCATAGGTTATGACTTATGAAGAGCTAAAATAGAAAATTACAGCATCCTGAAAGGGTTTAAATTTTCATCGAAAATTTGGTGCTTTCTAGACCACGACTGGTGAAGCCTTCATCGAAGAGCGAGCGAAGTGAGCTCGAAAAATTGGAGTTTTCTGGACCGCGTAAAGTTATATTTTCGTTTTATCTTTTATCAAGAAGAATATTTGAGGTTGGGAGAAGGTTTTGTGATTTTTTTCTCATCAGGGGCAAGGGCCCAACAACAAGGGTTACTCGATCAGGGGCCCCGTATCATTGATACGGCTGATACGGCGGTGGCTACGCCCCTGGGTTAGGCTCTGTTTACCGTTTAGTACCTCACCAACGGCATATTACGGTAGTTATCGGTACTTCCCTTAAATTATCTCATATAGGTAGGTATTATTGTACAAGTTCAACAAATTATATTAAATAATGGGGCAACTTTTATCTGTTTTTAAGCGACCTTTGAAACACCTGATGTATCTCGAGATGGCGTCGTTGAAATAGGTTTTAATCCATCAAAATCAGATCAATTTCTGATAATGACCAGATCAAATATTTTTCTCGGTGCTGCGAGCGTGAGTACCCAAAAAATACTTTTTTAATTTAGAGAAAAACATTACCCTCCTTCCGGAGTAGCTTTAAAATATGGATTGGCGAGCTTTGAATTAAAAGTTTGAATCAAAGCCGTTACAATAGGAGGCCTAATCATTTCACGTAGGCACTGGCCGAAGCTTATGTTTCTGGTTGCTTGACTGGAACAGTAGGCACCTACATGAGGTAGGTGCATTCAATATTCCTTCACAAATGACGATTTAAAAAATACTTCGATGCACATGCTAACCAGTGAGCTCCCCTACCGTCTTGCTCGCTGACAAGTTAAATGATGTAGGTATAGTTTGTTCTGGTGCAAGCATGGTACCTTGAAGTGATACAGCATTCAATTACAGAGAATCGTTGTGATGGAGCGAGGAATTGAAAGAGTGACAAATCGCTGGCAGCTCAAGGTGAACGCTCTAGAGAAAGTGAACCCGGACTTTGGGAAGCTGATATGTTACACATTCGTGCAGAGTACCTCTCAGATAATAGTGGGGACCAGCCGTGGGGCCGTGCTGCTGTACGGCTACTCCATGGCATACATGAAACGGGAGGATACCGATGACATCGACAAGCTGAAATTCATCAAGATGTTGAAGTTGAATAAGAGAATGATTCATGTCATTAAAAATGTCGATGAGTTAGTTTTAAAATAATTCATTTAGGTAGTACTTACTGTACTTAGTTATAAACGGGGGACATGCAAATTCCGTTAAATGCGTAATGGCAGCTTTCGTTTTTCTGGTGAGTTTTAGTGTTAATTCTTTCAAAAACTGAGCCGAGTTCACAAACAAATTGACTAGAAAACAGTTGCAAAGTTAGAGCAGTGAGCCGTGGAGATCGCGGGGATCCAGTCACCCGGTGATAGGGCCATGCCATAACCAGCAGTGAACTCCTCTCGGTTAAATATTAACATTACAGGGTGGAAGTGACATCGACGCACAAACGACCATAACAATACCGCGTATTCAGTAGTAGCGTCTACCAGCGGCTTCGCCCGCGTGAAGTTTGATAATTGTCCCACGGGATCTTACTACCGGGATACAAAGTATCCTATGTGTTAATCCAGGGTATAAACTACCTGTGTGCAAAATTTCATCCAAATCCTAGGTAGTTTTTGCGTGAAAGAGTAAGCAGACCGCTCCGCGCCCCGGCAGGCACGTTAACCTGATGGTCCTAGCTGTCGTTTGCAAGTAGATCTTTGACAGTCGTTTACGGGTAATTAGAAGCCCGAAATTCTGCTTTATCAATTATAATTACTCCATGCTACCCAGTTACTGAGTTGTGGAGGTCAGATACACAGTCACCCCACGTAAAATATCTAGCTATTCAGCTGCATCCGATTAGGCTGTAAGCCGACCCGCCTTTAGTTGTGAAAAGTCCAGGCATATGATGACGATGGCTGATTGAATGCTCTTCTCCAGTGTAATAGTGACGGGCAACAGTGCTGGCGAGATCCACTTCTACGACGACCAGCTCAAGCTGGTGTATTGGGTGCACGGCTTCACAGTCGACCGCGTGAAGGGGCTCAGCTTCAATCTGTCGCCGAGGAGCTACGTGATACTGGATCCTAAGTGTAAGCATAACATAAAGATTAAGAAATGATTTGATTGGTTCCTGTTTCACCGTTATCACAATGTTGTCCTGTTCCATCCTAAGGTCGGTCGGCTGGTAGAGGATGCTGTGGCATTGAGTAATAAACAACATCATGCCTGAATAGGCATGACGACAGTATAAAACAATTGCAAATCTATTTAGTCCGTCAGTTAGAGTATTGGAAAACACGCATACCGGTCATTCTCCAATTAGGCGTTCTTCGCCTAATTACCGTACCCTTTTTATTTTTCACTGATTTGACATAAACACATTAGACTATGAAACACATCAAAAATACGAATTCAATAGTTAATGAGGCATTTAACTATTAGTGGTGATTTTCTAGATAATGAGACTTAAAAATTGTATGTGTATGGTAATTAGATAAGTTAAATATTTGATGCCACGGTAATTAGAAAATATCATCAAGTCCATGTAAAATATTAAAAATGATAATATCACTCATTCGATATGCATTAATCATTTGCACAATCATAGTAAAATTATAGCATTAGAATTAACAATGTACCTCATATCCAATCATAAAAAAGACATTTTATAATTTCTATCGTTTATTAAAAATTAGACACTTTCAATGAAAATCAGCTAAAAACAAACTAAAAAATATTATATCTTAATTGGTAATCTTGTAAAGGTAGGTAGGATGGAACTTATAAGACTAATATTCTTAATTATCTAGGATAATAAGGATAGATCTAGCTTAAAGCTAATCACAGTTTTTTTAAAATTTGCGTATATTAGTATCACTGAGAACTTATATTCTATTAATCATCATAATTATACCGACTAGTATGTCATACAGTTAATTAAATCAGTCTTGTTTTATAGTCATTTTCTATTTAAAAATAATAAGTAATTTACGATATTTAAAAAATAGTTTCATCAGAATCAGATACATCGAAAAATGAAACTCTAGTCTTCGTATCCTTAATACTATTATTTGGAACATTTGTCATTGTTTTGAAGGAAGGCAATGTAAGACTAAAATCTACAGGAGAGACAGGAGCCCAAAAACTGTCTGTGTCAGATAAATTTAAGCTGCTTTCAGCCTTTTCGAACTTCTCTCTCTTAACCGTATCATGTTTGGAAATAAGAGATTTCGAAGACCCAGGAAATACATAAGCAGGCTTCACTAGCCGATTAGATAAAATTTTAGGTTTGTCTGAAGATTTCTTAGCACCAATAGACCGTGATGTATCGCAACTATATTTGTTTTCGGAAGGTGCAGACAAAATGAATCTGGCAGGCGGGGAAAGTTCAGGCTCTTCTGCCTTTTCTAGATTCAAAGAGTAAAATCCATGATGTCTACCATGTTCACATTCAATTGCTTGATACATACATTGTTGCGTATTACAGCTTAACTTTCGCATTGCAAGTAGGTTCGGTTTTGTTGAACTCCAAACGACTTGATGGACTTTCATGGTGCCCTTATACTCCCGTATCTCTTTAGGGATCAGAAGATCCTTTAAGAATATCTGCTTCTTCTACTATCTCTGTAATGACTCCCTTGACATTGGCTCTCAATTTTACAGAAAGAGTTTCGATATTGACAATATCGCATCCCTGAGCCACGATTCTATCTGCTGTTCTTTTTATCGTTGCGCCTACGCCATCAGCTGAACTTTTGCCATGACCACTCTCTGTATAATTCCAGCCAACCACTCTTAGATTAGGAAAGTGCCACTGAAGTTGAGAGATGACATAAAACATTTTTTTATTTCGATATTGGCCAGTCGGAGAATCTGATATAAAATGGATGACATTTACATGAGGAGCTTCATTTTCAATGAAATTTAAGATAGGTATGACATGACTCCAAACTGCAACTGCGTCATGTCTGAGTGAAGGACTCAACGTGCAAAACGACTGAGTCTGCAATACTCCACTTTTCTTGAAATGAAAAACAGACGTGTGCAGAGTAATTTGCTTCCGGCTGCCACCAAAATGGAATGATTGGATTTCATCTGTGTATTTTGTATTATAGTTCTCACTAAAATCAACGTGGATCATACAGTCATTTTCAGATAAATTTTGTTTTAAATGTTTAATGTAATTATTTTGAGAAACTTTATTAGCACAATGGTTCATGTATGGTAGCAGCAACTGTTCAAACTTCTTGATGACTTCTTTAGGGTAAGTTGTAATTTTCTCCTTGAGCGTTTGATTTGAAGTTTTCTCTTTCCCATCTTTAGTGTAAGTTACCCGTTTTGTTATCTAATGGTAGTAAAAAATCTGCTTAGCATTATCAAATTCTTTATAATGAATATTCTTATTCGCGCAATCTATACATTTTCTTGAAAGACACTCAATACTTTCTGAAACACAGCATAATGATGACAGAACTTTGTGAGCGGAGCTTTGGTCTATAATGTCAAATCTTTTGAGTGACGCTATGATCAAGTCCATATTAGTGTGGGTCTTACACATGCAAGTCTCTCTTGCTCGTGAATCAGGAATCACGACCCAAAATGGTCGCATCTTGCAAAATGTCGAGTAGCTGATTTTATAGGTGTGTAACTCAAGAAATTTAGTGTGAAGATTTAATAAAGTGTCTGTCAGGAAACGTTTTTGCTTTTTTATTGTTTTTCTTGAAATGTATTCTCTCTTGCCAGGACAAATGCGACTATTCTCGTCTTGTTCTAGAAAAATTTGGACGTCTTGTTTAATTTTTTCTATATTAGTTTCCTTATTATTATTATGTAAATACTTTGGTTTGTTTTCCTTCTCGTGACTTTGTTTTGGTTTCGCATGTAGCGTGTTTTTATATTTCAGCCTTAATGCTTGCTTCCTGTACTTTTCTTTTGCTCTTTTTAACTCCTCAATTTTTTTCTGCATATATAACATTTCTTTTTTTGTTTTATAAACATGTCTTCTCAATAACAACAAGGGTGAGATTTTTTTTCGTTTCGGTTTCTCGACAATTCTTTTCGAAGATAGTGAAGTTGGTGTTGAACACAAGGAAGACGCTCGTTCAATACTTGTATCTTTATTTTCTGTCAATTGCTCAATATTGTCTAATAATAACAAAGTATCAGTAGAAGATGATGACAGAGCACTAGATGGACGCGGAGTCGATGTGATTAAGGTAGGTACAGAATTTGGTATCTTCTTCAAGAGAACTTCATTTTTTTTAAAAGAAGTCGACTGTGGACAAATCTCTTTTTGCTGATTAACTTCTTTTTTTGAGTTGGGATTTTCAGGAAATGTTTGTAAAGATACAGTTTTAGAGTAATTTTTTGAGCGCAGCGAGTATGACGAATCATTGAGATGTAATGGTGTTGACAGAGTTTCAAGAGGATCTGTTATACTGTTATCAAGCACACCTAGATCTACGATTACTTCTTCCTCAATTGTTTCCAATTTTCCCTTTTCCTTTTGTCTTTTATAGTAAGCTCTGAAATTTTCCCTATTCCTTTTTTGAGTTCTCTTCCGGTTTTTTGGTGACATTTCGCAGATAGGAAGTATTTTTTTATCTCTTTCTTTTATTATACCTTTCTTTCTCTTTTTCTTTTGACTGTTTATACAAAACAGGGTCATTTTTAATTCGTTCTCGGCGTTGTCGTGCGGCTAGCCTTCTCTTTTCTTTAACTTCCTCTTTGATCTTTTTGGGTTTTCCCATACTACAAATTAAACAACTTGATTAATGGTCAGCTTATAGTATAAACGTATTTACGGATAATGTCGACGACGTCGCGGCTACAGTTAGTAAACAAGTATTAATTTTTCATACAACGGTAATTATTAACACATGGTAATTAGTATACGGTAATTAGAAAACGATAGACTTTCTTAAAAATTTCGAAAACCAACACAGTATGCAAATACAGGCTTATCACAACGTACAGAGGCCAAAGTACTGTTCCATTTACATTATCAACTAGGGTCTAACTTAAAAAATCAAGTATTTAAATAAGTACAACGGTAATTAGAAAAGTTTTGAACCAAGGCTACGGTAATTATATACTCACGTGCTTCGTTGGCGGTACAATAACATAACAGACGTGCAACTGCTGATGGGCCGCGGCACACACTGAGGAGATCCGACGCGTGCGGTAGTGATGTGCCAAAAACCGTTATTTAGGGATGTGCACCCGAGAACAGAAAATGTCACGGCAATTATAACTTTCAATCGGACATGCGGTTATTTAACGATAAGTATTTACAGTCTGGTTCTATTGAGTCGATATTTCGTTATGCGGTACACGTTGCTTAATATCGTTTAAAACGTTGAATGGATCAAAGTAAATCTGTACGTTTTAGAAATTACAAGCAATTTTTAACATTAAGTTGGTGTGCGGACACGCCACGGTAATTAGAGAATAGAGGTCCTTTGAACAGAGGTTAAATTAATTTAGTCTTAACTAATTAAAAACAGAACCCAATATGCACTGTTTTAGACTTTCACGGTTTTTCACTACACTTAACCGACCTACTTGCCATTTGTTAAGGGAGTAACCGATAAAATCGGTAGAATACTGAGTAGGTACTCAATTAGAACTGTGTTCACTCCCTACAAGAAAATCGGGCTAAGTTTGCGTTCACCTAAAGACAAACTGCCCTTAGAACATCCCGGGGTATACAAAATTGACTGCAGTTGCGGTAGCTCATACATTGGACAAACCAAACGTACCATCTCATGCCGGATAAATGAACACATCAAAGCAGTGAAAAACAATGAGAGACACAAATCGGCCATAGCTGAACATCTGCTGGACTCAGGGCCAAATCACTGGATGGAGTTTCACAAACCACAAATCTTGTCTACAGACCGATACTACATCCCAAGGTTGACCAGAGAAGCTATTGAAATTTCAAAACATAAAAACTTCAATCGTGAGGATGGTTTTAAACTATCAAGTACGTGGAATCCAGTGGTAAACCTAATAAAAAATAACATGCGTCTCCATTATCAAGAAAAACCTAGTGATACTGTGAGTGCGTTTTGTCGTGAGTTACAATCGAGTTCCAGTAGTGCGCGTAATAAAAGACTAAGAAAGAGGGTAGACAGATTTGTCTGCTCATAATAAATAATTTTCATCCCACCCGCATACCTCTTCAGTATTCCCGCGATCATGATGCTTGCAACAGCGTCGAAATATCGGGAGCTCATCGACCATAAACAAAATCACGGATATCATCCCGTAAGTACTTTAAGTGCAGAACCCAATATTTTGTTTAGGGCTAGATACGATTGCTAATTAACATTTAAAAAAAATCTATGATTGAATTTGATAGTATTACGGATTATGTAAGCCCGGACAAGTCAAAACTTGCCACCGGAGAATGGCCGATACTTTGTTTTTGTAAATCAATGAATATTGACAAAAGATAAAACGCATCAAAACTCGGGAGTGGGGGCTCGTGACCTAGCTAATAATTATACCTAGGCGTGAAGTATTGAGAATTTTAAAAGCGTCATATCTTCGTCAATTTTGGTTTACGTAATAAAAGAAAAATATTTTTTAACACGGGTCAAATATTTTTAGATTATCTAACTGACGGACTAATTAGATTTTTTTGTCGTCTCGCCTATTCTCCGAAAGAGAAGAGAATCCACATGTCGCCATATTGCCATCAACTGAGCACAAATCCAAACTCATGACTGCTACTACGACATGTTTAATTGAGAATTTACAGAGTAACACTTTGCCCGAACCAGAACTTGAACCATATGGATCACACACTCACCTTTGCGACTCCTGAGGCCTCTGCCCTACCCGTAATGTTTGTATAAGTATCCACAATAAAATACATTTGAAAACAGCAATAATACTTTGATTAGGTACAAAAGTACGAGGCGGGTGGCGGGGGCTTTTTTCTTGAGAGTCTTCCAGCAGACCAGCAATAACGTTATGTTATTTGAATTCCACCATCGCAGGTAACACGCCGTGCCCCTGTTGGGAGAAGGTGGTACTGGAGAAGGATCCGGAAACTGGAGAGAACAAGCAGAAACTCATAAAGATGCGTCTTCCCACTAATGCGACCGTCGACGGCAAGCAATTCCTCGTCAGGGACTTCATTGTTTGTAAGAACATTTTTATTGACTTTGAGGTGGTGGAGAAGCGCACCTGGAAGAATATGGATTAGGCCTTTTCCCAGAAGGGAGATATTGAAAGCCATTCAATTTTTTTTTATTTCACAGACCAAGCTCTTTAAATATGATGAGCATCATCATTTTACCTCGTAGACTTGTGCTAGCTAATAAGGCATCCAATTCCAGCTAAAAAATGGTGTAGTGTATAACTTTAATAGCGTTATCTGATGCTATTCATGAATAGTGAAGGTGTTTCAGGCAGGGCTCTGAACCGGTTTAAAATGAGCGGTTAATTTCGGATTTTCGGTTGCACTTTACCGGTATTCACCTTTAACCTAAATCGATTTCGGTTTGGGGTCAATGACCGTAACCGGTTAAGAATTTTGACAGGTTTCCGAGCCCTGGTTTCAGGGCCTTAGCTCACCTCCTTGCGAAAATAATGAAGCGCACCCACTAAAGGAGTTCCACTGCGAAACATTACAAAATTATGTCGCGATTTGAGTAGCGGAAAATCATACGGTCAGTTGAATTGTAGCAATCGAAACAATGGCCGATTTCAGACCTCTTAGGTAAAATTTTCCACTGTACTACTACGCCGCCTATGCTAGTTACACACCGCTTCCTTGCTACGCAGTAATAACAAGCTACGCCGCGTTTCCTTGCTACGCGCTACGCCGCGTTTCCTTGCTACGCGCTACGCAACGCTTTCTTGCTACGCCATCTTCCTTTGCTACATTGCGTAACTGTGCTACGCAGCGTTCTCTTGCTACGTGGCTACGCCATCTTCCTTTGCTACATTGCGTAACTGCGCTACGCAACGTGCTCTTGCTACGTGGCTACGCCATCTTCCTTTGCTACATTGCGTAACTATGCTACGCAGCATTCTTTTGCTACGCGGTTACTTTCCCTTGCTACGTTTTTAGGGTTCCGTAGTCCTGACAAGGAACCCTTATAGTTTCGCCATGTCCGTCTGTCTGTCTGTCAGTCTGTCCGAGGTTTTGCTAAGAGACCGTAAGTACTAGAAAGCCGTAATTTTGTAGAGGTGTGCATATCAATAACGCCGACAAAGTGGTAATTTTTTTTTTTTTTAATATTTTAATTTTACTTTAAAAACTGAATGATTATGGAATGATTTTTTTTTCGTCGTCTACAATCGTGTGGGGTATCGTTGAATAGGTTATCGGGTATCGGCTTTTAAAATGACTGGTTGCTAATACTACTTTTCGATTTATTGCTCTATTTACGAAATATTAAACTTTAAAGTGCAAATTTTTGTTCCGGTAGGGCGTCCCCCCTAAAAGCTAAACTGCTGGCTTGAAAAATCAGGAACAATTTATGATGATAGTGAATTTCATGAACTTTAAAGGAAAATTATAGCGGTTAAGATAACTTTATTAGTTTACCAGTAATAGTCGTTAACTGGGTGTTGGATAATTTTGTACCAAATACAAAATCCTTAGAATAAATCCAATAAAGTGACTAAGATGAAGTACTTTGCTTGTTTATAACGGGTGAAGACTTGCATTGAAAAACAAAATCTAATATATAACGGGCTACTACGGAACCCTACACTGTGCGTGGCCCGACACGCACTTATCCGGTTTTTCTTTTTCAAACCGCCGCCGTACCTATTAGTCACTTTAATTAGCTACGAACTTGTATGTTACCACAGGCACACATAACCAAGGAATTGGATTTGTAGACTTTGTCACCGAGAAGTACAAGACTATCATAGACAACAAGAGATCTTGCGTCCTGTCCCTCACCGTACATCCGGAGAAGTGAGGCCTCTTTTTTATTTTATTACAAGCTTTAATTTATCTTGCCTTGTTATTTAGTTAGTTGTTATGTATTAATCAAATCTTGCAAATGAGTTTCAAAGCAGTTACCTATATTAAGCAGTTACATATATTAGTATAGATTCATGGGAATACACGTAGGCATACAGGTGTGCTGAGTAATGATTTAAATTACTGCTGTATGAAGAAACATGTCAATGTGCACCACCCACCCACACTGTGGGTAGCCCGCACGCTCGAGGCCTGTGTCTGTGAGACAGACTCTGTAAAAATAAATCTATACAATATTATAAAGAGGTTATAGGAACCTATTTGTTTCTAAGTTTGTATGTAGGGGATTATCTTCGGAACTACTGATCCGATTCCGAAAATTCTTTACTTAATGGGAAGCTGCATTATACCTGAGTGTACATTTAAAAAATTCCTGTGTCTTAATTTCCGTACAAAACGGGAGCGACGTCAGTCATTATTGCTGAAATGAACCTTTTTAGTGCGGTCAAATAATGTGTTTTTTTTCATTCTTTCTTCAACCTACCTCGATTCTAGTGGTCGACTGCGAAGCAAAACGTCCTGGGTTTCCCGGGTTGGACAAAGTGTCTTGGGCTTTTCCATCAGGAATTTCTCAGTAGGTACAAGCCACGGCAGCGTCTGGATTTGTGTCTGGTTGATGCAATAGGCTCCTACCCTATTACATGAGCCTTAAACATAACTAGCAATGATGGGGTGTATTATTAGGTACGCCTCTGTCTAACTCTTCGAGGATTACAGGCGTGATTTTGCTACGAACCTTTCTGGTGCGACCAAATAAACGTTTTTCTTTCTTTGTTTATACCACTCATAGACCCCTCCTGTGCTTGGGTTACAAAGACGGCCAGGTAGAGCTGTTCAACTTCCTGGAACACAAGCTGATCCGGCGGCTGGACCTGCGCCGCGTGTACGCGATCGTGGTGCCCCCTGACGACGACTCCATCAACTGCAACTATAACATCACCTTCCCCGAACTGTCCGTCACCTGCCTGCAGTACGCGCCGTCAGGTGACGTCAACTGATTGGTTTTAAAACATGCGTAGAGCTATGGTATTTGAAAACAATAAGGGACCTCCAAGAAAAGGTTATTTATAGAGATCCGACCAAGACTTTAATAGTAGAGTACGCAATGTTTGTCCGTAACTAGTCCGAGTCTGAAAGTAGACAAAGAAACAGTTAGGTAGAGGTGGGTATCCAGGGCTCAATTAACCAATGGGATAAGAGTGATGTACTTAACACGTGCTTCCTGTTTGCGCGTCGGTGTCGCCCCTTCCAGCCTGTATGCAAGTGCAAACAGAATGTAATAGATTATTTTACCCGCACCATATCGGTACCGACTCTTCTGGAAACCTGTATCTTTATGCAAGCATCATTAGTAATTTGCAGCATTATTAATAAGTCAGTAAACATTAAAACAAATTGGTTGTAGGTATGCACCTTTCCTGCGGCTTGAACACGGGCCAAATTCTGTTCTTCGACCCCATGAGCATAGACATCTTGACCCCGGAGCCTTTCTTCGACACCCGTGGCGCTATCGGCTATATGAGCTACAGTGTCGACTCTAAAAACATGGCCACTGCTGTAAGAAATGCTATATTATAATCTAAGCACACTTTACTAACAGACAGAATCAGAAGTCCATATGATGATCCCTCTGTGTGATGAAGTTGACCAAAGCGCGTATCCAGGGGGGGGGGGGGGGGGTTGGTTGATGCCATACAGGTCTTCGATTCTTTGTAAATGGTGCATGCCAATTTCCTCATGATGTTTTCCTACAGCGTTTCCAGAGTTTACAGAAAATGAAGTGTCAGCCCGGGTTTAGCCCCACAGCAACTCGTAATTCGAGGCCGCTACCCCTGGGGCGAGGTGGTCCAGTGTAACGGCTCTCAGATATATATCTTATAACTGGTAGCAGGTGGAACTAATAGAACAACTAAAAGGAGGAGGAGCTCGTGGGTAAAATAATAAAAACCGGTCAGGTCGATCTTCAGGTTCAGCCGCGCTTGCCTAGGTTGGTCCGTGGATGGGTGACCACCCATTACATACCGAGTTTTCTCCGTGCTTCGGAAAGCACGGTAAGCTTACGGTTGCGGCTGTCATTTGTAGATCTTTTACAGTATTAACAGGTTGTGGCTCGAAAGCCTGACAACCCAATAATAACTGGGTTGAGGAGGTCAGATAGGCAGTCGCTCCATGTAAAATCCTGGTATTCGGAAGCCGACTTTAATTTATTTTGGAAAAGGTTAGGCAGATAATGATCAGGTAGAACTGAAACTAAAGCAAACCTCCAATCGCAGGACGAAGACAGAACAGTTTGCGTTTACAAGTACAACTGCACATCGTACTGTTGGATGTTTGTCGGTAAACACCGTTCGCACTACAAGGAGATCACTGCCGTCACCTTCCTGCCCGCCAAGACCGCCAAGGGAGAGTACAAGCTGGTCTCGCTGGGCCTGGACCGCAGCATGGTGGAGTACGACATCGCGGCCAGCGGCGGAGGTAGGGGAAATGAAAACAGTTCATTATCATAGGCAACCTTGTTCCACACACTGCTGAGAGTAGACATCCTCCCTGGTCTACGTGAGTCTCAATCAGGTCCTACCTGCGATCTTGTGAATGTCATTCACCATCTGCCTGTTAGTCTGCCTTTATTAACAGATATACATACATAACATCACGCCTGTAATCTACAAAGGTTTAGGGACAGAGGTGTACCTAATAGAACACCCACTTTTCGCCAGTAATGTTAGATCATGATCTGTCAAATGAGCAATTTGGTCGTGACGCCATTGTTAAACTATTGTGTCTACTTCGTGGACAGATCATGGGTTAAAGTTCCATGTGATCGGGGGCGAGCCTATTGCCGTCAACCGGGCACAGATCCAGACTCAGTAGCTGCTACTGAGAAATTTCTCATGGAAAACCCCAGTAACGCTTTGCCCGACCCGGGAATCGAACCCAGGACCTCTTGTTTAGCAGTCGCGGTTGACCACTAGACCAACGTGGCAGTCAACAGATCAGATATATCTGATCTGTTGACAATCATTTTGGTAATCATTTTGAAATGCATTTTATCTCTGCAAAATGGCCTAGCAGTTTTTTGTCAGACGTAGGTCCCATTTTAGAACTGTATAACATAATTTGATAGCTACCCTTTTTCATCTATAGGTACCTACTTACGCTACGCCAAATCAAGTAAAAAAATTGGCATAATCAATACTAGATTACAAATCATTAGAAACTCTGACTTCAGAGCTATGTAATTTCAGGAGCCATTCTTCTATACGTAGGTAGTTAAATGCACGCACTCTTGCAGATTTTATGAGTAGCAGATACTGATGACATACAAGTTTTTAGGTATCCTCGAGATCGCGAGTCTGGACCGGGTGGACCAGACCGCGGTGCCTCTGACCGCCATAGTGTGGCCCACACCAGACCAAGTACTGCAGCGGCCTGAAGAATGCAGGTCTAATTTACCGACCATACTTCTGGCTACTGATGAGGTATTTGATTATCAGGATTCGATGTGAATGTTGAGGTGTAGTTTACTGGTTTTCGAATTGATTCACAAAGGCATAAAAGCGGTAGCTTCTATAAGACTTGAATAACTTAAATTGCTGTTGTCCTTATCACTAAAGAAATGCCTATACATATATTTTTGCACTGCTAGAATGTTAACTTTTAGCGATGAGCAGAGCGTTGCAATCCACCAGTGGTCGCCCCGAGTTACTAAAAGACGGCATTACTTTATCCATTATTGTCACACATTTGAAGGTGTCGTACATAAGTTTGCACTTGAGTTTTAGGTACTATAGGTTTCGTAATTGAAACAAGCAATTTTAATACATTGACTTGTCTGGAGCAAGTCCTATCAGTTCAATTCCACAGTTCAAGTACAAGATAGTGAACTACGAGACTACCATGACCCTCTCGACGGTGCTGGGTCCTCGATACGACCACCCCGTCAACAAGATGCAGTTGATCACCAGAACAGAGCAGGATGGGACCAGCAAGTATCTTCTGTTTCTCTGTAAGGACGTGGTCGGCTTGCAGAAGATGCCACTCGACGGCAATCCGTGGAAACATGTCGCGCTGCTGGCACATCCATCTAAGGTATCTAACAGGTTTGCTTTCAAGCAGACAAGTACCTAAACGATTCACTATGAAATCTAATGCCTACTTATGATCACCTAGATCATAAGTAGGCATTAGATTTCATAGTGAATCGTTTAGGTACTTGTCTAATCATCCGTCTTAGTCTAATCATATTTTTGCGCCAATACTAATCCTTTCTTGTTTTACACTTTTTAGTACATGAAAGTTTGTAACCTAAAAAATATATTTTATTTTATTTTATTTTACTATTTTTAGTCCTGTGTGGTCCTGTTCTAAAGAGTAAGACACTTTTTATGTATGAAATATTGTTTTTATTATTCTTTACAATAATACAAACATCTCACGTCACTCACGTCTCTAGACATAGGTACGATACAGTTACATATCAAATAAGTATCCCCAAATGAATTGGGATAAGGGCAAGAGAATGATGATGCCTTACCCCTCAAGAGGGCCTCGTGCGAGGCCGTGGGCGAGGGGAGCTACGTCACTGGTGTTACGTACGTGTTGCTTTAGCACTATTCATCTATTATATCGATGATTTGGAGACATCGACACTCGGAGTTTTTTTTTTTGTTTTTATTCACAGGAATCGAATCGTAGAATCGTGTAGATAATGTCCACCTTCAAACATAAGTATAGTCCGGACCATTAGGTACTTTACATGATTGATTATGTAAAAAAAATGTTTTCAGGTCTTACAAATGTGTTTCCGAGAAGATCTTGGAATTCTGTTCACAATCGGTGCTAAAGACACTATTCTCTCACAATGGTCCGTTCAATACAAGTGGGTACCTTATATTTTTCATAAAAGTTATATACTTAGGTCGTAGAGCCATAGGGCTATACTCGTACATATAAAAGTTTAAAGGTATTCGCGTAGCTAGCTAACTTGTATTTAGTTACGTTTAACTATTCAAGCTATGTACTCAGTATACTCACCAGATCTGTAGATGGGACAGCAAAACGAGGTGGAATAGAGCTGGATCCTTACTACTGCCTCGTGGACGATGGCCGCCCCGGCTGGCTCTTCCAGGAAATACGGGACCTGTTCTATTACATCCAGATCCTGTGCCAAGGGACCTTCTCCCCTGCCAGGAGACTGGTCAAGGATTACATACCCATTGACTCGCTGCCTGATCTGATGAGGGCTTTGGGATTCTTCCCATCGGAATATGAGGTAAGTGGTACCTACCTTTTGAGGTCGTACGTACCTACATCTGTGTGTTCGGACTGCCTTGTTGGTCAAGTGGTTACAAGCGCTACTGCTGAGCTTGAGATCCTGGGTACGATTCCCGGGTCGGGCAGTGTTTTTAAAATTTCCATAACATTTTCAGGTGGAAAACTTGATAGTCGAAGCAAAATACAAGGTGTATCTCAAGAAGCCGGTGACCGAGATTGGTTTTGACGAGTTTGTGAAGCTTTACCTGAACCACCGGCCGGCGTTCGGCGAGAGCTTCAAGCGCCTGCGCTCCGCTTTTCGCACCTTCGCTCAAATCACTCCTAATCAGGACTACTTCATGAGACGAGAAGATTTCATTGAAATGCTTAATACGAATGGTAAGACTGTGAACGCCAAAAGTACTTGAAGCTAACTTACTATCTTCAGGGGTTATTGCGTAACACAAATTCGGAATTGGATTCGTATTTAGTTCGCGTCGGGATGGGCGTGCGTAATGTACGTCTCACGACGGTTCTGATAATGTTCATGTTAATTTCTATACTTAATGCAGTTAACATTTGGAAAGAAGCCCGCCCTGAATTATTCTCATATTTCAATTTGCAAATTGTTGCATGGCCTTTAATGGTCCCATAGCTGGAACACAGGCCTCCACTCCATGAAAGGGAACGGGCTATATCCACCAAGCGGGCCCAGTAACGTTTTATTTCACCGTTTAAAAATGTAAAATAAATTACACAAAGTAATGCGCCTGCGTGGGTTCAAACCTACGACTTACTACTCGTAAGTCGGAGCCGCCACCCCTGCTCTCCATAATCCAAAGAAAAGGTTTCGTAACAAACTTTTCTTTTCTAGGTGAATTCTTCTCTCGCGAATTGTGTTGGTATTTGCTAACCATACTCTGCGGCCACAGCTTCGAAGATAGAGCACTTATGAATGAAGATGACTTCTCATTTTTACCTGAGGTACCACTTGCCTATTGTTCTTTTAATAACATTACCATGGGCAAGCATATTAAGGAGTGGTCGAAATATTCGACTTCATTATTTGACTAGACTTCGATTGACATCTTGGATTTGCAGTTGACAAAATATGGGAGACCTTTTTCAATTGGTAGTGAGATCTGGTAGTAGATACCTTATTATTAATTTTACTTTAGCAAGTCAGAAACTAATTACTATATTATTCTCTTTACAGATTATTAACTTCAGCCACTTTGTTACTGAAATAATTGGCATTCAAGAATTAGATAATGTGTCTCTTCTATCTGGAATAGAATCAATGGCTTCCTCACATACCATGTTGTCCCTTGATTCTGATGAAAAATTAACTTTATAAGTTATATATCTTTATTTCTTCTTATTATTTACTATAATATTATATTACATTAATATATGATACATTAAATTTACATTTACAATAATTTGTCGCATTATTTGATAAAAACAAAACATTCAGAATTCTATTACCTACATATTGGTGATTTGTGAACTGGAACACAATAATAATTCAATAATTAAAACTTAAATGGCATCAATCTCACACAGCAAAATTAATGTTTAAGCAAACTAATCGTTCAAAAAAATATTTTGAACACAGCATAGTTATATGATGGAAAATCTCAAAGTATTGGCAATAAAATTAATAATGAGTGGTCACCATGATAGCGCAAACATTAGCCCAAGCTTAAAAGAATACCTGAACTTCAGTTTTTATTACAATATTCAATCAATACACCTTTTAGTATAATTATGCTGTCACTAAAATAAAATGAATGCAGTTGGGCTTTTTCACTATAGAAGTAATGCTTGGCAAATCTTATCATATTTGCTATCAGAACAGAAAAACCACCAATGTGTAAGACTCTGCTTAGTGGTAATACTTAGTAGACTTGTCAATACATCATCCACAACAGGGTTTTGTACTCAGTCACATAGAGAAAGAAACTGTTGTACAAAAAATATTTCTGCTCTTCAACATGCAAATACAACTTCATGTGATAAATATCACATTTTTCAGACACCAATTCCAAACTCTATGTCTTAAAAAAATACATTAAATTAGTCATATTGCTAAAATTAATCTAATTAAGTCACATTTTATGAAACTGAAATATTTACATTAGAAGACCTTGAACTAGCAAAGTAAAATAAACTTATAAATTCAAATAAAATTACATCACTCTCGGTCATATTGACCAAAATTAATTAAGAACACATTTTTAAATGAATGGTCATAACTTTTCCAAAAGTAGACTTAATTCTGCCAAAATGTGTCAACCCAACATTTCTTATTAATTTAGTTAAATATGTCAAACTATCAAAATTTTAAGTGGTAAAATTACTATCCTGTAAAATCTCTACCACAAGCAAAACATAATTATAATTTATTTTGTCTGTTGGTACATTTTGGTAAAACTAAGGTCAATTAAAAAACTAAAACACTAACGCATTTGTAGCGATGAGTGGTGAATTGATACTAACTCCTTGAATGCACACTTATGAAATAAACTCACAGCACATACCAACAAGTCCTCAATGTTTGTTCAATGTAAGCACAGTCTAGTGTCGAAGACTTTATGTGTTGAGCAAGCCTCAATCAGTTTTTAACCGCTTGGCTGGTGTTGTGGTGCCGCTACTCTGAGAGTTTGAGTCTTCGGAGAAATTCATTGCTGTGGAGGTGAATTCTGTAGGCCCTTGGGAGTCACTCACTGTTGAGAAACCTGAAAAATAAAGATATTGTTCTTCAATAACTGTGGTCAGCTATATACTTCATCACATCACATCAGTTTCAAACACAAAGTGAATAATTTAAAAATTAAGCTACAGATTTCATAACATATGATTTGAACCCTGACCTACTTGCTTAGAATCGAAAATCCACCATCTTATAAAATTTAACCATTTTTTTACAATATTTTCGTGAGTATCGAGAGTTCTAATTATGCTAGGGATAAAATATTGTTTACTTTTACTCACATGTGTTGGAATCTTCAGCCATGCCGAAGTTGGAGTTGGAGGAGTCGTGCACCTTCTTCGGCGTCAATGTGTTCTCCTTATTATTCTCACGTTTAGCCGCGTGTTTCTTCTTTTGCTCATTAGTCGATATTGGAACCCATTTATAGATTTTCATAGTCGTTTCACCAATCGTCACCCATTTTTTCTCCCTAAAAATGGACACGGTAATAATTCATAGAATTTGCCAAATTACAGAAAATGTTTGCTACGAATGTCTTACTTACCAATGGCGAACTTTTTCCACAGCTTGCATGACTCTTTTGATATCATCTTTGACACGATTCCTAGTTTCCGCTCGGACAGAACGAGACATTTTACTTATTTATATTCGCTCTAAGTAAAAGAAATCTGTATCAACTTTCTATATTAGAACAGAATATTTGTTTATGAAAAAACTGAACTGAGTTCGCTCGGACAAGCGGCTTTCTTGCTCTATCTATTCATTCATCCGCCATTGACTTTTTGTAAAATCTGACATTTGGAATATGATACGTTTAGTTTTGCATTTAGAGTGTTAAACTGTGAAGTACTGTAATAATTTGTACTAATTGATTTGCTTGTCAGTTTTAAATTAAAAAAAAAAACAGTCGCCGCAAAGCACATTCATGAGAGGATACAATATTCTAAAGAGTTGTTCTTAAAATTAAATTATATACAAAATCTATTCTCAACGCAACAAAAATAATAAAACGTGTAAAAAAACTGTTTTTCACGTCTTGTTTCTGCAAAAATCTTAGTAATTTTTAAAGTTTAACTGGTTTGTTCATGGTATATCATGACTTTATTTAAACGAAAAAAAATCTTTATACTATTATAAAATGGATGTCGAAATGTTAACCATTTTATAGGCTTTCATTTATACTGTTTGTTCCTCTATAATGGAATCGAAGTAGTGATCACTAAACGTCTTTCCTTTCATAATCATACTTGCGTGTTATTGGTTGTAAGTAAAATCTACCCTATTTTATTGGTGGGACATCCAAAGTAAAATGCAATAGGAAACGGAACAATCATTGAAGATAGGAAAATCGAAAATTGAAAACAGGGAAATAAATTTATGAAAAAATTTATTGGTAATAATCTGCCGAAAATAATTTTAGTTATGGATTAACATGTTAATTAATATGCATTAATATTTAGGTAAGTTGTGCTTTTGATTCTCGCAGTGCAAAAGTGTAATATTTAGAAGATGGGCTGTATTTGTGAATTTTATCATGAATGAATTTTGACTTATATTTAGCGGCTGTCAGTTGTTTTACGTCTCATCGTATTAGAATTGGTTCATTCTAATTTATTTCTAATAAGATCGCTAAAGTGTGTACAAATTTTCACGCGGCTTGGACTTACAGGGATGCCCATCGATTGCGATGATGCAACGAGATGATAAGGTGCAAATTACATGCATTTGATAGCTTTCTATTGGTGTTTTGCTTTTTCGCACTTACTTCTTCTTTACCCTCAATGTTTCGTCCATACATGTGTTTGCTTTACTTAGTTTGATCACAAACATAACCTCAATGTGTGTAGCCACTTGATACCACCACCAGTACTTGCAAGCTCATACAATACAGTGTCAGAACCTGTGCTGCATGCTGTCTACACTATAGCCTATATCTGATCTTGTACTAAAACAAAAAAAATGCTTATCTACTGTCCCATGCTATCAATATTTTTGTCTCCTTTTTCTGTTATGAATTGAACTTGGGAACAGATTGATCACCGATTACTGATAATGGTTATGATCAATTTCTTACAGAACCTTGTACAATCATTAACATAAATTGTTTGTTTCAATGCTAGTGAACCTAACCAACAGAATTAATATAAAGTAAGCCATGGTATGGTCTGATGAATAAGTAGTACTTGATAATTACTTGTATAAATAACTGTAGATTTATTATGCAATTCAAATAAATATCTAAAGCTTCTCTTCCTAAATGTGCACAGGCTTTGTGTACAAAAAGCTGGTTCTACAAGTCAATGATAGCACTGTCACGTGATTTTTTTTATTTTCTTTGCACTTGTTTACGCCTTGTTATGTTTTTGTTGCAGTTTTACCGTGCATGTATTGTTAAAACTGTAGAAGTGATACAGTGACTTTATTGTTGGCTTGTCCGGCAAGGTCCACCTAACGACAACCGTGAATATTTCCTTCCCGTATGGCTGCGTATGTTAACCGTACGATATCAATGATGGCTGGCGACGGGCCCCACAACGTCGCGATGCTGAACAATGGTGCGGTCCGCGTGAATATGTCAAATGTGGACTCGCCGCTACAGATATTTGTGAGGGCCAAGAAGAAGATCAATGATATATTTGTTGAGATTGATGACTATGTCAAGGATGCTGTCACTTTTATGCATGGTGAGCTAATGACATTGTTTATTTTTGTTTTAATATGTAAGAATACTATCAATGATCTCTATAATAGAACATGATTGATTAGCTTGTAAATATTTGGTGCTGACTGTTTGTGCTGTACTTTAATGGAAATTCTAATGAATGCTGAACTAACTCTTTGGAACCAATAGCATAGAATTGCAATTCTTGACTAAAACCAGAACTATGTATCATTGTATTCTTAATATTTGTGTGTCAGAATTTAGTGGTATAAGTACTAAAGAGTTCTTCTCTGATCATATCCAATCTGGTAGCGGAAGGTCGATGATTTTATATCTGTCTCATAGTTTGTTGTCCTGTAACTCCTGTAAGGCTAATGACAACAATTGATAAGGATATAAATAAGGCACAAACATCCAGACATACACAGTTTAAGAGTAAATCCTACTAATATTATAAATGTGAAAGTTTGTGAGAATGGATGTGTGGATGTTTGTTACTCTTTCACGCATAAACGGCTGGACCGATTTGGATGAATTTTGGCACAGAGATAGTTTATAACCTGGATTAACACATAGGATACTTTTTATCCCGGTAGTAAGATCCCATGGGACAATTATCAAACTTCACGTGGGCGAAGCCGCTGGCAGAAGCTAGTTATAAATATTTGCACTGTGTTGATGGAACTGTACTGTCTTTTGTGTCTCGTCCAACATGCAACATAACACAGAACGCCCTAACACAGAAGCCTTGTACTAATTGTGTCAGTAAAATTGTGCTCTAATATCACAAGAGTTGACAACCAAATTCTCACATCAGACATTTAAATACTGGCCAGACAGTAAATGAAAAAGATAGCAAAAGTGAACGACATTAAACTTGTAAAAATTAAAATATTCACGAAAAATAAGTGCTACCGTAACTAATCTTATTGACAATTCAAATCTATTTTATCTGTAGAATATTATAATATCTATGACTGATCTATGAATGTCTTGTTAAGGTCGCGTGCCGACATACGGACGGCATTTTTGGATAGAGGTCATTATCATTAATTTTTAATTGGACTCTAGAGTCTATTGCGCCTAAAACTAGCGCGTCAGTGTTCTACGCATAAGGATCAATTTTTTTATATTGCCGCGGAATGGAATGGAATGGAAGCGAGTTTTTATAACGAAATTCTACAAAGCCTTCATAATTCAAAAAATCCTACGTTTTCCGGTTTATGCGCATTCTCGGGAATTCTTCCTCCATGCTTTCTAGATTTTATTATAAAAAATCGCTCCCGTTCCATTCCACGTCAACGTAAATTGAGCCTAATGGATTACGTGTCGTATATAACATTCGGTCGACATGCTTTGAAAACAATAATTTAATTTGGCTTTAAATTGAATTATAGTCCTTGAATCCTTGTCCTAGTTCTCTTTTCAACCTTGCCTTGACTTTTCAAGTACAATGTTGTCGTTGTTTGTCCAACCGCGGACCTTGAAACTTGGTGCTAGCAGTAGTTTAGTATTGGAACTTACAACCTAATCCCAGATAATAATACTTTAATAGCTTCTAACATACATCCAGGAAAGTGTGACACATTTATCTATGCTGTTTTTAGTAGTAAACAGTGGAATACAACTTTATCTAGAAAAATCCCCACTGCAGGCTGCTCACTAATTGATTTTATTTATTCGTGTTGAAAATTCCTATCATACCGAGTACCGATGTCTATGTTTACATGCGATCAAATAATAAATATTGATTATTGAGTTAGGTATTTATTTGTTTATTTACTAATTCTCTTATCAAATCATTAACATTTTAATAATATTAATGACGGCTCAAAAACCGTGCTACTCAAGTTGCATCGTATGCATTTAATATTGAGGAGAAGAGAAGAATGCATGACAATACCATTGATTTTATAATTATTTATTTTATACGCAGCAAAAAAACCTACTTATTTACGAAAATCTTGCTCTGTTCGCGACGCGGCAGCGGCGCACCGCAGTTTTTCAAATGTTACGAGTCAGTAGAGGTCCTAATAGAAAAGCTCGTCCAGGTTTTCTGCTTACCCTCAAACGTTAAACATACCCCCACGTGTACAAATGCGGTCAATTTATCTAGCAACATCATATTTCATATTTGAGAGTGATTGTTGTGTTGGCGTATTTCCAACTAAACTATAGCTTGTTTGTATACCCGTTACATAGTTGCATAACAACGTATTATGTTATGCGTGCTTATGTACTGAAGGTGTGAGGTGTACTGAGTGACTGACTCATCAGAATAAAACGGACGCGAGACGCCAGGCGGAACCAAGCGTTTTATATTACGGGATACGCGTGCCTACCCCGAATTATTACAGGCTAAATGATTCTGGCATTTTTTTGCCCCTTTTTCACTAACGTTAGAAGCGCGTCGTTAGAATTTCAACGCACTGCTTAGCGCTGAAAGTTGAAAATCCGACAGCGCTAATTAAGGCATTTATTATTTAGATGACACCTAGTTTTAAAGTAAAATTGGCAATTGTCTCAGCAGTTCTCCAAGCATGAGAAAATATTCAATGTTATACCTGTATTACCGTGTTTGATGATGTCAGATTAGTATACCGCGGAAATTGTAATCATACATAGTATTTATACGGGGCGACCGAATTGATTGTCGTAAACTTCTGAATCATCAGGAATACGTCTCCTATTAATATTTATTATGTATGACTATAAAATTATAATCTAAGTATATCTTGATGCTTTGCCCACCATCTCAATGCTATTAACAGACGACTCTCTATAACCAATAAAATATAGAGAACTGTTTATATTATTTTTATTAATTATTATATTGGCTACCATATATGTATAAGAAATTAATTATTGAATATAGACATAAATAACACAACGTCACCTAAAATATTTTTACCGAAAATATACCAAAAACCAGCTTATGGCTGCGTCTTCGCCCGCATGGAGTTAGATAATTTCCCATGGGATTGTACTACCAGGATAAAAAGTATCCTATGTGTTAATCCAGGTTATAAACGATGTGTGCCATATTTTTTCCGAATCCGGTCAGTAGTTTTTGCGTGAAAGAGTAACAATCATCCATCCATCCATCCTCACAAACTTTCGAATTCATAATATTAGTAGGACAGACAAGCTGGACAATACTGGACATTTCCAACATCCTAGCTGAGACCAGTGGTCAACATTTTTAACTTAATTTATCTGTTGCAGCGGTCACAGGCGAGAATGGAATCGCGACACCCCAGGACCTGGCTAACGTGGAGGCTTATATATCCAAGGTGCAGGCCATACGGGAAGTGCTCAAGCGAGATCACATGAAAGTCGCCTTCTTTGGTCGGTAAGCATATACATATTTCATCTAACTTCAAAACGATCAAATTAATAAAATCAGTAGGTGTGTAAAAGATCCTTAAAATTTCTTTCAATATTTTCGTACTTGTTGGCTAGATAATGTTGTGCTACCAATCATTAAAATTTGAATAATGGGTATTTCAAGGTGCTCAAATGGTAAACCTATTAATTTATTAGTTTAATTTATCATCGTCATTCTTCTGCCCTCAAGCAACTTATTTGAGGTTGGAGCAGCATATCTTCTTCTTTCATACTTCTCTATTTCTCGTCATCAGACACCTCCTTTCTTGCCATATCATCCTTGACACAGTCTGTCCATAGTTTCTTTGATCTTTGCTCTTCCTACCTATCCAGATTCATACTCGATTTATCTGTTTAATAATTCAAGGGTACAAAAAGTCTACCTGGCCTACCACGACTTTAAAGCGAGTATTATTTTAATCAGCTGCAGATCGGATGGAAAAGACTTCTTTTCGGCAATCGGCGCTGCAGATTGTTCGCGGTTCTATATTGCAGCTAAACATACTATTTCTTTCTGTTTCCAGGACAAGCAATGGTAAAAGCACAGTGATTAACGCCATGTTGCACGACAAAATCCTACCAAGCGGTATCGGGCACACCACCAACTGCTTCCTGCAAGTGGAGGGCTCCGACACCGACGAGTCCTTCTTACGGACCGAGGGGTCCGAGGAAAAGCTCAATGTGCAGGTGACTGTAGCTTCTATTTGTTGGGTGTTATGGTTTCATATTTTTGACGACCCGAATGGCGCAGCGGTAGTGAGGCTGCCTTACTTACTTAGGGTCCCGGGTTCGAATCCCGGTAGGAGCACATGTTTGTGTGATGAGCATGGACATTTGTTTCCTAGTCATGGATGTTTATATGTATGATAAGTATGTATTTACAAACAAAAAGTATCTATGTAGTATATCAACCATCTGGTGTTCACGACACAAGCCTCGTTGCTTAGTGTGGCACTAGATGGCGCTGTGTGTAATGTCCAGCTATATTTATTTATATTGCACCGTGTGACCGCCTTGATAGTAACGAGCGAGTTTTTATGCGTCTCCGTAAATTAGTTAATAATGGGGTTAAGGATGGGATGGAAAATAAAGCAGATTACATAAAATACGATGGTTTCTAGACCGTCGTCGGCCCCACACATCCTTGACAGGCTGTCGTTTCTTTCCCTATCTCATATTCTTTTTAGTAGAATATAATATTATTTATTTCCGTCCCGCAGTCTGTAAGCCAGTTGGGCCACGCACTATGCGCGTCGCGGCTGCAGGAGTGCTCGCTAGTGCACGTGTACTGGCCGCGCGAGCTGTGTGCCCTACTCCGCGATGACGTAGTACTAGTGGACAGTCCCGGCGTCGACGTCACGCCCAACCTGGACGAGTGGATCGACAAGTACTGCCTCGACGCCGACGTCTTCGTGCTGGTCGCGAACGCAGAGTCCACGCTCATGGTCACCGTGAGTAACGTGTAATATGTAACGTGTAATATGTAACGTGTAATATGTAACGTGTAATATGTAATGTGTAATATGTAACGTGTAATATGTAACGTGTAATATGTAACGTGTAACATGTAACGTGTCACGTGATACAACCTGGACGAGTGGATCGACAAGTACTATCTCAATAGGGAGGGCAATTGTGAAACTAATAGCTAGCATCATGGTTGAAAATCTGTTTTTTATTTCAAAATAACTTCTCCACATTGGTTAGATTGGCTTAGCTATAGTCACGCCATCTATACTGAGTTTTGATAGGCCTTCCCCAATAGAGACAAGTTTTCTTATAGAAGTAATTGAGTTGTAAAGTTGTAATATTTATTTTCTCATTCCAGGAAAAGAACTTCTTTCACAAAGTATCGACAAAAATATCGCAACCGAACATATTCATACTGAACAATAGATGGGACGCGTCCGCTTCCGAACCTGAGTACCTGGATCAAGTGAGTTCACATTCTAATATTTAAATGATACATGCTCAAAGTTCGTCGTGTCTGCTGCGGGTAGCCTTTTTTGTTGTAAAATTAACTGAAAATAATTAATGGTTTTGGGCGACTAACCACGTGATTGAATGAAGATACTTGAAACTTTGAGAGAATATTTTAAGTCATAATTACAGTCCCTATCATTTCATGGGGTAGTGAAGTTTCGCTTAACAAATTAAAAGCAACTTCGTATACGACTGTGACCACACTAAACGACACGAATCGGCTTGAGTCGATCAGAAAAAGCCAGAATATAGGGGTAAAATTGCATTTGCCTCGATTTAATAGGCTAGTTTCCACCATCATAAGTTGCAAATCTATTTAGTCCGTCAGTTAGAGCATTGGAAAATAATGGACACGTATTTTTGTTTTTGTAAATCAATGAATATTGACAAAGATTAAACGCAAACGCATCAAAACTCGGGAGTGGGGGCTCGTGACGTCAGAACGCACTAAAACGTATTGAGAATTTTACAAGCGTCGTATCTTAGTCAATTTTAGTTTATTCAATTTTGGTTTACGTAACAAAAGAAAAAATATGGGTCAGATATTTTTTGAAAATCTAACTGACGGACTAATTAGATTTTTTTCAGTACACAAGCCAATTCGGGCAAAGCGATTCGACACCGCGTTGGGTTACTCGCTTTTACTGCATGAACCGAAAGCTTTTTTCTGGTCGAACCAAACTGATTCTGCATTGATAAGTGTACTCCCTGAATCTGAATAAAGTTGTAGCTCCGGAGCTTGTTGTAACGTGGTTCTTGTGTGGCAGGTCCGCACGCAGCACGCGAACCGCTGCGTGGACTTCCTGTCGCGCGAGCTGCGCGTGTGCTCGCCCAAGGAGGCCGAGGAGCGCATCTTCTTCATCTCCGCCAAGGAGGCGCTGCTCACACGCATGCGCGAGAGGGAGAAGCCCGTCTCCTGTCAGTATCAAACATCCTAGTCAAGATAATTGAGTCGAATATGATAAATATTACGTGCTGCTTACTAATGGAGTAAGACGAGCTAGTCCGCCACTGAACAGCCACAACGGCGATCATCTCTTGCGATGATTCTGGTGTTTCTATGAAAGAACATAAATACGCATCCCAATTATCTTTAGAACAGAAAAAAAATATAATATTAAATTAGATCGTGAACTTGCAGCGCCGATCCTAGCCGAGGGTCACCAGGTGCGCTACTTCGAGTTCGTGGACTTCGAGCGCAAGTTCGAGGAGTGCATCAGCAAGTCAGCCGTGCGCACCAAGTTCGCGCAGCACTCGCGCCGCGGGAAGAACATCGCCGCCGAGGTTATGCAGGCTCTGGAACTGGTGAGGAACTTTATCATTATTATGAAGTCTATGGCTATTGGCTGCTTCAAAAAAGCCTCGTAGGTTTTAAAAAAAGTGAACCGTCGCGGGACGCCAGGTAGATGTGAAACAACGAAATTATTTTGTACAAGTAATATGCTCAAAAAAAAGTCAGTATAAAAAACAAAATAAAATAAAACAAAAAGTCTCGATTCACAAAAAGAAAATTTTTATGCTGGAATCGAACTCGAAGCCACGAGATTGTAACTCTGTGCCCCGAGACCAGCTGACTTGTTGTAAACCGTGTCGAATAATGTAGATTTTATGCTGCTTCAAACACGCGATTTTCATTTGTTTTTCCACGGCATGCGTCGTCGCTACGCTCGCCACGCGATTTTCATTTGTTTTTTTTTTGTTTACCCGCGCCTATAGATGTTTCATATCAAAAAACGACATTTACTTTGTTTAGTTATCGATACCTGTCTTTTGAGTTGCGCTAGCTAATTAATTTGATTTTTGTGAAGTTCTTAACTTTGAAATCCAAAAATAAGCCTGTTCAGGTCTTGAATCGTCATTTATCGTGATCTTCAACATTTTTTCTAGTGAAAAACGATACATGGTTCATTTGTTTTGTTTCGTAGAAAGAGATATTAGGGAAAGGGCAATGACCGTTATTGCGATCTTAACTGGCACCAACTATAGTTCATCATTATTTCTCGGTTATCTTTAAACGATTGAATAGTGGGCCTAAGATTTTCCCGTAATTTCCTGAAACACACAATAACACAAAAGCACGTAATGTTGTAGGTATACAACACGGCGTCGGACCAGAAGGCGGCGAAGGTGGAGAAGCAGCGCATCCTGCACGAGCAGCTGTCCGCCATCGAGGAACAGCTCACCACCATCACGCGCCAGATGAAGGACAAGATCAACCGCATGGTCGAGAGCGTCGAGCACAAGGTAACCAGTGGTCTCAAGCGCGACTGCTGACCATCATGTCCTGGGTTCGATTCCCGGGTCGGGCTAAGTTTTATTGGATTTTCCATCAGGAATAGGCTAGTTTCCATCATCAATAAATTACAAATCTATTTAGTCCGTCAGTTAAAGCATTGGAAAATAATGGACACGTATTTTTTGTTTTTGCAAATCAATGAATATTGACAAAGATAAAACGCATCAAAACTCGGGAGTGGGGGCTAGTGACGTCAGAACGCACTAAAAATTATACCACGGCGTGACGTATTAAGAATTTTGAAAGCGTCGCATCTTCGTCAATTTTGGTTTACGTAACAAAAGAAAAAATACGGGTCAAATATATTTTGATAATCTAACTGACGGACTAATTAGATTTTTTCAGTAGACAAGCCTATTTCTCAGTAGCAGTCACGAAGTCTGGATTTGTGCCCGGTTGATGGGAATAAGCTCGCCCTCTGTTGCATGGGACTTCCTCTGCCTAACACTTCGGTGATTACAGGCGTGATGATGTGTATTACTATCCCACTGCTGGGTAAAGAGTCTCACACAGAAGGGCATTGATCACCTAACTTGCTCAAAGTGGATTGGCGATTACAGGCTCATCTTAATTACAGTCCAGATTTCCGCGCAATGCCACACATTGCAAACTAAATTACCGTTTAAAATTGTGCTATAAAAAGTAGCGTTTTGAACGACGGGATATGGCTGTGCTATCTTGTTGGTTTATAGGTCTAAATATACCCCTACACATACTTGTATATCGTGTGTTTGCGTCACACCCACAGGCTTGAATATTTTGGCAAGCTCATAAAAGTCCGTAACGTGTCTCCCACCTTCCATCCAGGTTTCCTCGGTAGTACGTGAAGAGATCCGTGAGCTATCCGCCATAGTAAACGAGTTCCACCCTCCAATACGGCTTGTACGATCATCATTTATATTCCACAGTAGTAGTATTGTTGTATTTTACAAAAAAAAAGAGAATAATTCGTTTGAATTGCTCACCATTTTTCCAATCGATCTCCTCATTCTTATTCTAGAATTATTATATGTATAGATGACCACTTATTGGGGCCCGGCGATTTATTTATATTTTCATGGGATTTTTTACACGTATCAATTAACAGATTCATAGCGAAAGTTGCTTAGTATGATGGTTAGAATCAGCCCCTTGCAATTGCCATCTTCTATGTACGACTGTTACAAACACTCCAAATACGAAACCGATTTTGATTTCAAGGCAAGCCGGTATCCCATAATAAATGTGAGCCGTCACGGGACGCCTGGCTGATGTGAAACATCGAAATTATTTTGTAAAGTAATATGCATAAGAGAATAGATTACGACAGGAGCTAAATATGGCTTAATAAAAAAATAAAATATTACTATTTTTTCCCTGAAAATGATTATTTTAATTAAATACAAAAATTAAATAAAAACAAAATGACTCGATTCACAAAAAGAAAATCCTTAGGATGGGATCGAACTCGGAAGTCACGAGATTGTAACCCAGCGCTGTGTCCCGAGACCAGCTGGCTTGTTGTAAACCTTGGCGAATATGTAGATCTTATGCTGCTTCAACAGGTCGGCATTGTTCAGGCCGGGTTGACAACTTGACAGTTGACGACGCGTCGCCACGGCATGCGTCGTCACGCCATTTTTTGGTTTTATCCGCGCCTATAGATGTTTCACATCAAAAACGGCCTACCGCTTATGAAAATAGGCTCACCCCAAATCATTAAGATAACACCTGTGCCTGTGCTGTACTCTGCAGGTAATACTGTCATAATGTTTACTTTATATCACAGTTTTATCTCACCGTGTTGCGTGTACCAAATTACCAATCTCGCTGAACCTGGATGGTTCTTCTCCATAGGTAACGATCGCTTCAAACCGTGCACCTAGCTGCTCGTTTCATAAGTGGGCACTTATAATATGAAACGTGAGCAGCTAGGTACGAAGGTAAATGTGAATATTGAATTAGAAGTTGTCGGTAGGTATCGCTAACGCTAAGTCAGGAGATCCGGCGCTTGTCGGCGCTGGTGGACGAGTACGACACGCCGTTCCGTACGGAGCGCGCGCATCTGGAGCAGTACAAGCGCGCGCTGCACCGCCACGTGGAGGCCGGGCTCGGCTCGCGGCTCAAGAAGAGACTGTCCGCTGACATCGGGAATGAGATGGACCAGGCGCAGAAGGACATGGCCGGTATGTTGGAAGAAAAAGTAAAAAGACGGAATCTCATTAGAATTCCAAAAAAAAAATACCTCCCAATCTTTCTTCAGTTATTTGCTCACTTTTGGCGTAGACTTGTACGAGACTAAAAATGACATTCACATAACATTAGTTATGCGACGTTTGCAAGGCACTGTTCTAGTGCTGGTTTGTTGTTATCCTTCTCTCACGTCGCATTTCTAAATAGATGTATTTCTGAATCGTTTGCGTCTTGTCAAGGACGTATTCTAGAACTTTAGAAGTTAGGATAGCACCCGTAGCTACTCACACTTAGTACTCCTGACTTTGTCACGAGTTTCTTTGTAGTGTTATGTATTTAGGTCTTATCGGAAAAGAACTAAGGACATAAAGTTTTCCTGTATCCTAACAGACCGCATGTACAACATCCTGCCCATCCACAAGCGGGCCGCGGCCGCCAGCTACATCATCCCACACCAGCAGCCCTTCGAGGTGCTGTACCGGCTCAACTGCGACAACCTGTGCGCAGACTTCACCGAGGACCTGTCCTTCCGCTTCTCCTACGGCATCACCGCGCTCATCCAGCGCTTCCAGGGCAAGCATTCCAACAAGATCGCGCTCAAGAACCCGCCGCAGTACACGCAGGTAAGCTGTGTGTCGGGATATCTCATCAGTAAGATTATAAAGGGGTGTAAAATTCTTTATTAGCTCTGCTCACTTCCGTTATAAATACGGAAATCGTGAGTAAAAATTTATGCTCCTAGACCTAGAAGTTTAGGCTGGGCATTAATCTGTAAATGAGTGAAATTATTATTATTATTTTACTGTTAAATGTGACGCTCGTATGGTCTTAAGTGGATTATCTTCTGTCTGGCAGCATATATACTCGAACTTACATTTAAAGTTAAACACGCTTCTTGAAAACAGGCTCTTATTACACCAGTTTTAGGTTAAATTTCACGCGCTTTTTTTCGTCAAACTTTCCACAGTTCATTTTGTTTGCATCAAAACGTATTTATATGTACACGTTTTTATAATGTACTCTTAACGTTCCAGATCCCCCCGTCCGTGAGCTCGACCCCGTCGTCGCTGGAGGTAGCGCGGCCGGCCGGGCCGTCGCTGGGCAGCCACGTGGGGCTGTCGGCCGAGGAGTGGGGCCTGGTGTCCAAGTTCGCCGTCGGGGCGCTGACCTCGCAGGGCACTATGGGCGGCCTGCTGCTGTCGGGACTTGTGAGTACAACATGCGACCTCTGCGTGTATTTATGAAGGATGCTGAATTGCTGATGCGGTTTTTATTATCTGTAAATGAAAGCGCGCCTATAGTTGGTGCCAATTATTACAATTAAAAAAGCGGTCATTGACCCACCTACATTTATTATAGTTTGAAATCCAAAAATAAGCCTGTTCAAGTCTTGAATCGTCATCTATCGTGATCTTTTCACATTGAACATTGCACACAACAGTGAACATTTTTTCTAATGAAAAACTATACATGCTTCATTTTTTTTGTTTCGGTGGAAGAGATATTAGGGAAAGGGCAATGACCGCTATTGCGATCTTAACTGGCACCAACAATAGAACGAGTGGACTATGAACCCTACCAGTATATATAGGGAGTCGCACTGTAAGGAAGCGAGCGCGTATGTCCAAACAAATGAAATATCCAAACTCTTCAATTTTGCCTCATTGAATGAATCATTTGATGAATAAACTGGTGAAATAGTGCTAACTTTGTAAAATAATATGTTGTCAGCTCCTCAAGACAGTGGGCTGGCGTTTTGTGGCGGTGACCGGCGCCCTGTACGGAGCCCTGTACGCGTACGAGCGCCTGACGTGGACGGCGCGGGCGCAGCAGCGAGTGTTCAAGCAGCAGTACGTGGCGCACGCCAGCAAGAAGCTGCGCCTCATCGTCGACCTCACCTCCGCCAACTGCAGCCATCAAGTGCAGCAGTAAGTACCTCAGCAGCATTCAGCTGGCACATCCTCTGACTAGCCTAGCGAGTACCACATCGAGTGGTCTTACGCTTATTGCGTCCAGCGGTTTCCGTCGATGTTGACCAATTTATCTGTAACTGTGTCTAACTTATCACCTTTCTTTCTTCGGATGCAGAAATCAGAACTAAAATGAAATCCGCGGTGCACGTAACATGTTCCATGTCGGAACAAGACCGTTTATTTCGTGCACCCCGGATTCCGTATACAAGAAGCACCGTCTCTCGGGAATCTCAGACGCACCCTTGCATTGGGAAATAACTTTTATTTATTTAGTGAAGAGAGATAATGAAGAATGTTGTTGTCGATTTGGCTACTTTTCATAATGCCGAGGATGGACTTTTATTTTAATAAATGATATAATAATGATGATAAATTTAAATCTGTGATATGCAATAATGAAATATTTTTTTAATATGCCACGATTTAATTCCCAGGGAACTATCCACGATGTTCGCGCGCCTGTGCCGGCTGATTGACGAGGCGACGACGGAGATGGACGAGGAGCTGAGCGAGGTGAAGGAAGCCACCAAGATGTTGGAGCACGCGTCCACGTCGGCCAAGAAGTTGCGGAACAAAGCCAACTACCTGTCGCACGAGCTCGAGCTCTTCGACGACGCCTTCCTCAAGAACAACTAGAAGCACGGTCGATGAGGTAAGACAGAACAGAAACTCAGTCTTGATGCAGAAATGCCGATTCTCAACGTATCAATTTTACAGCAGTAGAACGGTGGCTTTACGAATCGGACTTCTGCTTCAAGATCAAACAGTGCTATACTTAAAAACTCGATTACTGACAAGTAAACAAGAAAAGAACACACACATTTACTAGCCACCAGTTTATTTTTAAAATGTATTGAACGCCAGCTCCATATATAGCAAAAAAAAAGTTTTTACAGAATGTTGCACAGCGCCACCTATCGTTTTTCAGTGGAAGCTGGCCCTGAATACACCTCATTGAAAACTGTAACATACCATAAGCCTAGGACTACACTGCTGGATTTCGCCCTCATGAGTGTTTAAATGAATAATGTTATCGATACTAATATTAAAAAGAGGAATGATTTTTATGTATCGATTAAACTTAAAAACTACTAGACCGATTTCAAAAAATATTTTCCCCCTAGGAAGCTACATTATCTCTGAGTAACATAGGCTATAAATTATATTGATATCATGCAAATTAGCCGAGATATCACAATTTTCGCGGACTTGGTCGCGGGCGAAGTGCTAGTGTTAATGTTGGTTTTGTTTATCCAGTGGAAGGTACAAGAAGCGTCTCCCGCCTCTCTCGGCCGGCACACGTGCAGCGGGTCCGCTGACAGCCGAGTGTGTGGCCCGTGCCGCCGGCGTGCGCGACTGTAGTTAAGTATTGTCTAGTATAAAGTTAAACATGAATGTTACGGATTTGTCTAACGTCCCTCTATAGCATGTTGTCGCCGTCACGCCGGCGCCACGGCTCCGGCACCCGCAGTCCATGACCCTCGGGCGACATGACAGCTGTAAGGTTCGCCACCGTCGACCTCTAGGAAGGTGAACACTTTTCATGTCAATGTAAAGTTGAATGATATACCTCTATTGTACATTAGAGCTTTTGTTGTTGTTTTAAAGTTATTTATCAGTTTTTATGTGTTGTATCGTAATGAAATCACGCGTAGACGATCGTCTAAAACTTGTTAATGACATTCATTTGTTGTATTGAATTTATTTTAGTTTTACATGGTTCCTGACGATTTATAATTTACTTTTAATGTTTACCTTCCCTTTATTAGATTAACGTCTAGGTGCTACCAAACGGATGTATCCAAATCGATATCTAACAAACGTAACGTTTGTAGGCACAAGTTGTATAAAATTGTTAAAACTGATGTAAATTCTACATGGAGAATATCTTATGAAATATTTACTATTTGTGTGTTTATCAACGCTATGTCTATACGCTTTGGCAAGTTCTCTGCAACATGTTGGTTATTTATAATGCGAGTGTTTACATAGTTATGGGTACTCATTAAAAATAAATTTAATCTACGAATCGATAGCGTCATCCTAACTGATTAGTTACCATTCACGACATTCTCCGCATCAAAGTTCCGCAATATCGACTATGCGGCCACCTTCATGATTTTATGATCTGTGATATTACTCATTTTTGTTTTTCAAAATTGTTTTTATCCATTGGCACACTACACAGCAACCTAGTGTATTGAAAATGGAGCATTTATTATGTGTATCGGCAACTCATGTATAAGCAAAAAATCTAATTAAAGTGTAGCATGGTCAACATTGCGGATTACAATGAAATTGTTTCAATATAAGGATTAATTTATTTATGATGTAGTGGCGAAGTGGAGTGTGGTTCTCGGCTGTTGTTATAATATAATGTTGTAGGCAAAGCTGTTATAATATTTTGCTACCCCCTCACCTCCCTTTGTTACATTGTCAGAGAAATGTCACCATATATTTTTCTATATCAATCAACAGGAGAATAAAATTATAGAGTAAATTAAAATATCTTAATTATTGCGTTAAATACATTTGACTAGATTTTGGAACTACCCTCACTTCTCTGACAGTGTAATGTTTTCTAACGTTTTGGCTATTTTTACATATTGTTATTATATATAGGAAAAATAAATGAATGTGCGTCGCTCCGGCGCCGTACGCATTAGTATCAGATTGGGAGGTACTCAGCATACTTGATGGTATGAATTGGACATTGGGAGCCATGCAACCATTTGATATTAAATAGATTTTGTTGTCCATTGTAATTAGTTATTGCGTTTTAATTAGGAGAATTTTCTTATGTAAATAAAACAAATAAAGGATTCCTTTATAATATAATGGTTTTATTTGTAGAAAAAAAATAATATTAACTCTGTGATCAGTTTAACAGTCAATAATTTCAAAAGAAAGTAACTACCATAATAAAAAAAATGCTTAATAGTTTCATTTGTAGAAAAATAATAACTATGATCAGTCTATTTTTATTCTAGTCTGTCAATAATTTCAAAAATAATAAAAAATAAAATGCTATTTAGGCGTTGTACAGGTAAAGATATCCATTATACTTAAATCGAACTTTTCCCTTATGGCCTGAGGTTTCGGTGTGTTCTAAAAGGGCAAAATAATAAACAAATCAAATAAAGCCAAAAAATAAATAAAAAACAAAAGTACATAAGGTGGGTAATCGCATCTTAGACGGCTTCCTCGCGAATTGGCGAGAAGAAGCACGCCATCGTGTGATGTGGAGGGAATGGGGGAGGCCTTTGTTCAGGAGATGGACAATACGGGCTAACTAAAAAAAAATACAGACCTACTGCTTAATTGGAACGGTACGTGAGGGCGTGGTGTCTCTCGGAACAGATATTCCTCCCGCACAGCACAACAAGCTCGGGCACTCACACTCTTAGCTAAACGGTAAGCTCATACCGAAGTTAGCTTGAGTGGGTCCAAAAAAAAAAGAAAATACATCAGTCTTACCAAAGCAGCATCTGCTTTGAATTTAGTCTTATCGAACCGCACAGCGGCTCCCTCTACTGTAAGCCCGTAATGCGCGCACGCCGCAGCCGCGTCATGGTCCGTACCGAAGCACAGCCACTGCGCAAGAGTCGCGCTGGGGACCGTGAGGCGCTTGTTGTTGTACGCGTGGCTCATCACATGGATGGCACGTCTGTAAGACAAATAAAAGTTTTCTGCAAGATGCACGTTATAAAATAAACTTGTTAGGCCGCTTTCACATTATAACGTTAGCAGCGCAACAGTAGCGCGGCAGAAGCACATGCCTTAACATTATAAGAACAGCCGCGGCGCAGGTTAGGTCACTTCATTTCAAATATGGATTCCAACAGGGAAATATTGTTGCTCCGGCGGCCGCGACGGCAGCGCGTCTGTCGCGCTGCTAAAGTCGCCTAAATGTGAACGCAGTCTTATACCTAAAAACTAAAGAGGTGGGGGACAACCTAGATGCGTATCGCGAGGGCTGGTTGCAGGTGGCCCGGCATAAAAACTCCTGAAAGGACTTGGGGGAGGCCTTTGCCCAGCAGTGGCATAGCATAAGCCCGCTTTCAAATTAGACGTTTTGTGTTGGACTGCTGTGGTGCCGAAGCGGTGCGTTTGTCGTACTGTGTACGTGCGGTTGTGATTTATCAAACAAAACAAACGTGCGGCAGCAGTCCGACATCAACCGTCGGGTGCTTTCAAATTAGACGGTTGTTGTCGGACTGCTGTCTTAACACCGCATATTAGCGAGACGACCTAGCAACTACAAACTAGTTATTTGTTTGAGAGAGATCGCGCCGGTGCCGCGGAGCAGAGGAGTGAACGGTCAGCAATCAACTATTCATAATTATTATGTATCTTTTTGACGTGCAACGACTTTAAAACAGTACCATACACAAGGTTCCATGTTAGAAAACTGGACCGTACCTAACGAATTGGGTTATATCGTCTGACATTAATAACTACAAAACTATTCATCTAGAAACATGAATTTAGTGTTATTATTTAGCGTATCTAATCAGCTCGCTGCTCAGACCTTGAGTTAGCATCGGGGCCGGGCGGGCGGCGGGGGAGGGGCAATGCGCTCTCGCTGGATTCTAATAAAAAAATAATTAAATATTATATTATTTTATAATAATACTGGGAAATGGCGTACTTAAAAAGTTTTGGATATGTGCACTGAATAAAAGCAAAATAACTTTTTGACCTTGCGTAATTTGTCGATATGACCTGTCAATAAGGTCCAGCCCTAGCATATTTCTAAGCTCAGTATTCAACACGTGCCTACAGTAGTCGCTTGCCCATCGGCGGCGGGACAGGTAGAATGTGAGTAGGGAAATATTTACCGTTGTAACGTTGGTAAGTAGGTAAATAAAGCACAGTATGACAGTGGACACAGCTTGTCCAACAGCCTACACACCCTTATGTAGTTGCCGTGAAGATTTGCTATTGCTATTTTGTAAGCTAGTTGAATTTTCGTGTCTCTGAAAAAAAAGGAAATTAAAAATTAAAACGAAATAATAATAGAGTAGAGCTCTTCTAAAAGAGCTTGTTCAGATTCTACCAACATACCTATTTCTACCACGATGCAGATGTTCTATGTTACCATTGGGAGAGTACGGGGCCAGTGTAATTGCACATGCGATGTTCTGGCTTCGTCTCAAGCATTACTATTCACTTGCTCTAGTATTATTGCAGATTTCCATAGGCGGCAAAGGCCACCAGTCTACACAAATCAAAGAAAAAAAAAACAACTTAAAATTATCAAAAAAGTTCTTGCTCACCTCTTTAATTCTTTAGACAAATTGACATATCTGTATAGTGGATTTAAATCGTCTAGATTGCACAATATGAACAGGCTTTCCACCAGCACTTGGTCATTCACAAGTTTATTTTTCTTAGCCTTGTCATTTAGATCTAGGTTTGAGAGGAAACTAGTTAGGTGGTCTATTTTCCCTCGCGCTTTGGCTATGGTGTCACGACATGAGAGGTACCATTTTATACATTCCAGTAAATAATTTTTGTTGAGAACTGGGTCGTAGTCCTTTAGGTGAAGGTTTGACAACCTGAAATAGATTTTTTACAAATTCTAAATGGGTAAAGTATGGAGTGATTGCTTATAGAATACACCCTGATTTTTTAAATTAAAAATATTAAATGTCAATGTCAAACAAAATGTCTTAAAACAATAATGACACCCATAAAAATATTAAAAACAGGAGTAGTGGCAAGGGGGGACAATGTTTGTGTCCACTTGTTGTAACTTTTGTGTAGTTTATTACCCGGCTGCTGCGGCGAAGTACAAAAGGAGGGTTAAGTGTTTGACCTGTGTGTGTGTATGTCACCGTAAAATTGTAAATACCGTTAGATTATAATCTATCGCGATTGTAAACTGTCGAAAGATTGAGAAACGTAACATACTGATTAGCTTACAATTTAACGCATTATTTTTCGGTAGATTATAAGCTATCAAAGTGAAACCGTCAAATAGTGAAATGGCATGGGACGGAACGCACCTCGCATGATGATTGGTTGAACGTCATGTGCCCCGCGCCGCCATATTTGTTTGTTAAGTGTTTTGGTGATTATAAATTGATTTCTCGTTGGAAATAACTCACAGCTTTAGAATTATTAATTATGAAAATGTGGTGGAAGTAAAATTAATCTGTGATTAACCAAAGAAGTGCAGTTTGAATGATAAATAAGTTAGTGTTAGTCACGAACAGCCAAACATAGCCTTAGGGCAAGTTACGACGGAACTCTGCGAACAGAGAAGTGAGGCCGGTTTCGTGTAAACATGTTGTGCATTTATTGAGGCATAGTTTAATTGTAGTTTGATGTAAGTGTGTGCGTGTGAGCGTGTACGAACAGAGCGAGACGTAATTTGCGCTGGCCTCACTTTATTGTTCGCAGCGCTATGTCTTGGTTTGAGACGCGTGAACCTATGTAATCTCATTTGATAATATTTACAATATCGGATATTGAGCCTGTCCATCAATAAAACTCAGAAATATCAGTTATTGTTAATCCCTGTGTTTCATTCCCAACTCTATGGACACAGAACGGCCTACTGTAAAACCGAGCAATCAGGGACAGTTGACAATTAAACGCGCGACAGATTGTGATTTATCAGTTTCACTTCGATAGTTTAGTCTACTGAAATATAATGCGTTAAATTGTAAACAGTATGTTATGGTTTAAAATCGCGCGAGGTAGATTATAATCTAACGAACGGTATTTACAATTTTACGGTGACATTATTATGTCCGTTTCTTTGTAACTCAACGTATGAACGAATTTAGATAAATTACACTCACTGGTTACGTTTTTTTTTATCTATGTTCAGCTATATCTTCGCCAATTGTGAACCGATTTTGATAATTCTTTTTTGGTTTGGAAGAATTGTATTCCGCGGTGGTCCCATTTTAAGTTTGGTGTAAATCTGATGCTGATCTTCGGAGATTAGTTCATGGAAATCGTACCATATAATGGGGGTTGCCTTGCATCAAATAATGTAGTTCTGATTTTTTTGTATGTTGTAGGTATGTGATGAAGTATTTATGTCAAATGAAAAAAAAAACTGAATCAATAAACAAAAAAAAAAATGACGAATTGATAACCTCCTCTTTTTGGAAGTCGGTTAAATATTAAAAAATATTGAAAAACCGGCCAAGAGCGAGTCGGACTCGCGTACCGAGGGTTCCGTGCAACTTTTTAAAGGACAAACTTAACTTTGCTGTTCGATCCCCAGAAACGGCTATTGCACCAACCGCAAATGATGTGTTTTATAGTAAAATCGCTTTTTTTTTTGTTATTAAACTACATATTTACGGTTCTCGCCAAAACGGGAACTACCATATAGGTTTGCGGCCCAAAACTAGGCAGGGTAAGAGTACTTCCGGTTGACCTAGAATTGACAATTTGGTTAAAAGAAAGGTCTTACAGCACAAGTAAAGGAAAATACCGAAAACTAAAAAAAGTTGAAAATTAAGGTAAATTTTGGTAAGTACTTACAAGTTTACGCGAAAATCTAAATTTGCCCATATCTTTTTATCGTGTTGACTCAGGACCTTGATTTTTTTTACAGTCCCAAAGTAAAGTCAAAGCCCCAGGGCCAGATGGCATTGAAAGTGAAAAATCCTATTAATGGCAAAAAAATGTCCTGTTACCAGTAATCACGAAACAATGGACCCAAACTAATACAGTATTGTTATATAAAAAAGGTGATAAACTTAATATAGGTAATTATCGCCCGATCAGCCTTATGTCCAACTTATACAAAATATTTGCGAAAATACTGCTAGGAAGACTGGAAAGAAAATTAGACGACAACCAACCAGACGAGCAAGCAGGTTTTCGTACATGTAACGAGGGAGATCATAGAAAAATCCGATGAATACAACAATTATATTACATGGCATATATAGATTACAGCAAGGCCTTCGACTCTTTATTTCACAATAAAATATAGGAGGCTCTAAAAGAACAAGGTGTCGAAAGCAAGTACATAAGGATACTGAGGAAGATATACAAGGAAAGTACAGCATGCATACAGTTACATTACAAAAGAAAGGAAAACCATTTAGCATACAAAAGGGTGTGCGACAAGGCGACCCGTTATCCCCAAAACTTTTTCTGCAGTCCTCGAAATGATATTCAGAAGACTAATTTGGGACGCATATGGAATCGACATCGATGGAACCTGGTTAACACATTTAAGATTTGCAGACGACATAATTCTCTTAGCAAAAACCCCACACGAACTGAATGTCATGGCAAATGATCTGGCATTAGAAAGTCACACGGTGGGATTAAAAATGAACATGGAGAAAACGAAAGTAATGACTAACGGACCTAAGATTGAAACCACCAGGTTTGGCCGAAACGAGATAGAATACATCTATCTAGGCCAAATTATCTCACCCACACACAACATTGAAAAAGAAATCAACAGGAGAATAGCAAACGGATGAAAGATGAAGAACTGCACATATTGATTAAATCTAAAGTATACAACACATGCTTTCTCCCCGTATTGATATACGGAACTCAAACATGGGACTAAATTGAACAGTAAGAAATTAAACATTTGCCAGCACTTGATGGAGAGAAGCATGATGGGAATCAAGAAACAAGATTGAGTCAGGTTAGAAGACATCTGGAAAAACACAAAAGTTCGGGACATAGCAACAAATGTCAGGAAACTAAAATGGAAATAGGCTGGGCATATGAGTAGAGGGAAGGAGAAGTGGAGCAAGAAGATCACAGAATGGTACCCCAGGAATGGCATTAGAAGGAGGCGAAGACCCCGCCAAAGATGGGAGGACGACCTGGCCAAATTCGCAGGAGTGACCTGGAGCCGGGTTGCCCAGGACGGAAATGAGTGGAAAAGGTTGGAGGAGGCCTTTGCCGATTGGCAATCAGCAGAAGACATTTAATTAATAAAATAAATAAAATAAGTATTAAAGGAATTGTATTACATACTGTTGAATAAATGGCTTTATTATTATTATTATAATTGGGCCTTTAGATCTCAGTATCTGGTATAAATTTCAAACTGCTAGGCCCACCCGTTCCTGAGAAAATCGGTGGTGACAGACAGACAAGAAAGTGATCTTATAAGGGTTCCTTTTTTACCTTTTGAGGTACGGAATATATAAATATTGTGGAGTTCGCAACTTTTTATTTCTTCCTTTATCATCAAGTGGGGTATCAAAATGGATGGTTTCAAAAGGTGGTTACACATAACCTCCTCCGTTTTTTTTGTCGTTGGTTAAAAAGTATATGCAACTTGAAGTGCCAAAACGAATAAAAAAGAGAAAAATCGTTTAAACTAAAAAACACTTTAATCGTCTGCAAAATCTTTTACGTTACTCAAATAAAAAAAGTTTTATTTATTTGGCTCACCAACAATTGAATACACTGCTACAAAGTAGTTTTAGTTTTTAGTAGTATTTTGTTGTAGCAGGGTTCCAATACATCGGCACATCTCCATCTTTTTATATCTATGATCCCACCATTTCATTGAGCTGAATCAGCAAAATTTTGAAAAAGTCTTTTAGAAAAATATCCATAAAAACACTTACTTATAGCCGTAGTAAACATAAAACCTAATCATAGGCTCAAGAAGAGAAGCACACTCTTCAGGAGGTAGCCGCTGTATGGTAACCTCCTGTCTCACAGCTCTCAGGCGGTCATTCACATAGTCGTACACCACAAAGGCGGGCACATCTACTCTTCTAGTGATACTGGAACATTATATTGTTGTATGTCAGGAAGAAAATCTAGTTATCTAAAGCATAATCAGCATTTATAACACTTCGCAATTGGTTCATTATATAGAATACAGGTTAACAAAAAAAAGGAAATATTTGAAAACAAACATCTACGGGACGCTGCTGGCACTAAGATTAGGTGGTCCTGCATAGTCATCCATACAGTGTTAGAAAAATGTACTTATTAGAATAACATTATTACACAACAATAAAAGTTATTTAATGAAATTGAGATGAACAGTCTTACTCTAACAGCAGATACTGTACAGTGTCGGTGAGCACTGAGTAGGGCCGCAACAGATGTGGAACAGCCATGTTGGTGGCTGCTGCAGAGCGGCTGTAGCTCTTCACCAGCTTCCGGCCACTGTCCCACACTTCTAGCACATGGACTAGATGCTCCACCTCACGCCTTGACAAATTAAACAAATTTACAGGCACTACCCTTTATTACTACTCCTTCTTATGAAGAAGAGGTGTTGAGGTGGGTTATCAGAAGATCTTAGAAATATTGTAAGCATGTGCGGTGCGGTAGACTACCTAGTAATTGTATCAGTCACAAAACACCTTTTGTTATTCTGTTTATAATATTGTTTACCTTAGTAAAATATACAAAACAAATAAACAAAACCACAGTAACAAAACCCGTATTTTGCAGAAAATAAAAAAAACAAAGATATTTAACAAACTTCTACCCAAGATTTATCTACTTTATTAAAAATCAATTTAAGTATACGTACAATTTGACTTCTTCTTCAGGACACATAGAATAACAGGTGCCCGTAATACGGTCTGGATTCTGTGTATCTTCACTTTCAATATTTTTACAAAAGAAATCAAAATAGGAAGACATCATTTTAGTTTGTTTTATCTGAATCATTAATTCAACTTGCACCGCCAGCCGGTTTCGTTATGTTTTCACTGTTTTCTTTCAGATTTCAAGGGTTTCCGTTTTACGAGTGACACTGACAGTGACAGTGCCAAGTTTTTTTTTTTCTGGCTACGCACGGTTTGTGCATTTAGGCATTTGTCATGTTATTTAGTAAGAGACAAAGGTAGGGAAACAGGAATTTATAAATTTTATCTAAAACTGAATTTGGGATATAGGATCAGTAGGATTATTTCTAATTAATGATGAGATACAATAAATTGACGAAAAATCCGTTCATGAATGGAGGTCTCCATCTTACCAAACCCAGCCCTACCAAACCACGGCTTTTCCGGAACGTCAGGTTGAATTAATGAAAAATAATAGCCCTTCGATTTGCTACTGAAGCTTCAAGTCACAAGATCAGTGCTAAAATTTACTTAGAATTAAACTTTTAATTAATTCTTTTTTATTTTCAGGTAAATATCATCCATTGCCACATAACATTGATAACCAAAAAGATACACACAATTTAAAAATAATCAAATTGAATAATACACAATAACATCAGAACATATAACAAAATTAAATCAGTTAAAAAATTAAAATAAAGTAAAATACAATATAATCAGAATAAATCAAATAGAATCAATTATATCCAAATAAAACAAATTAAAATGGAACTAAGTCTCTACGCTGCACCGCATCACCGGCGAGATTATTATACTTTTTGTCGGCGAGTGTATCCGCAGTGCCAAGTTGTCACCACAGATTGACAATGTCAAAAACTAAGTTGGTGCATGGAACTACAAAGTACTACACATTTTTACAGTTGCTGGGCAAAAAAGTCTGACGCGGTGGCAGTTGGAACTGCATATTTCCTACCTGGCAATACCGCGTTTTCTGTCAAACTCGGCAATGTCCAAGGAACTTATATAATAACTGGAATGAGGACGGGCAACCCAAAAACGTTCCAAGCGAGATAGCTTCGAGAGAGGATGTTATCTCTTTCTAATAGGGTGTCCAATAATCATACTAACTCGAGACAGTTACAGACTACTGTCATTTTATTATCTAATGATGATCTGCAAATCAATAACATTCTAGGCGAGATAGCTACAAGAGTGGACGTCATTAACTTTTTATGTTAACTTATTACCTATAACTTAAATATGTCCGTACAGTCCAGTTGCACACTATCCATTTTGCAACCTGTCTATCCAGATGACTTTTGTATTCGGAGATTCGAGGACTCCGTTAATATTATAGATTTTTACAGACATAGAAAATCGCATATTCGTGCTATGACTGTTTACCTAAAATGCCAATATTTATTTTATCTTCCGATACCATTCATTTTCAATTGCAGCTCGCCAAATGGATTCTTTTGCTGGAGAAGCATGGAACAATCCTTAGGACTGGCATGGCACGGCACGGTGCGGCGGACTCTTTTCTTTTCAATATTTCTATTTAAAAAGCAAACTAGTTACTACCGACACCATGTGCGATGTTTCTAATTTATAAAATAAAAATATACTTTTGATTACTAAGTACGACAACGATGTTCGAAACTTTGAATTTACTTACTTAATTTAATTGGATATTTCCCGTTTGTCAATCTAAAACATTGGTAACTCTAGTCGTAATAAACAACCAAAGTTAAAAAACTTACCTGAAAAACGAAATTCCACATCCAGCATACCCCTCACTACTACCCCTTCACACAACACAATTTTACCATATTTAAAGCGGACTATTTCACTTAAATACAATAAAAAGCACATATTTGACTTCAACGCGAAAGTATATCGGCCATATTGTTTACATCGGTGACAAGGCAAGACAGAGACACCATCCACCAATATCGGTTTCTCGCTCGGAACGTTTCTTTTCTATTGAATCCATTGTACAAATTGAAACTTTTGAGATAGTTTTTTTTATTTTTTTAGCATTTTGTTCGTACTCATTCCAGTTAGTATATAAGTTCCTTGGCAATGTCATTGGCTTGTCACTGCTCAGGGTTGCAAGAAAGTCGCTAAAGTATATACTAAGTCTATGCTAACAACGCTCTCATTTTTTTCTATACTCTATTTTGCATAAAGAACGCTTTCACATCCTGTACTTTTTTTACATCAATCGATAGAGGCAATCATATGGATCAAATCTTTCTAACAAACATGATAAATTAAGTGAAGGGAAAATCATGAAATCTAAAGAACAGATATAAATTCAATAAGTTTAAGCACTTTTTTCACTATGCAGGGTTTTTTCGGCCACCTGACTCTTACGCGCCAATTCCCTCATTCGTCTCAACAGTGATTTACAAACACGCAACTAAGCTGTTATCTGATGCCCAACACGGTTTTCGACCGGGTCGCTCCGTAAACTCGAATTTGCTCATCCATGTTGACTACATTTATCCAGTAGCTTGGACACCGGGAGGCAGGTCGACACTCTATATTTTGATTTCCGAAAATAGATAGAGTTGACAACGATGTACTCTTGACAAAACTAGAGGCCATAGGTTTCTCGTTCGGATTTCTCAGCTTCTTTGCCGACTACCTGCGAGATCGCAAGCACTTTGACAGACATGGTTGCTTTAATTCTAAGCTTTACAACACCCGCTCGGGCGTGAGCCAAGGATCCGTGTTGGGACCGCCTCTGTTCCTGATCATGATTAATGATTTGGTAACAGAGGTTAAGTTTGCCAGGTGCTTGCTATACGCCGACGATCTAAAACTGGTTGCACAAATCCGATCGGACGAGGACTGTAAACTCCTACAAAGGGACATTGATGCCGTTTATATGTGGAATAGTGCAAGTAAACTTTCTTTCAACACAAGCAAGTGCCACGTCATGACATACGGTAAAAGGTTGCGACCAATCCTTTTCAACTACAGATTGGGTGGCGACGTAATTTCTCGAGTCACCAACGTTGAGGATTTGGGAGTGACGTTTGACCGCTGTCTGACATTTAAAGACCACATTTCTACCCTCGCGAAGGAATCCTTCAGGCGTTTGGGCTTTGTGATGCGAAACGCTCGTGACTTCCGCAATCCTAATGTTCTTCGATTACTATACACCACTCTGGTTCGAAGCAAACTTGAGTCTAGTGCCCGTGTTGGGCACCCTTACACCGCTGCCCCAACACTGATGCTCGAAAAGGTGCAGAAAACGTTTTTAAGATGGTTTTTCCAAAGGTTATATTTCTATTTCCCCTTCATGTACCCTACCAACTATCTGTTAGGAGTGTTGGGCTTTAACTCCTTGGAGGGGAGAAGAGGTACTGAGCGGCTCACGGTAGCTTGTAAGATCCTACGGGGACTAATCGACTGCCGTGAGCTCCACAGCCTTTTCTGCCGCCTATTTGTTCCCGACAAATATATCGGACACCGCCAGTGCCGCCGCGCCGGCACAATCTGTTCGCCCCACCGTCATCTAAAACTATCGCCAGAGCTGAATCTCCGGTATGTCGTACTCTTAAGACGCTCAACGCCCTCCTGATTGCCAACCCTGAATGTGATGTGTTTGCGGATGAATGGAGTAAGGTTATGCGAACATGTCTGATGTTCTGTGAGAGAAAGTATGCAAGAGTGTCCACTGTTCTGTGTTAGTATTAGAGTAATTTAATTCAAATCATTGAAAGGTGTCAACTGGAAGATTTTACTTTTGTTTTGTTAATTATTGTTTCTATGTTAATTATTGTAATTGGTGTTTACCGTTTTAATTAACTATAAATAAATAAACAGTTGCGACAGATTTTGGTCGCCTAATTCCACTTCACTGGCCAGTTTCTGGAATTGTCGCTCCTCGGACTCTTCGTACACAGCTAGAAGTCTTTCCTTAGTCTATATTTATTGGTTTCAGGCGGTGAAATTATTATGTCGGCTACCTGACTTACTGCGTCTTTGCCGTGCTTGGAAACTACTCCGTATTTTGCTTCGTCGCCCTGCTTTTGTGGGGCCATCATTGTCTCGAACTGAGCGAACCACACTCTGGGCATCTCAATCCAAAAATCCGGTATCTTAGAGGAAATTCCCAGTGCTGCTATTTCGGCTTTACTGATGTCTGTCGCTCCGCATGTTGGCGTTCCACTTCCACAACTGCCGCTTGAGTTCATGTCTTCGGTAACTAATGTGCCTCTTGAAAACTAAACCAGGGAGATCCGCTTGTGGAAGGCTGATAAGGCTGTGCAGTGCAGTTACCACGACATGGGATTATCACAAGAAACCAATTTTAAATCGATTTTAAATCGCGGCGCGCGTTACTTCAGTTCAATATCGGGGTCACCAGATGTAAGTGGACCTACTGAGTACGTATTTATTGGGTGTTGTGAGTCCTTTAAAAAAAAACAACTTATTTCGCATTGCAATTGTTGACCTACATACAAGTCCTTGATGACGATGCACCACACTTGGCTTTGATGATGAAGCTGGAAGGTGCCCATAGGATCTCCGTAATAATACGACGTAACCGCATCGAGTTTCGGCTCGTTTGATTCGTCTTGAAGAGTACTTTGGTCCGAAATGAGTTTAATAAATACTTTTTCTTTCTTTGTATTTTGTTTAGATAATGTGTGCTCAAAACATCACATTGTGTGCGTACTACGAATTACTACGGAAAAACGCCGCAGTAAATGTAGTAAATGCCGAATAATAAATGCTAAAAAGTTAAAATTAAATAAGTAACTAAAACGTAAAAAAAATTATTAAAAGTAAAAAACTTTTAAAAAACAAGGTTTTTTTCAAATGCCCTAAAAAGAATTAAATAAACTTTTCCTTTAAAACTTTCAACTTAAAACGATATTACAATTTATATGATATAAAAGCTTGTCAAGCAAACAAGCATTTATTGAAATGCGTTAGCGCATTTTAAGCTTGTTTTAAAAAAAGTTTTACTTTAATTTTTTTCTGCTTCTGGATTGGCACTCCTATTGGTTTTTCGCATGATCGACCGGTATAGACAGAGGCTGATCTAAATTAGGAGCCCCTTGCCCCGAGTAGGCAATTTTAGCATGCATACGTCGCAGGACACGCCGTATGACATAAAGGCGAGCCGGATTGCAAAACGTCGCTCTCCGTCGTCGCGTCGTTTCTTCTTGCTGACAATACGGCTAAACGTTGGACGCCGTTTTCGCGAACGTATCGCCACCACAATCCGGCTGAACGTGAGGATGCCGCATTACAGTCATGTAATGCGGCGTCCTCACGTTAAAAAAACACAAATAATTAAAAACGTCGCCATTAGGCGACGTTTTTCAATCCGGCGCGCCACTATGTAATACGGCGTGTTATACCAATTGGCTGCGACACATACACAAGGTTGCAAAAAAATGGAGCATGTTGACATATTATTATTCATATTATTAGCTTATGCCCGCGACTTCGCCCCCGTGAATGTCGTTTTTCGCGACCAAAAGTAAAGCTCCCAGACGGCTTATTTTTTTCCGACAACTAAATAAATAAAAACAATAATATAAATATCACTAGACATTACACACAGCACTATCTAGTGCCACACTAAGCAACGAGGCTTGTGTCGTGGACACCAGATAGTTGATATACTACACAGATACTTTTTGTTTCCTACTTTCTCTTGGTTCTTTACATTGTCTATTATATGTAAGTCGACCAAGTAACTCCATGAGGCGTTTTCAGGGCCAGCTTCCAAAGAAAAATTATAGATGTTGCTGTGCAAGAAGTCGAGTGTATTTTAGGTAGATTTCGTCAGAAAAAAAAATGAAAAAAATAAATCTACCTATTCGTCTTCCACCTAAAGTCGAGTTATCCGAAAATTTCACCATAGTGGGTCTAGTTATGACCTCTAGAGCCCAAATCAACCGCCGGTTAACGGTATGTATGTGGGGCGCCAAGCAAAATTTAGCCACACTCTACAGGTCGCAATTATGCACCGATTGCTTTCAAACTTGGCCAAAAAATCGAAAGGGTCAAAAGGTTAGGTTAAGTTCGTGAATGGGCGGAATTCGTCTATGGAGGCGGAGGGGCGGTTTCTTCGAAGATCAGTTTTTTGGCCATAACTTTTTCCTTTGGAAAATTTTTGAACCGTTTAACATTTTTATCATTCCGCGTAAGAATACGGACAACTTTTAAATTCAAAACTTTTTTGATGCAACCCCTAACTTGGGGAGGGGGTTGCCATGCTAAACTCTTATGGGAGGATTTTAAATTTATGATAAGCATTTTTCAGCTGTAAAACCATCATCTGCCCGTTAATTTAAGATTAAAAAAATGAACAAAACAAAAAAAGGTATATTATATTCTCCTTGATATAATATGGGTATTTGTATTGTGCCTGGGTGCAAACATGTCGGGCGTCACAAAACACCACAAGACAAGAATCGACGATCTGTTTTGATGAAAGCAATGAAGTTAGATGAGCGGTTTCCGATGAGAAAATATCCCAGTTTATGTACACTACATTTTAAAGACTCTTCATGCATTACGATGTCGAACCGCTAAGTAAGTCATATTTTCACTTATTGTGATCTAAATAAACGTTAGTTAGTATTTCCGCTACTCTCTTCCAGTGCTTCCAACCAATGTCTAAAATTTAATCAGACTTCAAATGAATCCTGGTCACAGTGGTCAAACACTTTTGATTGGTCAGCTTATTAGTTCTAAAAGGCAATGAATGCCAGCTCCAAATAGCTAAAAAAAAATTACAGCCCCTCTTACACAGCGCCATCTATAACATTTCATTGGAAGCTGGCCCTGAAAACACCTCATAGGTCGAAACAATCCTAACCTGTGCAGGCAAGGTGTCAAAAAATTTCGAGCTCGCTTCGCTCGCTCTTGCTGACTACTTCACTTCTTCTTGAATCTTGGCTTTACCTGAAAGTCGATCAAGTAACTTGCCTTACTTCTTTTTGTTTTTAAAATTGTCTCAGTCGATTCCTTTTACTGTTAGCGAAGTAAACACTTCTTCGGCTTCGAGTGTCCGCTCAAATACGCGCTGGTGCAAGTTCGCGTGCCTGTATTTTGAAGAAGAATTTAATTTTATTATAATTTAAAATAAAATTAAATGCTTCTCTTGTCAGCCTTGGAAAGTAATGTTTGTCTGTTGACAAAATACGTGGCTTGTGGAATTCAATCCAGTGATTGGGCCCTGACTGCAATAGGTGTTCAGCTATGGCCGATTTCTGCTCATCGTTGTTTTTCACAGCCTTTAAGTGCTCTTTGATGCGGCATGAGACAGTTCGCTTCGTTTGACCGATGTATGAACTGCCGCAACTGCAGTCGATTTTATACACCCCAGGAACGGAACCTCTTACGGAACGGAAGATATCCCGTTAGTGACATTTTAAGTATTAATAGCATCATTATATGGTCTACTCGTAAAGTAGCAGGAAACATTATTGATTTCAATACGAAATATAGCAGAAAAAAAATGATGAAAAAACGTAATTTACGATGAAAATATCGGGACAAGTAAATATTTTTTTCTATACCTTTTTTAAAAAAAAAAAAAAAAAAAAAAAAAAAAAAAAAGGTATAGAAAAAATAGAAACACTTAAAAGAAAATTTAAAAATTACTCATTAATCTCAAGGTACCCCTTTAATAGAATCTGAATTTAATTTATAAATAAACAATAACTTCATTTTGTAAATCAATCGCAAAGTGAACTATATTATCGACCGCTCAAACCCGATCCCGTCAGTAGCCATAGATTAGAAAGAATTCAATTCAGTAGCGACCGGGCTCTCCCAGCGTGAGCACGTATCACTTTGCTTCGCAAGCGCTCGCGACCGCGAGTTATACGTAAATAAATTTTCGAGATATACGCAGACTACCATATTTTGATCTAGTATTAAGATAAGAGTATTTTTTGACATTAGTGGTTTATTAAGATTTATTTCGTTTTCAATATTTTCATTTTTGGAACGTAGCGGCTTACTAGGAGTGCGATTTAGTAGAAATCGTCACGTAAGAAAATGCCCTTTGTTGTGTGTGTGTGTAGTTGTGTAGTAGGAGGTAGTGAGGTACTAGCAAGAGCCCACGACGGCCAGACCTTCGTTATTTTATAAAAGCTGAAAGTTCTTGTGTGTGTGTCCCCTATAGAGGTAAGAACGACCAGGGACTATAGAGTTTGGGTTGTGGTTACTTGGGCAGGTAACAGGAATTAAAGGTGTGTAAAATAGTACCTTAAATTCGTTGAAGTATAAAGCTCAATTTTATTATGTTTTATTAGGGATAACTTTAGAAATCTCGTCATCCATTGCCGGACACTTATGACAGTTGCTAACCCCTGCCAGACACCCCTAAACTTTAATAAATTATAATTATACTTTCGTTACAGTATAAAAGCTAAATTTCATATATGTTACTTGGGGACCTATGAAAAAATGTTACCTCAAAACCCGGACAGTTTTAATGGTTTTTACACCTTGCCAGACACATTGAAAGTCCGCTGTAGGTGCGAGCGCGAGGTAACGACTGTTCTGGCGGGTGCGAGTGTGATAGGGCGCTTAGTCGACTGCGATCTTTTACTGCGCATCATCTGTAAATAAATAAATAGATAAATCTGCTCTGATGAAATGTCTAGAGAAAGAGGTCCAGCATAAGCAACCACATCATATAGATGTTATGATAATTGACGGTTTCTTCCTATTGCATACAATGAAGAATGTTCCAAAAACATTTGAAAATATTTCAAAAAAATTGATGCAAATGGTTACTCAATTTCAAGCATCGAGAATTGATGTGATCTTTGATCAATACTTTACTCCATCGATCAAAGATTACGAGCATTCCCAACGGCTAGAATCCGCGCAATTGGAGTACTCTATAACTGGGCCTGAACAAATTCGATCAAGTGATTTCGCGAAAGAGTAAATATTTAAATTTTAAATAGGCTCTGGTTAATTTTTTATTTCACATTGGGCTACTGATGAAGTGGTGCCATTTATTTGCAACAAAACAATGTACATCAATTTCAGAAGATGTCATTCTTTCACTGTTGATAATTCCAATAAAGTTGTCTCAAGGGTTGATGAACAGTTGTCATGCCCATCACACGAAGATGCAGATACGAAAATAGTATACCATGCATGTAACATCAACTATCCAGCAGAAATAGTAATACGAAGTGCTGGTACCGATATTGCGGCTATAATGCTTGGTAACATGCATCATCTTAAAAGTGATTCGGTTGTTCGGATGCTTACGGGTAGTGGCAATAACTTGAGAAATGTGGACCTAACTAAAATCCATGCAGAGTTGGGACAGTTAATTTGTCAGAGTTTACCTGGATTTCATGCCATCACAGGTGGTGATTTTAACTCTGCGTTTTTCAGAAAAGGAAAATCAATACCATACAAGAAATTAAAAAAATATCCCGAGTACCAGGAAGCTTACAAGAACTTCGGCAACAGCGAATTAATTGAAAATTTAGATTTTCAACAAAACATATTCAATATTATTCAGAGATTTATATGCAATGTTTACAATGTCCCTAATGTTATTGGTGTTGATGACGCTAGGCTGCAAATATTCATCGACTCGTAGGTATACAGTCTCCGATGTAAACAAAGCTCTTGACCGGAAGAAGTTGCGAAATTTTGACGCTAGCAATCTACCACCTTGCAAAAGCGAGCTATTGCAGCAATTCCTGCGAGCAAATTATGTATGTACCATTGGGAATAATGCTCATCTGAAAAATCCAACCACATATCAACCAGACAATAACGGCTGGGTATTGAAAAATGACAAATTGGTATTTGTCATTTTTCAATACCCAGCCGTTCATTCAAATGGTTTTCAGGAGATCAACTACCAAGTTATGTTAGTGATTCGCTCAAAACTCAATCAGGTATGTAATTATTATGACAAATTATTGTACATAATTTTATAATTTTTCATAATTGTATAAACTTGTTTTTTTTTTTACAGAAACTGACGAAGAAGGCGATATTGAAGACCGCTACTCGCCCAGTCGATGTCATGATCGTCTTCAATATCGCCTTCTTCGTATACTTCAACGAATTTAAGGTACTATTTTATACACCTTTAATTCCTGTTACCTGCCCAAGTAACCACAACCCAAACTCTATAGTCCCTGGTCGTTCTTACCTCTATAGGGGACACACACACAAGAACTTTCAGCTTTTATAAAATAACGAAGGTCTGGCTGTCGTGGGCTCTTAGGCTATAATGAAAATGAGGTCAAAATGAAAATCCAAGATGGCGCCGGCGATAATTTTCGGTATTTTCCTCATGGGTGTCGTTTTTGTAGTTTTTGGGGTCGCTGATAATGGAAATAAGGTCAAAATGAAAATCCAAGATGGCGCCGACGACAATTTTAGGTATTTTCCTCATGGGTGTCTATTTCATGGTTTATGGGGTCGCTGATAATGAAAACGTGAGCAATATGAAAATCCAAGATGGCGCCGACGACAATTTTCGGTATTTTACTCATGGTTGTCGTTTTCATGGTTTTTGGTGTAGCTGATAATGAAAATGAGGTCAAAATGAAAATCCAAGATGGCGCCAACGACAATTTTCGGTATTTTCCTAATGGGTGTCGTTTTCATGGTTTTTGGGGTCTCTGATAATGAAAATGAGGTCAAAATGAAAATCCAAGATGGCGCCGAGGAAAATATTCGGTTAGCTACATGTATTTAACATGTAGCTTTTTTAGCTGCTGTCTTATTTCATGTCCGTTTTAAAGGATTTTTTAGAAAATTTATGCATATCCGGTATCCACCGGATAATGAGTTACTATCCGGTGTCCGGCCTGATAATAAAATTTGCCCATTTAAATCATCAACGACCCCAAAAATCACGAAAACGACATCCATGAAGAAAACACCAAATATTTTCCTCGGCGCCATCTTGGATTTCCAGTTTTACCTTATTTTCATTATCAGTGACCCCAAAAACCACGAAAACGACATCCATGAAGAAAAAACCGAAAACTTTCCACGGTGCTATCTTGGATTTTCATTTTGACCTCATTTTCATTATCAGCGACTACAAAAACCATTAAATCGACACCCATGAGGAAAATACCGAAAATTATCGTCGGCGCCATCTTGGATTTTCATTTTGACCTCATTTTTATTATCAGTGACCCCAAAAACCACGAAAACGACATCCATGAAGAAAAAACCGAATATTTTCCTCGGCGCCATTTTGGATTTTTCTTTTGACATCATTTTCATTATCAGCGACCCCAAAAACCACGAAAACGACATCCATAAAGAAAAAACCGAAAATTTTCCTTTTTTTATTTATCGTTTTGTAAAATGTTTATGTGTATATTCTTCTAATACAAAATTTATATTTTGATTGTGATAAATGTACTGTTCACACACATTCCAAACTTCTATTTCTAAGCCGTACTTACTTTATAATTATGTATCTTATAATAATATCGTCTACACTCTACAGGATTAAAATTGTTTAAGCGATCACTACGCTCGAACTTCACCCGTGTGTGACGCATGAACAATGCACACAAACATAGGATCGCAACGAATTTGCCTTAACTCTAGCGAGTGAATATTCTGCTCGGCCTCTTCATTTTGAAGAGTTATTTGAAAAGTACAGGACCTAATAAAAAAAATTGAACCCTCCACTCCAGAAAAGTAAGTTTTTCTTTAGTCCTTTAATTCAGAAATCATATGCGGAAATGAAACACCTTAGGTAACTGGTATTTTTTATTACAAACAGATAATTGCAAAACAAAACAATCGCATGGTACAGTTAAGCTTAGGGACAGGAATACAAACTTTTGTATCGTTGTAAAACAATTTTGTTTTTTTTCCAAAAATCATTAAAAAAAAACAGTTTCAAACGCAGCCTGCTACAATGCTTGCTTTAAGATCTTTTAATTCTTTGTTGTGCATCCATTTGATACCCGTCGCCGATGCTGAACTTGCTGGTCTTGATATGCATCTGCGGACAAACAGGTGGTAGGTATACTTGTGGTATAATCATAATCAATTCACGTGTCTGGCAGTCATCATGTCGTGGGATTATGAACGCACCAGTTTCTTAAGAATAATCCCAAAGTAAGCATATTCACCTAACTTCATTCTAATGTGTTGACGATAAGCTGTACTTACTTCATTTTCGTTCCGAAAAGGTTCTCCATACGAACTTTGACAAAGGGCCAAGGACCCTGGTTCTTGTGCTCTTCCTGACAAAAGGTTTTCAACGCCTTGTCATATTTACAGTACTCTTTGAGAACCAGGTCGTAAGGGAATGGATACAGTTGTTCAATACGACAAATGGCTAGTTTGTCCTCTAGTTTCTTAGCCTTCCGTTCATCATCAATCTTGATAGCTACGTTGCCAGTACAGAAAATCAGCTTCTTGACCTTAGCGGGATTTTTGCTGGCTGGCCCATCTTCTGGGATCACTCTGTCGAAAATACGAAAATAGTTATATCTATCTATATAATTATCATTTGTGTGTATTATGAAGCAGTGATGAATATGGAGGCCTTTCCTAGTCTGTGAATACATGTTATACTCGTCAAGTTTAAACAGTTACTAAATATGCTTGAAATACTATTTTCGAGCTTACCTCCTGAACCTCGTTCCAATTAAAAAATCACTGAACTTGGACCGGTAGTAGGGGTGTTTAAGGCCGATTTTAGGCGTGAAGATGATGAGCGGTTTGCGGAATGGCATGGCGATCTGTCTTCTGATCATGTGGAAGTAGTTTGCTGGGGCCGTCACGTTGCACACGATCCAGTTGGCCGCCCTCAACTGTTTCACTGAGACGAAGGCAAAGGTTTACTAGGTGATCTGTTTTGTTATTGGTACCACTCACGTACTAAGTATATTTGGATCCACTAGGACATAATCCCGTCTATTCTAAAAGCTACACTAAATTGAAGGGGGAAATGTAGAAGCCCAACGGGTTTACGTGCGATTGTCTCACGATCGAATTTCGAATAACGAAAAACCCAAAAACACTTCGCTCAACCTGGGACTGGGAATCGATGTCAGGATCCCACGCTCAAAAGTAGCACAAACTTGCCGACAGACAGTCAGTTGGCGCAATCCTGTGCCTGATCTCTCTTCGGTGGTGTCGGATTGTCGTCCCATCTCTTATTCTCATCAGACAATAATGAGAGAAGAGAGAGTCTACTGGCTTTTGCCCTCACATTTGTGTACTGCATCTTCTGCGTATCTGTCTATTCTCCGATGAAATTCGCCGCCGAGAGCGTAATTAATCCGGTCCGGTACGATGTTTCAAGACTTACACTCCAACTGCTTGTCGTCCAAGTTTGGTATGACATCCTCGTCGTCGTCACATTGCTGCAGGTATCTTTCTGGGCGCCCTGACGAGTGCTCGGGACCCTGGTAGTGCACAAATGAAAACGTGGGTTTTGGTTCTGATGGACAATCTATTACGTAGTGCACAAAAAACAAAATTGGGAGTAATCAGAGTACTTAAAAGGAATCACTCAAAAATAAGCAACTTATCCACGTAATCTAAGAACGTAGGTTTTCAATCCAGGGGAGTAGTCGAGGCAGCTGAAACTGGAGATCCTATAAACTAAAACTAAGACACGCGTCGACAATTTCGATGCCTCGAAGATCTTGTATTTTGGATGAATCATCATCTCTCTAGCCTTTTCCCAACTATGTCGGGGTCATCTTGCAGTCTAATCGGGTAAAGCTGAGTGCCAGTATTTTACATGGAGCGGTAATACGATACCCCTTGGTAAGACTGGATGTCATACTTCCAGGTCACTGACTACTTGTAAGCTTAAGCCACGACTCCACGAGCTCCGCGTTTTTAGTTCTCCTATTATAGTTCTTCAGTTCTGGATGAATAAGTTTAAAATAATACATCCTGAAATATAACCGCGTGGGTCGACGCTGATATTAATTCTCAATAATACTCACGGCGCCATCGATGCCATGAGGCAGTTGTACTACCACGCCCGACTGGCTCACCCACTTGCTCTCACCGTTGGCGATGAACGTGTCAAACACAGGCTGTCCGGTGTCCGCAAAGTCACCGTACTGCGCCTCCCATATTGAGAGCACCTTCGGACTTGAGTAAGAGTAGCCGACCTCGAAACCCAAAATTCCTGCGGATGAAAGCACAGAATTAAATAATGATGCAGAAGGAAGTTGTGTTGATAATTTCAACTAAGTATACAATGTGTTTAACTTTAAACAGAACCTTCACGAAGCCGATCAAACTAAGTAACTCTACGCAAACATTATTGCTGGGAAACCACTTTATTTTTGGAGTGATAAATCATTGTTTACGGTTAGACTCAATGAAATGCACTCAAAACATTGTGCTGAATAGTACACGGGACATGGAGGTATTTAAAGTAAAGTAATTTATATATATTTTTAACACCCTTGCTCGTAAAGCTGATGTAATTCCACCGGTTTTAAATATGTAAAGCGGGTCATAAAAAATGCGTGTGTTATCAAAGCAAATAGTTAAGTTATAGTCCATACAAATTCCATAACAGTATTATTAGCCATTTCAAATATGGAACTGATCGCCGCCGCACGACTTCAGCTAGTGAGCAGCGCGCTGTTGCTATTCAAATTTCGAACTAATCGCCGCGCGGCGCCAGTCAGTAGGCAGCGCTAGCGCGCTGTTAAAATGGCGGGAAAGCAACAGTGTGCATTCACAGATTGAGTTTATTTAAAATAAAAAAAAAACAGTTTATTCGGTAATTTAAAAACTTGGCTGCATGCTCTAGCGTCTTTGCCAACATTTTCACGCAGCCACCGCAGAAAATAATCCTCGCGCCATTTTTCTCAAATTTTCTTTTCTTTGTACTTGTATTGTGAATATCTAAAAATGACAACTTTCAATAATGAAGATGAGCAATATATTACTTCAACTCCACCAGATATACTAACAGAAGCGCGAACCGCATGCGACAGCTTGCTGCCGTCAATATCCAAGGACAGATACATAACCACGTATGAAAAATTTTTTTTTTCCCTTTCCTCGCAAATGTGTTAAAAAACGTCTTACGATATACGTGTGTATTGGTTATAACATCTTTACGCACTAATATCGTAATGTACTATTATAGTGTTATTGGTTTTTTCTATTAGGTTTTTCTCAGGAGCTGCCACAGAGTCTAGATTTGTGCCCGATTGATGGCAATAGGTACATACTTGGATGTACATTTTAAGGATATCTCTAACCCAACCCTTCGAGATTACAAGGCGTGATGTTACGTTAATGTTGTTTATCCCGTGTGTATGGTCCAGAAAAAAATATCGCTATGGCGGGGAGAACAAGTGCCATTAATGGCTTCATGAAGAGTCTTTTTACACCCATATGACATTATAGTTAAACATATTTCAAAAACATGCATTTGGTTGAACACGAGTGGTCAAGTATGTTATATCAATGAAGACTGCAGGACCAACACTCATAGTAAGGAAGTCGTTATTGTTACCAAATTCAGAGAGCGAACTGTTGTGTAGCGAGTAGGTCGCCTGGTCGGCATACAGGGTGTCCAACACGCGGTACGTGGCGCCGTCCACGTCCTGGTGGTGGTAGACGTGGTGCCTGTAATAGACTCGTCACTTCAGCATCTATACACAAAACGCACACAGGTGCAGGGCTTCACGTGATGTCAAGTTGATAAGCTCTCGTATCTAAAATAAATGTTGGTCTCCTGTAAACAACAAGCCGCAAACCCACCGCGGTGTACCCTGTGCACGCGGCGCATTTTAGCTGCGTGGATTCATTTGTTTGACAACACGGGTCTACGTTTCTACTGCAGTACACGTGCGTGGCCCACCGCGGCGCACCAAGAGGCTACACACGTGTTTTTACCAAGACTTTACGTGTATTTTTTTTTTAATGGGACAAACCCGCCACACTATTCTCAAACCACTAACTCCTGAAAGCCAGAACCAACAGTGGCGACCACCAGAAAAGCGCAAAAAGCGCGAAAGCAGCCGTTTACAAGCTTTGGTATTCTTAACCAGCTATTAGCATTATTCGTAGCCAAAGCTATTAGTTAGTAAAGGATATTAATTCTTTCAAATTCTACTAAAAAGCATTTTGTTGTTTTTTTCTCCATTTTACAGCCATTAGTCAGCTGTGCTAAGCAACATGGCAATGAATGCCAATGGAATGAATGCTAGCATAACAGACAGGCGAGAATAAGTAGGATCTCAAAATCAAATGAAGTAGGTACTCCTAAGCTATTTGAGTACGAAATGCCCGAAATGGTTTTCTACAACAGCGTCTTAGGGAACTCTAATCCCTAAGATGCTGTTGTATACACTCACTTTACTCCTTTAACCAGTCGTTAGAATAACTGAAAACCATTGTGCAGCTAGCGTACAGGTCACAGATGATTAATAGACTTAAATATGGCCATTAAACAGATAAGAGTGGGTCAAGGGAGTTTAGTGAGAATTATTGCTGGATAACAAATTAATGCCATTTTAATATAAACAAGTATCAAAATGCTAAAAGTTTCACAAAAATTTCATTATTTAAATATGGTTATTGCACAATTTTTACTTGATTAGAGCACATACAATTGGTAAAATTATTTTATTAAGGCCAAAAATTTAATGTAAACAAGGCAGATTGTGGATAATGACGTCACATCATGGCCGCAACAGCTACGGACATTTGAACTGTCGTAGAAAATTGCAGGAGTTTAATATTATTTTTGTGCGACAAGCAGTAGTTGAACTTAACTTTAATACTTTTCTTGGGTTGATAGTACCGTATTTTATTGATTTAAGTGAAGAAAAAATTACGTGCATATTCCTATTATAGACCATTTGTGCTTCCAGCATTGAGTAAACCAGATGTTATCTCACTTTAACTCAAATGGGATTCTGCAGTTCACGAAGGGTAGGTCGACAACGGACGCGGGAGTAAAACTCATCATTCACATTTTGGAATCCTGGGAGAAGTCCCAGGATGCCATTGGCATTTTCTGTGATCTCTCTAAAGCGTTCGACTGCGTCGACCACAACTCACTGATCTGTAAATTACACCACTACGGAATTCGTGGAAGAGCTGCTGATCTTGTTCTTTCCTATTTATCAAACAGGCAGCAAAAGTAAATGTAAAAGGGGCGACGTCCTCCGGGTCTCTAGTCAAGATGGGCGTGCCCCAAGGTTCAATTCTCGGTCCTTTCCTATTTCTTGTTTACATTTACGATCTACCATATAAATGATGGCCAAATTATCGGATATAGTTCTATTTGCTGATAGAATAGATACGAATGTGTTACACGGCAACGAAAGTATAACTGTCCTCTCGAAATGGTTCGCAGCTAATAATCTTTTACTGAATGTAAACAAAACGAAATGTCTAAAGTTCTCTTTAACTAATGTACCACAACGAGATCTAAATTTAAATCTTGACGGCAATAAACTTGATATTATAGCGGAAACTGTATTCTTAGGGATTACTATCGATTCAAAATTGCAGTGGGGAACGCACATTAGAACTCTTTCGGTTGGGTAGCTGCATATGCATTAAGCAAAATAAGCCAGTTAACTGATGTAGCTCAAGCTAGGTTTAGTATACTATGCTTATTTCCACAGTATTATGTCTTATGGCATTCTGCTGTGGGGATCAGCAGCTGACGTTGACCCAATTTTCATTCTACAAAAGAGGGCAGTCCGCGCGATCTATAAAATGGGACCTCGCGAGTCACACTTTAAAAAATTTAAAGGGACTGATATACTGACTCTGCCTTCAATTTATATCCTTGAATGTATTTTATATGTCCGCAAAAATCGAGGGCTTTTCAAAATTAGAAGCGACTTCTATAATAAAAATACACGCAGTAAACATGAAATTGTAATACCTAAATTCAGATTAACAAAAACTAGCAAATCTTTTATTATTAACAGTATACACTTTTATAACAAGTTGCCAAAGTCAGTTATAGAACTGACCGATGGAAAGTTCAAAAACTATATCAAACGTGTCCTTATTAAAAAAGCATACTATAAAATCAAGGACTACGTTGAAGATAAAGAAGTTTGGCTCTAGTTCCTTCTGCGAATGCGGCTTTCCTGGTAGCTCATAAACGGCACAAATTTGTGGATGTCTCACTATTCTCAATCTCATTTTTTCTTACCTTTCCATTCAGATTTATACAATAGTTTTCAAAACATTTTTTTTCATCTTTTGCTCAGAATAGTTACAGCACTGATGACAATATTCGTGTTGTCTAGTTTAATTTAGTTTTTTTTTTATATACAAAAATTTCCCTCCTGATCAGAAGGTCTAAGTAGCAAAATGTCCAACAGCGCGAAATGTCTAATGAGCAGTAAGTCTAATTAGCAAAATGTCCATGTAGCAAAACGTCCAACTATCAGATGGTCTGTATAGCAGAACGTCTATTTAGCAAAAAGTCAGATTCTCAAAATGTCTGGGATACTCAGGCAGAAAATTCAACACACAAATCAGTTAAATGTCAGTTAAATGAGCACACTTGCAAAGCTAATTTTGATAAAAACAGGACTGACATAGTGATGGACAAATGCAAGAAATTAGTTCGTCAAAAAGCAAAACCTGTCCAGAATTTTTTTGAAAAAGAATTCGCTAATGTGGATGAGATTCAACAGGTACCAGATTTAAACTCAAAAAAAGACACACTGTTCAGTTCCAGAAATAATGGCCGACAGTTTCCTTGTTTGTTAAGATGGATGTGACCATAATAAAATCTTAATATTTTCAACACCTGTGAGTAGACAATGCATTAAGACATTGAAAAATAAGATATATTTCATTGATGGAACATTCAAAGCTACACCCAAACCATTCTACCAGCTGTTATCAGTTCATGTTGATTTGAATAGCTGTGATGATTTAACTTGTGTTATGGGATATATACGCGTTACTACCTGACAAGACACAAGAAACCTACGGACGCTTATTTGGCCTCATCAAGCAACATTTTGATATAGACATGACGGCCATTAAATGCGATTATGACATAGCGCTTATCAATGGAATTAAAGTAGCTTTATCAAACACTCAAATAACGGGCTGCTATTATCATCTTAATAAGGCCGTTTGGAAAAAAGCGTCAACATTGGGTCTTCCTGAAAACAGAGAGTGCAGAAACATTGTCAGAATATGTTCCAATTTACCTCTGCTACCTTCTCCATACATTACGGAATGTTAGACTAGCATTGTTGAAAACGCCACGAAAAGCGAAGAAATGGTGAATAGAATAGAATAGAATATCATTTATTTGCAAATATGGGTTATACATAAGTAGGTAGTAGGTTTTTATCACAGTTCTGCCATATTTCACCATTCGGCATGCAAACATTTTCATTAAATAACATTGTTAAAATTTAAATTCTTATTTGGAACTAAATTAGCTATGTCAATAAAATTATTACAAATTCAAATATTCATTAACAATGTCAACTTAATTATTACATTATACCTAAAAAGAAAATAAAAAATGTGGTTATTGCAGAAACTTGTACAACTTTTACAGTGAATCTTACATAGGGACCTCCTTTTAAGTAAAAGATATACCTGTGCTAGGAGATCCCGCTCTTCAATGACACATTTTGTAATGGTAAAAGTAGTGTACAAAAAAACAAAAAAAACTAAAAAAAAGTAACAAGAAATACAAAATCGCAGTCCAAAGATAAATAAACAAACGAACATTAAAATTCCAGGTCATAGACACTACACATAATACCTAGAAATAAACAAAATTACGAGGTAGTTTGACAAAACTTGTCCGTTAAAAACTCAGTTACACTGTAATATGCTTTATCTATTAATAATTTACGGAGTGTACTTTTGAATTGCACCGTTTTCAAGTCTTTCCAAGCACTTGGCAATTTATTATAAACAACTGAGGCCATGCAATAAATACTTTTGCGCATCATAGTGGTTTGACACGGTACAATAATTAATTTTGAATTGTCACGTCTGTTTCTTGGGTATACGTCGGTCAAACGTTCAAAACGATTTGGATTGTTCTTAACAAACATCGCTACTTCAAGAATATAAATACAAGGAAGTGTCAATATGTTGTACTGTTTGAAATATGGCTTGCAACTGTCGGTGGTTTTTAGCTTAAACATTGACCGGAGACATCTTTTTTGAGCCTTAAATGCTGTCTCTTTGTCGGTGGAGTTCGCTCAGAAAATGACACCGTAGCGTAAGTGCGATTCAGCTATACCGTAGTAAGCCGCAAGAAGTGTTTTTGTATCTACTATGGAGGATAGTCTATGTAAAGCAAATGCAGACTAACTCAATTTTTTACACAACATGTCGATATGTGCTTTCCAGTTTAAACTGCAGTCAATTTGTAATCCTAGAAATTTAGTATCAGTTACTTCATCAATGTCGTCATTTTTGTAGTGTATGTGAAGGTTCGGTACACGAGGCATACGTTGTCTAAAGTGAATTATCTTAGTCTTACATAAATTTATATTCAAATTATTTTTATCTAGCCACTTAATCAAATTGTCAAGAGAATTATTTATGTCCGTTTCATATGTATTTACGTTCTTACATGGGATCGTAATGGTACTATCATCAGCAAACATAGTTAAGGTGACACTAGTCACGGGCTCGAACTCATTGGCGGGCGTGGCCAAAAAGCATGCTGTCTCACCTGGCATAGTGGCCGACAGAGTGAGTTCAGTGAGATGAACGATAATTCAAAGTAAAAAGCGCGCGTAAAAAAATACTAAAAGGCCTTTGAAAAATCGAGTTTTATGAAAAAACCAATGCATACATCAATTACAAGTAAAATTTATTGTCTTTTTCGATAGTTGTGCTTTGTCGGTACCGCCTTTGTTTTGGAAATTTGACACTTCTTTTATTACTAATTTACGCCCAAAGTTGCGTTAAAATTGGCAATAAAACGAATCTTTGGTAGCTCGTAACTTTTTAATGGCTTTTTATTTTACTATTCTGTTTCCGCACAGACAAATTTAATAATGAGACAAAACGATATCATGTTCAACTTTGGATGTACAGTGTCAAACAGTGGAGTAATACCCCCCCGAAATTATGGACAAAATGTCGACTAGTGTCACCTTAAGGGATGTTCAATGGACGTGGGCATATCATTAACATATAATATAAATCCAAACGGGCCCACAACGCTTCACTGTGGAACACCGAATGTAATTTTGCGTCCTCGTGACCGTGATATCTCTTCATGTTTATTAATTACATTGATGCGACTAATTTCGGTTATCTGTGTTCTGTTTTCTAAGTACGATTTCATTAGTTCGAGTATGTTGTTGTATGGTGGTTTTTTTAAATTATGTGTAAATTTATGAGGCTATAAGGTTTTTAACCCTGATATATTTTTAACAAATAAATTTACTGTAATTTACAAATGACTTTTACTTTCTATCATGAGTGTACCTACACATTTTAAAAATGACTTTTTGCTAAATAGACGTTCTGCTATACAGACCATCTGATAGTTGGACGTTTTGCTACATGGACATTTTGCTAATTAGACTTGCTGCTCATTAGACATTTCGCGCTGTTGGACATTTTGCTACTTAGACCTTCTGATCAGGAGGGAAAAATTTCTTACCTTTTTTTACCTATTATTTATCAATGAGTGAACATTGTAGGCGTTGTAGATTCCCAGATGCTTGTTAACTTTTGTTAAATATTTTTCTGTTTTACGTTTTTTGTATTGTAAGCAACGACCTATTGTCGGGCCTACGCTGTCCCCCCATACTTAAGTACTAATGCAGTAACAAAATAATATTGTAATACCAAATGATTTGAAAAGAGTAACCATTGAGCTAACCTAACCTAACCTTTTTTTTTCATTTTTTCTCGATGTGGAAATCCTCAATGGATGTCCTCCGCCCTGGGGAGAGCGGAGGGGTCTGACAGACTCGTACTGACTAAAACCACACCGGTGTTCCCTCGTACACTGCGAACATAACTTAAATAAATAGGTAAAAAAATAGGAACCCCGGGATGGATTCTAAAAATATTTGGTATAATGAATGACATAGATTAGTGCTAGGAACCGAGCGCGGGTACTCCCATTCCTGGGCAGCATTTGGACCAATTCTCCTAGGAAGATGAGAATGTCCTTTAACTGCCAAAAAGCCGATCGCGCCTGCGGCTTTATAGCAATATGTTATTGAAGAGCTTATTGATTGATTAGGCGTTTTGTGATGCTACAGGTAAAATGGGGGAATACCTATGCGCCATAGTGCCGCGCTCCACATCCTCCCCGGTGAAGCGGATGTGCACGTTGTCACGCAGCAGCGAGCCGTACGCCAGCGCCTCGCCCATCGCCCAGTCCGCGATGCCATCGGCCACCTACACAACACGTGCAGTCTAAGCCTTTGCTCATCATTCAGTCAAATTACGTCCCCTGCGGGACAGCGGTTCAGTCATACAAACCATTTTTTCCCGGAGTTTCAGCATCCTAGTTATGCCTTTGTGAACCTCGAAGGCCCACGGTTCTGGTGGCGTGCTAAAATGTTTCGCTATGGTATTTATTGAATCTTGAGTTATCCCCGTTTCTTGAATCTGAAAAAAATCTGAATTTGAAAGAACACAGTAAAAGCTGCTAAAAATGGCAGGTGGATTTCTTTTTATGTGCTGTGAGCAAAAGGCAGAATGTTTGATGTCTAGCAGATTGCAGTCTAGATCGGAAACAATATGCCTCACTCAGGAATAGTTTGGCAACTCTATCTCCACGTACTATCGTGGACACTCCCGCCTGATCACCACTAAGGTAATTTTTACTTGCACTCGCAACATAGAAACGCTCTCTAGCCCCTCCCCATTGACTTTGTATAGAAATAATGAATGAAAGACAATACCGATCGGCTGAGCGCACTGACGACGCACGCCAAACGAGACTTATTGTTATTTTGCGCGCCAAATTGACGCTTTCCTAATAGGCCTAAACTTTAAGGGGGCGTGGCTCGGCGCCTCCGCAAGATTTAAGCGAAAAAAAATATTAACTGATCAAGCGGAAAAGACCATGACTGTACCTACGTAAATTGTTAATTAGCAACTGCAGAGCAGTCTAATATTGAAACAAAGTGTAGGGCTTGGGCACTTACTTTGTTCGGGTCTACAGATTCAAAGAATCCAGTCCATGGTGTGTCGATCCACTCCCCGATACTAAGCTTGGTTATTTTCTTAGAGAGCTCAAAGTGAGTGTTGAGAGTGTCCATGTACTCCTTCTCCCATCCTTTGATGTCAGCGTCGCTGGCGACACCTTCCGCTTTCAGCTTGTCTGCGTAGATTTGATCCACTGTAATAAGAAAAGTGCTATTTAGTATATGTTGGCGCATTGGCTGAGCGATTGACTACTGCGCTGCGTGTTTCGGGTTCGACTCCTGAACGGATCAAATGTTTGTATGGCCTACAGGTAGTTGTTCCGGGTCTGGCTGTTTGAGTGTATGTGAGTTTAAGTGTTTGCAAATGAACTCACTATACAGGAGAAATTGCAGAATCGAACTTTGTTGAACCTTAAAAGAAACCAAATCCATGAAAATCAAAAGATAGTAATAGGGCAAGTGGTGAACTGACCAGTTCTCATAGTCTTAATTTTCTTGTACATGAAAGGCTGCGTGAACATGGGCTCGTCCTCCTCGCTGTGGCCGTATCTGCGGTAACAGACCAGGTCCAGAACCACGTCCTTCTTGAACTTGCATCGAAAGTTGATGGCCACGCGTGCTACGTGCGCCACTGCTTCCGCGTCGTCGCCGTTCGCGTGTAAAACTGGCGCATCGATGGCTTTTGCTAAATCTGAATCAGTGAGAACGCTAAACACGTAAATATTATGGTCCGATTCGGTGCGTAACGTACATTGTTGCACCGCAATCTCGAGGTAATACCTTGTTTTCCATAAAATAATTTGTACTATTATTGTTTTCCATAATCGTCCCCCCTTATAATATTTACTTGCACTATTTCATTAATACTAATAACGCTTGTCATATCAACTCATTAGTCATAACTTCTATTTGCCATAGAATAAGTTTCCATAATAATAATCGATACTTGAAATGAGCAACATTTTTTTTTTCTCTGTCCCACTCCTGGGCAAAGGCCTCCCTCCACTCCTTCCACTTCTCACGACCCCGCGCGTCCTCCTTCAGGCCACGAAGGAGATGGCGGGACGAACTGGACAAGTTCCGTACGGACTGGAATATAATTTAGAAACGTTTATTGTTTAATGTCGTTAAAGCATTAGGTCTGTAATTAAATGATTTATTACAGCAAACAATCTTTATTACTTTTGATGATTTTAGTACTATGATAATTGAATCTCCTAATTTTACATGACAAAGTCATAATTATGTTCTAAGTATTGTATTATATTATGAGTGTTATTCCGAACGTTCACTTACATTGTTAGTCCTAAAACATTTTCTATAAGTTATAGGTTTTAGTGACAGAAACGAATCGCTGTAAATCCGACTCCACGAAATCTTGTCTGCCCTATCCCAAGAGTGTAATTTAGAATCGCGTTGGCGCGAAGGGGCGAGGCGGCCCGCAAGTTGAGGAGCAGGTGATTGTAACACTCGCCGCCGCGGCTGAGGGGCCGGCAAAGCCGGCCAGCAAGCCGAAGCTGCGGTGGTGAGCGTTACAAACATCTGCCACGATAAGCTCGCGTGGGACCGCCGGAGCCTCGCAGCGCCGCGCCGGAGCCATAGCATGACAGAAACCATGCCTGCTACATGTTGCTTGTTCGCTTGCATGCTGCATGCCTGCTGCATGTTGCTTGCTCGCTTGCATGCTGCATGCTTGCTTCATGCTGCATGCATGGTGTATGTTCGTTTGCATGTTTCTTAAGGGGAAATAACAACCACATAAGTTCCTAATCCACTGTTTTATAATGATTGACGCTTTGATTGATTGATTTTCTTATCGAACATTCTGACTGTGAACTTTCATTGCGCATACTAGTATATGCGCAAATTAATATTATGGTGAATAAATGTTATGGAAAACGACATTATTGAAAATGAAAAATATAGCAAATAAATTTTTGGATTAAAATTATTGTGACACTTGATCGATTATGACCAATGAAATTAGTAAAAACGAAAACGATTTTATGTAATTTCACGATAATGGCAACTGAAGCGTTATTTCTAATGAAATTGTGGCAAATACAAGTATGGTATATAAAATTATTGCATTTTAAATATATAATCATTAGTAAACTCAATCTCGAGCTACCCCTTACAGAAAAGGTGATGGCATCATACCAGAGCAATAAGGCGAGCTCTTGGAGAAGCGCGGATCGGTAGTGTATCCGATCTGGTTGTTGCAGATGATGTGCACGGCGCCGTGCGTGGTGAAGGCCGGCAAGTTACTGAGCGTGAATGACTCGTACACCACGCCCTGCCCGCACATCGCCGCATCACCGTGCATCACTATCGCCATCACCTGGACGTTAATTGAAATGATAATGTTCGATATCTATCTCAGTCAATGAGTGAAATACAGTGCGGTGTGCACTGTATTTCACCCATTGACACCATGAACACACACACACGTTACTTAAGTACGAGAAGCTGTAAAAGCTGACGGTGGTATACAGATGAGTGGATGTAATTCAGGATTCGATTTAGTCAACATGTAAATTTTTTCAAACATCTTAAATTTCATTAATAATTTATGACGATATAATAACAAAAGTTCTAACGATCACATGACCTAATTTCGTTTAATATATATTTTTTTAGTGTAACGATGAAATTATATAATGAATTCGGCATGTGAAAGATCAAAAATCTATGTATACTTAAAAAAAATATCTAAAGAAACACATTTTAGCGGATTTAAAATTTGAGCTATCTTCGGGTAGTGTAATACTCTAAACTATTTTTGTTGTGTAACCGTGGCATCGCTAACGTATCCTAAGTAGAAATATATAAGTGAATGTAATTCTTTTTGAGAAATAAAGTTCTTAAACCATAATTATTGGTATCATTTCAGTTTATCTAATTTTATATGGTTTTAATTAACATTTTCTATGATACACATTTGAACTAATATTCAGTTAGTATAATATTAAGTTAGTAAAATATAAAAAATCTATAGTAACGTTTAATATAATTTTGAAACGTTTGTTTTGTATAGTTTTGCAAAAACTGACTGGATTATAAACGCCTGCCATTTGCCCCGACCCCCACTATTGTTGGTGAATCATATGGGTTAGGTTAGGATAGAACAGTGACCATTAGCGCGCCAGATCCCCTCTATGGCCTAGCTATTTATATGGACACAAGAACAAAGTGACTTCGTCTTAACAGACGCTAAGTAAACGCAATGGACGTGCTCTTAGATATAATTTTACTTTTGGCAAATTAAATTAGATTAAAATTGCTTATTAGCCTTATTAGGCTAGATTTTAAGACTAATAAAAAAAAACCTTCAATCCCTTAGATAAACTGAGAAAATAACAGTGCTAAACTGCCTGCCTTGTTTTTATTGGGAAATTAAGGATAGCAACATTGTGTAGTGCTTCTGGCAACATAGAATGTAACAGATCTCTATCGTTAGTGAATCATCTGGGTTAGGTTAGGTTAGAACAGTGACCATTACCGGATCGCAGATCCCCTATATTGTTGGTGAATCATTTAAGTTCGATGAGGTTATAACAGTATCAAGTTTCCTGATATTTACTTATTCATTACAGAATTTTGGCTGAAAATGAGTAAATATGAAAATTAGGTCAACTACGAACGAACGAACGAACGTTATATAAAAAGAGCATTATACAAATCAAAAATTATTTCACACGAAAGTTATACTAAATGTTATTAGAGCAAAAGAAGTTTATATGAAATGTAACACTAGATCACATGAAATTAGGTTATTTGTTTTTATAGCATAAGAAATCATGTGAACGTTATTTCAAGTGATAGTATATGTATGGCTCAGAGGTAGTTAAGTTGTGAGTTGACGAAAACCACAGATTTCACCTTAGTTCAGTATATTTGTAAAGTTACACGTAAGTTATGTTTGGATGCTAATCCGCGGTTATAGCGGTACGGCAGCTATTGGTCAACTAATTTAATAAGTATAAGTAATTATAAAAGTAAACTAAACGAGTAGCGTAAAGTAGGTTGCGGCGTTAGCAATTTGCCTGTACGTGAACCGTACATGCTCCCGAGGGAAAAGTGGGATGAGCATCCATTACAAAGCAAATAATTATCTAAGAAAAGTGCAAAGTAAATAATAAAAGTTAAATAGTAAACAAAAGTTAATGTGTAAAGTTATAAATGTAAAAGTATAGGTATAACACTCAATTTAAATCGTCAAAGTGAAATACTTTCTTCGGCTGTCTTGCTTCGCTGTAAACGGGCTCCGCTGCTGTCGAATGTATTTCTTGTAGCTCGATGTCTCCTCCAAAGTTCTCCCTTCCTCTAGGTGTCACTCCAGTTTTGGAAGAGAGTGTTTTGATGCCTTTCTTTGTTTTGCACCTTCGTTTGATGATATGATAGAGGGCAAGCACAGCGATTCCTCCCAACAACAAAGAAGTAACCGAATAGAGATAGATGTCGTGATTTGACATGTCGGATGCCTTCGGTAATATTTCCCTGTTTTTCTGGAATGTCAACTGCTGGTCTATTTTTCTTATTTCTACAGCAGTTGGTGATCCTTGTTCGGTTATATTCAATTTGGCATTATTCCAGCCGTGGTCAAATATGTTGTTGATTGTTGAGTTTAAAGTAGGTATTTCGATCTCTGGTTCCATGTTGTAACTACTTCCCAGCTGATTGTGTGTAAATATTGTGGCGTCGTTTTTCTGCAGTAAGCATTTTGATTTCAAGGAAATCACTCCAGTCCCGTCAATGACCGCAGGCGTAACTTGACCGTTACATATGACGCGCATCAGCTGTTTTCCGCACAGTGTAAATAGCCACATGTTCGGTTTGTGCAGCTTTATCCAGGTTTCCTTGCATGTTACGTCTTTGAGGACGCATGATAAGGACTCTTGTTGGTTGAAGACTTGGGCCTCACATGGAGCGTACTTGTCGTGCATGTTGTAGACAGGATTACGTGAGACACATAGGAATTCGTCTTCTCCGTATGATGTACATTGCCGCATGTCTTGGTCTTCCATTGTTATGTAAGAGTTCTTTAAAAAGTTGATTGCGATGAAGCTTGAACTTGCTTGCACGAGTTTTAAACGTCCTTGTGTAAGGATCGGTGTTGGTATAACTCGGTATATTTTGTAGTCCTCATCGCTCAGCAAGGGGATGTGTATTTCAAATAGCATAAAGTTGTTTGTCATGCGAGCCTTCACGTGGATGAGGTCATAAATATTTTTCAAATCCCTTTGAATGTCCTTTACCGGTAACGACAATCCCTGTGGCAACCTGCCTGATATTATGTTGAGCTGTTCGATCAGTTGGTTAGCGGGAAATAAATGTGTATCTAAATGTCCTCTATAAATGTTGGCGAGAGCATTTATCAACATTTCCACTATTCGATTTAAATCACTAAAAATCAGAGTTGCCGTCATGGCTGCGGTGTTTAGGTCATTCATCGTGAATAGCATTTTCGCCCTGTTTACTATTTTTGTGATGTCGCTGCTAGTTTGGTTTATATAGGCGCACAATGTTTTGAATTGTTCATCCATAAAGGCAGTGTTTCTTTTTATAATGTTATTTTCAGCCTCTACAATCAGTGTTTGGTTTTTCATAAGTTGGAGTAGGTAGTCATCGTTTGATTGTAGGTTCTGTATGTCTTTTTCGTACTTTTCGGCAAAGTCTGCGTCAAGAACTCCAAAAAGAGTTCTTGATAGTTTCCCAACTCCATCAAAGTAACCTCGTTTTGGTCTTGAGTGTTGAGTGAGCAGCATAGAGTTGTAGTCGGTTAGGTGACTCAGTTCATGACGTAGGTGGCCGACAATTGTATCACAAGGCGTGTAGTCATGTGATATTCTTTGGCATAGTTTATCTATTTGGTTCACGTAATCATTGATTCGATCAGTTGCTTGCCATTATGACGTTAAGTTATAGTAAACCAATAGATTCCATTCGTCATGTATTAGTTGTATTGTCCCTGCTTCATCGAAGTAAATCGGATGATTGCTCGGTATAGGTGTAACCTTCCAGTTATTCGTCGTTGGCGCAGATTGTGCAATTCCCGTCATCGCTACTATGGATAGGAGAACAAGTGACAGCCAATTGTTTTTGTTTTTAGCTGTGCCTCCTAGTTTTTTGGTTTCCGGAGTAGGTGTCCTTTTCTCTTCCTCTTCGTTTACTCTTGTTTCTTCTAGTTTCAGCGGTAATGGTGAAAGCTTCGTTATTGGTCGTTTAAGTGAACCTTTTCCAGTTTTCAAGGTAACAACTCGTACTCGACCATCGGCGCCTGGATGTAGTTCCTGGACTCTTCCTAAAGCCCAGCGCCCAGGAGGTAAGTGTTCATCTTTTACTAGTACTAGGCTTCCTTGTTTCAGGTTTTCTTTTGGGTGCTGCCATTTGCTACGGGTTTGGAGTTGATGTAAATATTCGTTCGACCAGCGCTTCCAGATGTGCACGTTCATTTGTTCAACAAGCTTCCATCTGTTTCGTAGATCGTGCTCAGCAAAGTCTTGCTCTTCTTGTGGTAGTGACAGGAGGGGGCCGCCAATGAGGAAGTGGCCTGGCGTTAGATATTCCAGGTCTTCGACATCCTCTGTTAATGGGCACAGCGGACGAGAGTTTAGACAGGCTTCAATTTGATTAAGTAAAGTAGTGAATTGCTCGAAAGTAAGCTTCTGTTCCCCCAGTACTCGATGTAGGTGATATTTCATTGATTTGATGGCAGCCTCCCACAGGCCTCCAGCTGTTGGCCATAGTGGCGCGTTGAAATGCCACTCAATTTGTAAGCGGCTCATCTCATCGGTGAATTCAGAAGTCTTAAACGTATTGTGTTTTTCAAATCCCTGTTGAAGAAGTTTTGCTGCGCCCACAAAATTCGTGCCGTTGTCGGAGAATACGTGGCGGGGAATACCCCTGCGGGCACACATCCTTTTGAAAGCGGCGAGGAACGTTTGCGTAGTCAGGTTTGACACCAATTCCAAATGCACGGCTTTGGTCACCATGCATATGAATATTGCTATGTAAGCCTTGCAAGTTGTAACTCCTCTTCCTTTGTTGATTTTCACATCAACATGTCCGGTATAGTCTACACCCGTGTTCGTGAACGGTCTTGATGGAGTGACACGCTCCTTTGGTAAGTCTGCCATCAGTTGGACGTTTCGGTTTGGTTTGAACCGATGACATCGGATGCATTGTCGAAGCCCCTTCTTGACTGTCCTGCTACCTCCAATGACCCAAAATTTCTGACGTAAATGAGCCAAAGTGAGCCGGGCGCCACCATGGAGAGTGTCACGATGAGCCTCTTGAATAATAAGCTCCGTTAATCTTCCTGTTGCCGGAAGAATAATAGGATGTTTAGCTTCGGGAGATAAAGTTGAGTAGCCTAGTCGCCCCTTCCCGCGCAGTATTCCACTGTTGTCCAGAAATGGGGTTAACTTCAGCAAGTTGCTTTTTTTTGATATTGGTCGGTTTTTCTTTAAACATTCTATATCGTCGGCATAGTTTTCCTTTTGAACGTTCTTACTAACCAATTCTGTTGCTCCCATTATGTCTTGTGTTGTTAAGCACAAAACCTCCTTTTTATTACCGCAGTCGGTTAAGTTATTGGTTGCGTTTAGTGCGCGTTTTTGCTTACGAATATTGCTGAGTCGTAGAATCCATCCAAGCACTCGTATTACGCGTTTATAATTACTGTTTTTATTCAGTAATGTGTCAATTATTTCACATTTCTTGTATGTGACAGCGCAGCAGTTTATTTCTCGCAACTCAGTGTTTGTTGTGTAGGTCAAGCGATTGTCTTGATGGTTTTGTAACGTATTTGTTTGTAACCATTCTGGCCCATTCCACCAAAGTTTAAAATCGAGAAGTTGTAATGGTGTTAAACCTCGAGTTGCACAGTCAGCAGGATTTTCTTCTGATTTCACATAGTCCCAGCAGTTTGCCGAGATAATGCTGTTTATTTGTTTCACTCTGTTAGCTACATATTTGTCCCATCTGTTTATATCGCCCTGGAGCCAGGCTAAAACGACCTTGGAGTCGGTCCAGCATCTTATGTGTAGGTTTTTCGTGTAGAGAGTGTTTCGCACCTTTTCTAGCAGTTTAGCTAGTAAAACGGCCCCGCAAAGTTCCATTCTAGGTACTGTTATCTTATTGCTGATTGGTGCAACCTTTGTTTTTGCCGTAATTAGCGTAGTCTTGTATTCGCCGGTTTGATTTTTAACTCGGCTATAAATGACACATGCATAAGCTTTTTCGCTTGCGTCGCAAAACCCATATATCTCTAGGTTGTTTTCTTGACATTGCAGCCATCGTGGTATGGAAAGTTTGTTAAGCACTGGGATATCTTTTCTCATAGTTTCCCATTCCGTTGCGAGATCTTCGGATAAACGTTCATCCCAGTTGATTTTGCTTATCCAGATTTTTTGGAACAGGAGTTTGGTTTTTATTGTAAGTGGCGATAGTAGTCCAAGTGGGTCGTACAGTTTGCTAATTTCGCTCAGTAGTACGCGTTTTGTCAGCTTTTTCTTGAGCGGTAGATCCCATTGGTATGTGAAGCTATCGTTGTCTTGATTCCACCTCATGCCCAACATTTTTGAGTTTGTTGTTTCTTCTGGGCTAAAGTCTATGTTCGTATTCTGGCTCTTTTGATCATCTCGCAAGTCCTCCAAGATAGTTGGTTCGTTCGTCTTCCATTTTCTCAAGTTAAATCCTCCTTTTTTTAGCAACTCAATTAGTTGTGTTACCAGTGTTTTCGATGCAGCAATAGTATCTTGCCCGTAAACCAAATCATCCATGTAGAAGTAGTTTTTTAGGACGTTTCCTGCTTCCGGGTAAGTATCTTTTTCATCTTCTGCGAGTTTATGCAGAGTGCGCATTGCCAGATAAGGTGCACTTTTTGTTCCGTAAGTTACTGTGCCCAACTGCCAATCTTGTAGAGGTTCGTTAGGGGAAGATCTCCAGACTATAGTTTGCAGATGTTGTTGTTTATCGTTTAGCCAGCTGAACCGATATAGTTTTTCGACATCTGCCGTGAAGACGTATCTGTATGTTCTCCAGTTAATAAGTAGTGTCAGTATATCCTTTTGTAAGTTCGGACCGCAGTACATGTGATCGTTGAGACTGCTGTCTCCTTTTGTCTTGTACGACGCGTTGAACACTACTCTTAGTTTTGTTGTAGTGGACTCAGCTCTTAACACGCCATGGTGAGGTAGGTAGACTTGGAACTTACTTTCTCCTGAGACAGGTTTCATGTGTCCCATAGCGATGTATTCGTTCATAAAACGCTTGTATTCGGTACTGAGTTCTTTGTTTTTTGACATTTTCCTTTCCAGTTGAAGGAATTGTGCTAATGCTTGCGACTTTGCGTTTTTTAAGTTTGCTTCGAAGTTAGGTTTCATTGGCATTTGTACCACATATTGTCCGTTCGCCAGTCTTGTGGTAGTTGCGTTATAATGTTCCTCACAGTGTTGTTCCTCAGTAGTTGATGATGGTTTGTCTGGAATTTCCTCTGTTTCCCAAAATCTTGTCATGTTTTCGAAATCGTTAAGTGTCACCAAGCAGTTGAATGTCTTTACATTCCCGCATAGAATCCAACCCACTTTAGTTTGTTGAGCTACTGGGTATCTCTTGTCACTCCTGATGACGCCGTTCAGGATAAGTTCGGAATAGATGTCCGCGCCCAAGAGTAGGTCGATCGGACCCGACAGGTTGAACTGTGGGTCCGCTAGTTTTAAGTTTTCTAAGTAGTCCCAGTTGCTGATTGAGAACGATGCGGTAGGTAAGTTGCTTATGAGTTTTTTCATTATTAACGCTTCAAAGTTGAATTTGTAGTCTGAATGTATTGACTGACATTCTAAGTTCATTGCCCCTTTGCAGTTGCCGCTAAGGGTTCCCACACCCGATACAACAGCGCTCATTTTTCGTCGCTGCAATCGGAGGCGTTGTGCCGCGTTTTCTGTTATTAGGCTTACTTGGGAGCCTTGGTCAAGTAGACCTCTCAAGTTTACGAAGTTTCCGTCAATTGTTTTGACTTTCAGAAGTACTGTTGTCAACAGCACTTCCCTCTCTTCATTCGTTAAGTTATTGACCCCATAGGACGTCGATGGGATCGAAGATGGGTTTTCCTCCCTTGTTGCTTGTTTGTGGCTTGTTAGCTCAGTTTCATCTTCATGCATAAGTGTGTGGTGTGCCTTATGACACAATTTACACGTCTTTCTTGATTTGCATTGTTTTTCTCCATGGCTGAATAGGCAGTTTTTACAAATGTGCAATTTGCGAATTGCGTCAATCCGTTTGTTTATGTTCATCGCCAGGAATTGTTCGCAATTCATCAAAACGTGATTAGTTTTGCAAATCGGGCATGTTTTTGCTGTCGTGAAGAAGGTTTTTGGCGAGTTTTGTGACTTGTTAAAGTACGATGACCCCTGCGTTTTATTCTTGTAGTTGTTATTTCGGTTTTCTGACCCTTTATGCGGCTGCTTTTCCGTTTTCCATGGTTTGCTAGATGATGATAATTTTTGACTATTTCCTTGCAGAGCTTCCAGTGACATGAATTTTGATTCCAAAAACTTGATAAACTCTTCTAGGTCGGGAAACTCCCGGGGATGTTTGACCTCCTTTATATATTCGTTATATGTAACGCTATCTAGTTTTTGAACCAATAGGTGAACCACGATCGGGTCCCAATTGGTGGTGTCTAGCCCGATGTTTTTCAGCCCGTTCAAGCATTCCATCATGATGTCGTGAAGTTTCCGTATGCTTGCAGCGGTTGGTTGCTGAATACTAGGTTGATTCAGAAGCGTGTTCATGTATGAGGTGAATAACAGCCGTTTGTTGTCGTAGCGGTGGGCCAGCATCTCCCAGCAAGATGCGTAGTTCTCAGCACTGATGCCAAGATGCTGAACCAGTTTCTCCGCCTCACCTTTGAGTTTTGTTTTTAAGTGCTGCATTTTTTGTGCCTTTGAAAGTGTCGGATTGTTGTGTACACTTTCAAGATAGAGGTCTCTAAAACGCATCCACTGGTTATAGTTGCCATGAAAATCCGGTATTTGTATGTTTGGCGTAGATTTCTCATAATGCGCATTTTTCCATATGTTGTTTTGAAGTTGCCTTTTCAGGTCATCATAGTGGTTTTCCGCTGTATTATATTTTAGTTGGTAAGTTGAGTCGTCATCTTGTAAAATATAGTCTAACTCCCAATTTGCTTTTTCTATGTGCTCCCATTTCGTTTTCAGGGTGCTTAACTTGTCTTCCAATTCCCATTTTTCCATTGGTGTTGCCAATGCTATGGTGATCTTCTCCACAGTGCGTTCGAATGCTCTAAAGTTGCAGTATTGTTGACGCAAAAGATCTTGTTGTTTCTCCGTCGACTCGCTTGTTCCCCGAGGAGGTATGTGGAATTGGATATCGTCGAAAGTAAATTTCGATTGCCCCTTCCCTTGGTTAGGCGTCGCAGGTGGTTGCTCCGTCTTACTAGTAGACGGAGGTGGCAATTCAGACTTACGTTTCAACATGTCTTGCAGCACTTCTTCATACATCTTCTTCGTACTGTTGAAAATGTCGTCATTGAAGTATTGAAGGTCTGTCGCTCCAGACTCTTCCAGCAGTTGGTGGTTATGAACAAACTTCTCCCAGTTTTTGTTCAACCGAGAAAGACGCTCCTCCAGGTATGCCAAGTTCTTCCTGGTGGCACTGTCCTTCTTGTAGTTTGTGCAGATAAGTTTTAAGTCTCTGAAAGTAGTTTCCTGATGACTTATCAGTTCTGCCAAGCTCTGAACCATTTTTGTTAGTTATTGGGTTGACCGTTGGTGGAGTAAAGTTGTATCACCACAGGTACTAGTTCACCCAAGTTGCGAAGTTTTCGCCGATAGTTCAGCTGTAGCAGCAGACGTGATCTCTGCTAGCTCGTAAGTTACAGGCACTCAGTGTAGATCACCCTCCTTTACGCTATGTGCAACGTCTCAATGCTACTGGTGAGACCCGCTTGTGGGAGGCCAATAGCACCGATTTGCTAACGTAACTGGGATATACCACGCTAAGCACTCTGCTGATGAGGAGACACGACGGCTCACGAGATGATATGCCGTGTCATCCGGCTCGAAGGACCACTTTTATGTATGGCTCAGAGGTAGTTAAGTTGTGAGTTGACGAAAACCACAGATTTCACCTTAGTTCAGTATATTTGTAAAGTTACACGTAAGTTATGTTTGGATGCTAATCCGCGGTTATAGCGCTACGGCAGCTATTGGTCAACTAATTTAATAAGTATAAGTAATTATAAAAGTAAACTAAACGAGTAGCGTAAAGTAGGTTGCGGCGTTAGCAATTTGCCTGTACGTGAACCGTACAGTATACTATTTAATAATATACCATATATTACACACCCAATTTCGGTCACAGCGACTGGCATTCGATGGCTTCGATTCGATGGTTTTCGAGAGCTTTGGTGTGCTTTCATGTGCTCTTAAGTGGCTAGCATATCCAACTTTGGCCGAAAAACTCCGAGCACAAAGCGGACATGTCAGAACACCATTGACGAAAAATCGTTTATAATATTATGATTTAAAGCAAATTATATGAGTGGAAAATATGAGGTCGCTTTTTTGTGTCTCAAACACATCTTCTAAACCAATAATTACCATAATTTAAGGGGGCAAGCCGCTAGTATAAAGTAAAATTAAAAAACCTTATTTCCTTCAGCATCGCCCCTCCAGAACTGCTCTGCCCTCGCCTTCCCCAGCACTACGGGAGTCACGACTTCCAAGTGGGAGGGATTTGCGCTCATCGACACTTTTATGTATTTGTTGGTCCGCCGAATGAACCGGTGGATGTAAGTACCCAAATGGTACTTTACGTCGCCGGACACCTGGGTCGGTAAAGGTACTATAAATATACCAAAATTTTGTTGGCGTTAAATCGTTGATCTGAATTTGATTTCCAGCCCGCGTAGCGTGACCGCCGTGGAAACGGGTTAATTAATTGTCGACGAAGAATCCACAAAAAATAATTACAGTTGAATGCAGTCATAGTTAAGAACTACTTTCCTACTAACTACTTTCCTTGTTCTTAACTATGACTACATTCCTGCTGCCTGTTGAACAATGTCCTTTGTAACACAAAACTGACAAAATGTGGATGTTCTACTACTATACAAATCTGCCCCTCGAATAAGAGTACGAATCATAATGTTTATTATGTTAAATATCCAGTGTGTTTGGTGTTTGGATATCGGTACTTTATACATATTATATACTCATTTTTATAGACAATAGTCACGTTCATTTTCAAAGTTCTTAGTTTTTCAAAGGTAAGATAGCAAGCTAGTTCTCTGCTAAACTGTCCTGGCTTGCTGACCTGGCTTGGAACATCCTAGTTCTGTTTACATGAGGCTAGATTATTTTAAGCTAGTACTATTTGTGGCGTTTAAAAATTAAAATGCAGGAATCACCACATTAAAAATATATATATATTTTTTAAATATAGTTACATATGATTAAAAAGGGAAAAGGATCTTAATTAAAATTAAAAATAAACCGATTAATTACTAAAATTAAAAATAGAGTTATTAACAATCAATAGTGATATTCGCTGTGAGAAAGGGTTTGAGACCCTTGGCGGAAGCTTCTGTCAAGGGTTACATTAACTAATACTGATGCAATTTGATCTGATATTCTAAGATAGTATTTTTTAATACTTAACTAAATCTTATTATTCATTTAAATAGCACTGAATTTAAAATAATAAAACACAAGCAAATAAAACTGTTCGTTTGCGTCGATAGGATTGTAAAAAGAAGCTCTCCGTCTCGCGTCGAGAGGATTGTAAAAAGAAGCTCTCCGTCTCGCGTCGATAGGATTGTAAAAGAAGCTCTCCGTCTCGCGTTGATAGATCTGTAAAAAGAAGCTCTCCGTCTCGCGTCGATAGGATTGTAAAAAGGAGCTCTCCGTATCGCGTCGATAGGTCTGTAAAAAGAAGCGCTCCGTCTCGCGTCGATAGGATTGTAAAAAGGAGCTCTCCGTATCGCGTCGATAGGTCTGTAAAAAGAAGCTCTCCGTATCGCGTTGATAGGATTGTAAAAAGAAGCTCTCCGTCTCGCGTATCCAAGGACACTCCCGCCTGATCACCACTAAGCAAATTTTTGCTTGCATTTACAACATTGAAACGCTTTCTAGCCCCGCCCCGTTGACTTTGTGTAGAAATAATGAATGAAAAGATACCGATCAGCCGGGCGCACTGACGACGCACGCCAAACGAGAGTTATTGTTATTTCGCGCGCCAAAGTTGATGCTTTCCTAATAGGTCTAACTAAACTTTAAGGGGGCGTGGCTCGGTGTCTCCGCATGATTTAAGCGAAACAATTTCTAACTGATCAGGCGGAAAAGACCACGACTGTACCATATGAAAATCTTCTCGCTACCTAACATTTGAATTCGACATTATCGTTACTTGCAACTGTTATAAATATTTTAGTTATAGTTTACTTATAAGCACTAATTATACAATTCTCTTAATTAACACTACTGCACCCAAATGTACAGTTTTGTAATACCTACTTTTTTAAATAAATTATTCTATTCTATATTCTGCAAGTGATCTCATTGATTGATCATGGTTTCGGCTACTGACAGTCATCACAGGACAATCTTGCCTACCAATAATAAATCAGTACTCACCGGTTCCTTAGCCTCCATCGGTTTGAACTGAGCAAAAACATCACACAGCTGCTTGCGACACACATTCACCAACATGTTTAGACGACCTGAATGAAAATCACTCTTAAGATTAAGATACTGAATATGTGGATTCGAAAAGAGATAGGGGACCATTTTAGTTTCAATTCGAATGTTTTCAAACAACAAAATTCATCTACCCAATTACGACATCCTTTATACAGCCGGATGCAAATGCAAATGATGGGTACGTGGGGCGACGGAGGCGGCCGCCGCTGCTGGCGTGCCGCTCGTTCGCATCCACCTTGCTGCAGCACTCAATATGGTGTCACAACAGATTAACTGCTTCAATTATTATTGTACACTGAGTGAATTCACACGGGCTGCATTTTGCAAAGAATTTAAATACCTAGTTTCCAAATTATCTCAGAGTCAAAATCAAAGCATTTATTTCAAGTAGGCCAATTACTTTTGAATTGTCGAAACAAAGATTAAAATTAATTGTAGCTACAGTCCCAGTCACAAGACATAAAAACTGTGAAAGTACTGTAGTTGCCCATTCCCTAGCGTAGATCTCTATGGAGGAGAACGGGCAAGAAACTTCATGGACACTCTTTTAAAACCAAATATTGTTACAAAATCTTGGTTACATCATTCATGTTGAGATGGTATAATTATGTGAGAACAATGTAGCAAGAAGTGCACGTTAAAAGAGTCCATAGTAAAAACAAAAAAATCAGGTGGGGCTGTGTCGGTGCACACGGCCGTTGGTTTTAACGTGAAACGTATATAATATCAGCGAGTCGCTTTTAGTTTTAAATACAGAAAGAAACTATTTTTTTTTTAATTTTATTTTAATATCTTTGTTATTTTTATTGAAATCGATTGGTCTAAACGAACTCTGTAAATACACGAAAGAATCAGCGCGCTATCACGTGTGAGTTGTGAGTTATACTGAATAGAATCCAGCGAGAGCGATCCTATAAAACCTGGAAGACGTCCAAGTGGAAGCTTCAAGAAGATCTCGATGATCACAATTTCGAGGAATTTCATGACGCTGTAGAAGAGTCGCTGCCGCGAAACAATCTCCGTGGCCGTGATCAACTAAGGCTAGCGCACACCATAGACAAGACTGCGAGCGAGACAGTATGTATTCTCATTATAATTGTCTGTCTAAAAGTCTGTCTGTGTACTGTCTGTTTTGATGACTACGTATATGTCCCAGAAGCTTATCCGTCAAACTTCGCGGATGCAATGAAGCGAGACGATTGTATAGAGTGGCAAAAAGCTATGCATAGTGAATTGAAATCTCTAAAGGACCTCAAGGTATGGTTTGGTAGTAAGTTGTAAACTTTTATATAATCTGAATGTCGGAAACGGCTCCAACGATTTTCATGAAATTTAGTCAGGGGGTTTCGGGGGGCGGTAAATCGATTTAGCTAGGTACAATTTTTAGGAAAAAGAAAGTCATCAAGATATTAATTATTATTGCCAAAATAATTAATTCTAATCTTGGTAATCAATTGTAACTTTAAATAATATAACTACTCTATTGTAATATGTAGGTACCTAAGCCTGTGCTGTTAGGTACTTATGTGTTTTTTAAATAAATAAAATCATTAAAATTCGTAAAATAGTCACAGTGACAATTCATAACATTAACTGCGTCTGTGACATTTTCTAATATGATTCTGCTGAAGTGGCCATTTTATGAAAGTAGAGGGAAGAGAGCGTTTACAGAATTATTTAATGATGGCTATGTAACCTCGATGCTGCATAGCCATGACGATTGAATGCACGCCGAGTCTGGTGCTGGTGTCGACGATCTCCTCCAGCATCACGATCATGCTCTCACCACCTTCCAGCCCAAACCTCTTCTCAGCAGGCCATTTTGTTGCGAAGTATTTTTCCAAACTAAATCAGAATTATAAATAGAAAAGTATTACTTCATTTAGTATTTTTTTTCCCGACTACGGCAAAGCCAAAATGAAGGGTTATGATTTTAGCAGTCTATGTATGTATGTTTATATTTACGTATGTTCCTCCGTAGCGCCTAAACTATTCATCCGATTTTGATGAGTAAGGTCTCAATCGATTCGTTATTATGGCCCGGGTAACATGGGCTATGTAAATTTTAGGGATTCGGTCGTGGTCCACCTGCTTAGTTCACCCGGGTGGAGAAAAGTGAAGAAAAGTGTCCGTGGTCCCACGGGCACTTTTTCTTGCCGGTGGATCACCTAAATGATGAGGAATACGCAAATAAAAAATATTTATTGGCCATGGTCCACCTAAAATTAATTCCACGGAAATAAAACCCTCATCCTGATCCTGTAATTTCACTACAATTAAAACATGGGATACAGACCCACTGTACCCCTGGTGATACGGTGGGTTTTTTAAAGTTAAACGATACCACCAGGTAATAGTGTTGTATTTTTTAATTCTTTATGGGCGGCATGGGCACCGGGCCGTAGGCCGACGAAGGAGGCCGGCGGAGGCCCAGCACTTCGGGGACAGAAGTCAAAGAGTGTTATTTAATATGCGAGCGAAGCGAGCGCGCGTCATGGAGTCGTAGCAGGTTCTAAATGTCTAAACGTGGTCCACCTAGGTGGACTGAGGTGATCCACCGCTTCCCCCCGGACCTCGAATACGAGCAGACGTGTTTTAAGTCACCGTACAGTAATTATTTTTAAATTAAATTCGTTTTTTAAATTTTTAAATAAGAAGTAAAAAATAGGAGTGTAGAACTCTTAGGAGATATTACCCGCGGTTCATTCATTCATCCTGGTACTGACAGAAGCTCCGCGTCCCTGCGCAAGATCATCGTGCCGTATCACATGCGCGTGAGCCCGCCTACCACCAACGTCACACAAAGGAACGCGCTTCTATCCTGCTTGCTCGCTAAAGCTCCGCTCTAGCTGTAACCCAGCGTCGCCGCTACTGTCACCTCCTCATTATCTATGCGCTCCTGGTACCCCAGTATTACTCACCACTTTTGACGTCCGTTGGCGAAGAGTATTCCTCGATTTCGTTGCTTCTTTACTAAGTCAGGAACACACTAAGGCGTGTGTCAGGAGGATCAGGAAGCTAATTTACATCTTAAAAACACGATCGACTCGTCACCGAACCCTTTGTGCTGAAGCGGATCTACTTTGCCCTCTGCCAGTTCCTCATTACTTATTGTATTACTATCATGGGGAGGATCACCTAAAACTATCATAAAACCTGTTGAGGTTGCCCAGCGAGTCATCCTGAAGGTTAGCATTTTGAAAACCTAGATTGTTCCCTACCTCGCAGCTTTACGAATTCTGTGGAGTCCTTTCAGTAAGACAACTTTTCCTGCTCAATATTATATTAATGCAACATAAGAATATCTTTTACAAGCCTCTCACTCTAAATAGGCGTACAAAATACTTGGTTTGCTCACACCCCGTAGCCTCTAGAACCAAATTTAGCAATAGATTCGCTCCGTTTATTGGCCCCTACATCTACAACAAAATAAATAAAAACCCACCAAACAAACCATTTACCCGATGTCAAAAAAGTCTTGCAAAATTACAGTAAGTGAGTATATACCTACAGAAACTCACGTATGGAGGATCTGCTTAAGATACCTAGCTAAACAACTCAAGACTCAACTACTCGTGGAATCATTTAAACTAAATTAAGTAATCCTTTACAAAAATAAAAATAAAAAGTCATGCTCCGCAATCTTACACACCCTCTCACACTCATTTACGCACACGTCCATCACACACAAACAGAGGACAGGACACACCTATAATGTTACCTCTTAAACTTTGTAATCTTTTTGTTTTTTTTTTCTTCTAAAATTTATTGTGAGACTTTTGTGTTCTTTAAGTTTAGATTAAGCACTGTATTTGTAAAAATGTAGATATGTATTTGTGAAATAAATATTACTTATTATAGCTAGAAAAAGTGCTCGTGGTTCACCTAAATAGGTAAACTAAGCAGGTGGACCATGACCGAATCCCGTAAATTTTATTAAAAAAATTTATGACTGAATTTAAACCTAAGATTCTGACCTCGAAAAAAATTAAACTGAGATAATCATTGTTTGAGATAATCATGAGTTTTAGCGTGAAACGTTGGATAATTGTGCCTACTCTCACATCTTTATGTTGCCGGTTATTTTTGCCCGTTTCCTTATCATCTTCTAATATCACACATCTCCACAAATGGTATGAATTGTTATTAGAAGATGATAAGGAATCAGGCTGGACTACAGTTCGAAACAAAAAAAAATTGTTAGTACAATTCAAACAGCTTAAGACAATAAAGCGCTTTCAGTGGAGCACCAAAAAGCATGCTGCGTCTAGCGGTGCTAAGTATAATAAAGCGATGGAAGCGGTGTATTGCGGCTCGCTTAAAACTTCGCGACCCAAAAGTCGTAAGCGCCGTGGAATACTCGTCACTTACGCGTTTTGGCCAACACATCAATTCGTTATGTTACGGTCGGGTTTTCTGACATGTAAGGTACTGATTTTAAAGACGTTTTCACGTCAAAACACTGTCCGTTGTCTGTAGCCCGATCAAGCGTCACGGGCTCATTTACCCCAATCGCTTTTAAGAGAATCCTTTCACGAAAGTTGACGAGTTAGTTACATCTTCTATACATTTAAAATTCAAAGTCCTGACTTACTGACTGATGATATATCAACGCACAGCCCAAACCGCTGGTCCTAGACAGCTAATTGGAGGGTGTGTTTTTTGTGAATTGTGATGAGTAGTATCCACTAAGAAAGTTCCATAGGAGGGTGAAATGGGGGGTTGAAATTTTAAATTTTTTTGTTCTCGGGTTCGACTCACTCGAAAATTAGTGGACACACGTACACCAATTTTCGAGTGATTTTCCTTAAAACAATAAACTTACAACACAGCCTTGGTAAGTCGCCGCATAATATTTTTTTTCTCCTCGTTGGTCCGATTGAACGCTCCTGGTATCTCCATCTGGTCCCTCAGGTAATGTACTTGGTCGTAGTCATACACGTGCATATATTCTATACCGATGGACTGACAGTACACGTTCTCTAGACGCCGGATTATTTCCCTAATCAAATAAATATATCATTTTCATAATCTATGGATAACCATTACACCAAACATTCTGCGCGTCTATTACAATAATGCTTTCATGTTGCACCTTCACTGCGGATCACACAAAATCGGGCCGACACGGTGCTTACCGCTGCTGCGCACGGTGAAAACAATTCGTTTCTCGCTGGTGCGGAACGATTATTATTATGAGTGTAGCGGTGTCAGGTAAAAAGGACCGATACGCACAGTCAGGCGCGGATACAGGATTTCCTTTAGGAGGGGGGGGGGGGAGGGCAATTTTTGTTTGATCTTACGGAAAATTCTTAAAAAAAAATGATTTTACGTAATCGACTTAAGGCGTCAATTTTAACAACAAAATGATCTAAGGCTCCAAGAACGAGCAAAACGAGCTCGAAAATTTTAAGACTACCTTGGGCAGGTTACAATTGTTTAGAGTTTAGACCCTTCATACAGGAGTTACTATATAGATCGACCCTCAGACATAGGCAACATTCAAGTGGAAGTAGTCTGTAGAGGCGTAGAGCGAGCGTAGCGAGCTCGAAAATTTTAACAAGTAACTGTATGAACAAGTTACAATTGTTACGACCTACTGGAGTTACCTGGGCCTCATAAAGACAAAGTCAAGACTCAAGAAAAAGTAGGCTGCAAGAGCGAGCGTAGCGAGCTCGCAATTTTTTACGTCATTGCCTAAGATAACTATGCTATAATTGCAAATACGGCCTCGGGGCAATGGGCTCCTAATTTATTTCAGGCTCTGTTTATACCGGTCGATCATGCAAAAATCCAATAGGAGTGCCAATCCAGAGGTAGAAAAAAGGAGCCTTTTTGACCAATATTTTACCGCAGGGTTAAACAATATTTTAATTTGAATGATTCCATTTTACACTTTATACGAAAAGCTATAACTTTTAAAAATCCTGAGCCTCTAGGGGCAGTTGCCTTCTCCTGGCGACGCCCATGACATGATATACAACTAGAATATTTAGTTTCAATTCCGTCAAACCAGTTGAAGCTTGGCTAATGACGTATTCGGTCCGGTTCAGGGGGGGGCAATTGCATCCATTGCCCCCCCCGCCTGTATCTGCGCCTGTATGCACTGTCGAAAAGGTCGATGGATGTGCGTTCTGACCGACCGCACCTGATGAAAGTTCATGATTGTTTTGCCGCAGCTAGCGTGTGAGACTGTCTGACTGACTACTGCAGTGGGTCAGATGTTTGTGCAAACTCGTACCGACGGGTTTCATGTGCCTGTTCGCAAGAAAACAGGGAACTTTACCTGCAGGCTTAGCCAAGTTGACAATCTACAATCGTTAACGCCAGTAGAAAACTAATGGCGGACAATTGGAATGACATCATCTCAACGTTAAATCACTTGATCAACACAAACGAATAGAAAATTTGTAGACAAGTTTACATCGTTCAAAATGATAGAATGAAATGTTATCGTTTCTACAATGTTGATCGCTATATTATTTGGTGGGAATCTCACCATAGACTAAAGTGTAGGTTTTTTCTTAAAGAACGAGCGATCGACTCAGTAGTGTCAACTTGGCTACTAATTTAGCGCTTACTACAATCGCTTACGCCGAGGTGTTTACGATTGTAGAAAGAGAATCGAAATGAAACGTCTGTAACTTGGCTAGGCCTGCTGAGTAGCGTAGTAGTGTGAGTAGATAAGTGTCTGAGTGACTCTCCTGGGAGAGTGACAGTCGCAACAGCGGCATGAGGACTGTACTGTAGCTACAGTTTGCAGTGATAGGTCATTTATAATCTGCCAGTGCAAACAAAGTCCCTTTCATGATCCCCGCTTTAAATAAGAAAAAGTTCAAGCTTTTAAGTCAAAATCAAAATCAAAGCATTTATTTCAAGTAGGCCAGTTACAGGCACTTTTGAATTGTCGAAACAAAGATGAACATTAAATGTATACAGGTTGGAATTTTTCAATGACATCTGGAGGGAAAGTACTCGAAATACTGGAGAAAGCAAATTTTACTCAAAGGAAACATTCCTTTATTTTTAAAAAGAAACAAATGTGCATTCGCAGATTTTCGAAAATTCACTTGCCACATTCGGGCATCGTCCCCGGGATGGATCGACTAACTAAAGTTCGAAAAAATAACATTCTGTACCTTTTTGACATTAATCGATAGGGTCAATCATATGGATCAAATCTCTCTAACAAATATGATAAATTAAATGAAAGGAAAACCATGAATAAAACCAATACCGCGAAGGATGACTAGCGGCCCTAAAGGCATTATATTTAATATGTGTTTGTTCTTGCTCATATTTTTTCCTATGTGTAGTGTAATGTGCCCTGGTCGTATTGTTTAGCTGGTCCTCTTGTTGTGTTGATTTTAATTACGGGGACTCTGGTTGAGCGGTGCGATCGGTGTATGCATGTAATTGCGTTGTCTGTAGATTGTATATTTTTATTATGTTACTATAAATGAGTGCTTTCTGGAGGTTGTATGTACTTTTTAAAATGTGTACCATGTTGGTTTTTGTTGCACATGTTTATGATGTACTCTAACGATGTTAATATTTTATCAATGCTTGTATTTCTGACCTTATTGGGATCGTCTGATTTCAAAGAGATCAATTTTAATTATCACATCACGTCTTCTGATTATAACTGTAAAGCTGTTCTGTTCGGCCCAGATTACTGTAATGCTTATTGTATTCCTTCCGCAAGAAAATGGCTAACGACAAATTATCTATTTACTATGAAAATTGTAGGGGGCTCCGCACTAAACTGCATGTTCTATGTATGAATATTTTATCAAATTGTTATGATATCATTATACTCTCCGAGACATGGCTCACTTCCGAAATATTAGACTCCGAAATTATTGATGATCGGTACACAGTGTACAAATGTGACGTGGATCGCGGGGCAACTAAAAAAAGGATGGCGGTGGAACCCTTGTTGCAGTCTTGAAGGGCCTCGGATCCAATATAGTTGAACCCGCTTTCCCATTTAATAAAAGCATTGAGCACATCATACTACGCTTGCCTGGCGCAACGACAGGAAAATATGATATAATATGTTCAGCATATATCCCACCCAAAACACCCGAATGTATTTATGTTACCTACCTAGAGTCCTTGAAAACCTTGTTGGAGGACGGGCGCGTTGAAAACTTTCATGTACTTGGAGATTATAATCTTCCTGACATTGAATGGCTCGCTGGTGGTAACACCACGGCTGCTACGCACCAAATGTGTGTTGGTTGTTCCCCTGTCTGCAGGCACTTGAGTATTTTTATGTCCGTGCTCAACAGCTACCAGTACAATAATATTAAGAACTCGAACGGGAAGATTTTAGATTTGGTGATAAGTAACAACGACGCGACTGTTCTGTTTTTACACCAACTGACTTACTGTTAAAACCAGATCTCGATCACCCACCGTTGTATATTTTAGTGTCCTGTAAGTTGCACAGCAGTGCGATGATGCGTAAGGCGGCTCAAAAGCATAATTACTCTAAGGCGAATTATGAACTTCACGAACAGTCTGCAGAAGACGCGCTGAATACGTTCTATGAAATTGTTTACCAAATTATTCCTCTAAAAACAAATAAGTCTACCAAATTTTTATTGTGGTTTTCCCCATCTTTAATACATATATTTAAAAATAAATTGAAGGCATGGAATAAATGGAAGACCTATCATAACATACCTGACTATGGACAGTTTTCACTTTATAGGTCCAGATTCCATGCTGACTGCAAGCACTAATACAGTGTATACTTGAAATCAGTAGAAGATAGTATAAAGTCAACACCAAATATTTCTGGACCTATGTGTCTAATCGGCAATCTAAAGCTCCAGTCCCACCAACCAACCACCAAAACCATGCACTATAAACACCTAACATCGACCGATCCTGAGAAGATTTGTAATCACTTTGCAAACTTCTTCCATTCCGAGTACAAACCTTCTACTCTCTCAAATAATCAAACACAGGACAATGAATGTGCTGAGAATTGTTCCGTTGTTAGTAGTCTTGAGGTAAGTACTGACCAAGTACTCACTGCATTTAAAAGTTTCGATTGCACCAAAGGGCCAGGACCAGACGGTATTCCACCAATTTTCCTTAATAGGGCAGCTCAGGCGTTATGTGCACAATTGCGTGTTATCTATAATAGGTGTTTGTGTCAGGGTACTTTCCTAGAAATCTGGAAGCGAGCAAATATTACTCCCGTTCATAAAAGTGGTTCAAAACATGACGTTGAAAATTATCAGCCTATTTCTATTCTGTCGGCGTTGTCAAAGCTTTTCGAAAAGCTCGTTCACAATCAGTTGTATCCAATTGTCCATTACAAAATATTACAACAACAGCACGGATTCGTACAAAAAAGGTCTACAACAACTAATATGATTGCTTTCACCGACTATTTACTTAATAATATGGACTCTCGTGTGCAAGTGGAAGCTGTATACACTGACTTACGAAAATCATTTGACAGGGTCGATCATGAATTGCTTTTATAGAAGCTAGCATTCAACGGAATCCGCGGGGATCTGTTACGGTGGTTTGTTTCCTATGTCTCAAATAGAACACAAAAAGTAGTGGTTAATGGATTCCACTCCACCGCCATAACCGCAACATCAGGGGTGCCCCAGGGCTCAATTCTAGGACCTCTTTTATTGTTATTTTAAGTTTAAACACTAACACACCATGTACTATTACATATATGTTAGTCTGTAAGGTATTTATCTATGGGCCAAAGTAGCCTGAAAATAAAGGTTTTATTATTATTATTATTTTTATTTATAATTTTTATTAATGATATTGCCAAGTGTGTCTATAACTCTAAGTTCCTACTTTACGCGGACTGTAGGGTGCATCCCTAACATAAGTAATGTCAATGTAGATGTAACTGTCAAATTTAAACTTAAATGCAGAACATGTCAGTGAATGCTCAACGGGATGAATCTAAATAAAAATGCAAGTTGTCCGACTCAAACCACGTCTTATTGAACACTAAAATGTACATAGACATGAAATTCATAGAACAATGCAGTATGTCAGTGTCAATGCACTGCCAAATGTAGGTTGCGTCCAAAGTGCAAATACTCGAGCCTACTGGCTAACTTATTGTAATAAATATGTTTTAAAACCCATGTACGTGCACCGTACACGGACGATCTAAAAATATTTAGACCCGTTAGATCAATACTTGACTGTCACTTACTCTAGCAAGATCTTAATCGCTTAACAGAGTATTGTATTAAAAACAAACTGAAAAAAAAACTAAACTAAACTCTAACTCAGTATTTCCAAATGTTGCTGTATCAGCTTTACTAAAAATAAAAACCAACTTAAACACCCCTATGCACTACAAAGTGAAATCCTAGACAGAGTCAACACAATTCGTGATCTGGGAATACAGCTCGATAATAAACTGTGCCTGGACGCACATGTCACAAAATCATAAGTCGGGCTTATCGGATGTATGGATTCGTGATGCGATCAGCAACAGAATTCATCTTCCCGAGCACGTATTTACATTTGTATCGGTCATTAATCCGGTCTCAACTAGAATATGCTGTGACAGTGTGGAGTCCCTATTATAACAAATATAGTGACTGTATTGAACGTATACAACGCAAGTTCCTAAAAACGATGCAACATTACCGTTGTACTAGAAATCGTATTTATCACCCATATAACGATTTGCTAAAAAAAATATAACATGATCTCTTTGAAGTCTAGACGTACTTTTCTAGATACTATGTTTCTATAAGATCTGTGTAACAACTCATATGATTGTGTGGATATGCGTAACAAGCTTTGCTGTGTTGTACAGTCGTGGTCTTTTCCGCCTGATCAGTTAAAAATTTTTTCGCTTAAAAAAGTCATGCGGAGGCGTCGAGCCACTCCACCTTAAACTTTAGGCCTATTAGGAAAGCGTCAACTTTGGCGCGCAAAATAACAATAACTCGTTTGACATGTGTCTCCGATCGGTATCTTTTCGTTAATTATTTCTATATAAAGTCAACGGGGCGGGGATAGAGAGCGTTTCTATGTTGTAAGTGCAAGCAAAAATAAGCTTAGTGGTGATCAGGCGGGAGTGTCCTCGATAGTACCTAGAACGATTCAGGGACGGGAGGTGCGCACGCGACCTGTTTTCGCCGTCACTCCTAGTCATGCAGGCTTGCGGGCACCTCTACGTCGTCTCACAGGCAAATTCACTAAGTTTTTTCTAACCTGGATGTATTTGCTGTCTGTTGGATCATTCAACAAAATATTACTGGACACAATCCAGTATCTATGTGAATAATACATGTATATGTCTTTAATGTTTCTTAATGGCTGTACTGTATGTGTATTTTATCTCATGAATTTATCTTATATTCTGTTCGACTTTAACCTCATCAACATTGTCTTTGTCTTTTGTGAATCTCCTTATATTCTATGTTTTGTAATATATAATGTGTAATTGTTGGTTCTTCCAAATAAATAAAATAATAAATTTATTCCATTGAATTTGTAACTATTCTTTAGATTTCATGATTCTCCCTTCATTTAATTTATTATGTTTGTTAGAGAGATTTGATCCACACGATTGCCCCTATCGATTGATGTAAAAAAGTACAAGATGTTATTTTTTCGAACTTTAGTCGGTTCGATTCCCGAGTGTGGCAAGCGAATTTTCGAAAATCTGTGAATGCAGATTTGTATCTTTTTAAAAATAAAGGAATGTTTCCTTTGAGTAAAATTTGCTATCTCCAGTATTTCGAGTACTTTCCCTCCAGGTGGCATTGAAAAATTCCACCCTGTACAGTCCCAGTCACAATTTTAAGACATAAAAACTGTGAAAGTACTGTAGTTGCCCATTCCCTAGCGTAGATCTATGGAGTAGAACGGGCAAGAAACTCCATGGACACTCTTTTAAATCAAAATATTGTTACAAAATCTTGGTTACATCATTCATGTTGAGATGGTCTTACGTAGGTAAGTATTAATTAATTCTAAATTAAACTAAACTAATCTTAATCTCATCTTACCTGAGTGTTAATGAGTTTTCTTTGCCGCCGATGCTAGTTCTTGCAGGCAGTTCGAATGTCATGTCCAAATGTTCTTCAGCTAAAAAATAATAAATGTTTCAAAATTTAGTCTTTTTTTTTTAAACGTTGCCCCCTACTAGAAATTTCTCCTGTATCGTGGGTGCGCTCACAAACATTTAAACTCACATACACAAACATCCTGACCCGAAACAACTACCTATTGTAGGCCATACACATATTTGTTACGTGCGGGATCCGAACCCGCGTGACACGCAGAGCAGCAATCAATTGCACAGCCACTGCGCCTGAAATATTGATAGAATGACACCAAAATCAGTAAAAAACTTCCGATATTTCGACGCTGTTGCAAGCGCCATGATCGCGGGTCGACTGGTTAGTGACAATATAAGTTTAGTTAAAAACTTGACAGACTTCCATTAATTTCATATTTAACCGACTTACAAAAAGAGCATGTTATCAAGTCGACTGTTTTTTTTTTGTGTATGTTCAGCGATATTTTCTCCAATTATTGTCAACCGATTTCGATGATTCTTTTTTTGTTTGGAAGAAAATTACTTGGCGGTGGTCCCGTTTATAATATATTATTATTTGGTGAAGATCTGATGCTGCTCTTCGGAGATAAACAATGGAGCTCTTCAATCATAGACAGCAAATCGGTCGTGATTGCTGCAATCGCTTGAATGTTTATTGTTTACACAACATCATAACATAACATCCTGCCTGTATGCTCTGAGGGGATCAGATATGTATGTTAGGTTCCATTTTATTGGGGATAAGTCTATTACCATGTGTTGTTAACAATATAAAATAAATGACTGCCTCGTTAGTCTAGTGGTGGCGACGACTCAGCATGAGGTCCTGGGTTTGATTCCCAGGTCGGGAAAAGTGTTATTGGGTTTTTCCATCAGGAATTTCTCAGTAGCAGCCACGGAGTCTGGATTTGCGCCCGCGCTCGCCCCCTACTACATGGGACTTAAACATAACTGGCGAAATGTGGGTGTAGGTACTATTCGGTACACCTCAGCCCAACCCTTCTGGGATTACAGACGTTATGTTTAAATGTATGTTAAAATAAATGTCTAAGTACTCGTAGGATATTAAGATTAAAAATTAAAAACTTTGTTGCAAAAATTAAAACCGACTTCAAAAACACAACAAAGTGAAATATAACTTTAGCTTCAGAAGTCGGTGGCAAAGAAACTGAATCAAGCACACAGAAGTCACCGACTTCTGAAGCTAAAGTTATATTTCACTTTGTTGTGTTTTTGAAGTCGGTTTTATTTTTCGCAAAAAAGTTTTTTATTTTTTTATCAAGTCAGTCTCTCTGTCAGACACAAAGCACGATTTAATTTTCAAAAAAAATGTTTTTTTACTATGAGGTAGAGTAAAACCAAGCCCATTAAAACAAGCTAGAGTTCTGTCAAGAAGGGTAGGCTAGACTTTTATCAAGGCCCCGCAATTATTGTAACTTTAACGTTTTTATTGTATTCTATGTATGGAGGTTGTTATTAACCGACTTCCAAAACGAGGAGGTTATCAATACGTCTGAGCCTTCTATTCGATTCGATCTACTTCAATGGGCACTTTGAAATTTAGGTGCTTTTTTGCATTTTTCCAGTTAGGAGCAGATAAAATTAAAGGAAACATACCCAAATATGCAAGATATCCCGATTATAGCTAACTATTATCTCTAGCAATAACATGGACTATGGGACCATCTGCCAAACTATCTCCGAAGGGGAGAAATGCAACACGTTGTAATGACATGTGTGAGGTTTTACATTATTGATATATGTATACTTACATAACTCCGAGCACAACTCTCGGGCTACTATATGGGTTTCTACTCCCTTGGTGTCGAGAGCCAGGTTCTTGTTATTGGCGAGGAGTCTGGCTGGCAGCGTCAGGTTCAAGGGGTCTGTCTTCGCGAGCAGGTGGCCACGAGCCTGTAGCAAAAAAAAAAAGTGCTGCGGTGTCATCGGCAAAACATTTTATTAAGCGTCGCTTGAGAACAGTTTTTTTGAAGAAATTAAGAAAACCCAATTGTGAAAGCAGCATTCAAGCCTTAGTAGTTATTGGAAGGTGGCTCATTCTCGCCTGTAACACAGTAGCGTTACACATTAAATCCTGTTTTATTCTGATGTAAGTATTTAAGCTATTTATGTAAAGTTTCATAAAAAACCGTTCTGTAACTAACATGGTTATGTTAGATTACTCTTTCACACAGAAGTAACAGAACGGTTTTTTGTGAATGTGTGTAATGAATTGTAGTTTGTGAGGATGGATCGATATCCATCCTCACAAACTACAATTCATTTACTACTGTTGCAGTAAGATTTAATATGTCTGTAGGGGACAGTCGAGCTGAGCTACACTATTCCTCATTCACCTGGTAGCTTCGAATCAAGCTTGCGACAGCCATATTTAATTTAATTCTGGTTTTAATTTCGTCTTCACTGTCGCTGGAAACCGACTTCGGTTCTGTAAAAAATTGCAACAACATCAACGCACTGCTCACACGGAAAACAATTAAGGGGACTACAGGAGCTAAACGCGAGTTTTATAATGCAAAAAAGCATATGTTTCACAGCAATAAACAAAAGCAGAAAAAATATATGAAATTCTTCAGGATATATGCTAGTATGATTGTGTTTTGAAAACATAAACAACTAATTTTACTCGATAAAGAAAAATCACGAACTTATCACTAAAAATTTCTTCTATCGAGTGAAAACCATACTCAAATACTTCGACCAATAATAGTACTAGATTAAGGATCAGGAACAAAAATATGTCGCTGAAGTGGCCACATTTGCACACACGTAAACATCTACGTTTTCTTAGAAAAAAGTTTAATAATGTTAACAACTACAGCTTATTATAAACCTTAATACTTACACATAAAGTTTAATTCCCATTGCAAAATGTATTTATTTAAGTCCTTCCATCGGAGAAAGGATAAAAGGAATAAATTTAAAATGTGGCTTGAAAATAAAAAGTCATTAGTACAAAACTATTTATTCTAAAATAAAACTTAATGTCTAAATTATAAGGTTAAAACACTTTGTATACAATTTCATGCTTATTCTATTGTGGAACTAGACGTAGTTCTTGGTGTTATATTTTAATGCTCAGAACACAGAAAGTATTGAAAGACGTAGAGTTGCAGAATTATATTATTTAGGTTTGTTTTGTATGGTGGTAAATATTTTTGACCGATTCAAAAAAGTAGTAGAGACTATTTTACATTGCCGCTATTATATCTTAAAAATACCTTTAATTAAATAGTTTCATCTGGTAAAGATTTTTACAAAACCTGATTTGATAAATCTTTCGTCAATTATCTTCTAATGGTCCGTGAATCTAAAAAAAGTAATTTTAAATATCTTAAAACGTAATCTTACACCAACTATTTTAATACTTTATAATAATTACGTGCATTTGGGAACCGCTGTTTTTAATAATCTACGCCTTTGCGTGTTTTCAGTAATGTCGAATCTGTCAAAATGAATCGAACATAATCTCGAATTTTTAGAAGGGTTGTATATTTCTTCTCCTCTTTCTTTCGCGACAATAGCTACCCATTCTGCACAGCGAAATGGGTCACTAGGAAATCTACAAACAAAATTAACATCATAAAATAACAACACACTCCATGCATTCCCTGTTCAAGAACAGTCGATGTTTGATACAATAGTTGGTGCGTTGTAGCAAACATTGGCCAAACAATTATATTATTAGATAATTGAATTATACTATTTAATTCTGTTTTTATTTTATGAAAAACACTTAATGATATAAACAAACCAACAAAAAAATATTCCTTCCAAAACCTTGGTGTTACGGTGGTTATTTACACAGTTTTTGAACGCGCACTGCGGAACTTCGACGTCTTAATGTTGGCTATGATTGGACCATACTGATTTGAAATAAGACCACAATACCACAATAGTTATTTGTTATACAAGAGTGCAAAGTTGCTTTTTAACCGCGTGCTCAATTTTGATAACCGAGCAAGCGAAGGATTCTAAAATTGAGTCACGAGCGCAGCGAGTGATTCAAAAATTAGAATCCTGAGCGTTAGCGAGGGAATCAAAAGAGCACGAGGTGAAAAATCTTTGCACTCGAGTGCAACACGTAACTTTTCATCCCACCTCAGCGAGGAAATGACTAAATGCACAAAAAAAAACATTTACAATCACAAGATACTTTTACTTTTATTTCAGTTTAGGTGTTAACTACTACATTATGGTAGGTAAGTATTACAGAATAATCTATAAATTATAACAAATAATACTTAGGTACAATTAAGAAAAATTTAAAGTAACGTTGCTACAGTTAGTTAAGTTGAGTGTAATATTTATTTATTTATTTATTAAAACTTTATGCACAAGTAAAAACTGTACAAAGGCGGACTTAATGCCTTGGGCATTTTCTGCCTATTTTTTTTCATTTTTTTTTATATCGTACTGTTTCAAATCCTTCTCGCGTGATTGTTGAGGGAGAAAGCTCATTTGCGCATTATTAACAGTTTCAGTCAATTCTGTTGGCGTCAAATAAACTTCTTGGTCGCCAAAACCACTTATTTTACGTTTTTCACTTGTTTTTAATTGACCTGACAAGAAAATGGCGCGCGCAAGCAAATTATAAAAGTACACCAAGAAGGTTCCAAGTCTGAGTTTTTAACAAATTAAAAAAGGTTGTACCTATGATAAATTCGGCACCATGGAGGTAGAAGTAAATAGGTTTAATGATGTTTTGAATTCACAAACTTAGTGCACACGATGTTCTAAATTCAATTTACTTTATCCTCTAGAGGATAAAAACGACTTTTGCACTCAGATATCGAAGAGCAAAAATACTCTTTCCGAGATGGGGGGATGAAAAATTATTTGTGGTCTTATTTTTCGAGCCGTTTTTGATGCGCTTATCGGGAATCTAGTACTATTATTGATCGAAGCTCAAATACATGATCATTCTGATTTTTTGGCCAATAATATGATTTTTTTTAGTCCAATCAAAAGATTTTTAGTAAATCGCAAAAAACCACTCATTTCGCACTATTTGGCCCGCTGTGACGGACGTAACAACCACTTTGTAGTGCAAGCTGATTAGAACTTTATTCTAACAGTATTTCAAACGAAGTTTAAACCACCACAATTAGGGTTGCTAATTTAGCTCCTGTAGTCGCCTTAATGTTATTTTAACCAACAATAAAGTAACAATTAGTAACACTACATTTATTTCCCACTTACGAATTGTTTTAGGAGTGAATTCGTCCTGGATTTCTTCAATCTTTAACGCCGGACCGCACAGACTGTCGTAGAAACCGTCCCATGACTGCAAAAGTAAATATGATAATTATAAAATTTACCGATACATTTTTATATACATACACATATTTATATGTATTTCTCAATATGTTTCACACAGATAGAGGTAAGAATATTTGAACAAAATGCATAAAATATGATCTTTTGTGAAAGTGGCATGAGGCATCTACACTAGGATACACTGTATGGGGCTGATCCCCAGGCTGTCTCATAGCGAATTAAATGTAGTTAACATTACGATAGCTAACTTTCATAATCTAGACACAAATAGCAGATAGCGATCAACTACAGGGCCTTCCGATCTACCAAGATATTTCCACGACACCCGTTCTCAAAGCTTTGTGTTGAGTTTGGCCACCGAAAGACTACCCATTTTACGGTTCTTTTAATTGAATTTGACTGCTAAACGCAGGATATCAAATGCAGTCGATAAGACACAAACCAAACAAACAAATACACACACTCACACTCTCTCTCTCGCACTCACATATACTCACCCACAAACTTACACCCACTCATACACACACTTTATTTAATGTAAGTTAATCTTAGTTTAAGTAGTTTTAGTATAATAATAATACGCTGTGCTTTTTGTATAACACAACTTGCTGTGGAAGGGCGGACTCTCCTAACACAGGCACTATCTGCCTAAAAGGAGGATCCAATCACAAACTTTTGTTAAAACTTAAACTTGTTCTACCAATAAACTATTTTGTTATTATTATTATTATAAATTATCTGATTTACTTACTCCGTCGACCGATCCTTTGGATTTTGACCAATCCAAATACTGCGCTTCGAGAAAATTGGCATTTGTGCCGCTAAGAAACGATTCTGCTTTTGAAGATACGCCCCTCTGTTGCAACAGCTGATACTGAAACATTAAACATGATAAGCAGAAATACTTCGTAATAAATGTATGTATCTAGGCCTACCTACCAAAGAAACTTGCCAGTTCGATAGGCTTAGGCTTTTTTTTTTTTTTAGGATGGGAAATCATCAAATGACTTCTCCCGCTCTGGGCGGAGCAGGAGGGCTTAGGGTATCTCTATCTATGCCATTTTCTCATCAATGAGCGTCCACGTTGCAAGAACATTATAGTTTTTATTTTTAAAGAAAATTATCATACCTTTATACACACATTAAAAACTTGAAAGAAGTTTAAATCTCGCAGATTGCAGTTTTATTGTACCTACTCTTACTGGGTACTTCTCGGTCTTTGTAAAAATAAATAAAAGGCGTTATAGCCTGCGCCTTATAGGGATCTAATTGGAAATCGAATGCAAAATGTCTCCTAAATCAATTATGAAAAACGTTTCAACTTACCACAAGATTGCAAGCAAGCTTATATTGTTGGGCGTTTTTTACTAGAGATATTGCCAAAGACTTGGATAACTGAAATTAAGCATTAACATTTAACACCCTCTCTGTAACACTAGATTAATTGATTTACAAAGTATCAGGTTGTTGTGAGGTTGTGTTGCAGTACGCTACTTCTATTATCTATTCTGTGGTTGCAGTAAAGTTCCGTCGAAGTAAAGACTAGTCGTACTTCAGTCAGAGTACGAGCGCGCGGTGTAAACTTAACGTAAATAAGTCGAATTTAGCATTAAAAACCGGCCAAGTGCGTGTCGGGCCACGCGCAGTGTATGGTTCCGTAGTAGCCCGTTATATTTTAGATTTAGTTTTTCAATGTAGGTCTTCACCTGTTATAAACAAGCAACCACTTCATCTTAGTCACTTTAAAGGATTTATTCTAAGGGTTTTTACTTTGATTATTACTGCTAAACTAATAAAGTTATCTTAACCGCTATAGTTTTCCTTTAAAGTTCATGAAATGCACTATCATCATGAATATTTTCAGATTTTTCGAGCCAGCAGTTTAGCTTTTAGAGGGGGGGGGGAGACTGGAACAAAAATTTGCACATTAAAGTTTAATATTTCGTAAATGAAGCATTAAATCGAAAAGTAGTATAAGCAACCCCTCAAGTAGCGAGTAAGTCATTTAAATTAGCAAGTCATTTTAAAAGACCTATTTAACGATACCCCACACATGGGGTAGACGACGAAAACAAAAATCAACCCCATGTAGGGGAGCTACCCTAAAAAAAATTTTTTTCCAAAATTTTATTTTACCACTTCACTACACTCACTGCCGTCGGCGTTATTGATATACACACCTCTACAAAATTACAGCTGTCTAGTACTAACGGTATCTTAGCAAAACCTCGGACAGACTGACAGACAGACACATAGATATACAGGGTTATTTGTAAAACACCGACAACCTCTCAGGACTGTGTTACTAACATCATAATCAACAACTTTTGTTCTATGACTTTTAAAAATTCATCATATTTTAGTTCATCAAATTTTCATAAAAAAATAAAATATTTAAATTGAACGCTTTTACGGGCCCTCGCCGCCCTGACCCCGCTCCCCTCACTATTGTACTATCGCTTTCTTTTGCTTCGCATAGATTTCTTAACATTTAGAGCGTTCAATTTAAATATTTTTATTTTTGTACGAAAATTTGATGAACTAAAATATGATGAATTTTTAAAAGTCATAGAACAAAAGTTGTTGATTATGATGTTAGTAACACAGTCCTGAGAGGTTGTCGGTGTTTTACAAATAACCCTGTATATTATATTCATAATTTTAAGAATTTATTAATATCTAACGATGATACTGATTGTGCTTGATGCAAAACAATGTAACTAGAATGCTATAGAATAATATTGTATTTTCGATTAAAAAATAGACGTATTTACGTTACGGTTACAAACACTGCGCGCTCGTGTAGGCTCAGGCATAGAGTAAAGTATTATGCCTCAGGACTGTCATAATTCGGTCCTTCGCTGCAGTACCTACTTGATTGTCTTAGCGTATCGATAGCAAATATTTATTAAATATGTTTGGCCCAAAATTCAGCTATGCGAACTCCGCTCGCTGATGCAGTCATAAGATTGTCAAGTGTGCAGGTTGGCAGGACATGCGGCGCAAGATGGGAGATGGGACATTGTCTGTGGAGACACGCCGCATACACATTTAAGATCTGAGCCGTCCATAAACCCTCATCTGAGGAGATTGTCTTTGCTACGGCCGACCAGGGTTCGGAGTCTATTCAGAGATTTCTAAGTCGGCCATGGCAAAGCATTCCCAGGTGGAAGACTTTCAGACGGCTCGATAAAGCCGTCAGGGGGCTTAAGCAACTCCCGCCAGAGATCACATCTCGCTGTGGAGGCATTACTATTAGCTGGAATAGCTGGGCCAACGCACCCAAGAAAGCTTTTACGACTTTTCAGCCTCTGGGGCACTGGAACGTAATTGTGCATTGGGTGGCGTGAGTCAGCTTGTAGCTTCGTCCTGTCGGTGCAGCTGGCTATGGTCCTACGAACTTTTGGAGGCGCAATCCCAGTTAGTGGATACAACATTCGTACCGGGCATCCACTAATAATCCGGCAGGTCTCATTTAGAGCTGTATCCACTAGATTGGCATTGACAGAACGGTCCCATACTGGGCAAACGTATTCGCCAGCGGAGAAGCAGATCGCCATTCCAGTTGTTCGCAGAACTTGAGGAGACGCCCCCCATTTAGTAGATGTAAGGCGGCGCAGCAAGCTATTTCTGGCATGCACCTTGAATTTTATTGTTTGACAATATTTTTTATATGTAAGCGACGAATTTCGGGTGATCACTATGGGCGATTGGTAGCCCCTGCCAGGAGATGTTATCATGATATGTTACATAGTGGCTTAGGTCACTAAGAGCTGTGGAGAGTACGGCTTCAATATCCTCAAAGTTAGTATCTTGACAAGTGAGTGCAAGGTCTTCAGCGTACAGAAAGCGGGTTGTGTTTGGGCTAACTGGTTGATCGTTAGTGATACGTTGAACCAACTATTATTTTTGTGCGCTGAGTGTGTGTTGGAAAAGAGTGCCGGGGGTTTATACACGGATGTTACAGTGCAAGTATCGAGGTCTAGTGTGATCATTTCGATGTTGTCATCGTTACTACACTTTGCGGAGATGATACTTACGCCGGGAGCAACAAACACTGCGTTACCTTGCTTCGTGTGACAGATCTCGGCGACAAGTGACAGTCCATGGGAATGTGAGGCCTGCTTTGTGTAGAATTCCGATGGGTCTCTTGAACGCATAATATGTCTCAATGCGTTTTGCAAGATAATTCGGAAAGGATTTCTGCTTTATTCCTAGAGAACCCTTCGATGTTGATCGAGATTACACACAATGCTGGTTTTGGAAGTGGACTGTTTGGCCCTGAGAAGGGCGGATTACAACTTATATTTGCCATCGTGGTGAAAGGATTAGCCAATCGATGCCCAGGGTGCGCCGTACGTATCAGGGGGTGATAGAATACGTCACTCGGGGAAGCTCCTTTCATGCACCCCAGTACCTACTAATCTGTCAACTTCAGTGATTCACTCTTCGCGATCGGCCTCCCGACTAAGTTGGAGCCAAACCTAATGCAAGAACATCTGGGTCTTTGTCGTAGATTTGTATCTATGGTAATGCTATAATATTGTCCATGTGTCATAGTCTAGTTTCTAAAATATTTATGCTAATTTCTTTAAGTAGAATAAAGCCTTAATTTCCGAAAGGCTTTGCGTTTTCTTTATATCAATTTATTCTACTTAAAAAATAATGTAATGTAAACGCTATTCAAAGTTATTCAATAACAGTTATTTTCGCTGATGTCTAACGGAAAAAAAACATCTGACACACTGGAAAAGAATCAAGACTCAAAATTTACAATGGCTGTTCGTCCAACGAAATATTTAAATCCAGATAAGTTTGGTGCCGATCCGAGTGATTCTGGCGCAGAGCTCCATTGGAGTCACTGGTATAATACGTTTAAAAATTTTATTTCCGAAGAGGTACCAGATTCTTCTCCAGAGTTGAAACTGAAGCTACTAGTAAATTACTTAGCGCCAACAGTTTTCGCACTAATAAAACATTGTACAGATTATGAACAGGCTATTAAGACATTAACGGAAACCTATGAAAAACAGAAAAACCGTATCTTGGCACGTCATATTCTATCTACCAGTCATCAAAAACCAGATGAATCTGTATCCGATTACATTCGTGTTTTAAAGCTACTAGCCCAAGACTGTGATTTTCATGCCGTATCCGCTGAAGAATATCAAAACGAATTCATGTGTAACGCATTCATATCGGGCTTATTTTCTCAAAAAATCCGCCAAAGACTTTTGGAGAATATGACATTGACATTCGATGAAGCTATAAATCAAACATTGACGCTTGAGAGCGCTGAAAAGAGTTCCCTATCTTTTTCAACTCCTAACACTAACTCATTGCTTAATGCAATCACTTCTCAAAGGAGTATTAATATCAGTGAACCACAAGTAGAACAACAAAAAGAAATCCAAAATCATTTAGCTGCTTCTACTCCCCGTTTTTATGGACAAAAGAAACGACGTTGCTTCTTTTGTGGCGGGAACGTCCATCAACGGATAAAATGCCCTGCATTCCATGCCACGTGTCAACTTTGCTCAAGAAAGGGTCACTTTGCTAACGTATGCCGTAGCAGTAGCGTTGGTGGTTCGACGGCAAATGCGATTTCTGAAGAGACATTAAATACTGCAACTATAATCGCAGCCTCTCCGGGAAGCCTTCAAAAGGCCATTGTCCCTGTTTTAATTAATAACTACACTGCAGATGCTCTCGTGGATACTGGCAGCTCAGTGAGCTTTATTGATAAAAGCTTAGCAGAGACATTGGGTCTAAAGAAAAATCATTGCAACCAGACGGTCACCTTAGCGTCGCTGAGTTATACTTCTATTGTAGAAGGTTCGTGCGTTGCAACTATAGAAGTCAATAAACACGTCTACAAACAGAAGACTTTGTTGATCGTGAACAACTTATGCGCTGATATTATCATCGGTCACGATATTTTGAAAACACATTCATCAGTTGTCCTAAATTTTGGTGGTAAAGACGAACCTTTGAACATATTATGTAACGTCATGGAAGCTGCTGTGCCACCTGCTTCGATATTTACAAATCTTTCACCCTTTATAAAGCCCATTGCAGTTAAATCTCGAAGATATAATGAGGAAGATGAATCATTCGTAAAACAAGAAATAACAAAGCTACTAGAGGATGGTGTCATCAAACCTAGCACTTCGCCATGGAGGGCTCAAACTTTAGTCGCAGGAGGGGGCCATCATAGGAAACGCCTAGTGATCGATTACTCGAGGACGATCAATAGATTTACTGAGCTCGATGCTTATCCATTACCTAAAATCGAATTTATCATTTCGAAGGTATCAAAATATAAATACTTTAGTCAAATCGATCTAAAAAGTGCGTACCACCAGGTCCCTATATTAAAAAAAGAACAAAAGTACACCGCTTTTGAAGCTTGTGGTAAGCTATACGAATTCACACGTATTCCATTTGGCGTCACTAACGGGGTAGCCGCGTTTCAGCGTACTTTAGAATTTATTATTGAAAATGAAAATTTAAAAGGAACCTACGCGTACCTTGATGACGTCACTGTTTGTGGAGGAACAAAAGAAGAACACGATAGAAACCTGCGTGATTTCTTACAGGCGACGGAGAAATATAAACTTACCTTAAATAAGGATAAATGTACTTTCTGCGCCGAGACAATTAATCTCTTAGGCCACACAATAAGCGGCCAGACTATCAGACCAGATAAAACAAGAGTTCAACCTTTATTAGATTTACCTGTTCCAAAAGATGCCAAGTCCCTCAAAAAGGTTTTGGGGTTATTTGCTCACTATAGTCCATGGGTTAAGAATTTCTCACATAAAATAAGGCCTTTGATTGACGTAAACAGGTTTCCACTAACTAAGGAAACGATTTTTCATTTCGACGCTCTTAAAACTGAATTAGCAGAGTCAAGTCTTAACACGATTGATTATAATGCTACATTTACGGTCGAAACAGACGCCTCGGACTTTGCAATCGGGGCTATTTTATCACAAAATGAACGACCTGTAGCCTATTTTTCACGTTCATTATCTGCACCCGAAAGACGTCATTCATCAATTGAAAAAGAAGCTTGCGCCATCGTAGAAGCGCTCCGTAAATGGCGACATCTACTTACTGGAAAGCATTTCATCTTAATCACTGATCAACAGTCTGTTGCTTTTATGCTCTCTCATCACACAAGTAAAATAAAAAATGAGAAAATAGAAAGATGGAGACTCGAACTTTCTTGTTTTAAATATGACGTCGTATACAGGCCCGGAAAACTCAATTTGGCGGCGGACGCTCTATCTCGTGTTTGTGCCCACATAAATACAAATAATTTAGCTGATCTGCACAACGCTCTTGGACATCCGGGTATCACGAGAATGACACACTGGGTTAGAACCAAAAATTTGCCATATTCCGTCAATGATATTAAAGCTGTAACGGCATCATGTAAAATATGTGCTGAAATTAAGCCACGATTTAATAAAAACCAAGGAAGTCTTATAAAAGCAACGGCCCCTTTTGAACGACTGAGCATTGATTTTAAGGGACCAATACCAACAAATACGAAGAATAAATATTTACTAACTATAATCGATGAATATTCAAGATTTCCGTTTGCCTACCCCTGTCCAGACGTGTCAGCAGAGTCTGTAATAAACAGTCTTAAGGATCTGTTCTTTATGTTTGGAACCCCACTCTTTGTTCATTCCGATAGAGGATCTGCGTTTATGTCAGAACGTGTCCAACAATTCTTGCTGTCTCTGGGAATTGCTTGCAGCCGGACTACTCCCTACAACCCGCAAGGAAACGGACAAGTGGAGCGCCTGAATGGCACTTTATGGAGGACTGTACAACTTTTTCTTAAATCAAAAAACATGGATGTAACTTACTGGGAGAAGGTCCTTCATGAGTCACTCCATGCAATTCGATCCTTGTTGTGTACATCCACGAACACCACTCCTCATGAACGGTTATTCTACCACCCACGACGGTCAATGAATGGCCAATCAATCCCATCATGGCTTTCAACCTCTAGTACCGTCCTCTTGAGAAAGAATGTTCGACAGTCAAAATATGACCCTCTTGTAGAAGAGGTCGAGCTTTTACAAGCTAATCCTGCATATTCATTTATAAGATATTCTGACGGTAGGGAATCTACCATTTCAAATAATCAATTAGCTCCTTTACCTAATGACGAAGGCAGTATCTGTGATGAAGCACCTACAGGCATAGAAGCTACTCAGCGAGAGTCTGAAACTCCTCAAGAATCTGAGGTTGCTCAAAGCCAACAAGAGGTGGCCCGGGAAGAACCTGACATAGACGAGAGGCGCCACTCAAGCAGGTCCCGGAAACCGCCGGGCTACTTGAGAGACTATTACTGCGGGATATAAAAACCCAGCTGGGAAGAATGTCGTAGATTTGTATCTATGGTAATGCTATAATATTGTCCATGTGTCATAGTCTAGTTTCTAAAATATTTATGCTAATTTCTTTAAGTAGAATAAAGCCTTAATTTCCGAAAGGCTTTGCGTTTTCTTTATATCAGTCTTTAGTCGTAGTGCGTGAGGTCAATCAACGGGACTGCATGTGAACAGATGAGACAAGTCTAAATAAACAAACTTACCATTTTCTAAAAGTGTTCATGTATGTTTTGTTTACATAGGAATTTATCAAAAGATATATAAACTAACTAAAATAAATATAAACAATCTAGCTTCTGGATGGTTTTACGCTGTCATTGTGCTGAAACAAAAGGTGACATACACGTAACAGATTTGCTACCAGCCATTATTTTTTTTAGAAATAAAAACTTTTTGAAGTATCAATCTCTGATCATAGTCTTTCGAAGAAGGGAAGATCTAGTAGAAAGTTAGAAAAAAAAAATGCTGGGAATTGGCCAAATGTAGGGATTATTTACGTGATTTTCATCGACCAATGAGGAGTATTATAAAGGTGGGTACCAACACTAATAACATTCGAAAACAGATGGATATATTTGACATCAGATCGTCTAAGCAACATTCCTGGATTCCTGCTAACGACGACGTTGAATGGTCTTAACTTTCATTTTGAGAAAACAAACACTTATAAAATACCAATTTAAAAAAAAACAAGCTTCTAAAATAACAAGTCTTGTACGAAATTAGGACGTGCTATTAACCGTTGGAAGAGTTCTCTTGTGAGGAGGCAATTCTGCCTGCAGGATGAAGTCATCATTTCAGTCATTTGTCACATTCAGTCATCAAATCGACATTACATTACATTTTTGACAATAAGGTAGATACAACACTCCACTGCACTGAGCATTATTTAAATACGATCTTTAAAATGAACTGCCATAGCGCGCCCCTCCTACCCTCCACCGGGTATGGCAAAAGCAAGTGCGACAACAAATAGAACCAAGGATCTATGCAAAAGTTCAGCTCAATCGGTTGGGTGGAAAAATCAGGTGCAAGATTTGACCAATACATAATTAACTAACAAGGCAAGTTAAAAAATTATAATATAATAACAAACAATGTGACATTTCAGATTTTCTAGGCTGATAAAACTTGTTGTTGTAATTTACTACCTACTTTTTCGCAAAGTGGCCAATTTATTTAAACTACTTACCTATTTTTGCAACAAAACATATTTTTGCATAAATCACTGTACAGTTTATATTTTATTTAATGTAACATTAATCAGTGTGTATCATCTTATCGGTACTAGACATCGCCAATTTTCAGAAAACGTTTTTGAAATTGTATCAATATGTTTTGTAAAGGTAAACAGCGTTATTCCCTATTCAAGCAGCCTTTGGAAAGGATCATGTTGTATATTCAGTTTATTTTATTTTCCTTTTTGTGTTGGATCCATGCTGTTGAAGTAAGTAGAATTACTTTAAAAACTGTTAAGTTTATCAACTAATCACGACGTCTAGGCTAATTTATTAATCGGTTTATAACATTAAATATTTACATATCTAATTTAATAAGCCGATTAATAAATTAACTACATTAAACCCTACTAATAACTAAGGAACATCTTCTTTTGGTAGGAGAGCCAAGAGCGTTTTATTGCAAGCATATTTAGCATGAAAACTTGATAGCCGATTTGGTAGAGCGTGATAAGAGAACGCTAAAATGAACCTATGTAAAAAAATCCAGAGTGAAATTAATACTATAAAATTTCAACTGAAAGTGGGCCCCTACTTAAAGAGCTCCCTTCGGGCGGGGGGCATTTTCGGTTTTCGAAAAGGGCCAAAACCGTTGTTGGTGTTTGGCCCTGTGCCTGTGCAAGGTTGTTAAACATTTTCAACTCATTGTACGCGGGGCAAAACAACATATAAGCAGATCTTTCACAAACTTTATTTGTGCTAAATATTCTAAAAATAATTACACAAAGTCAGATTTACTGAGACGACAATATCTTCGAGAAGTTTTTGATGAAAATCAACGTTGCTATAAAGCCCGTTGTCAGTTTTTAGTCTTTTTTAGGGTTCCGTAGTCCTGACAAGGAACCCTTATAGTTTCGCCATGTCCGTCTGTCTGTCTGTCTGTCCGTCCGTCTGTTTGTCTGTCTGTCTGTTCGAGGTTTGCTAAGAGACCGTTAGTACTAGAAAGCTGTAATTTTGTAGAGGTGTGTATATCAATAACGCCGACCAAGTGGTAAAATAAAAGTTTGCTAATAATTTTTTTTAGGGTAGCTTTCCTACATGTGAAGTGGGAATGATTTTTTTTTTTGCCATCTGTCTCATCATGTGGGGGGTATCGTTGAATAGGTCTTTTAAAATGACTTAGAGGTTGCTAAACTATTTTTCGATTGAATGCTTCATATATACGAAAAATAAAATTTTAAAGTGCAAATTTTTGTTCCAGTAGGCGTCCTCCCCCCTCTAAAAGCTAAACTGCTGGCTTAAAAAATCTGGGAAAAATCATGATGATAGTGTATTTCATGAACTTTAAAGGCAAACTATAGTGGTGAAGATAACTTAATTAGTTTAGCAGTAATAGTCGTTGAACTAGGGTGTTGGATAATTTTGTATCAAATACAAAATCCTTAGAATAAATCCTATAAAGTGACTAAGATGAAGTGTTTGCCTTTTTATAACGGATGAAGACCTGCATTGAAAAACAGAATCTAAAAAAAAAATAATTAAAAAACCCGACTGCATAAAACGTAAGTAATAACTTTAAATAAAAACTGAAAAGATAAAAACAAGTTCAAGAAACAGGACATATTGACTGCAACAGTCGGGACCCATATTGGATGTAATGATTTTAGTCTAGATTATTTAATGGGTTCCGATTGTTGCAGTCAATATGTCCTGTTTCTTGAACTTGTTTTTATCTTTTCAGTTTTTATTTAAAGTTATTACTTACGTTTTATGCAGTCGGGTTTTTTAATTTTTTAATTTATTTTTTTTTACTTTACACTTTTTAGTTACTTAGATATACCATTTTAAAATCCTCATGATGAGCTCTTTATCGAGCCGTTCAGGCTGCAGAGCGTGCCAAACATTTGGATTTGGCGCCAAAAATCCGCCATTTTATTTTTATTTTTTATTTTGATTTAACCAGTGTCACTCTCACAGTAAATACAAATTTAACGACACCTCTCAAGCTAAAATCCATCGAGCCGTTTAGGCCACAGAGCGTGCCAAACAATTATACATACATACATACTCTCGAAAAACATAACCCTCCTTCTGGCGCAGTCGGGTAATAAAACGGACTACTACGGAACCATACAATGCGCGTGGCCCGACACGCGCTTTGCCTGTTTTTTACAACTAAAAATGCAAGGGTCTGAATCTTGTTATACTTAGCATAGATTAAGTGTTCTCTTATCACGCTATCAAGCTAATACTAAATCGGCTATCAAGTTTTCATGCTGAATATACTTGCGCTTTTAGTGGGGGGGGGGGGGGGGGACACGCCCTACGGGAACAAAAATTTGCACTTTAAAGTTTAATATTTCGTATAGGTATATGGAGCATTAAATCGAAAAATAGTTTAGCAACCTCTAAGTCATTTTAAAAGACCTTTTCAACGATACCCCACACGATGGGGTAGACGACGAAAAAAAAACATCCCCGCTTCACAATGTAGGGGAGCTACCCTAAAAAATATATTTTCCAAAATTTTATTTTACCACTTTGTCGGCGTATATTGATACACCTACAGACTCCTACAAAATTACAGCTTTCTTGTACTAACCGTCACTTAGCAAAACCTCGGACAGACAGACGGCCGGACAATGACGAAACTATAAGGGTTCCTTGTCAGGACTACGGAACTCTAAAACTCATAAATGCGAACAAATTACAATGGTAGGTAGGTGTTGCGTGCAATGATTATACAAGGTCAAAAAATAAGTAGGTAACGAAATGACTGTCGTGATGGATATGGATACCTAATATCTAAACACGACATAAACGTCTCTCTGCATAGTTTAGCTAGTTAATTCCATGTGAGCCTTTTTTTTTTTTTGGATGGGAAATCATCAAATGACTTCTCCCGCTCTGGGCGGAGCAGGAGGGAGTGTCAGACTTCTACTGACTAAAACCCATCCATGTTCCTTCCTCGCCCTTTGTGTTCCGGGGCCACGGTATCTCTTTCGAATAGTCCCGCAGCCCCGGCAGGCTTCGGTCCTTGCGGACCCCTTCCCTATTGCTGACTCTCTTTGAGGCGCGCGTGGAACACAAACGCGCCGTCGGCACGGCCTGTCGTCATAAGACGTACGGACGGCGAGCTAGCCCATAGCTCCCCGTCCACAAGCCCGCGCCTACGGTGGCCGGAAGCCACCACGTGGCCCCCGACGCCCGGGGCGTCTCCCGCGGCGGCCGGGACGTGAGGATCTCTCCCTGTCCTGTTCCGCCACCTCCTTCGCTAGCATGAGTGCTTCGCAGAAGGAGGTGACGGCGTCCCATTCCGTCTCGCTCCGGACCATGGATTCGCCGTTACGCCGTCCGCCGTTACGAGGACACGGCGGTGCTCCGCCCAAGCGGGCCACACCTCCACCGTGTGCTCCACCATGTCCTCCGGTCGATCCTCACAATGGTGACACCCAGGCGTCTCCTCCTGCCCGATTCGGTGCAGGAACTTACCGAAACAGCCGTGTCCGGTAAGAACCTGCGTCAGGTGGAAGGTGAGGACGCCGTGGCGTCTCTCCAGCCACTCCTCAAAGAGGGGACTTATCGCCACTATTGTGGCGTGCCCTGCACGGGGTTGCGATAGTCGCTCTCTCCATGTCGCCATGAGATCCCGCCGGAAGTCCGTCCGCTGAGCGACAATTTGCCGCGGCAGCGGAGTATTCCATGTGAGCCTGTATTCATGTTTGATGACCATCATAGTAAGCCAGAGCCTTTAGTACATTAGCAACTAGCTTGGTTGCCCGGCAGCGAGATGTGTAGACGACATTGTTGCCGCCGCGGGTACCTAATGGGTGTAAAAGTACCCTAATCGAAGCCGAAAGGCACTTGTCCTCCCCGTCATTGCGGTCATTTTCTTATTCTAGATTATACCTGGGAACCTTCTAGTTACGGCCCGTAGTAAATAACTAACTAACTAGTTGGGATTTTCACCCCAATATCCCGGAGGACATTGGGGTCAAAATCCCAACTTTTTCACAAGTTTAAAAAAATACAAGTTATGTTATAACTTTACTTTAAATACCTCCTCAACCTCCCGTACTATTCAATTCAACCGTCAGCACATTTTTTTTGTGCGTTACATTGAGTCCTATTGTAAACGTGATACCTAATTTATGCATATTTCACCATAAGTCGTTTCCCAGCAATAATTTTTGCATAGAATTTGTTGTACAGAATGCTTGGGTAACGGCTTCGTGAAGGGTCCGTTTACACCCTGTAGGTATAGTTATCCTGAATGAGGCGGACAAGGAACGCGGAGCTATGCGTGAAGGTGATCGCAGAAGGGAGCGGCGGAGCGGGCCCAGTAGGAAAACTCCTTCGTGGAGCTAATCTGATACTACCGTCTGCATTGCATAACATCATTAAGGAGGAGGGGGCGAAAGCCACCGCTGAGGGGTCGCGAACGTCATGCAACGCAGTACTCGGGCAACTAAAAGAAAAAAATCGGGAAGTCGGCAAAGACGACGGAGTTCTTAGTGAGTGCGACCCCCGAAAAGTCGGGGTCGGGCAAGCATTTTCTCCGCCATAAAAAAAGGAACGCAAGCAAAGAACGACCTAATACCCAGCATTGGGTGAAGCAGGGCTGTGGATAAATTATTATCATTATCATCCACAGCCCATATTTTCAGCTTTAAGAGTTTTCATCACTAGGAATTATTCACCTTTCACAAAATTTTATTTCAGTGCATGGAAGTGATTCCGGAGAGGGCAAATTTGACATATACGAATTCTAAATATTTGTACCCGAACGGGACGGTGAACGTACGACGGTACAGCAGGAAGTCTAAGTACTACATCAATGTGCTGGGCACAACAAAAGTGACCTTTGCGAATAATGTTACGGTTAGATTTCAAAACTTTTATTCGTACTATTTGCTAAACTTAACTTACCTACTTCTGTCACTTCGACTGTCGTTGAAGGGTTAAATTCTCAAATATCATGCTTAACAAAGCGTTGTGACGTACTCATATTATCATGACTGGCTGAAATTCAAACTGATACGAACTTGGTAGTTACAATAAATTGGTTTAATATAAGAAAATTTTACAAATCAATTTATTGTAACTATCAAGTTCGCATCATTTTTCCACCCCGCCTGACTATCCACGTGAAGCTCAGTACCGTCTTCATTTCCTGAGTAACATTTTTGGGATTTTCATTTAAATAATACAATCAGCTAATAAAGCGGCGGTAGTTTTGTTTTTTCTATATAATCATCATTCTCTTGCCCATATCCCAATTTATTAGAAGTCGGCGCTGCACGTCTTCTTCTTCCATACTTCTCTATTACTCATAACACTGTCCATCCATCGATTCTTTAGACTTCCTCTCTCCCTCGTTAATGAAAACACAGTAACTCCGAAAATGACATTTTGTAAAAAACACGGTTAAGGTGAAAGCGTCAGGCTAGCCCGCGAAATTCAAATTTTCTTACGTTTTTTGCCATTTGTAGACCAGTGCTAGGTTGCTTTTTAACCGCGTGCTCAATTTTGATAACCGAGCAAGCGAAGGATTCTAAGATTGAGTCACGAGCGCAGCGAGTGATTCAAAAATTAGAATCCTGAGCGTTAGCGAGGGAATCAAAAGAGCACGAGGTGAAAAATCTTTGCACTCGAGTGCAACACGTAACTTTTCATCCCACCTCAGCGAGGAAATGACTAAATGCAAAAAAAAAACATTTACAATCACAAGATACTTTTACTTTTATTTCAGTTTAGGTGTTAACTACTACATTATGGTAGGTAAGTATTACAGAATAATCTTTAAATTATAACAAATAATACTTAGGTACAATTAAGAAAAATTTAAAGTAACGTTGCTACAGTTAGTTAAGTTGAGTGTAATATTTATTCATTTATTTATTAAAACTTTATGCACAAGTAAAAACTGTACAAAGGCGGACTTAATGCCTTGGGCATTTTCTACCTATTTTTTTTTAATTTTTTTTAATATCGTACTGTTTCAAATCCTTCTCGCGTGATTGTTGAGGGAGAAAGCTCATTTGCGCATTATTAACAGTTTCAGTCAATTCTGTTGGCGTCAAATAAACTTCTTGGTCGCCAAAACCACTTATTTTACGTTTTTCACTTGTTTTTAACCTAAGGTTTTAACAATTGACCTGACAAGAAATCGTCGCGCGCAAAGCAAATTATAAAAGTACACCAAGAAGGTTCCGAGTCTGAGTTTTTAACAAATTAAAAAAGGTTGTACCTATGATAAATTCGGCACCATAGAGGTAGAAGTAAATAGGTTTAATGATGTTTTGAATTCACAAACTTAGTGCACACGATGTTCTAAATTCAATTTACTTTATCCTCTAGAGGATAAAAACGACTTTTGCACTCAGATATCGAAGAGCAAAAATACTCTTTCCGAGATGGGGGGATGAAAAAGTCATTGTTAGTCATTGTTGTTGTGTTATAGCCAAGCAAAACATGTTTATAAAAATACATGAACACATAATAGTAATTTACTGTGTTCAAACCTAAAATTCTAACGCACTGTGTTTTTTATTAAAAAGGTCTTGATTTTTAGCGAAATACTGTGTTTTTATCTATCGTATCTCCGTAACGGTGGTAGATACAGACAAACCGAAAATTTTCCCAGATAGCGCTCGGTCTCCTTATATAATAACAATACAAGCATAATAGTACATTACGATATTAGTGCGTAAAGATGGTTATAACCAATACGCACGTATATCGTACGACGTTTTTTAACACATTTGCGAGGAAACCGAAAAAAAAAATTCATACGTGGTTATGTATATGTCCTTGGATATTGACGGCAGCAAGCTGTCGCATGCGGTTCGCGCTTCTGTTAGTATATCCGGTGGAGTTGAAGTAATATATTGCTCATCTTCATTATTGAAAGTTGTCATTTTTAGATATTCACAATACAAGTACAAAGAAAAGAAAATTTGAGAAAAATGGCGCGAGGATTATTTTCTGCCGTGGCTGCGTGAAAATGTTGGCAAAGACGCTAGACCATGCAGCCAAGTTTTTAAATTACCGAATAAACCGTTTTTATTTTATTTTAAATAAACTCAATCTGTGAATGCACACTGTTGCTTTCCCGCCATTTCAACAGCGCACTAGCGCTGCCTACTGACTGGCGCCGCGCGGCGATCAGTTCCATATTTGAAATGGCAAATAATACTGTTATGGAATTTGTATGGATTATAACTTAACTATTTGCTTTGATAACACACGCGTTTTTTATGACCCGCTTTACATATTTAAAACCGGTGGAATTACATCAGCTTTACGAGCAAGGGTGTTAAAAAGACAGTAACTGAAGTTACTGTGTTTTCATTTACGAGAGCAGCTCTGCTCTTATACCCATCCACATTCATACTCAACACTTTCCTTATTCCTCCGCATCACATACCATAAGCTAACCGATTACCAGTTTACCACACAACTTTTTAGTTACCGGCGTCACTTTCAGACTTCCTCTCCTCTACAGGGTGGATTTTTTCAATGCCACCTGGAAGGAAAGTACCTACTCTAAATACTGGAGATGGCACATTTTACTCAAAGGAAACATTTCTTTATTTTTTTAAAGAAACAATTTTGCATTCACAGATTTTCGAGAATTCACATGCCACTCTAGGGAATAAAGGAGTGTTTCGTTTGAGTAAAATTTGCTATCTCCAGTAGTAAGTCACTCTTTCATTCATCCCTTCTGTGGGCCAACATTCTGATCCATACAAGACAGCAGGTCTAACCATTGTTTTTTCTATGCACCATGGACATATGATAACGTAAACAGATAAACAAATCAATTACCTGTATTGCATAATATTAGGTAATCAATTGTTACACAATTATTGCCCAATATTTCAAACCGTTAGATAAGGTTTGGGTTGTAGGCACAGGCAGGCAAATAAAAGATTACAGAAAGATAAAACAAGAGTTTTATAAGTAACGGCAACCGTTTATTTTACTTTCTTCCCATAGTGACTTCCTCTTTTCTTTTCTCTATTTTTTTCCCTTTTTTCTTTCTATTGGAAAGAAAAATAAGCGGTACTATTATGCACTAAAATGCCAATTAATTACAGCTCTCGGTAGCCGTCAGTCAGCTCTTACACAACGAGTACCGGCGCTCTTTCGTGACGTTGACTCACAAGTTCTGTGACCTGGTCAACAAGGAGCCCTTCGTAGGTGGGGCCCTCAAGAACGCGGGACTTGTGTGCCCATTACCTCCCGTGAGTAAAAGTAGTGTTATCTAGCTAGAGCATTTGTGAATTAAGGCGACTACGGGAGCTAAATTATCAACTCTATTTGTGGTGGTTCAAACTTCGTTTGAAATCCTGTTAGAATAAAGTTCTAATCAGCTTGCACTACAAAGCGGTTGTTACGTCAGTCACTGCCGCCCGAATAGTGCGAAATGAGTGGTTTTTTGCGATTTACAAAAAAAATATTGATAGGACTATAAAAATAGTTCTAAAAGCAACAAAATTAGATTGATCATGCTAATTTGTCGCTTTTAGAATTATTTGCCAAAAAATCAGAGTGATCGCATGTATTTAAGTATGGTTTTTACTCATTAAGTTCGTGTTTTTTTTTTGTCGAGTAAAATTAGTTGTATTATGTTTTCAAAACACTATCATACTAGCATATATCCTGAAGAATTTCATATATTTTTCTGGTTCTGTTTGTTGCAGTGAATCATATGCTTTTTGCATCATTAAACTCGCGTTTAGCTCCTGTAGTCCCTCTAAGCATGACATACCCAAACTTTAACAAGCTCGGTTTGCAACTCGGATGATCTACGAACCGTACTTGTAATAATGTAATGTTCTTTGCTTCGTCCATATAGGAAAGAAAGAGGCTTTTTTAGGGTTCCGTAGTCCTTACAAGGAACCATGTACGCTGTATCAACGGATTCGTTCTATATTGTGATAACGGGTTACTACGGAACCCTACTGCGCGTGGCCCGAAACGCACTTGGCCGGTTTTTGTAGTATTATTTTTATGTTTGACTACATAGGATATTTGAACATTTTTAAGACTTCAACAACAATAAGTACATACAAGGGGTTCTGCTGTCCGACTCTTTCTGCCTAAAATCATTCAGTAGGCTGTGGTTGAACTTTTTGCGGAAACCGCCATTACCGTCTGTACAATGTTTATGGTACAGGAACCTATCTGGTTACTGAATACTATGTATGTTTTGATTACTGTAAAAATGATTGCGACGCGACGATGGCTTGCTATTAAGTTAAAAACGTCAGGGTAGCCCGCGAAATTCAAATTTTCTTACGTTTTATGCAATTTGCAGGCCAGTGCTAGGTTGTATGTTGATTAAAATATTCCTCGCGACTGTAAGACGTATGTAGTTACAGAATTATAATCATCAAAATCATCAATGGAACCCTCCAAGCTCACACAGCTGCAAGAATGACTTTTCCAAGGTCAAAGTCATTCTTGCACCTTTACGCGAAGAATATTTTAATCAACATACAACCTAGCTCTGGCCTGCAAATTGAAAAAAAACGTAAGAAAATTTGAATTTCGCGGGCTGGTTGGAGCATCCACCTTAAGGCGCTCTTTTCCCGGAGGCATTCGTCGGTAAATGTGAGGAGACCAAGTATTACAGTAAGCAACGTGTTTCCAAATGCCATGCAATGCTCGACAGCGCCTCGGTGACACTCAACACTGTAGGCTTAGCCAAGTTGACAATCTACAATCGTTAACGCATAGAAAACTAACCAAATGTATGGGAATGACATCATTTCAACGTTAAGTCACGTGGTCGAAACAAACGAATAGAAACATTAAAGTTCAGTCAAAACTGTAAGTTGGCTACGTTTTATATGGGATGTAGCGATCACGATTGTAGAAACGAATACATTTCATTCTATCATCTTGATCGATGTAAACTTGTCTACGAAGTTTCTATTCGTTTGTTTTGACCACGTGACTTAACGTTTACGATTGTAGAAAGAGAATCGATACGAATCGTTTGTAACTTGGCTAGGCCTGCTGTTGTGGTATATTATTCTTGGTGACATCTTTCCTTATCCGCAGGGATATCACGGCATAGCGAACATCACAGCTCCGACCGAGAACTTTCCCAACGTGTTCCCGTTTGAGAAAGGCCGCCTTGAGATCTCACTGACCGTCACTGACACCATGGAGCCAATCATGCAGCTCACCATTGACGCTTTGTTTAAGCAGAAGCTTTAGAGGAAATATGCGGGTATTTTATATAGTCATTCGTATAGTCCACCTCGTAATTGCTTTACCCCCTTAACTCCTAAGGCCTACCGTTTCCAAGGAATTAATAAGTTCTATGATTTCTGCTTCATCAACCTTACAGTGCATTCACACGGCGTATTTTAATAGCGCCGACGACGCACTTTTTACGAATGCACGTTCACGGCGCTATAACAGGAGATTGTTTGTTGCGTTTTGTAATCGTAAGTACCTATTGATTCTTATGTGTAAACGTGCGCGAGAAACGCGTTCGCATCGCGTCTGCATCACTGCATATACGCATAGATGACGCGCGTTTCACGGACACGATGTTTACGGCGGTAGGCGGGTGGCGCGGTGCCACTGAATTTGTAAACGTGTGCTAAGGTTTACTTACTAGTTTCGACGATATCGATCTCTTAGAACATAAAACGCGCGTCATCTGCACCGAAAAAATACGCCTTGTGAAAAGGTCCTTAGTTTTTTTCTATTTAGATTTCGTATGACAGTTTTAGTCAAAAATTCGTGAAGCAATTACAAAGTCGACATAGGGCTGGGCAGGGTCGAAATAGGGCTAACATACATAGACATACTTAGTCATATTTAGGGTAAAATCACATTTACTCGCAAAGATCCGGTTTTTTAAAATTTTCTATCTCTTTTTGTCACTTACAAGGCTTAGGACAAAAGGTCTGAGCTAGGAGCCCGGACTCCACCAAAGGCGAAGACGAGCGAAGTGGAGGAGGAGCGGAGACGTGAGGGAATCGACCTATCATATTGATTCAAAATCGGTGAACATACATAAAATTAGACCACACGACTGAAGTGATAAAATGACACAAAAAGTGATACCGCGTTGATGTCTTTTTCAAGTCCCTTGGTTATAATACTCTATGTTTAGACACGACCAAAGTAAAAAAATGTTAATAATATGAAAACTACTGGGCCAAACTATGTTAAATTTTTATGGAACCAAATGGCAACTATTCCGCATCAGACTAAAGAAGAATCACGTAAATTGGATCATAAATCTCAGCGTAATCGGTGTACATACATAAAAACAAAACCAATCGAATTGAGAATGCTCCTCCTTTTTGAAGTCGGTTAAAAATCCGCATCGTGTCTCTCCTCTCTTCTGTGATTGGTCGAAACTTGCGCCGATCCGCTCGTTCTCGCCTTGGTGGTCTGTAGAAAGCGCCAGGATAGCCCGCGAAATTAAAATTTTCTTACGTTTTCAATTTGCAGGCCAGTGTCCTGCACTCCGCTGTTTTGCAGGGCAGAGGGTTTTATGTTGATTTAAATATGATTCCCGACCGCATCAGTCATGACCTTGTCTTTTCAGAGTTATAATCATTTAAATCACCAATACAACCCTCTTAATTTAGATAGTCCCATTGAATTACTATTTCATGAAAAAGTTATTTTAGAAAAAAAAAATCGCGTGTTAACCTGGCACCAATTATCGAGTATATACGAGTATACGCATCGAGTGAGAATTATTATGCTGATCCATGCGTGTAAGTCTTGTATAATTTCACCGTTAGAAATTAAAAAATAAAAGCGTTTGATTTTCTGATTAAAAAGTTTATTCATTTGATTCACAATCTGACTGGTTGACAATGGGTTAAGAAAAGTAAAAAAAAACGGATTCTGAAAGACTCATGAGTTGAAGAAATGATTCTGAAAAGTTTTTAAATAAAATTACGACATATTTATTCACATTATATTATGGCGGTTGGTAATTGTGTACATGGGTATTATTTAACATTATTAATTAAGATCTTCATATTATATTATTATTTCTGGAAACTTAAATAACCTATTACAAAATTTTACTACAATTAAATACCATAATTGTAATGTCACCGTAAAATTGCTACAATTTTTGCTATAAGGTCTTGTAATTCTTTCATGGACAGCCATTTGCTACCCGTCGAAGCTGCACTTGGTGGTCTTTTGCAGTTAGTTCCAGTATCCGGAAGTCTAACAACTTAGGTTACCGCTTGCAAAAACAGTTGTTATATTGAGGCATCGCTTTGAGACGATCACACCTAATAAATATGGCATGGTAGGGTGCATAATGTCCGAGTTTAAGCTAACTTCAGTCAGAATTATGTCCGGGGCTGCGGGACTGTTCGCAAGAGATTCCGCGGCCATGGAACACAAAGGTTTAAGAAGGAACATGGATGGGTATTAGTCAGTACAAGTCTGACACTGCCTACCGCTCCACCTAGAGCGGGAGGGGTCATTTGACGATTTATAATATTAGTGCAAATGGCGAGGTAATGATCAAATCGTTAGGATAGTCGCGTGAAAAGGCTTTCACGCGACTATCCTAACGATTTGATCATTAACCGCACTTTAAAAAAAATGGACAATGGGCCTACTCTTGACCTCGATCACGCCTGATGGAAAGCGTGGATGAGGTCTATGATGGATTGAACGCGCCCAAAAAATACCTGTTCACTCTTGCTGTGATGGCAGACGGGTCTAATGTGGGAGGGAAGAGAGTTCCACACTTTGGCTGTGCTTAGGTACTTACGCTATTTTCACAACAACCACTGATGAGTGTTTTTTATTTTATGTTCATATTAAGTACTTATTTATAAGCATGTAGGTACAATGCTTAAGGCAGCCCCTTATGATGCTCTCGTTTTAATATTGGAAAGAATAATTTTGATGAGGAAGTAAGACAAGTTTTCTCTCTCTGTATGTTAGTACTATGATCTGATCTACATTATATTTTTCATTACTCATACTCTGACAGTAGGTAGGTCTAAAGTTGCCTGAGGAGCGGGTTGAAAGTAATACTTTTAATTACTTTTCAGCCCTAGGGAGAATCGTTTTCAACTGACAACTGTCAAATTATAAAAAAAAAAATTGTTCATTTTTCTATTGAACCATGTTCCAACTTTCTATACAGCCACGATGTAAAATTGAAATAACAAAGATAAGTATTCATTAAAGAATAGATATTTATTAAATAACTTTATTATGATTAAGTTTCAACTATTTCTTTAAAATAACATAGATTTAACATTTTTTCGTTGAAGAAAATAAAAAATAGGTAATGGCTGAATAGCTGGCCGGCCATTGAAAAAAAAAAAAACAAAATAGGCGGGAAAGCGGCAATCCGATCTTCATTTTTTTTTCGAGTTGATTCATGTTTTTATTTTTACTTTCCTTGTATTCGTAATGAAAAGCACAGTGTTTACCTCGGGTTAAAGACTTATTTAGCCCCTCGAACTATTAGCGCCCTCGCTGCGCTCGGGCACCAAACCCCGTCTCGGGACTAAATAAGTTACTTTCACCCCTAGGGTAACAATGTACTATTGAACTAAGTATGTATTAGAAATTGTACCTACTGATTAAAAATGAATAAGTTGTCACAAAGCCTTTACCAATCTTAAGTAGGTACCTGAGTGTTAATGTATTTTTTTTGCCGCCGATGTTAGTAGTTGTAGGCAGTTCGAATGTCATATCCATAATAAATGTTCTTGAGCTAAAATGAGACCTATTCATTAATCGTTTTCTCTCGCTCGCGTTTCGCGTTTTTTAGTACCTAGCAATTGTTATGAATGATTGATTCAGTTAGGAGTTAACCAATTATGACTTTTCGTAGACAATTTTGGGTTTTTATTTTTTTAACTTGTGACTACATAAATATGATTAAAGGGTAGGTACGGATAGAGCCCCATTTTTAGGGTTCCGTAGTCCTGACAAGGAACCCTTATAGTTTCGTCATGTCCGTCTGTCTGTCCTAGTTTTTGCTACGAGACCGTTAGTACTAGAAAGCTAAGCGTTAGTACTAGGAAAAATTCATGATGATAGTGCATTTCATGAACTTTAAAGGAAAACTGAACTAGGGTGTTGGATAATTTTGTACCAAATACAAAATCCTTAGAATAAATCCTATGAAGTGACTAAGATGAAGTAGTTGCTTGTTTATAACGGGTAAAGACTTGCATTGAAAAACAAAATCTAAAGTAAAAAAACCATAATAAATTATCATAAGTTTCACAAAGCTACCGCTAGATGGCGCTGTACCAACAGGTTGGTACTATATTGTGATAACGGGCTACTACGGAACCCAACACTGCGCGTGGCCCGACATGCACTTAGCCTGTTTTTTTGTACCTACTAATTAAAAATTAGTGGTGTATGATAAGCAAAATTACTATAAGTATAGTCGCGGGCTCGAACTCATTGGTGGGCGCGGCCAAAAAGCACGCTGTCTCACCTAGCATCGTGCCTGACAGAGTGAGTTCAATGAGATGCACGATAATCCATAGTAAAAAGCGCGCGTAAAAAAATACGAAAAGGCCTTTGGAAAATCGAATTTTATGAAAAACCCACTGCATAAATCAATTACAAATGTTGCGTTAAAATTGGCAATAAAAACCAATCTTTGTTAACTCGTAACTTATTTAACGGCTTTTTACATATTTTACAATTCTGTTTCCGCACAGACAAAATTAATCATGAGACAAAACGATATCATTTGTTTAACTTTGGATGTACAGTGTCAAACAGTGGAGTACTACCCTCCCGAAATTTCTATGTAAAAAATGTCGACTAGTGTCACCTTAAATATCAAAAAAATAAAAAAAAGATTGATGTTCTTAACAAGTTTATTTCATTTTAATTCACAATCTCACAGGTTTGATATCACAATATTGGGATCAGTTTAAAATACAACAACTGTTTATTTTAACTATTAACATAACTAAGGAGGCTAAGCATAATGCACACATACAGCAAAAAAAGAGGTAAATGGTTACAAATCCCCGATCCCGGTTTCTATAAGATTGATCAACCCAAAAAGTAACTAAAGGTATAAAGGCCCGCAAATCAAGCTACCCGAAACTGTCAAATCTTCCCAATCAACCTTGAACCTAACGCTTAAGGTGGATGCTCCAGGGTAGCCCGCGAAATTAAACTTTTCTTACGTTTTTTGCAATTTGCAGGCCAATGTCAGGTTGTATGTTGATTAAAATATGATTCGCGGCTGTAAGACGTATGTAGTTACAGAATTATAATCATTAAAATCATCAATACAACCCTCTAAGTTCATGTACCTGTCAAGAATGACTATTTCATGAAAAAGTTATTCTTGACAGTTACATGAACTGAATATGAATGTTTATAATAGGCGAGACGACAAAAAAAATCTAATTAGTCCGTCACTTAGATTATCAAAAAAGATTTGACCCGTGTTTTTTCTTTTGTTACGTAAACCAAAATTGACAAAGATACGACGCTTTTAAAATTCTCAATACGTCACGTCATGGTATAATTTTTAGCAAGTTCTGACGTCACGAGCCCCCACTCCCGAGTTTTGATGCGTTTTATCTTTGTCAATATTCATTGATTTACAAAAACAAAAAATACGTGTCCATTAATTTCCAATACTCTAACTGACGGACTATAATTAGAAATAGATTTGCAATTTTTTGATACTGTCGTCATGCCTATTGTCTGATTGGTAAAGTTTAAAAAGTAAGTAAAAAAGATGGGCCAAAGTTATCTTTCTAAATGCGGTAGTGTTTATATCTTGGAATGTTATCATTTGGTACACGATAAAAGATAAAAAACCTTGATGAATGTTTTTGAACAAAAAACGATAAAAAATCTTTAACAAATTACAATAAATTCAATTTAAAAAAAACGATATCTACGTCAAATGGAAGCTAAAAGTAAAAGTTCAAAGAAAATAACATGATTATATAAATTTGATTTTACAGTATCTACAATGTTTTATTTATACTTATTAGTAACGTTATAAAAATCTGTCATACATACAAAACCTTCAACATTTAAAAACAATATAAGGGCACATGAAATCACAAAATCGCGACTCTTGAGTAAGCCAAAAATAAGGGGGGTGGTTACATTGTGGCTTTTCAGCACATTACAAATACATAAGATAATGTCTGAAAGTGTTCTGTAACCCTTGTACATTTAGTTCATCCCCCATACAATTTCCCTATGCCTATCTAACTAACTCTAACATTAAAGTCAACATTTTCTTAGTCGTTCTTTTTTATAATAATATAAAAAATATACTTAACGTCTTTTTAAAGGTTTGAAAAACACTGTACTAAATGCTGTCGAATACACTTTCTTAATGCATTTTATTTACTTCAAAGAGCTTTGATAAAACAAATAATGGTCGCATACCGGCACAACTAAGAAAATCCAGACTCTTACCCAGTTTTTCATTTAAGTATTTGTTAAAAACTAGTCAAACTTCACATTAAGCTAATTCCGTCCGTGTAGCACTCCAATTAAACGATATAAGGACGAAGTGTCAGAGCCCGGTTGTATGTTGATTAAAATATGATTTGAGACCGTAACAAATTAAACGCTAAATACAGTTTGACAAGTTCTAAACTTCAATGACTCAATTTAAAAACCAGACTATACCTAGTACCTAGCGAGGCAACGATGTGTTTCGTCCTAACTATTTGCTCTAGTCGGCTTTCTTGGCTTTGGGTTTCCTCTCCTTGCCTTTCACCGGCTTCGAAGGGTAGATCACGAACAGCGCCAGTTGCGATCCGCATAGTACCACAGCGACGATGTTTTGTAGCTGTAAAAGAAAATATCAATAAAATTCAAATGTCAGGAACACAGGTCATTCACTCACGAAAAATACTGTGGCACCACTTTTTGTACTCCAAGTTATCGGGGTCGAAGTTGTTGCAAATTAGGTCTTGTACATGTGCATTCCTTGAAATGGGTGACACGTGTCACCCATTTCAAGGAATGCGCCCAATTACCAATCACCCTGTATGTATACGGGGTGTGAAAAGTCCCGTAACGAAGCCGAAAAGCACTTGTTCTCCGTCATTGCGATATTTGTTTTGTTCTAGACCATACCTGGGAACCTTCTAGTTACGGAGATATTGGGGGTTCCAACAAAGTTCCAACATTTTCAGAAATTTTTTTTAATACATATCTTTAATGTAAGATTATTTAAACACCTCTATGACCCCTGTACTATTCAATCCATCCATCAGCATAATGTTTTGAGTGCGTTACATTGAGTTCTACCCTAAAAAGTGATTTTTCACCCAAAAAAAAGTCGTTTCCCAGCAATAATTGACATGACATGACATCACATCATCCATCATCATCATCATCGTCATCATGACATTTTTTGTACCCTATCACTATGTTTTCCTATTTAACCCAAAAGTCGACTGGTAGAGAATGCCTTGTGGCATTAAGTCCGCCTATGTACCACTATTGTACATGAAGTTTAAATAAATAAATAAATATTTTTTGCGTAGAGTTACTAAGTTTGATTTACAGAATGCTTGGTTGACGACTTCGTGTAGGGTCCGCTTACACCCTGTAAACTACAGCATTAACCTTGGGTACCTCAAGCCACATGTAGACTTAACATCTGGAGATAATACACACGAGACTATACTTCCTACTTTATTATCGTTATTGCACACGACTATGATAGTTAAGGTAAGCTAATAGGCTCATGTATCGCGTTTTAGCGTAAGATACCGATATGCGATAGCGTTATCGAATCAATCTGATATGTTATGTGTTCAATCTCAATAAGATTTATGTCATACCGTACGATGTTACTCAATAATTGGAAATAGGTTACAAATACACGTCATTACTATTATAAGCGACATTTTAATCTTTTGAATTGAGTGATTATCTATTAGTAGTACACGTGGCGCAATTTAAATTGTTGGATTGTCGGAAGCAGACACTTCGACCTAGGGCCTAGTGTATTAGTACGAAGTTTCAATAGAATGAGAGGCCAGCTTATACTGGGTTTGTTACTACTGATGTGCGGCCTAGGTACGCGTATACAAAGTTCCGTGTCGTTGCTATTAACCGTTAAGGAGTTCTCTCGTGAGGAGACGATCCTGGCTGCATGATCAAGTCATGTCTGTCATACAAATGTATTGTCACCAGAACCAAAGGTGTGTGCAAAATTTCAGCTCAATTGGTTGGGGGGTTTGAAGTTCAGTTGCATGATTTGACCAATACATGCATACTAATATGTAACACAAGATTCTCTAACCTCCGACGATGCTAATATCCGTTTTCACTAACACTAAAGTGATACCATGAATTTGTTTCGCCTTTTCTCAAGTAATCACATAAGAAATGTCTAGCTTACCAAAACAAAATCATTTGTTTTTCACATCTGAATGTGACTGCACTATTGGAATGTCAACTCTGCAACAGAGCGTTTTAGTGCTAGGTACTGAAAAAGGTAATTCCTCCCATAAATGTAATGATAGTCAATAATCACCACAAGGAACTTGTTCCTGAGAATGATGCCGTACAGCAGCCACGCGAAGGTCACGATGGTTCCCGAGAAGATTATGGGGAACGGCAAGCCCTCCGTGCTCTTGTTCTTGATAATTTCTTTCTGTAACACATCACAAAAGAGGTTTATTAATATCACTTTCATTCTGGGCTAACATTAATTTTGATTGCTATAGAATACAGATAAACACGGTAAGGCCGAAAATACGGTAAGGCGACGTTTCTCCGAATTTGCGGCTTATGAAGAATATAATTCTTGCTGGCATATAATATAAAGAATTGTGATTGAGCTTCATCAGGTCCTGAAAATACGTGTCCTAAGCATTTTTTTACTGCCAAAGCGGAATTCCCATAATGTGCGTTTTCAATGGCGAAAGATTCATTATAAAAACATATATGTATACATATTTATAGAAAGAGCGAGAAATAGAGATAACAAATTATATATGTTACATGTAACAAACGCAAAGCTAGGCCGGTTTTATACCTCTCAATTTAAGTCTCCATAAAACAACAACAATAGTTTTTAAGTGTACATTTAGCATATTTATCAGATTTCACCGCAAATGAGACCCCATTTAATTTATGAGGTCACCCGTGCCGATACCGAGGTCGTTAGCTTAATATTTTGTATAACATATTGTGTCATTAAAAACATCTATCGGATGACCAGAATGAACTCCACTACAATAGGTTTAGATAACAATAGCGTAGTACTTCATAATCGCGATTTCATGGGCACAGATATTATGTAGATAAGATATACCTAGATAACCTAAGTATTAGGATCCGTAGGAAAACCAAGCTTACTTAGCCATTTTTTGACTACCTGTCTGATAGAATTAGTTACTACACAAAATATACTACGTTTTTGTTCTTTAAATATCTAGCATTAAGTTCTTGAGTTGTAACGTTGTTGTTTTAAACAAATAAGCTTGCTGCGACAGCGGGGCTGCGGGACTGTTCGAAAGAGATACCGTGGCTCCGGAACACAAAGGGCAAAGAAGGAACATGGATGGGTTTTAGTCAGTAAAAGTCTGACACTCCCTCCTGCTCCGCCCAGAGCGGGAGGAGTCATTTGATGATTTCCCATCCGAAAAAAAAAGGCACAAAATTCTTGAGCGGGGCACGCGAAGTAGGTACTCTTGCGTTATCTAGGTCTTCTATCGTCTATCTATATCTTACATTCATAATAAAAGATCTGCTACAGAATCGATTGTTTTTCAAGCTCCTGCGAATGTGATCTAAGAAGCAGGACTACAGGAGTCAGGATCGTGATAGGATTCTACCGGGAGGTGTTACCATCCATGCCTGCACTGTCATTAATATCAGCCACTGCCAGAGATAAATTCTCCTCGAGGATCTAGCTCAGAGGCAGAACTCAGAGGAATATATTTCAGTAGTTAGAAAAAAGCATCCTCGAGTTCTTGAACGATAAGAAAATAAATATGCATCACTAGCGGACGTCCCCGACGTTCCTATACGTTCCGTTCCGTACGGTGATAAAATATAGCCTATGTTACTCGTTGATAATGTAGCTATTCAATGCTGAAAGATTTTTTCAAATCGGTCCATTAGTTTTTAAGTTTATTCGTTACATACAAAAATACAAATCTTTCCTCTTTATAATATTAGTGTAGATATAGATTAAATTACAGTATCATACGACATAATTATGTGCGTGATAGTGCGCTCGAGTTCATAGAGTATGTAATTACTTTACGAGATAACACATAAATACAGTAATATTATATCTACAAGAATTTGTATGTGATGTATGATGTTATTTAATGATCGTTGCGTAATTATCTTTGTAGGTATTAGACTGTTTAGGTACTTAGATTTATACCTAAACTAGTTTGCTTGGGTGCGCGAGCTGCGCGCAGCTCGCGTGTTTGGTATTTTTGAGAATTATTCCCTATCCTTATAAAATTTTGAGAATCCATAGGAATCCTTAAATGAATTGGAAAATCCGTTAGAATTACTCCAAAATGAGTATGAAAACCCTTAAGAACCCCTAAAACATTTGAGAAGTATAAAAAAACATTACCCTAAGGTTTGCGTGTCGTCGTCCCTGAGTAACGCTTCACCCGCTCAACCTTCGTTACGCTACGGAGGTCGGCGGCTCGCTTCGCTCGCCACCTCCCCCCTTCGCTCCACTCAGGACCTACCTACCACCGGACAGATTTCGACGCCTACTATAATTATTGTTCAAACACCTGATGGCTATCTCTAACCGTTATGAAGTTACAGGCCTTTCAATTTTAGGGGAGGTTGGGGAGGGGAGCTTCACCCAGGACTTTTAGGGGAGGTTGGGGAGCGGAGGGTATACAAATTTCAACGCCCCTCGATAATAAATTATAGTAGAAATCAAAATGCCGCTACGTGTCCTAGTTTCCGAGATACGATGGGGGGAGGGGTGAAGAGGGGGAGAGTGGGGAGTTTTAAAAAATGATTTCGACTAATTCGGGGCCCCTTGATACGAATCTGAAAAAAAAATGTTCCAAGTCTCTTAACTTCCGAGATCCGTTTAAAGAGGGGGAGAGGGGGGGAAAGGGGGGAAACTTTGAAAACTGGTTTTTACTTTTCCGAGCCTCCTCTATACGAATCTGAAAAAAAAAATGTTCCAAGTCTCTTGGTTTCCGAGATACGATAGGGAGGGGTGAGAAGGGGGGCGAAAAGGGGAGGTTTGGCACTTTTCCCATAGGTTTTAGAGTTAGTTGTTTACGAATCTGTCAAAATATACCTACCTCCCCATCCACCATCAGGGAGAACAATTCTGTCAGTCAGTGAGTGGTAATCGAGCTTTATATAGTATAAACTAGTTTGCTTGGGTGCGCGAGCTGCGCGCAGCTCGCGTGTTTGGTGTTTTTGAGAAGTATTACTTACCCTTAGAAAATCTTGAGAATATATAGGCATCCTTAAATGAATTAGAAAATCCGTTAGAATTACCCCTAAAACAGTATTAAAAACCCCTACGAACCCCTAATAAAATCTAAAACCTTATTTATTTTGAGAAGTATTACTTACCCTTATAACACTTTGAGAATCTATAGGCACCCCTAAATGAATTGGAAAATCCGTTAGAATTACCCCTAAAACAGTATGAAAACCCCTACGGACCCCTAATAAAACCTTATTTAAAAACTGAGACCTTTTCCCATTAAAAACATTACCCTAAAGTTTGCTGAGTTACGCTTCACCAATTCAACCATCGTTACGCTAAGGACCTACCTACCACCGGCCAGGTTTCGACACCTACTATAATATTTGTTCAAACACCTGATGGTTATCTCTAACCGTTATTAAGTTACAGCCCTTTTCAATTATAGGGGAGGTTGGGGAGGGGAGCTTCACCCACTCAACCTTCGTTACGCTATGGGGGTCGCCGGCTCGCTTCGCTCGCCACCTCCCCCCTTCGCTTAACTCGGTCTCGCAGGTTCGCTCCACTCAGGACCTACCTACTACCGGAAAGGGGAGGTTGGGGGGGGGAGGGGAGGGTTTATAATTTTCAACGCCCCCCAATAATAAAGTATAGTAAAAATCAAAATTCCGCTACGTGTCCTAGTTTCCGAGATACGATGGGGGGAGGGGTGAAGGGGGGGAGAGTGGGGAGTTTTGAAAAATGATTTCGACTAATGCATTGCCCCTTTATACGAATCTGAAAAAAAAAATGTTCCAAGTCTCTTAACTTCCGAGATCCGCCTAAAGGGGGGGAGAAGGGGGGAAAGGGGGCCAACTCTGAAAAGTGGCTTTTACTTTTCCCAGCCTCCTCTATACGAATCTGAAAAAAAAAATGTTCCAAGTCTCTTGGTTTCCGAGATACGATAGGAAGGGGTGAGAAGGGGGGCGAAAAGGGGAGGTTTGGGATTTTTCCCATTGGTTTTAGAGTTAGTTGTTTACGAATCTGTCAAAATATACCCACCTCCCCATCCACCATCTGGGAGAACAATTCTGTCAATCAGTGAGTGAGTCAGTGGTAATTCAGCTTTATATAGTATAACTAGTTTGCTTGGGTGCGCGAGCTGCGCGCAGCTCGCGTGTTTGGTGTTTTTGAGAAGTATTCCTTATCCTTATAAAATTTTGAGAATCCATAGGAATCCTTAAATGAATTGGAAAATCCGTTAGAATTACCCCTAAATCAGTATGTGAACCCTTAAGCACCCCTAAAACATTTGAGAAGTATAAAAAAACATTACCCTAAGGGTTGCTTGTCGTCGTCCCTGAGTTACGCTTCACCCACTCAACCTTCGTTACGCTACGGAGGTCGGCGGCTCGCTTCGCTCGCCACCTCCCCCCCCTTCGCTCCACTCGGTCTCGCAGGTTCGCTCCGCTCAGTACCTACCTACCACCGGACAGGTTTCGACGCCTACTATAATATTTGTTCAAACACCTGATGGCTACCTCTAACCGTTATGAAGTTACAGCCCTTTCAATTTTAGGGGAGGTTGGGGAGGGGAGCTTCACCCACTCAACCTTCGTTACGCTACGGAGGTCGCCGGCTCGCTTCGCTCGCCACCTCCCCCCTTCGCTTAACTCGGTCTCGCAGGCTCGCTCCATTCAGGACCTACCTACCACCGGAAAGCGGAGGGGAGCAAAGGGGAGGTTGGGGAGGGGAGGAAATACAAATTTCAACGCCCCTCAATAATAAAGTATAGTAAAAATCAAAATTCCGCTACGTGTCCTAGTTTCCGAGATACGATGGGGGGAGGGGTGAAGGGGGGAGAGTGGGGAGTTTTGAAAAATGATTTCGACTAACAATCGGCCCCTTTATACAAATCTGAAAAAAAAAATGTTCCAAGTCTCTTAACTTCCGAGATCCGCCTAAAGGGGGGGAGAAGGGGAGAAAGGGGGACAACTTTGAAAACTGGTTTTTACTTTTCCGAGCCTCCTCTATACGATCCCGTAAAAAACAAAAAATACGGGTCCCTTAGTTTCCGAGATACGATAGGGAGGGGGAGGAAGGGGGGTGAAAAGGGGAGGTTTGGCACTTTTCCCATACTCACCAGAGTTACTTGTTTACGAATCTGTTAAAAAATACCCACCTCCCCATCCACCATCTGGGAGAACAATTATGTCAATGAGTCAGTGAGTCAGTGGTAATTCAGCTTTATATAATATAACTAGTTTGCTTGGGTGCGCGAGCTGCGCGCAGCTCGCGTGTTTCGTGTTTTTGAGAAGTATTCCCTATCCTTATAAAATTTTGAGAATCCATAGGCATCCTTAAATGAATTGGAAAATCCGTTAGAATTACTCCTAAATCAGTATGAGAACCCTTAAGAACCCCTAACACATTGGAGAAGTATAAAAAACATTACCCTAAGGTTTGCTTGTCGTCGTCCCTGAGTTACGCTTCACCCACTCAACCTTCGTTACGCTACGGAGGTCGGCGGCTCGCTTCGCTCGCCACCTCCCCCCTTCGCTCCACTCGGTCTCGCAGACTCGCTCCGCTCAGGACCAACCTACCACCGGACAGGTTTCGACGCCTACTATAATATTTGTTCAAACACCTGATGGCTATCTCTAACCGTTATGAAGTTACAGCCCTTTCAATTTTAGGGGAGGTTGGGGAGGGGGGCTTCACCCACTCAGGACCTACCTACCACCGGAAAGGGGAGGTTGGGGAGGGGAGGGTATAAAAATGTTAACGCTCCTCATTAATAAAGTATAGTCAAAATCAAAACGCCGCTACGTGTCCTAGTTTCTGAGATACGATGGGGGGAGTGATGGAGGGGGGGAGAGTGGGGAGTTTTGAAAAATGATTTCGACTAATGCATTGCCCCTTTATACGAATCAGAAAAAAAAAATGTTCCAAGTCTCTTAACTTCCGAGATCCGCCTAAAGGGGGGGAGAAGGGGGGAAAGGGGGACAACTTTGAAAAAATGTTTTTGTTTTTCCCAGCCTCCTCTATACGAATCTGAAAAAAAAAATGTTCCAAGTCTCTTGGTTTCCGAGATACGATAGGGAGGGGGGAGAAGGGGGGCGAAAAGGGGAGGTTTGGCACTTTTCCCATAGGTTTGAGAGTTAGTTGTTTACGAATCTGTCAAAATATACCCACCTCCCCATCCACCATCTGGGAGAACAATTCTGTCAGTGAGTGAGTGAGTGGTAATCGAGCTTTATATAATATAATTAGTTTGCTTGGGTGCGCGAGCTGCACGCAGCTCGCGGGTTTCGTGTTTTTGAGAAGTATTCCCTATCCTTAAAAAATTGTAAGAATCCATAGGAATCCTTAAATAAATTGGAAAATCCGTTAGAATTACCCCTAAATCAGTATGGGAACCCGTAAGAACCCCTAAAACATTTGAGAAGTATAAAAATAACATTACCCTAAGGTTTGCTTGTCGTCGTCCCTGAGTTACGCTTCACCCACTCAACCTTCGTTACGCTACGGAGGTCGGCGGCTCGCTTCGCTCGCCACCTCCCCCCTTCGCTCCACTCGGTCTCGCAGGTTCGCTCCGCTCAGGACCTACCTACCACCGGACAGGTTTCGACGCCTACTATAATATTTGTTCAAACACCTGATGGCTATCTCTAACCGTTATGAAGTTACAGCCCTTTCAATTTTAGGGGAGGTTGGGGAGGGGAGCTTCACCCACTCAACCTTCGTTACGCTACGGAGGTCGCCGGCTCGCTTCGCTCGCCACCTCCCCCCTTGGCTCCACTCGGTCTCGCAGGTTCGCTCCACTCAGGACCTACCTACCACCGGAAAGGGGAGGTTGGGGAGGGGAGGGTATAAAAATTTCAACGCCCCCCAATAATAAAGTATAGTAAAAATCAAAATTCCGCTACGTGTCCTAGTTTCCGAGATACGATGGGGGGAGGGGTGAAGGGGGGAGAGTGGGGAGTTTTGAAAAATGATTTCGACTAATGCAATGCCCCTTCTTACGAATCTGAAAAAAAAAATGTTCCAAGTCTCTTAACTTCCGAGATCCGCCTAAAGGTGGGGAGAAGGGGAGAAAGGGGGACAACTTTGAAAACTGGTTTTTACTTTTCCGAGCCTCCTCTATACGATCCCATAAAAAACAAAAAATACGGGTCCCTTAGTTTCCGAGATACGATAGGGAGGGGGAGGAAGGGGGGCGAAAAGGGGAGGTTTGGCACTTTTCCCATACTCACCAGAGTTACTTGTTTACGAATCTGTCAAAAAATACCCACCTCCCCATCCACCATCTGGGAGAACAATTATGTCAATGAGTCAGTGAGTGAGTCAGTGGTAATTCAGCTTTATATAGTATAACTAGTTTGCTTGGGTGCGCGAGCTGCGCGCAGCTCGCGTGTTTGGTGTTTTTGAGAAGTATTCCTTATCCTTATAAAATTTTGAGAATCCATAGGAATCCTTAAATGAATTGGAAAATCCGTTAGAATTACCCCTAAATCAGTATGAGAACCCTGAAGAACCCATAAAACATTTGAGAAGTATAACAAAAAAACATAACCTTAAGGTTTGCTTGTCGTCGTCCCTGAGTTACGCTTCATCCACTCAACCTTCGTTACGCTACGGAGGTCGGCGGCTCGCTTCGCTCGCCACCTACCCCCTTCGCTCCACTCGGTCTCGCAGGTTCGCTCCGCTCAGGACCTACCTACCACCGGACAGGTTTCGACGCCTACTATAATATTTGTTCAAACACCTGATGGCTATCTCTAATCGTTATGAAGTTACAGCCCTTTCAATTTTAGGGGAGGTTGGGGAGGGGAGCTTCACCCACTCAACCTTCGTTACGCTACGGAGGTCGCCGGCTCGCTTCGCTCGCCACCTCCCCCCTTCGCTCCACTCGGTCTCGCAGGTTCGCTCCGCTCAGGACCTACCTACCACCGGACAGGTTTCGACGCCTACTATAATATTTGTTCAAACACCTGATGGCTATCTCTAATCGTTATGAAGTTACAGCCCTTTCAATTTTAGGGGAGGTTGGGGAGGGGAGCTTCACCCACTCAACCTTCGTTACGCTACGGAGGTCGCCGGCTCGCTTCGCTCGCCACCTCCCCCCTTCGCTCCACTCGGTCTTGCAGGTTCGCTCCACTTAGGACCTACCTACCACCGGAAAGGGGAGGTTGGGGAGGGGGGTGTATACAAATTTCAACGTCCCTTAAAAATAAAGTATGTTAAAAATCAAAATGCCGCTACGTGTCCTAGTTTCCGAGATACGATGGGGGGAGGGGTGAAGGGGGGGAGAGGGGGGAGTTTTGAAAAATGATTTTGACTTACAATCAGCCCGTTTATACAAATCTGAAAAAAAAAACGTTCCAAGTCTTTTAACTTCCGAGATCCGCCTAAAGGGGGGGAGAAGGGGGAAAAGGGGGACAATTTTGAAAAATGGTTTTTACTTTTCCAAGCCTCCTCTATACGAATCTGCAAAAAAAAATGTTCCAAGTCTCTTGGTTTCCGAGATAGGATAAGGAGGGGGGAGAAGGGGGGCGAAAAGGGGAGGTTTGGGATTTTTCCCATTGGTTTCAGAGTTAGTTGTTTACGAATCTGTCAAAATATACCCACCTCCCCATCCACCATCTGGGAGAACAATTCTGTCAGTGAGTCAGTGGTAATTCAGCTTTATATAGTATAACTAGTTTGCTTGGGTGCGCGAGCTGCGCGCAGCTCGCGTGTTTGGTGTTTTTGAGAAGTATTACTTACCCTTATACAATTTTGAGAATCAATAGGCACCCCTAAATGAATTGGAAAATCCGTTAGAATTACCCCGGAAACAGTATGAAAACCCCTACGAACCCCTAATAAAACCTTATTTAAAAACTCAGACCTTTTCCCATAAAAAACATTACCCTAAAGTTTACTGAGTTACGCTTCACCCACTCAATCATCGTTACGCTACGGAGGTCGCCGGCTCGCTTCGCTCGCCACCTCCCGCCTTGGCTCCACTCAGGACCTACCTACCACCGGACAGGTTTCGACACCTACTATAATATTTGTTCAAACACCTGATGGCTAGCTCTAACCGTTATGAAGTTACAGCCCTTTCAATTTTAGGGGAGGTTGGGGAGGGGAGCTTCACCCACTCAACCTTCGTTACGCTGCGGAGGTCGCCGGCTCGCTTCGCTCGCCACCTCCCCCGTTCGCTCCACTCGGTCTCGCAGGTTCGCTCCACTCAGGACCTACCTACCACTGGAAAGGGGAGGTTGGGGAGGGGAGGTTGGGGAGGGGAGGGTATAAAAATTGTAACGCTCCTCAATAATAAAGTATAGTAAAATCAAAATTCCGCTACGTGTCCTAGTTTCCGAGATACGATGGGGGGAGGGGTGAAGGGGGGGAGAGGGGGGAGTTTTTAAAAATGATTTCGACTAATGCATTGCCCCTTTATACGAATCTGAAAAAAAAAATGTTCCAAGTCTCTTAACTTCCGAGATCCGCCTAAAGGGGGGGAGAAGGGGGGAAAGGGGGACAACTTTGAAAACTGGTTTTTACTTTTCCGAGCCTCCTCTATACGATTCTGAAAAAAAAAATGTTCCAATTCTCATGGTTTCCAAGATACAATAGGGAGGGGGGTGAAGGGGGGCGAAAAGGGGAGGTTTGGCACTTTTCCCATAGGTTTTAGAGTTAGTTGTTTACGAATCTGTCAAAATATACCTACCTCCCCATCCACCATCAAGGAGAACAATTCTGTCAGTCAGTGAGTGGTAATCTAGCTTTATATAGTATAACTAGTTTGCTTGGGTGCGCGAGCTGCGCGCAGCTCGCGTGTTTGGTGTTTTTGAGAAGTATTACTTACCCTTTTAAAATTTTAAGAATCTATTGGCACCCTTAAATGAATTGGAAAATCCGTTAGAATTACCCCTAAAACAGTATGAAAACCCTTACGAACCCCTAATAAAATCTAAAACCTTATTTAAAAACTCAGACCTTTTACCATAAAAAACATTACCCTAAAGTTTGCTGAGTTACGCTTCACCCACTCAATCATCGTTACGCTACGGAGGTCGCCGGCTCGCTTCGCTCGCCACCTCCCGCGTTCGCTCCACTCAAGACCTACCTACCACCGGACAGGTTTCGACACCTACTATAATATTTGTTCAAACACCTGATGGCTATCTCTAACCGTTATGAAGGTACAGCCCTTTCAATTTTAGGGGAGGTTGGGGAGGGGAGCTTCACCCACTCAACCTCCGTTACGCTACGGAGGTCGCCGGCTCGCTTCGCTCGCCACCTCCCCCCTTCGCTCTACTCAGGACCTACCTACCACCGGAAAGGGGAGGTTGGGGAGGGGAGGGTAGGGTGTACAAATTTCAACGCCTCTCAATAATAAAGTATAGTAAAAATCAAAATGCCGCTACGTGTCCTAGTTTCCGAGATACGATGGGGGGAGGGGTGACGGGGGGGAGAGTGGGGAGTTTTGAAAAATGATTTCGACTAATGCATTGCCCCTTTATACGAATCTGAAAAAAAAAATGTTCCAAGTCTCTTAACTTCCGAGATCCGCCTAAAGGGGGGAAGAAGGGGGACAAGGGGGCCAACTTTGAAAACTGGTTTTTTCTTTTCCGATCCTCCTCTATACGAATCCGTAAAAAAAAAACACAGGTCTCTTAGTTTCCGAGATTCGGTAGGGAGGGGTGGGAAGGGGGGCACAAAGGGGAGGTTTGGCACTTATCCGTTACTCGTGAGAGTTTTTGTTTGCGAATCTGTCAAAATATACCCCCCTTCCCCTTCACCATATGGGAGAACAATTATGTCAGTGGGTGAGTGGTAATAAACCGGAAATGGCACGGCCGCCATCTTGAATTTCTGAAATGTCACAATTTTCCTCAAGTAACCAGGATACAAGTTACCTGTAAGTAAAACACGGTGGCTGTCCGTTGACTTTGGTAGAACAAAAGAATTGGCCAAAGTCGGGTCTGACCCGAAAATTCAAGCCCGAATGGCTCTCGGGGTTGCCCGCTGAAAGTGATAAAAATGGTCAAATGTCATTTGCTGTATCCCATTCTTGGTGGTAATGCAAAATTTCCATTTAAAATGTCGTTATTTCTTCTTTTTACGTTTTCGGGGAAAATCTGGAAAAGTACCCCAAAAAAGGGGATTTTGTTTGCACCAGGCAACACTCCTTGACGAAATACACAACCGGTTTATACAACACAATCCAGTCGGGGGATGCCAGCTGTTCCATTTATCGTGTGGAAAATTGGGATTTTTCGTTATTTTTACAAGATGGCCGCCACACAGTCCGCCATCTTGTTTTTCTAAAATGTCATAATTTTCCTGAAATCTCAAGGATACAGGCCACTGACTGGTGTACTTGGTGTTGCCAAATTTTGAGTTTAGTAGAACAAAAGAACTCGCCAAAGTCGGGTCTGACCCTAAAATTCAAGCCCCAATGGCTTTCGGGGTTGCCAGCTGAAAGTGATGAAAATAGTCAAATGTCATTTGAGGGACTCCAATGTTGCCGGCTAGTCAAAGTCTCAATTCAAAATGTCGTTATTTCTACTTTTCATGTTTTTGGGAAAAATCTGGGAAAACTCCCTAAAAATGGGGAAAATTTTTGCACCAAGAAACACTGCTCAACAAAATACACAACCGATTCATACAACAGAATCTAGTCGGGGGTTGCCAGCTGTCCCATTTATCGTGTCGAAAATTAGTAATTTTCGTCATTTTTACAAGATGGCCGCCAAACTGTCCGCCATCTTGTTTTTCTAAAATGTCATAATTTTCCTGAAATCTCAAGGATACAGACCACCGACTGGTGTACTTGGTGTTGCCAACTTTTGAGTTTGGTAGAACAAAAGAACTCGCCAAAGTCGGGTCTGACCCGAATATTCAAGCCCTAATGGCTCTCGGGGTTGCCAGCTGACAGTGATGAAAATGATCAAATGTCATTTGGGGGATCCCAGTGTTGCCGGCTAGTTAAAGTCTTTATTCAAAATGTCATTATTTCTACTTTTCATGTTTTTGGGGAAAATCTGGGAAAAATCCCTAAAAATGGGGAAAATTTTTGCACCAGGCAACACTCCTCAACTAAATACATAACCGGTTCATACAACACAATCCAGTCGGGGGTTGCCAGCTGTCCCATTTATCGTGTCGAAAATTGGGATTTTTCGTCATTTTTACAAGATGGCCGCCACACTGTCCGCCATCTTGTTTTTCTGAAATGTCATAATTTTCCTGAAATCTCTAGGATACAGGTCACCGACTGGTGTACTTGGTGTTGCCAACTTTTGAGTTTGGTAGAACAAATGAATTCGCCAAAGTCAAAAAGTCCCAAAAATTAAAATATCCAATATTTTTTGGGGTTGCCAACTAAAACGCACCAAAATGGTCAAATGTCATTTGGGGGACCCCAATGCTGCCAGCTAGTCAAAGTCTTTATTCAAAATGTCGTTATTTCTACTTTTCATGTTTTTGGGGAAAATCTGGGAAAGTACCCTAAAAATGGGGAAATTTATTTCACCAGGCAACACTCGTCAATAAAACACACAACCGTTCGGTACAACTCGAACCCGTCGGATGTTGCCAACTACACGAAAAATGGATTTGAAAAAAGTCAAAAATTCCAACTGTTCACAAAATGGCCGCCACAGCGTCCGCCATCTTGTTTTTTTTAAAAGTCACAATTTTTCTGAAATCTCAAGGATACAGGCCACCGATTGGTGTTCTTGGTGTTGCCAACTTTTGGAATCGGTAGAACAAAACAATTCGTCAAAGTCGAGTAGAAAAAGTCGCAATTTTCAAAACGTCCTAGCGCAGCCGCCATCTTGTTTTTTTTTTTTTTTTACTTTTTTTTTAAATCATTCCAGATCTTATACAGGACCTATGAGTCGAAACTCCTCCAAGTCTTTTCCCCACCGAAACCGGAAATGGACTCGGCCGCCATCTTGGATTTGAATCTCCTCTATAATTTTCCTCTACTCACTTTATGGTTTTATACATTATTGCAAAACATACCCCTAACCCATCTCTCACCCGTTCCGAGAAACGACATGTCAATGAGTCAGTGAGTGGCTTTGTAGTTTTATATAATATAAACTAGTTTGCTTGGGTGCGCGAGCTGCACGCAGCTCGCGGGTTTCGTGTTTTTGAGAAGTATTCCCTATCCTTCTAAATTTTAAGAAACCACAGGAATCCTTAAATGAATTAAAAATCCGTTAGAATTACCCCTAAATCAGTATGAGAACCCTTAAGAACCCCTAAAACATTTGAGAATTTTAAAAAAAACATTGCCCTAAGGTTTGCTTGTCGTCGTCCCTGAGTTTCGCTTCACCCACTCAACCTTCGTTCGCTCCGCTCAGGACCTACCTACCACCGGACAGGTTTCGACACCTACTATAATATTTGTTCAAACACCTGATGGCTATCTCTAACCGTTATGAAGGTACAGCCCTTTCAATTTTAGGGGAGGTTGGGGAGGGGAGCTTCACCCACTCAACCTCCGTTACGCTACGGAGGTCGCCGGCTCGCTTCGCTCGCCACCTCCCCCCTTCGCTCCACTCAGGACCTACCTACCACCGGAAAGGGGAGGTTGGGGAGGGGAGGGTAGGGTGTACAAATTTCAACGCCTCTCAATAATAAAGTATAGTAAAAACCAAAATGCCGCTACGTGTCCTAGTTTCCGAGATACGATGGGGGGAGGGGTGACGGGGGGGAGAGTGGGGAGTTTTGAAAAATGATTTCGACTAATGCATTGCCCCTTTATACGAATCTGAAAAAAAAAATGTTCCAAGTCTCTTAACTTCTGAGATCCGCCTAAAGGGGCGGGGAGAAGGGGGGCAAAGGGGCAACTTTGAAAAATAGTTTTTCTTTTCCAAGCCTCCTCTATACTAATCTGAAAAAAAAAATGTACCAAGTCTCTTGGTTTCCGAGATACGATAGGGAGGGGTGAGAAGGGGGGTGAAAAGGGGAGGTTTGGCACTTTTCCCATAGGTTTGAGAGTTAGTTGTTTACGAATCTGTAAAAAAATACCTACCTCCCTATCCACCATCTGGGAGATCAATTCTATACGATGGAGGGAGGGGTGAAGGGGGGAGAGTGGGGAGTTTTGAAAAATGATTTTCACCAACTCTTTGCCCCTTCTCACGAATCTGAAAAAAAAAATGTTCCAAGTCTCTTAACTTCTGAGATCCGCCTAAAGGGGCGGGGAGAAGGGGGGCAAAGGGGCAACTTTGAAACATGGTTTTAACTTTTCCAAGCCTCCTCTATACGAATCTGAAAAAAAAAATGTTCCAAGTCTCTTGGTTTCCGAGACACGATAGGGAGGGGTGAGAAGGGGGGTGAAAAGGGGAGGTTTGGCACTTTTCCCATAGGTTTGAGAGTTATTTGTTTACGAATCTGTAAAAATATACCCCACTCGCCCTCCACCATCTGGGAGAACAATTATGTCAGTGAGTGAGTGGTAATAAACCGGAAATGGCACGGTTGCCATCTTGAAGTTTTGAAATGTCACAATTTTCCTAAAGTAACCAGGATACAAGGTACCTGTCAGTGAAAAAACGGTGGCTGTTCGTTGACTTTGGTAAAACAAAAGAACTCGCCAAAGTCGGGTCTGACCCGAAACTTCAAGCCAAAATGGTTCTCGGGGTTGCCAGCTGAAAGTGATGAAAATGGTCAAATGTCATTCGGGGGACCCCAATGTTGCCGGCTAGTCAAAGTCTCCATTCAAAATGTAGTTATTTCTACTTTTCATGTTTTTGGGGAAAATCTGGGAAAACTCCCTAAAAATGTGGAAAATTTTTGCACCAGGCAACACTCCTCGGCTAAATACACAACCGGTTCATACAACACAATCCAGTCGGGGGTTGCCAGCTGTCCCATTTATCGTGTCGAAAATTGGGATTTTTCGTCATTTTTACAAGATGGCCGCCACACTGTCCGCCATCTTGTTTTTCTGAAAAGTCATAATTTTCCTGAAATCTCAAGGATACAGGCCACCGACTGGTGTACTTGGTGTTGCCAACTTTTGTGTTTGGTAGAACAAAAGAACTCGCCAAAGTCGGGTCTGACCCGAAAATTCAAGCCCCAATGGCTCTCGGGGTTGCCAGCTAAAAGTGATGAAAATGGTCAAATGTCATTTGGGGGACCACAATGTTCCCAGCTAGTCAAAGTCTCCATTCAAAATGTCGTTATTTCTACTTTTCATGTTTTTGGGGAAAATCTGGGAAAACTCCCTAAAAATGGGGAAAATTTTTGCACCAGGCAACACTCCTCGACTAAATACACAACCGGTTCATACAACACAATCCAGTCGGGGGTGGCCAGCTGTCCCATTTATCGTGTCGAAAATTGGGATTTTTCGTCATTTTTACAAGATGGCCGCCACACTGTCCGCCATCTTGTTTTTCTGAAATGTCATAATTTTCCTGAAATCTCAAGGATATAGGCTACCGACCGGTGTACTTGGTGTTGCCAACTTTTAAGTTTGGTAGAACAAATGAATTCGCCAAAGTCAAAAAGTCCCAAAAATTAAAATATTCAATATTTTTTGGGGTTGCCAACTAAAACGCACTAAAATGGTCAAATGTCATGCGGGGGACCCCAATGCTGCCAGCTAGTCAAAGTCTTCATTCGAATTGTCGTTTTTTCTACTTTTCATGTTTTTGGGGAAAATCTAGGAAAGTACCCTAAAAATGGGGAAATTTATGTCACCAGGCAACACTCGTTGTTGTAAGACATAACCGCTCGGTACACTTCGAACCCGTCATATGTTGCCAACTACACGAAAAATGGATTTGAAAAAAGTCGAAAATTCCAACTGTTCACAAAATGGCCGCCACAGCGTCCGCCATCTTGTTCTTTTTAAAAGTCACAATTTTTCTGAAATCTCAAGGATACAGGCCACCGATTGGTGTACTTGGTGTTGCCAACTTTTGGAATCGGTAGAACAAAACAATTCGTCAAAGTCAAATGGAAAAAGTCGCAATTTTCAAAACGTCCTAGCGCAGCCGCCATCTTGTTTTTTTTTTTTTTTTTACTTTTTTTTTAAATCATTCCAGATCTTATACAGGACCTATGAGTCGAAACTCCTCCAAGTCTTTTCCCCACCGAAACCGGAAATGGACTCGGCCGCCATCTTGGATTTGAATCTCCTCTATAATTTTCCTCTACTCACTTTATGGTTTTATACATAATTGCAAAACATACCCCTAACCCATCTATCACCCATTCCGAGAAACGACATGTCAATCAGTGAGTGAGTGGCTTTGTAGTTTTATATAATATAAACTAGTTTGCTTGGGTGCGCGAGCTGCGCGCAGCTCGCGTGTTTGCTGTTTTTGAGAAGTATTTTTTACCCTTGTAAAATTTTGAGAATCTATAGGCACCCCTAAATGAATTGGAAAATCCGTTAGAATTACCCCTAAAACAGTATTAAAAACCCCTACGAACCCCTAATATAATCTAAAACCTTATTTATTTTGAGAAGTATTACTTACCCTTATAAAATTTTGAGAATCTACCATCAATCAACACCCCTAAATGAATTGGAAAATCCGTTAGAATTACCCCTAAAACAGTATTAAAAACCCCTACGGACCCCTAATAAAACCTTATTTAAAAACTCAGACCTTTTCCATAAAAAAATAACTCTTAAGTTTGCTGAGTTACGCTTCACCCATTCAATCATCGTAACGCTACGGAGGTCGCCGGCTCGCTTCGCTCGCCACCTCCCCCCTTCGCTCCACTCAGGACCTACCTACCACCGGACAGGTTTTGACACCTACTATAATATTTGTTCAAACACCTGATAGCTATCTCTAACCGTTATTAAGTTACAGCCCTTTTCAATTATAGGGGAGGTTAGGGAGGAGAGGGGCGGGTATACAAATTTAACGCCCCTCAATAGTGTTAGGTAAGAATAAAAAAAACCGCTACGTGTCCTAGTTTCCGAGATACAATGGGGGGAGGGGTGAAAGGGGCCCAGAGGGGGTAGTTTTGAAAAATGCATGGGGTCAACTCTGAGCCCCTTAATTTGAATCTGAAAAAGAAAATGTTCCAAGTCTCTTAACTTCCGAGATCTGCCTAAAGGGGGGTGACAAGAAGGGAAAGGGGGGCAACTATGAAAATGGTTTTGACTTCCCCAAGCTTCCTCTATACGAATCCGTAAAATAAATAAAACACAGGTCTCTTAGTTTCCGAGATACCATAGGGAGGGGTGAGAAGGGGGGCAAAAAAGGGAGGTTTGGCACTTTTACCATACTCGTAAGAGACATTTGTTTACGAATCGGTCAAAATATACCCCCCTCCCTCTCCACCATCTGGAGAACAATTATGTCAGTGAGTGAGTGGTAATAAACCGGAAATGGCACGGCTGCCATCTTGAATTTCTGAAATGTCATAATTTTCCTAAAATAACCAGGATACAAGCTACCTGTAAGTAAAAAAACGGTGGCTGTACGTTGACTTTGGTAGAACAAAAGAACTCGCCAAAGTTGGGTCCGACCCGAAAATTCAAGCCCCAAAAGCTCTCGGGGTTGCCAGCTGAAAGTGATGAAAATGGTTAAATGTCCTTTGGAGCACCCCATTCTTGGTGGTAATGCAAAATTTCCATTTAAAATGTCGTTATTTCTACTTTTTACGTTTTCGGGGAAAATCTGGAAAAGTACCCCAAAAATGGGGATTTTGTTTGCACCAGGCAACACTCCTCGACGAAATACACAACCGGTTCATACAACACAATCCAGTCGGGGGATGCCAGCTGTCCCATTTATCGTGTCGAAAATTGGGATTTTTCGTCAATTTCACAAGATGGCCGCCACACTGTCCGCCATCTTGTTTTTCTAAAATGTCATAATTTTCCTGAAATTTCAAGGATACAGGCCAGCGACTGGTGTACTTGGTGTTGCCAACTTTTGAGTTTGGTAGAACAAAAGAACTCGCCAAAGTCGGGTCTGACCTGAAAATTCAAACCCCAATGGCTCTCGGGGTTGCCAGGTGATAGTGATGAAAATGGTGAAATGTCATTTGAGGGACCCCAATGTTGCCAGTTAGACAAAGTTTCTATTCAAAATCTCGTTATTTCTACTTTTCAAGTTTTTGGGGAAAATCTGGGAAAATACCCTAAAAATGGGGAGAATTTTTGCACCAGGCAATACTCCTCAACAAAACACATAACCCGTTCATACAACACAATCCAGTCGGGGGATGCCAGTCGTGCCATTTATCGCGTCAAAAATTGGGAATTTTCGTCATTTTTACAAGATGGCCGCCACACTGTCCGTTATCTTGTTTTTCTGAAATGTCATAATTTTCCTGAAATCTCAAGGATACAGGCCACCGACTGGTGTACTTGGTGTTGCCAACTTTTGTGTTTGGTAGAACAAAAGAACTCGCCAAAGTCGGGTCTAACCCGAAAATACAAGCCCTAATGGCGCTCGGGGTTGCCAGCTGAAAGTGATGAAAATGGTGAAATGTCATTTGGGGGATCCCAAAGTTGCCGGCTTATCAAAGTTTCTATTCAAAATGGCGTTATTTCTACTTTTCACGTTTTTGGGGAAAATCTGAGAAAATACCCTAAAAATTGGGAGAATTTTTGCACCAGGCTATACTCCTCAACAAAACACATAACCCGTTCATACAACACAATCCAGTCGGGGGATGCCAGTCGTGCCATTTATCGCGTCAAAAATTGGGAATTTTCGTCATTTTTACAAGATGCTCGCCACACTGTCCGCCATCTTGTTTTTCTGATATGTCATAATTTTCCAGAAATCTCAAGGATACAGACCACCGACTGGTGTACTTGTTGTTGCCAACTTTTGAGTTTGGTAGAACAAAAGAACTCACCAAAGTCGGGTCTGACCCGAAATTTCAAGCCAAAATGGTTCTCGGGGTTGCCAGCTGAGAGTGATGAAAATGGTCAAATGTCATTCGGGGGACCCCAATGTTGCTGGCTAGTCAAAGTCTCCATTCAAAATGTAGTTATTTCTACTTTTCATGTTTTTGGGAAAAATCTGGGAAAACTCCCTAAAAATGGGGAAAATTTTTGCACCAGGCAACACTCCTCGATTAAATACACAACCGGTTCATACAACACAATCCAGTCGGGGGTTGCCAGCTGTCCCATTTATCGTGTCGAAAATTGGGATTTTTCGTCATTTTTACAAGATGGCCGCCACACTGTCCGCCATCTTGTTTTTCTGAAATGTCATAATTTTCCTGAAATCTCAAGGATACAGGCCACCGACTGGTGTACTTGGTGTTGCCAACTTTTGTGTTTGGTAGAACAAAAGAACTCGCCAAAGTCGGGTCTGACCCGAAAATTCAAGCCCCAATGGTTCTCGGGGTTGCCAGTTGAAAGTGATTAAAATAGTCAAATGTCATTTGAGGGACTCCAATGTTGCCGGCTAGTCAAAGTCTCCATTCAAAATGTCCTTATTTCTACTTTTCATGTTTTTGGGAAAAATCTGGGAAAACTCCCTAAAAATGGGGAAATTTTTTGCACCAGGCAACACTCTTCGACAAAACACATAACGGATTCATACATCACAATCCAATCGGGGGTTGCCAGCTGTCCCATTTATCGTGTCGAAAATTGGGACTTTTCGTCATTTTTACAAGATGGCCGCCACACTGTCCGCCATCTTGTTTTTCTGAAAAGTCATAATTTTCCTGGAATCTCAAGAATATAGGCCTCTGAATAGTATACTTGGTGTGGCCAACTTTTGAGTTTGGTTTAACAAAAGAACTCGCCAAAGTCGGGTCTGACCTGAAAATTCAAACCCCAATGGCTCTCGGGGTTGCCAGGTGATAGTGATGAAAATGGTGAAATGTCATTTGAGGGACCCCAATGTTGCCAGTTAGACAAAGTTTCTATTCAAAATCTCGTTATTTCTACTTTTCAAGTTTTTGGGGAAAATCTGGGAAAATACCCTAAAAATGGGGAGAATTTTTGCACCAGGCAATACTCCTCAACAAAACACATAACCCGTTCATACAACACAATCCAGTCGGGGGATGCCAGTCGTGCCATTTATCGCGTCAAAAATTGGGAATTTTCGTCATTTTTACAAGATGGCCGCCACACTGTCCGTTATCTTGTTTTTCTGAAATGTCATAATTTTCCTGAAATCTCAAGGATACAGGCCACCGACTGGTGTACTTGGTGTTGCCAACTTTTGTGTTTGGTAGAACAAAAGAACTCGCCAAAGTCGGGTCTAACCCGAAAATACAAGCCCTAATGGCGCTCGGGGTTGCCAGCTGAAAGTGATGAAAATGGTGAAATGTCATTTGGGGGATCCCAAAGTTGCCGGCTTATCAAAGTTTCTATTCAAAATGGCGTTATTTCTACTTTTCACGTTTTTGGGGAAAATCTGAGAAAATACCCTAAAAATTGGGAGAATTTTTGCACCAGGCTATACTCCTCAACAAAACACATAACCCGTTCATACAACACAATCCAGTCGGGGGATGCCAGTCGTGCCATTTATCGCGTCAAAAATTAGGAATTTTCGTCATTTTTACAAGATGGCCGCCACACTGTCCGCCATCTTGTTTTTCTGATATGTCATAATTTTCCAGAAATCTCAAGGATACAGACCACCGACTGGTGTACTTGTTGTTGCCAACTTTTGAGTTTGGTAGAACAAAAGAACTCACCAAAGTCGGGTCTGACCCGAAATTTCAAGCCAAAATGGTTCTCGGGGTTGCCAGCTGAAAGTGATGAAAATGGTCAAATGTCATTCGGGGGACCCCAATGTTGCTGGCTAGTCAAAGTCTCCATTCAAAATGTAGTTATTTCTACTTTTCATGTTTTTGGGGAAAATCTGGGAAAACTCCCTAAAAATGGGGAAAATTTTTGCACCAGGCAACACTCCTCGATTAAATACACAACCGGTTCATACAACACAATCCAGTCGGGGGTTGCCAGCTGTCCCATTTATCGTGTCGAAAATTGGGATTTTTCGTCATTTTTACAAGATGGCCGCCACACTGTCCGCCATCTTGTTTTTCTGAAATGTCATAATTTTCCTGAAATCTCAAGGATACAGGCCACCGACTGGTGTACTTGGTGTTGCCAACTTTTGTGTTTGGTAGAACAAAAGAACTCGCCAAAGTCGGGTCTGACCCGAAAATTGAAGCCCCAATGGCTCTCGGGGTTGCCAGCTAAAAGTGATGAAAATGGTCAAATGTCATTTGGGGGACCACAATGTTGCCAGCTAGTCAAAGTCTTCATTCAAAATGTCGTTATTTCTACTTTTCATGTTTTTGGGGAAAATCTGGGAAAACTCCCTAAAAATGGGGAAAATTTTTGCACCAGGCAACACCCCTCGACTAAATACACAACCGGTTCATACAACACAATCCAGTCGGGGGTTGCCAGCTGTCCCATTTATCGTGTCGAAAATTGGGATTTTTCGTCATTTTTACAAGATGGCCGCCACACTGTCCGCCATCTTGTTTTTTTGAAATAACATAATTTTCCTGAAATCTCAAGGATATAGGCTACCGATCGGTGTACTTGGTGTTGCCAACTTTTGAGTTTGGTAGAACAAATGAATTCGCCAAAGTCAAAAAGTCCCAAAAATTAAAATATTCAATATTTTTTGGGGTTGCCAACTAAAACGCTTCAAAATGGTCAAATGTCATTTGGGGGACCCTAATGCTGCCAGCTAGTCAAAGTTTTTATTCAAAATGTCGTTATTTCTACTTGTCATGTTTTTGGGGAAAATCTGGGAAAGTACCCTAAAAATGGGGAAATTTATTTCGCCAGGCAACACTCGTTGACGTAACACACAACCGCTCGGTACAACTTGAACCCGTCAGATGTTGCCAACTACACAAAAACTGGATTTGAAAAAAGTCGAAAATTCCAACTTTTCACAAAATGGCCGCCACACCGTCCGCCATCTTGTTTTTCTGAAAAGTCCCAATTTTTCTGAAATTCCAAGGATATAGGCCACCGATTAATGCACTTGGTGTTGCCAACTTTTGGAATCGGTAGAACAAAACAATTCGTCAGAGTCGAGTGGAAAAAGTCGCAATTTTCAAAACGTCCTAGCGCAGCCGCCATCTTGTTTTTTTTTTTTTTTTCCTTTTTTTTTTAAATCATTTCAGATCTTGTACAGGACCTATGAGTTGAAACTCCTCCAAGTCTTTTCCCCACCGAAACCGGAAATGGACTCGGCCGCCATCTTGGATTTGAATCTCCTCTATAATTTTCCTCTACTCACTTTATGGTTTTATACATTATTGCAAAACATACCCTTAACCCATCTCTCACCCATTCCGAGAAACGGCATGTCAATCAGTGAGTGAGTGGTCTTGTAGTTTTATATAATATAAACTAGTATTTGCGTGGGTGCGCGAGCTGCGCGCAGCTCGCGTGTTTGGTGTTTTTGAGAAGTATTCCTTACCCTTATAAAATTTTGAGAATCCATAGGCATCCTTAAATGAATTGGAAAATCCGTTAGAATTACCCCTAAATCAGTATGAGAACCCTTAAGAACCCCTAAAACATTTGAGAAGTATAAAAAAACATTACCCTGAGGTTTGCTTGTCGTCGTCCCTGAGTTACGCTTCACCCACTCAACCTTCGTTACGCTACGGAGGTCGGCGGCTCGCTTCGCTCGCCACCTCCCCCCTTCGCTCCACTCGGTCTCGCAGGTTCGCTCCGCTCAGGACCTACCTACCACCGGACAGGTTTCGACGCCTACTATAATATTTGATCAAACACCTGATGGCTATCTCTAACCGTTATGAAGTTACAGCCTTTTCAATTATAGGGGAGGTTGGGGAGGGGAGCTTCACCCACTCAACCTTCGTTACGTACGTGTTTGGTGTTTTTGAGAAGTATTACTTACCCTTAGAAAATTTTGAGAGTATATAGGCATCCTTAAATGAATTAGAAAATCCGTTAGAATTACCCCTAAAACAGTATTAAAAACCCCTACGAACCCCTAATAAAATCTAAAACCTTATTTATTTTGAGAAGTATTACTTACCCTTATAACATTTTGAGAATCTATAGGTACCCCTAAATGAATTGGAAAATCCGTTAGAATTACCCCTAAAACAGTATGAAAACCCCTACGGACCCCTTATAAAACCTTATTTAAAAACTGAGACCTTTTCCCATAAAAAACATTACCCTAAAGTTTGCTGAGTTACGCTTCACCCACTCAATCATCGTTACGCTACGGAGGTCGCCACCTCCCGCCTTAGCTCCACTCAGGACCTAGCTACCACCGGACAGGTTTCGACACCTACTATAATATTTGTTCAAACACCTGATGGCTAGCTTTAACCGTTATGAAGTTACAGCCCTTTCAATTTTAGGGGAGGTTGGGGAGGGGAGGGTATAAAAATTGTAACGCTCCTCAATAATAAAGTACAGTCAAAATCAAAATGCCGCTACGTGTCCTAGTTTCCGAGATACGATGGGGGGAGGGGTGAAGGCGGGGAGAGGGGGGAGTTTTGAAAAATGATTTTGACCAACTCTTTGCCCCTTCTTACGAATCTGAAAAAAAAAATGTTCCAAGTCTCTTAACTTCCGAGATCTGCCTAAAGGGGGGGAGAAGGGGGGAAAGGGGAGCAACTTTTAAAACCGGTTTTTACTTTTCCTAGCCTCCTCTATACGAATCCGTAAAAAACACAAAATACGGGTCTCTTAGTTTCCGAGATACGATGGGGGGAGGGGTGAAGGGGGGGAGAGTGGGGAGTTTTGAAAAATGATTTCGACTAATGCATTGCCCCTTTGTACGAATCTGAAAAAAAAAATGTTCCAAGTCTCTTAACTTCCGAGATCCGCCCAAAGGGGGGGAGAAGGGGGACAAGGGGGACAACTCTGAAAAGTGGTTTTTTATTTTTCCCAGCCTCCTCTATACGAATCTGGAAAAAAAAATGTTCCATTTCTTTTGGTTTCCGAGATACGATAGGGAGGGGTGAGAAGGGGGGCGAAAAGGGGAGGTTTGGGATTTTTCCCATAGGTTTCAGAGTTAGTTGTTTACGAATCTGTCAAAATATACCCACCTCCCCATCCACCATCTGGGAGAACAATTCTGTCAGTGAGTCAGTGGTAATTCAGCTTTATATAGTATAACTAGTTTGCTTGGGTGCGCGAGCTGCGCGCAGCTCGCGGGTTTCGTGTTTTTGAGAAGTATTCCCTATCCTTATAAAATTTTAAGAATCCATAGGAATCCTTAAATAAATTGGAAAATCCGTTAGAATTACCCCTAAATCAGTATGAGAACCCGTAAGAACCCCTACAACATTTGAGAAGTATAAAAATAACATTACCCTAAGGTTTGCTTGTCGTCGTCCCTGAGTTACGCTTCACCCACTCAACCTTCGTTACGCTACGGAAGTCGGCGGCTCGCTTCGCTCGCCACCTCCCCCCTTTGCTCCACTCGGTCTCGCAGGTTCGCTCCGCTCAGGACCTACCTACCACCGGAAAGGGGAGGTTGGGGAGGGGAGGGTATAAAAATTTCAACGCCCCCCAATAATAAAGTATAGTAAAAATCAAAATTCCGCTACGTGTCCTAGTTTCCGAGATACGATGGGGGGAGGGGTGAAGGGGGGGAGAGTGGGGAGTTTTGAAAAATGATTTCGACTAATGCATTGCCCCTTCTTACGAATCTGAAAAAAAAAATGTTCCAAGTCTCTTAACTTCCGAGATCCGCCTAAAGGGGGGGAGAAGGGGAGAAAGGGGGACAACTTTGAAAACTGGTTTTTACTTTTCCGAGCCTCCTCTATACGAATCTGAAAAAAAAAATGTTCCAAGTTTCTTGGTTTCCGAGATACGATAAGGAGGGGTGAGAAGGGGGGTGAAAAGGGGAGGTTTGGCACTTTTCCCATAGGTTTCAGAGTTAGTTGTTTACGAATCTGCAAAAATATACCCACCTCCCCATCCACCATCTCGGAGAACAATTCTGTCAATCAGTGAGTCAGTGGTAATTCAGCTTTATATAATATAATAATAATAATAAGTACCTAGTTTTATCAATCCGCTGCAAATCAATATCTCGGTTATTCATTGTTCACAATCAGCAGCTGATTATAATATTAACTAGCGATCCGCCCTGGTTTGCACGGCTTCACAAAACATAGGTACTTAGGTACCACAGATATCTTTGTATGTATGTACTCGGTTTCATTTTAATTTATTATTAAAATAAATCTTCCGGAATAAGTCCTCTAAATAATGGTGTAAGCCGCACCAAAATCCGTTTCTTATTTTCGAAGAACAAGGCGGAAACATACAGACACGAAAGGTTCCTTTTAATATATAAAAGCTATGTATATATATAGATACCCATTGTTACACATCATAATGAAGCAAGGAATGCTAATAAATCTGCATTCAAGGTGAAAATCGGTATTTGACGGTGTTACCAAGTCTTATATAGTATCTGCTTCGTTAAAATCACGAGCTTGTTTGTGCACGGTGCATAATGCATTTCTTTTACTAAGTTAAATCTTATTTACTCTCAATTTATTTCGGCACCTATACCAAGCTGACTGTACCAACTGTAGATTCATTGTTATTTTAGGTTTCTCTAATATACTGTAACTACAGGAAGAAACGGCATATAAACACAAAAAAGTTTAGTTTCAGGGCAAATACGGATACATGGAAACCATAGCTAATAAAAGAAAGAACACATAGACTTACCAATCCAAAGAGCGGCGAGGCGATCAAATAGAACATGAAAGCAGTGATGAGACTTCCGAATCTATTCTCAACCAACTTGGGGTCTTCCATCTGAGCATAAGCAATAAGTGCAGCAGAGAAGGCCCCAGAGAGACCGATCTGGGCCCAGACCTTCATCTTCTCGTGAGTATACTGGAAGTAGATCATGCTGTAGACGAGGTTGAGGGCTAACCCGACCAGGTTGACTTGGATCATCTTGTCATCGGCGAGAATGTAGCCGAATTTCAAGTTGAGGACGCTCCTGCAATGTAAGAATTAAATTAGAGTTGAGTAAAAGGCTGCTAGGTTAAAATGGGATTGGGCGGGTCACGTCAGCCGCAAACACGATGACCACTTGGCAAGTCTCCACACGATGGTTCCAGGAAGACGATCTGGACGCGTACCGCAAGGGCTGCTTCGAGGAGCCACGGGAAAAGAGCACATGGAAGGAATTGGGGGACAGGAACAAAGTTTAGTTCCAACAGCCCTGAATCCTTTGCTAAATAAAGCAATACTCACATAATAATACCACCAAGGAAGGGCATGATGCCAATGCCCCTGGTGCCTCCCTGCTTGTAGATGTCCCAGCAGATGAAGGAGCCGGAGAACATCTGGCCCACGGTCACGACCGCGGCTGTGGTCCCCACGATTTCCTTGTAGGGCTGCAGAGTGTCGGCTAGTGCGTCCAACATGATGAGTTCTGGAGAAAAAGCAAAAAAGTTCATTAAGCAACAAGAACAGTATTTAAATCTTCTACATCAATGCCAAAGTTTGTGAGGATGTATAGACGTATGTACCTATAGATATTTGTTAGTCTCTCACGCAAAAATTGCAGAACGGATTTGGATGGGCACCCAGATAGTTAATAACCTGGATTAACACATAAATGATACTTTTTATACCGGTATGATGATCCTGTGGGACAATTCCCAGACTCCATGTCATAATCGATTGTTTGTCCATCCATCAAAAATTATATACCACTCCACGCGGGCAAAACCGCAGACGTAAGCTGCAAACTGATGGATGGATGTGTAAACAGCCGAAATAAGGTTAGTGTGCATGTAAGAATCTTTCGTTGCGATTTTTACTTGTACATGACGTAAATAAACATATTGTATTGCTGATAGACATATTATATTGCTGAAAGACATATTGTATTGCAGTGTAAGGTGAATTTAAATGCATTTCAATCGAGTTATAAAAACTAAAGTGTTTTTTTCTTACTTGACTTGGTAATACACTGCCTTATGCAGCCGATATTCTTCAAATCTACCTATTTGTGACTAAAATATGTTTAAAGCTGGTTACTGCAATTGTATTTTATTGATTCTAACGACCAAGTGATTCGAAGAGACGGTGGAGTGTGGTACAATTGAATATCCGCGTAACATTAATTCTTTGATTGTACAATAATTGAAACATGACACTACCGTCATTACAATCACTGTATCACTCTACCATACAATTCCTAGGAGAATTCGGACAAGGTCGAATGCAATACGAGTTTATTGGCAAACAAACGTAGTGCTACGCTGTGTGTATCTACTTCAATTACTTAGCTTATTGTAGTCCTCACTACTGGAAATATTGCATAACTAACACGTTGCTGACAGCTCACACGAGAACTATTAGAGTAATTGTAGTACTGTAAGGTTGTCTACCTTCCAAACAACCTTTTCAGGCTGGTAATTTGATAGGACTGGCCAATAGCGGATGATGGCCTTACAGTTGCCAGGTTAAATGGACCTGGGCTGGTCACATCTGCCTCAGTGGATACCAAATAGGAAGAAACGACAACGCGGCAGGCCCAGAAGGAGATGGCTGGATGGGCGATTACAGGCCAATCCCTTAAGAAAGAGTCCACTCTTTCTTAAAGGATTGGCCTGTAATCGCATTAGATCGCGAAAAGTGGAAGGAGGTAAGAGGCCTTTGCCCTACAGAGGGACATTAACAAGCCTTATAATAATTAAGAAAAAAAGTTTTATTTTTATTTTTTATGTGATGTCAGTTCTGTCTGAGACAAGAAAAAGCGAGATCCGTTCTTTAAAAAGGCTTTTCAGATAAGTAAAAAAAAAAACTGGTAACGTGCCGGAGTCCTCGGGTACGTTACAGTACCCACCCTGACAAAAAGCAATTCCAACAGTCATCCTTGATTCTAACATGCCACAGTAAGAAATAGGAGGCAGAATGGATCACTTGCACCGCTTGCACGGCTTCTGACGGCCTATATTTCGCTCATCCGACTGAGGCCTATTGATGGCATCCGTAGTTGAATGGCCTGACTGAACTAGGAATAAAGCTTACCTCTCTTCTAAATCGAACAGCAGAACACTACCTATAACTATATAGGTAATATGTGTTATTATTTCGTTCATACATTTTGACACATAATTATTATCTTTAATATTTTTATTATTTCTTTAAAACAAACGTAAAAACATTTTTACTTAAATATTTAAAATGGTAGCCAACCAGCATCGGAAACAGGGTCCGAGCTGCCGAAGGTCAGGCCTCTTGAGAGAGGAACCTCTTATGAATACGTGCCGTGACCAGAAGTACTGCTTCCTGTATCAAGCCCTGTTTTTTTCGGATGGGAAATCCTCAAATGACCCCTCCCGCTCTGGGCGGAGCGAAAGGGAGTGTCAGACTTTTACTTACTAAAACCCATCTATGTTCCTTTTCAGCCCTTTGTGTTCCAGGGCCGCGGTGTCTCGTTAGAACAGTCCTGCAGCCCCGGCAGGCGTCGCCCCTTGCGGACCCCTTCCTATTCGCTGACATCTCTTTGAGGCGGGCGTGGAACACGAACACGCCGTCGATACGGCCCTGTCAAGCCCTTGATCCCGAATAAGAGCCTCGTCAGATGTTGGTATTATTTATTTATTATTAAATATTGCTAGCCTGTACTACCCCATAGTTGGACAAAAGCCTCATCCATTCCTTTAAACGGTCACCATTCTGCGCTACTTCTTTCCAATTACCAAGGTTTTATTAAGACCATTTATTTCATTAAGTTTTTTTAGACCAAGATGGTCAAATAAATACCCACTTTGTTTTTAAAGAACCACGTATTGTATTTTCCCGTTGAAAACATACGTGTTCATTTTGGCAGACCGTATAGTATGCGAAGTCATTGCGCTCATTACAATAAAACCTGACGTCACGTCATCTTCATTTCGTCAGCTTTATTCCACGATGATGACTGGACATGATTCCTTTACTATTACACATTTATTCATGGTATTGCATTATATTATTTCATATTTTATTTAGATGATATCGCGTCAGATAGATTAGATAAAAGATTAGACAGTCAGTAGGTATTATAGGGTTAGAACTGATTTCGAACTGGTAGATCTACCAGTGGAAATGTTGTAGCCAGTATCCAGGCTACAAAAAAACTTTATGGTCACGGATAAAATTAGCGTGAACATCTTACCTATTATTAGATTTAAATAATTTAGAAATACCTATTTGTTTATTTATTTATTCGAAAAAACACATTCAACTTAACATAAATAAATCCAGCTTGGATTTAAATGTGTTTTCTGTTATTGTCCAGTTAAAAGAAACATAATGATGTTTACAATAACGAATGATACAAAAATATTAAATAAATATAACAAGAGAAAGTAGTCATTCGTCCAGCATCGTCACAGAAACTCGAACATCCACGACATACAACCTATATCGAGGCAAATAAAACACACTCCGGTGTCGATGTCAGTCGAGCACTCGAGCATCTCAGGATCTCAGCATTGCCAGTGCGCGAACGAATGCATTGGCTTATTTTTTTTTATTGGGACAAACCCGCCATACTATTCCCAAACTACGCCCAAACTCCTGAAAGCCAGAATCAACAGTGGCGACCACCAGAAAAGCGCCGAAACAATGAAGCTAGATGTCCCAGAGAAACAATTTAACTGTTTTGGATACGCAACGAAATTAATCGGAAAAGAATTACGGTGTAGGAAAAACAGGCTTATGGTAGGCTATGTACATAATTATGTATTAAAAACAGGTTTTCCGATGAAAAGTGAATCTAAGTCCCAACCTGCATTGATTTTGCCTGAGTTTACTTCACTTCTATTTTCCACGGCTGAATGCATTGATATAAAATTCATCACTCAAATATTATACCATGATTTGGACTAAGATAGTATACTTTCCATCCGGGTACACGAAGACGATCTTCTAGGACGTAAACATCTGCTGACAGCTAGTGTGCCATAAATCTCAATTCAAATTGATTAAGTTAGTTACTACACCAAACGGTCCAACTTCGTCCATGACCCTACTGTCTTCTAATTCTAGCCACAAGTTCTCAATAACAAACAATCAGAGCTCAGTCGCTCACTAGTTACTATATTGTAACAAATTGCTTCTCAATTGGTCGAGCGTCATGCGCACACCCACCGGTAGTCGTGACGTCAGCACTATCATAGCCAATTGTGTCATTACGGAGTCCGTTAAGTGGAGGCAATTCAAAGGCGGCCTAAACATTTCAGACAGTGTTAGATACGAGGATCCCACTTGTACAACGCACCTTTGATTTAGGAACAGAACGGGAAACAATGCTGCAATCATTGTCGGTCTCCTAGCTACGAAAACCTCATGGTTCCTCCTGCTACCTCTATCTATACTCCGGAAGTACAGGATTCAGCCAGGAGTTGTGAGGAGTCGTGTTACCAGTCAATTATAGTCAGCAATCTGGCTGACTAAAATGATATGAGGGAGAAAGAAGTAAAAGAGTGACGATTAACAGGAGACAATGGAAGAAAAAAAACGTGTTGCGCCGACCTCAAATAACATGGGACAAGGGCAGGAAGATGGTGATGAATCTGGCTGACCGCTGATGCTATTTTATTTTATTTAGCAACGAGAATGACCGCGCGAACATATTAATAGCATTATTTTAACAAATCAAAGGTTATTATTGGACAAAGGTCGCGCATGGACTTGTGAGCGTTTTCAAGGTTGCCAGCGTCTTGTTCATAACAAATAATTTTGCATAATTAGGTGCTATAAAACTAAGTAGGTACCTATACAAAAACCTATAGCAACTAATAGGATGTACTAAATATGCTGACGACGAATGACCTTATTACCCGTATCGAGTACGGTGGCAAGGCAGAGAAGAAACAGTGCACTCGACTGAGACCTGATAAAGGTGAACGCAGACCTTGCCGCACTGCACGCGCCGCAGTCTCCGCATTCGAATTCTTCTATGCAATCTCGCACACAGATACATAGACACAGATTGCACACAGACACAGATTGCACACAGACACAGATTGCATAGAACTTCATACGAAGAATTCGAATGCGGCCACTGCGGCGCGTGGAGTGCGGCAAGGTCTGCGTTCACCTTTATCAGGTCTCAGTCGAGTGCACTGTTTCTTCTCTGCCTTGCCACCGTACTCGATACGGGTAATAAGGTCATTCGTCGTCAGCATATTTAGTACATCCTATTAGTTGCTATAGGTTTTTGTATAGGTACCTACTTAGTTTTATAGCACCTAATTATGCAAAATTATTTGTTATGAACAGCGGACTGCGTTCACCCTTAACCTCCTAGCACCGGGCAGGTTTCTCTGTCTTGTCAAGTTGTTACTGACTCGCAACTGTACTCAGCAGATGTAATTCAAGGCATTAGTATCTATAGTAACGTACATAGTATACGAGGACACTAGAATTGGGGTGGAAGGACACTTGGGCATATCCATCTGTGTGAAAGACCGCGATAACACACACACACGGAAAAGACTTCGTGCGACAAATATAAGTTTGAGCATCACATAGTCGGCTAAGATTTTAAAACAAATTAATGCATGCAAATTAATTTCTGTAGCTTTAGATTACTTCCATTTGTTTTGTTGATAGTAGTAATGAAAAAAGACCATTAGTACTCTTTTTTCTTTATTGAATGCGACCTTAATTTTACAGTTATTTTTCTCATGTCTTAAGTGCAGGATTTTAATTTAGAGGAGTGTTTTAATTTAGAGAGAAGTTATGGAGTATTGCTTGGATGTATTCTAAGTTTATTATTAAGGAGCGTAAGAATGGCGTAAGCCACAGAACATTTTTTTAAAGAAATTCTCAGTTCTCAAGGCCAGAATTTGGAATTGTGCCCGATAATTAGCATTAAGCTCGCCAACTATTCACATTTCGCCAACTGGGCCTAAATGTCGTCATATGCGGAATGTGGGTGTAGGTAGGTACAGCACTACATTCTCTACTTGGTCATTCATCACTACATAGTATAAAACAAAGTCGCTTTCTCTGTTCCTATATCCCTATGTATGCTTATATCTTTAAAACTACGCAACGGATTTTGATGCGGGTTTTTTAATGGATAGAGTGATTCAAGAGAAGGTTTTAGTAAGTATATAATTTGCGGGCGGGCGAAGCCGCGGGCATCAGCTAGTGGAATATAAGCCAGAGCGAAAGTGTTAATTATATGAAGGTATATTTATACAGTTAGACTTACATTTAGATTACGAAACTGTTACAGGATTTTGTATGGGTAAAGAGGTCGCTGGCTGGGTAGCTTTAGAGCCAAGTAAGCAAAGACAGCAAAACTGACTTTTTCTTGTGGTTTTTGAAAAACAATAGGTGGCAGTGGCCTCAATCACACACAACAGACCAAAAGGAGTCCACAATTCCACATACAGAGAGAAGATACAGCATGTTAACTATATATAAACAATGCCAGTGTGAAGACTGCCAGATATGCTCCACCTCCTTTCCTGATTCAAACCTCAACCAACTTCACTTTTCAGGATTTAAATGAAGCCAACAATAGAGCTGTGCAGGTAGCTACATACTGGTTTGATATAATTTGAAGCAACACGCAAAGAACAATTTTTATAGAAAGTCATATTTAAATATATTATTTAATTTAAGTCTAGTAACCTTTAACTAGGTCAATGTGATTGAGTAACAGTAGATCAACTACTTAACTATTGTTCAAGGTTTACTTCTAGTAAGTTACCAGTGACAATGGTTTTCAAATGATATTACAATAGAGTTAACAACCTCAGAATGACCCGATTAGAATATGATATCCGAGGGACATCCAGGACCCAAAATTGTCTATCAATACTAACTTATTTACAGGAATAAATATGATTTATGATTTAACATCTACGTGGCTAACAATTGATGTCATAATCCATCCATGCTGATATCCATACTATTGTCTTTCAGTCTGTCACATATTCTAGCATTTACGGCTGAACCAATTTCAATTAAATTTGCCACACAGGTTATCCAGATTAGAATATTTACAATACTTTTTATCCCAGTACTAAATTACAGGTATTTCCAAATGACAGGTGAACCCACTGGCAGAAACTAGTTAATAAAACTCTATGGCAATGACATTATAACTACAAAAAATTTAATGGTACAATCCCAGGCAGAGATTATTTGTAACATTAATGTAGACTTAAATGATAAGTTAGCCCAATTATCTAATCTGAGTGTACTCATGTTTTACCACATAATGCTGACTTATCTAATATTACAGCTATTTTAAACTGTTACTATTAAACATAGTTCTAGAAGAAAGTACTTGAAGCTGTTTTCAGAAAACTATAGATATTGTAAAACACAATATTGATAATAACTAATGATCTAATAATGACTAAAGTAAAAGTTAAAACAGCAACAAATGCATTCACATTTTATGAAATGCAGGTTATTCTCACTTAGGGCATCCAATTAATACATTATATTGTCCTCTGTAAAAACCAATTGTTTTAAAATATAATATTAACCACTAATTACATTGTCCTGGTTTGAACAAAAGATAATTTATACAAAGAATATGGTAAAATATTATTAATAATAGCTTTTCCGTTTTTTATAATAATTGTTATATATTAAGCTTAAATAGGTGATTTAAGTAAACCCTGGGTACTTAATGGATTAGCCTTTTGAATTATTCATTTGATTTAATGTACAGCTGATTGGAATATTCATATTATTATGTTCTAGGAAACACTAACGACACAGTGGTCACTTGAGATTATGTTCTCTTAATTAACATAATATTATTACAAATAAATTAAACTTTTGCAGTCTTCTTTTCACTGAGTTGTTTTTTTTTCTGTAAAAACGTGTTAGCGTTTAAAAAACACGACCTAACTGGTTTTTGTGTTAAAAAATAAAGCGCAAATAATAGTTCAGATTACACAATGCAAACATCACTTTACCCTTTATTTACATTGAACTTTCAACATCAGATGATCATTATAACCTAAAATTTCAGAAATTAAATAAAACTTACCGTTGAAACTGCAAGTTATATAAAAGTACGACTCAGCTGCTTGTGTAGCAGGATAGTTATTAAGAACTAATTCACAACACTGCCGAGCACGGGAAAGAAAATACTGAACTGAAATTGAATCGCTGCAAGTGCAAAACTGACAGGCGGGCGTGACATTTGATTTGATAGCCGGTGGATAAGGCGAACGTGACGTGGGCAATGTTCACCGCTCCCTTATTATTATTATACTCTTTGGTTCACCGTTTACCTACCGAACGTAGTGATTCCATTCCAACATTAGCAATATATCGATTAATAAATTCAACTTATTTGTTTGTTTGATTTAACATGTAAATTAAAAATTCCAACTAAAAAAACTGGTAGTGTGCATAATTTAATCATTTTCTAATCATCGTCGTTCTTTGGAGCAACGAAAATTTTTTACATATGTATGGCCGTAAAAATAATTTAGAATGACTTCGTGAAAAGCAAAACGGTCTGATTTTGGCACTCGTGTGGCTCCAACGGACTTATAAAACAGTAACGCCGCCGTATCACTATCAATAAAGTGCATGCGGCATACAATACTATACAGTATATAACTGCCCCTATGACGACCCACTGACATAAATGCGGAGAATGTGCATTTTGAAGTGTACACAAAATATTGAGCGCTACATAATTTTTAAAATATTGTGGTATTACAGGCACCCTGATAAAAATGAAGACCCAAATGCGGAAACCCGTTTTGTTGAGATCAAACAAGCATAATGAACTGTTGTAAAAAATGATAAACGACAAATCGAAAAAAGTTTAGACCTCAACAGTAGAAAAATCGATTGTGACCGATACTCTTGATTCTACTGACTGTTTCAGCATAGAGTAACATTTTTTTTTATTTTAAATTTTAAAATAACCAACAAGTATTTTGATCAAAAACTTTCATGAAAACTTTGGGTTTTTATTTATAAAATGCTAATTAATTTTGACACATTCCTACGTCGTTAGTAGAATTGGTAATAAAAATAAAAATTAATGACTTAGAACACCTCACCTAAAAAATCATATTTATTGATTTGGTTCAATGAGTTTCTTGGAGTTTCTAGCTGAAGCTGTTGTCTTTGGTATTTGCGCAGAAAAACAACAAAAATTACTATGGTTTGGCCCAATTGACATTTTATTTTGTAATTTTTGTGAGATTTTAGATTTTCACGAATTTTCAGCCGTTCTATTTTAAGACAAATGACTGATAACAGTTTTTGAGTTTTCCGTGTTAAATTCACATACAACAGTCATGTGTTCCATTGCAGAGTGCGGGATTTTGCTATGAGAGTTAGCTTGAAAAGCACGAATATTTTATTCGGAAGGGCTGCTATATAAACTGTTTGGTAATATGCAATGGAAATACAAGGGTTGGAAAGGGCGATGGCTGTGGGCGGTACTGGCACTCGCGTTGTGTCCGCTGGTGCTAGCTCAGAAGATCGGTGACCCTTACAAAATATTAGGAATACACCGCAAGGCTAGCCTGCCTGAAATTCGCAAGGCTTACAGGCAATTGGCTAAAGAATGGTATGTGTCTTGAAAATACAAGCATGCTATTTAAAATGTAGTAAATAAACTGGTTTTCACTCTGAAATTCTATCATATAATTACTCGTATTGTGGTGTTGCAATGAAGTTAGATAGTGCATGCGGCATAGAGTATATAACTGCCCCTAAGACCACCCACTGACCGAAATGCAGACAATGGGCATTTTGAAGTGTAGAAAAAATATTGAGAACTACATAATTTTTAAAATATTGTGGTATTACAGGCACCCTGATAAAAATGAAGACCCAAATGCGGAAACCCGTTTTGTTGAGATCAAACAAGCATATGAACTGTTGTCAGACACAGAAAGGAGACAGGCATATGACTTGTATGGCATTACGAACGAAGACGACCACCTATACAAACCTAGGCATGACTACAGCCAATATGCAAGATTTAGGTGAGTTTCATGACTTTAAGAGAACATGTGTGTGATTAAAAAATTTTTCAATTTTCAGTTATATTCAGTAATGAAACTCGATTTCTAAGAATGCATAAAATATCACTGTTTATGAGTTAAGTGTCAGTTGAGCAAACAGTTACCACATGCATCAAAGTCCCTTACATCCTGTGCATGCATGGAAAATGATTTAACAAACTGTGTGAATAAAAAAGAGATCAGTAATTCTGAACAGATCACAGATTGAAAATAATCTCTTCTTTAAATCCTGTTCATACTATCCTAGCTAGGAGTGGGTGGACAAGAACAAATAAATCCCCATATCTTATAGACATAGACCTTTGTAAAACTGATAAAAAAACAAGCAGACTTTTTTCTTTGAATTTTAGACAATAACACAACAGCTGTTTACAATCCAAATCTTTATCACTCACAGTGTAGATCAATGTAGCAGCTGAAGTAATAACTCTTGCTAGTTTACACATTTGTTTATAGTAGAATAAAGAGATTAACTTATTAAATTGTCTGAGTTGTTGAGATTTAAAATAAAATGTGGATTTTCCGAGGTTTGTTCCACAGGGAAACAATGAACAAATTAAATAAATAAGGCTGGGCATTAAACACAGCGCTATCTAGTGCCACGCTAAGGAACGAGGCTTGTGTCGTGGACACCAGTTTTTGTTTGTAAATACAAACTTATTAATACATATAAACATCCATGACTCGGAAACAAATGTCCATGCTCATCACACAAACATTTGCTCCTACCGAGATTCAAACCCGGATACCCTAAGAACGTAAGGCAGCCTCACTATCGCTGCGCCATTCGGGTCGTCAAATGCAAGTTGAGTGTTCTGAACCATATTTGGTTATACAAGGCATGATAAAAGTTGGTCAATGTTACTAAAAAAATATAGCACTGGTACTTCTAAATTCTGACTTTCTTTCTTTTTTTTGTGGTTAGTGCCTAACCTGGTATCAGAGCTCTAAATCCTGATAATTTTGGTTCAATCTTTATTTCAATTATTCAAATGTATGTTGCTGAATTTGTACATTCTTTGCACTGAACTATAAAAAGTTCTTTCATCAAATTATTAATACACATAAGCCCATGAATCAGAAAGTCACAACAATGTTATTGAAAGTGCAATTCTGACGATATTTGCAATCCTCAGGCATGAGTCACTGCATTCATGTTTATGGTAGTTGCCGAACGGTGCGTAAAATCTGTGTTATAACCTGAGCTGTGCCAAGTAATGGGTCCAGAAATAGTATACGAAATAGGAAGTTACAGTGCCATCAAAAGAATGAGCTTCGGCAAACATCGTCTACTTTCGGGAATACGCGCGATTTTGCGATCTATCGATATATTATGTAGACCTGTTACAACTATGTTTATAAAATTAGAGATTAATAAATATGCAAAGCTAAAAAACTATTCAAAAATGTTGAGGGACATTATGTCGAAGTGCAACGAGGGTAGGTTTCCTAATAGAAATAATTCTTCATAGAAACTAGCAATGAAAGGTGAAATCAGAACCTTTGTCTTTGTGGAAGTTTACTCTGTGGTGCCACACGAAGATTACCGAAGCCTAGTGTTGTGACTGTCGGACTGCCAAGTAAAAGGTCTCGAGTTCGAACCCAAGGCACGCACCTCTGATTTTTCGGATTCATGTGCGTATTGTATAATTAACACTTGCTTCGGTGAAGGAAAACATCGTGAGGAAACCTGCACGCCTGAGAGATATTTCTTGACGGCATGTTAAGCCAAGTAAGAGAGAAAAAAAAAAAAAAACCACCAGTTAGGCCACACGATAAAGAATATCTTTTCTGTGGGAAGGATGATATGTCACGTAAGGAGGTGTCTGATGAGATGACGAGTAATACAGAAGTATGTAAAAAGAAGATATGCTGCGCCGACCCCAAATTAATTGAGACAAGGGCAGAATGATAATGATTTATATTTTCATGGCAATTTGTATTCTCTGTTTGATAGTATCGGTCTTCTATTAAATGCGATGGTTTCATGTGCCTATGTTGTGAGAACAGTTAATTGACATAAGCCACGGTACGGTTAACTAACGTATTTCGCGTGCTTATTATTTTCTGTTGTCACGCCACACTGAGAACGACAGTTCAACGAAAACATCGTCCCTAACAGTAGGAAGCAGATAATTTGTCTTAAATCTATACCTAGTGGGTATTAAGCATGCAATCGGAATTAGGTACCATGGGCTCGAACGAAATTTGCTCATATTTAAAATAAAATCACGTGCACACGATGTCCACATCTGTTTATCATCCTTATCGAATCATCGACACGAAGAAGAAGAAGAACTTCTATTATTCCGCAAAAAGAGTGTGCGGACCAATAGTAGTAAAACGACTTGTTTTACAAAAATTATATTCTATTGTTTGACCACTTTTTTTGACTAATAGGAATAAAACAAAAAAAAAGGACAAAGGAAGAGACATTTTAGCGCTTCAATAGCGGCCGGATGTTGCAAACAAAAAGAGCCGTATTGGTGGTGAGATTACGTCCGTTAAGATGGTACATTACTTCCGGGATTTTCGGAAATTACAAAAGATATAAATATACATTTAATGTGCATCATCGCTGTACATGCATCACATATGTGTCATGCAATGACTAAAGGATAGTATGTATAAAGTAACTAGCTTTTAATCGCGGCTTGGCTCCCGTTACGTACGGAAATTAACGCACGGGAATGTTTTAAATGTAGCCTGTGATATTCGTGGATAATGTACCTTCCTATTAGTGAAAGAATTTTCGGAATCAGATTAGTAGCTCCGAAGATTACCCCCCTTTATTAACTTTTTGAGGGTTCCGTAGTCCTGACAAGGAACACTATTATAGTTTCGCCATGTCCGTCTGTCTGTCTGTCCGAGGTTTTGCTAAGAGACCGTTAGTACTAGAAAGCTGTAATTTTGTAGAGGTGTGTATATCAATAAAGGAATCCGACAGGCGTATTTAGGTATTCGTTTGGGTTTAGCCTTGTGTTTGTGAAAACGGTTAAGAACGTGTCGCACGTCACGTGTGTAGAGTCGGTTACTTCAAGATAACAAACAGACACAAATCACGCGTCATATGGCCGATCCGTATCGTCATCATCATCATCATCATCATTTAGCCGATAGACGTCCATCCGTGCGCAAACGTGTCTAATAAACAAAGTGTGAATAAATAACGTGTTTTATTTTGTTACAGTAACGATCCCTTCGAAGAGTTCTTTGGGACACATTTCCGAACACAGGACCAAGATATAACTTTATTCCACAAACTTTCTGTGACCGCACGGTAAGTGACGTTCAACGCAGCATCTTTAGAAAATGCCCACATTTAGCGACGAAGAATCGAAGAATAAAAGAGGAGAATACATGCTAATTAAAAGAAGATGTAGTAAAAAATTGAAAAGAGTGTGCTGCTTTGCCACTCAGTTCGGAGGAGATGCACTGGCCTTATTGGTAAGGTACTTCAGATAGGACGGTTGCGTTGTACTCAGAACCGGTGTGCGTGTAAGACCAGGGGCCTATTCGAATCTATCCGTCTCTCTCACTCGCACTCATCTGCAGACGTGCGCGAGAGAGACGGATAGATCCGAATAAACGTTAGAGAGTAGGGCGTCCGATGTATGAACGTATATATAGACGAGGCGCTAGGATTATGTAAGAATCGTAACAGGTGGCGTTCTGAAGCCTGTGTCTGTAGCAGTTTCTGCCTAACCCCATGAGAAAAAGGCGTGAGTTTATGTGTGTATGTGCTACATTCGCCTTCTATTGGAAGACATGCCTCGACAACGCTCCGAAATAAATACGACAGGTGTGGTTTTATCAAGCAGATTCCACGTCGCTAACTGTGGTCACTCCGTTAAACATAAAAAAAACTTCGGACACCCGGATGGAACGAAGGTCCTTTCGATTAATTAGTGAAGGAATTGTAATTTTTTTTTTTAAATTACTTATAATTAAAAAAAAACATCTGCCGAAAATATCTGGCTTGCTTTCTATAAGAGAGAGAGAGAGACAGACAGAGAAACATGCGCACGCCGCACGGCTTACAATAGCTTAATGTAGCAAAAAGTGTCGTTACAACTTTTCGTCTTAATTTTTTCCGTCTAGCCCCCTTTCGCAACGCGCAATAAGGAACTTCGTTCCAAAAAATGGAGGTTAAAATGGCACAGTCGCCATCAAATCAAGCAACCAAATTTTCTCCAAATGATTTTAAACCATAAAATGTTGACGGTTAAGTACAAAATCGAATGAGAAAATTTGACAGTTTGTGGTAACTTGATTCGCAGGCGACTGTACTACCATTGTAACTACTGCTTCCTTTCCAGCCACTTCGAAAACAACATAGTAGAGAAAAGCATCCACACTCCAGCCTTAGTCTTGTTCTACACGGACTGGTGTTTCGACTGCGTGCGCTCAGCGGCCGCCTGGCGGCGCTTGGTGGAAGCTCTGCAGCCGCTCGGCGTTACCATGGCAACCGTCCACGCGGGCCATGAGGCCAGTCTGGCGCGAAGGGTCGGCGTACACGGAGTACCTGTTCTGACCCTCGTGTTGGATAAACATGTGTATTTGTATAAGGAGGGGTTGGCGTCGCTGCCTAAGATTTTAGGTGAGTGATTTTCTCTATTAAAAACTATGGTTATTTTAGCTGTGTGAATTTAACATCAAAACGGTGAAGGAAAACATCGTGAGGAAACCGACATGTTCTAGAACCAAAAAATTCGAAGACATGTGACATCTACCAATCGGTACTGGGCCTGCGTGGTGGATTATAGCCCATTCTCTCTCATAGAGAGAGAATGGGCCAGCAGTGGGAACATTAATAAGCTGATGATGATGAAGTTAACATGACCGTAATATTGTCAACCATAGAGCCTACTTTTTAGGAAACCTGTATTTTACTATTTCAATCATAAGGAACATATTTCTCACACCATAAGGAACATATTTCTCACACATGTTTTGTATATTGATGTTAAGCATTCACGAACGTTTATCCTTTAAAGCTACAAAATGCATCAAATGCTGATCAGTCAGTTCAGATTGAAACTTGGTGTTTTCCAAGCACAGGAACTCCTGTTGTATTGGATACTCGTAGTTGCTAGAAACCAGCTAAAATAATAACTGATAACGAATTGAAAAGCTAGACAATTCTCAACCTTATCTTATTGTGCACATAGTTCGTGCGCTTGGTAACGACTTCAAAAATACTAAAAAAATCTCAACCTTATTTCATTGGACACAGAGTTCATGCGCTGGAAGTTCCCGTACAAGCTAGTGAGCGCGATCGCGGACGCCAACGTGGACGGCTTCGTGTCGGACTTCGAGGACAACAAGGTCAAGGCGCTGATCTTCGAGGAGCGCCAGACCATCCGCCTCAGATACCTCATCACTGCATTCCACTATAGAGATAGAGTCGCTTTTGGGTAAGTCCTTTTACTATTTTTTATTTATGAGTCGAGCTACACGATAACTGACAAATGCTTGCACTGACTGGACAGGTCCACTCAATTCTGTGTGGTTATTTCTTCAAAAGACCATCTCAGACACTAATCTGCATAGTCCTCATGTGAATTGAGCAAGATTATGTCTGGACTTCAAAAGAGACTATGACCTCTGAGTTTGTTTCGGCTGTTTCTTCTCAGAGTAGTCAGGTACGAAACACCGGCCCCATCTAGTTTTTAAAAAATGACGTGTAAAAGTGTTTGTAAAAATACTCTTTGCCAGACTATTAACCCTGTTGATTGACACGTGTAATTCTTCAAATTTAGTGGAAAGCCAGAATATCTTCCAGAAATTTTGCCTGTTTAAATGGTTTTGGTTTAGGCTCCACACAATAAGATGAAAATAAACGTTGCTGAAAAGGTCGTTATTATTTTTTCGCCCTTTTTGAAAACTGAAAGTAGGCCCCTTCCGGGCCCGAAGGCTACCTATCTGTAATATTATTTTTGCGTTCTCTCATCACGCTCTACCTACTCAGCTATCAAGTTTTCATGGTAAATATGCTTGCTGGAAAAATCGCCATGGCTCCGTACCGACTCCCCTACCAAGTGAAAATCACCAAGTTCATCACACTTACTACGCTCATTATGCTACCCGACTGTTGTCAGTTATCGGTTACTAAAGCATTGAAACCTACCGATCGACATCATGTACGGGTCGGCTCGCTACATTTGAGCTAAGCCCAGCGGCTTTTTCCCCCATATGTTGCCGTCCAGTATATTCCCGAACCTGGTAGCGAAAGCTTACCCGAACATGTGTAACACCGCTGACTCAACGCGTCTCCCCAGTTTCGTAGACATGCGTTCCCGCGACAGCACGAACGTGACGGCGCGCTACAAGGTGCAGCGCCACATGGACACCATGGTGCTGCTGAAGGAGGACAGCGTGGAGCCCGCCGCCACAGTCAGCACCACGGAGATCCCCACGCAGACGCTGCACCAGCTCATCGAAGCTAACCAGATGCTGACGCTGCCGAGATTGTCTTCACAGGTACGTTAACAAATACCCGGCGTTTTGAAAACTATACATTACATTTGTTTTCGTCTTATATCTAGTAAAACTGTTTGTATGCCTGGCGTTATTTTTTAGTTGTACATCAACACTTTGAACACTTATTTTGATTTGGTTTAATACAGGTTTACTTTTGTAGAAAGTGCTACTCTTTGTTAGCATTCAATTTCTAACAAGCTCCAATTTCTTATTTTTGAAGAGGGTGCGTTCGGAAAGTTAACAACGTTGCAAATAGCTGTCAAATATATCGATAGCCAACTTGAGAATTGAAATAATTAAAATCGCTGTTTTAAAACCTCCCTTGACTTTGCCAACACAAGATTACAAGATGGGCTTTGTTCCCCACTGATGGCAATAGGCTCGCCTCCTATTACTTGGGACTTAAACATAACTGGCGAAATGGTCATCCTTCGGGGATGCACAGCAATCGATACAATAACATTGCAGAGCGTGCTGGAGAGCGTGTGCCCGGTGGAGTGGCGCGCGGCGCGGCGGCGCCTGTGCTGCGTGCTGGTCACGGGCGGGGCCGGCGCCGCCGCCGCGCGCCGCGCGCTGCAGGACCTGGCGCGCGCGCCGCCCGAGCGCCTGCACTACGCCTACGTGTACGCGCACAAGCAGCCCGCCTTCATACACGCGCTGGCCAACGGATCCGGTGAGTGTGTGTTATTAGTACAGTCATTTCGCGCACCACATGTTATGTACCACAGACACTTGTTTTCACGACGATGAAAACCTAACTAATCAAACCATCCCACCAACAGGCAGCGACATATCAGCGATGGAGCACCGCATAGTCATCATCTGGCGTCGCGAAGCCACCCGCATCCAATACGAGTGGCTGAACGAGACTTGGCCCGTTTGCACCCATGTACACTGCACTAACGACCACTTCCCGGCCGACCCGGAGGTTAGAGACGAGCTGCTGAGGTACCATGAGAGGCTAAACGAGACTAAGCGAGCGTTAGATCTGCTGATTAAGAGATTGTTGAAACCGACCGAGGTTATGGCGTATGAAGCTCATGTACAGGTCAGTGGAATTTACGTGTACAATTTTGTTTTATTGAAGAAACTTCACAAATTCACTTGGTTTTTCATTCGCTTCGGCGCCATCTTGCATTTCCATTATGACCTCATTTTTGTTATCAGCGACCCCGAAAAACACGAAATGGACACCCATTACTATGATACCGAAAGTTTTCATCGGCGCCATTTTGAATTTTCATTTTGACATCATTTTCGTTATCAAAGACCCCGAAAACCATGAAAATTTTCTTCAGTGCCATGTTGTCTTGCAATTTCATTATGACCTCATTTGCGTTTTCAGCGACCCCGAAAATCACGAAATGACGAAAAATCGTAGATTTTCATCGGCGCCATTTTGAATTTTCATTTTGACATACGATTCTAGTTCTGAATTCTGATGATGTGATTCTCACAGATGTGTATGTAATAAAATAGTGACTACAGTAGACACTACGTAGATTGAACTAGAGAGCCTTGTTCTCGAAGGAAAGCCGGCAGGAATCGAGATTTTAAATAAATGCTGACTTCTAGAGGCCGATTGTATTGCAGTTCTACGTGATGATCGCGAATATGTTTATGTACCAACCTTGTTTTTACCCATTGAATATTTTTGGACAGGAGCTTCTGGACGAGGCGGCGCTGGGCACGGTGTGGCGCGCCGTGCTGAAGGTGTGCGAGTGGACGGAACGGGCGGCCACAGCTCTCCGCACGCAGCGCGCCGTGTCCGCGCTCTCCGTGCTCGCGACCGTCGCGCTCGTGCTGGCCGCCGGGTACCTCATGGCGTATCTCATGTGAGTATACTGTACAAGTCACTGTAGCACACTCCACGCGCCGTGCTGAAGGTGTGCGAGTGGACGGAACGGGCGGCCACAGCTCTCCGCACGCAGCGCGCCGTGTCCGCGCTCTCCGTGCTCGCGACCGTCGCGCTCGTGCTGGCCGCCGGGTACCTCATGGCGTATCTCATGTGAGTATACTGTACAAGTCACTGTAGCACACTCCACGCGCCGTGCTGAAGGTGTGCGAGTGGACGGAACGGGCGGCCACAGCTCTCCGCACGCAGCGCGCCGTGTCCGCGCTCTCCGTGCTCGCGACCGTCGCGCTCGTGCTGGCCGCCGGGTACCTCATGGCGTATCTCATGTGAGTATACTGTACAAGTCACTGTAGCACACTCCACGCGCCGTGCTGAAGGTGTGCGAGTGGACGGAACGGGCGGCCACAGCTCTCCGCACGCAGCGCGCCGTGTCCGCGCTCTCCGTGCTCGCGACCGTCGCGCTCGTGCTGGCCGCCGGGTACCTCATGGCGTATCTCATGTGAGTATACTGTACAAGTCACTGTAGCACACTCCACGCGCCGTGCTGAAGGTGTGCGAGTGGACGGAACGGGCGGCCACAGCTCTCCGCACGCAGCGCGCCGTGTCCGCGCTCTCCGTGCTCGCGACCGTCGCGCTCGTGCTGGCCGCCGGGTACCTCATGGCGTATCTCATGTGAGTATACTGTACAAGTCACTGTAGCACACTCCACGCGCCGTGCTGAAGGTGTGAGAGTGGACGGAACGGGCGGCCACAGCTCTCCGCACGCAGCGCGCCGTGTCCGCGCTCTCCGTGCTCGCGACCGTCGCGCTCGTGCTGGCCGCCGGGTACCTCATGGCGTATCTCATGTGAGTATACTGTACAAGTCACTGTAGCACACTCCACGCGCCGTGCTGAAGGTGTGCGAGTGGACGGAACGGGCGGCCACAGCTCTCCGCACGCAGCGCGCCGTGTCCGCGCTCTCCGTGCTCGCGACCGTCGCGCTCGTGCTGGCCGCCGGGTACCTCATGGCGTATCTCATGTGAGTATACTGTACAAGTCACTGTAGCACACTCCACGCGCCGTGCTGAAGGTGTGCGAGTGGACGGAACGGGCGGCCACAGCTCTCCGCACGCAGCGCGCCGTGTCCGCGCTCTCCGTGCTCGCGACCGTCGCGCTCGTGCTGGCCGCCGGGTACCTCATGGCGTATCTCATGTGAGTATACTGTACAAGTCACTGTAGCACACTCCACGCGCCGTGCTGAAGGTGTGCGAGTGGACGGAACGGGCGGCCACAGCTCTCCGCACGCAGCGCGCCGTGTCCGCGCTCTCCGTGCTCGCGACCGTCGCGCTCGTGCTGGCCGCCGGGTACCTCATGGCGTATCTCATGTGAGTATACTGTACAAGTCACTGTAGCACACTACACGCGCCGTGCTGAAGGTGTGCGAGTGGACGGAACGGGCGGCCACAGCTCTCCGCACGCAGCGCGCCGTGTCCGCGCTCTCCGTGCTCGCGACCGTCGCGCTCGTGCTGGCCGCCGGGTACCTCATGGCGTATCTCATGTGAGTATACTGTACAAGTCACTGTAGCACACTCCACGCGCCGTGCTGAAGGTGTGCGAGTGGACGGAACGGGCGGCCACAGCTCTCCGCACGCAGCGCGCCGTGTCCGCGCTCTCCGTGCTCGCGACCGTCGCGCTCGTGCTGGCCGCCGGGTACCTCATGGCGTATCTCATGTGAGTATACTGTACAAGTCACTGTAGCACACTCCACGCGCCGTGCTGAAGGTGTGCGAGTGGACGGAACGGGCGGCCACAGCTCTCCGCACGCAGCGCGCCGTGTCCGCGCTCTCCGTGCTCGCGACCGTCGCGCTCGTGCTGGCCGCCGGGTACCTCATGGCGTATCTCATGTGAGTATACTGTACAAGTCACTGTAGCACACTCCACGCGCCGTGCTGAAGGTGTGCGAGTGGACGGAACGGGCGGCCACAGCTCTCCGCACGCAGCGCGCCGTGTCCGCGCTCTCCGTGCTCGCGACCGTCGCGCTCGTGCTGGCCGCCGGGTACCTCATGGCGTATCTCATGTGAGTATACTGTACAAGTCACTGTAGCACACTCCACGCGCCGTGCTGAAGGTGTGCGAGTGGACGGAACGGGCGGCCACAGCTCTCCGCACGCAGCGCGCCGTGTCCGCGCTCTCCGTGCTCGCGACCGTCGCGCTCGTGCTGGCCGCCGGGTACCTCATGGCGTATCTCATGTGAGTATACTGTACACGTCACTGTAGCACACTCCACGCGCCGTGCTGAAGGTGTGCGAGTGGACGGAACGGGCGGCCACAGCTCTCCGCACGCAGCGCGCCGTGTCCGCGCTCTCCGTGCTCGCGACCGTCGCGCTCGTGCTGGCCGCCGGGTACCTCATGGCGTATCTCATGTGAGTATACTGTACACGTCACTGTAGCACACTCCACGCGCCGTGCTGAAGGTGTGCGAGTGGACGGAACGGGCGGCCACAGCTCTCCGCACGCAGCGCGCCGTGTCCGCGCTCTCCGTGCTCGCGACCGTCGCGCTCGTGCTGGCCGCCGGGTACCTCATGGCGTATCTCATGTGAGTATACTGTACAAGTCACTGTAGCACACTCCACGCGCCGTGCTGAAGGTGTGCGAGTGGACGGAACGGGCGGCCACAGCTCTCCGCACGCAGCGCGCCGTGTCCGCGCTCTCCGTGCTCGCGACCGTCGCGCTCGTGCTGGCCGCCGGGTACCTCATGGCGTATCTCATGTGAGTATACTGTACAAGTCACTGTAGCACACTCCACGCGCCGTGCTGAAGGTGTGCGAGTGGACGGAACGGGCGGCCACAGCTCTCCGCACGCAGCGCGCCGTGTCCGCGCTCTCCGTGCTCGCGACCGTCGCGCTCGTGCTGGCCGCCGGGTACCTCATGGCGTATCTCATGTGAGTATACTGTACAAGTCACTGTAGCACACTACACGCGCCGTGCTGAAGGTGTGCGAGTGGACGGAACGGGCGGCCACAGCTCTCCGCACGCAGCGCGCCGTGTCCGCGCTCTCCGTGCTCGCGACCGTCGCGCTCGTGCTGGCCGCCGGGTACCTCATGGCGTATCTCATGTGAGTATACTGTACAAGTCACTGTAGCACACTCCACGCGCCGTGCTGAAGGTGTGCGAGTGGACGGAACGGGCGGCCACAGCTCTCCGCACGCAGCGCGCCGTGTCCGCGCTCTCCGTGCTCGCGACCGTCGCGCTCGTGCTGGCCGCCGGGTACCTCATGGCGTATCTCATGTGAGTATACTGTACAAGTCACTGTAGCACACTCCACGCGCCGTGCTGAAGGTGTGCGAGTGGACGGAACGGGCGGCCACAGCTCTCCGCACGCAGCGCGCCGTGTCCGCGCTCTCCGTGCTCGCGACCGTCGCGCTCGTGCTGGCCGCCGGGTACCTCATGGCGTATCTCATGTGAGTATACTGTACAAGTCACTGTAGCACACTCCACGCGCCGTGCTGAAGGTGTGCGAGTGGACGGAACGGGCGGCCACAGCTCTCCGCACGCAGCGCGCCGTGTCCGCGCTCTCCGTGCTCGCGACCGTCGCGCTCGTGCTGGCCGCCGGGTACCTCATGGCGTATCTCATGTGAGTATACTGTACACGTCACTGTAGCACACTCCACGCGCCGTGCTGAAGGTGTGCGAGTGGACGGAACGGGCGGCCACAGCTCTCCGCACGCAGCGCGCCGTGTCCGCGCTCTCCGTGCTCGCGACCGTCGCGCTCGTGCTGGCCGCCGGGTACCTCATGGCGTATCTCATGTGAGTATACTGTACACGTCACTGTAGCACACTCCACGCGCCGTGCTGAAGGTGTGCGAGTGGACGGAACGGGCGGCCACAGCTCTCCGCACGCAGCGCGCCGTGTCCGCGCTCTCCGTGCTCGCGACCGTCGCGCTCGTGCTGGCCGCCGGGTACCTCATGGCGTATCTCATGTGAGTATACTGTACAAGTCACTGTAGCACACTCCACGCGCCGTGCTGAAGGTGTGCGAGTGGACGGAACGGGCGGCCACAGCTCTCCGCACGCAGCGCGCCGTGTCCGCGCTCTCCGTGCTCGCGACCGTCGCGCTCGTGCTGGCCGCCGGGTACCTCATGGCGTATCTCATGTGAGTATACTGTACAAGTCACTGTAGCACACTCCACGCGCCGTGCTGAAGGTGTGCGAGTGGACGGAACGGGCGGCCACAGCTCTCCGCACGCAGCGCGCCGTGTCCGCGCTCTCCGTGCTCGCGACCGTCGCGCTCGTGCTGGCCGCCGGGTACCTCATGGCGTATCTCATGTGAGTATACTGTACAAGTCACTGTAGCACACTCCACGCGCCGTGCTGAAGGTGTGCGAGTGGACGGAACGGGCGGCCACAGCTCTCCGCACGCAGCGCGCCGTGTCCGCGCTCTCCGTGCTCGCGACCGTCGCGCTCGTGCTGGCCGCCGGGTACCTCATGGCGTATCTCATGTGAGTATACTGTACAAGTCACTGTAGCACACTCCACGCGCCGTGCTGAAGGTGTGCGAGTGGACGGAACGGGCGGCCACAGCTCTCCGCACGCAGCGCGCCGTGTCCGCGCTCTCCGTGCTCGCGACCGTCGCGCTCGTGCTGGCCGCCGGGTACCTCATGGCGTATCTCATGTGAGTATACTGTACAAGTCACTGTAGCACACTCCACGCGCCGTGCTGAAGGTGTGCGAGTGGACGGAACGGGCGGCCACAGCTCTCCGCACGCAGCGCGCCGTGTCCGCGCTCTCCGTGCTCGCGACCGTCGCGCTCGTGCTGGCCGCCGGGTACCTCATGGCGTATCTCATGTGAGTATACTGTACAAGTCACTGTAGCACACTCCACGCGCCGTGCTGAAGGTGTGCGAGTGGACGGAACGGGCGGCCACAGCTCTCCGCACGCAGCGCGCCGTGTCCGCGCTCTCCGTGCTCGCGACCGTCGCGCTCGTGCTGGCCGCCGGGTACCTCATGGCGTATCTCATGTGAGTATACTGTACAAGTCACTGTAGCACACTCCACGCGCCGTGCTGAAGGTGTGCGAGTGGACGGAACGGGCGGCCACAGCTCTCCGCACGCAGCGCGCCGTGTCCGCGCTCTCCGTGCTCGCGACCGTCGCGCTCGTGCTGGCCGCCGGGTACCTCATGGCGTATCTCATGTGAGTATACTGTACAAGTCACTCTAGTAGAATTTATTATTTGTTCTTTTCTTTTTATATTTATTTAAAGTAATTTTTTACGCAGTCGGGTTTTTTAATTTTTTAAATTATTTTTTGTCATAGTTCCTCTGCATTTATTCTTTACTTATTTTCGGTTTTTCGTCATGGGTGTCGTTTTCGCGGTCGCTGATAACGAAAATGAGGTCAAATTGAAAATCCAAGATGACGCCAACGAACATTTTAGTTTTTTTCGTCATGCCTAAATAAATACCCCACAACTGCCTACTTCCACCCTTCCCAGACAAATTTTTCATATTCTATTTTCTATTATTTGTTCTGCAAAATTTGGAAATTTGGAAATAAAGCATTATTATTCGCAAGTTTTTAGTTGCATTGAAAACTAAAATTTGTGTAGGTATATAAGCAACTTTTCAGAAATCGCATTAATTGCAAACTAAATTGTGAACATAGATTAAAGTAAACTATAATACATTATAGCATATCCAGCTGTTGATAGCGACTGTCCAAACCACTAAAAACTGATTAAGGTGGATGCTCCAGGGTAGCCCGCGAAATTCAATTTTTCTCCAAGTTACAAAGTTTACATGAACTTGGGAGGGTTGTATTGATGATTTTGATGATTATAATTCTGTAACTACATACGTCCCGCGAATCATATTTTAATCAACATACAACCTAGCACTGCCTTCAAATTGCAAAAAACGTAAGAAAATTTGAATTTCGCGGGCTACCCTGGAGCATCCACTTTAACAGAGAGCTGAACCAAAACTAAACTTTTTAAAATCGAATGTGACATTAGCGATCACATATTTACTGTGTGCGGTCTTTATCTCATTTAAAGAAATCCTGGAAGACTCTTATAAATTTTGATAAAACCTAAATTAGTTCTGTCTTCCTCACAGCCGCGTAGAAGAAGAGTCTGTCCAGCGCCTGAAGGAAGAGCGGAAGAAACAGAGCAGCGCCACTAAGAAGAACAACAACGAAACCAGCTCGGAACTACGACTGCACGAGTTACGAGCTGAGAAGTATAACGGACTGGTTAGGTATGTACTATTGAGGTCGCTCCCGCCTGATCACCACTAAGCTAATTTTAGCTTGCACTTACAACATAGGAATGCTCTCTAGCCCCGCCCCGTTGACTTTGTATAGAAATAATGAATTAAAAAACACCGATCGGCCGAGCGCACTGACGACGCTCGCCAAACGAGAGTTATTGTTATTTTGCGCGACAAAGTTGACGCTTTCCTAATAGGTCTAAATTTTAAGGGGGCGTGGCTTGGGGCCTCTGCATGATTTAAGCGAATTTTTTTTTAACTGATCAGGCGGAAAAGACCATGACTGTACCCATCTCCATCATCAACTGCCTAGTCTTTTCCAATAAACTCAACTTAAAGCATTTATTACCATTACAGGCACTTTTGAATTGTAAAAAAAAAAGATGAAGCTACAGTCTCAGTCACAAGGCATAATAACTTATGAAAGTACTATAGTTTGGGTAAGAAACTCCATGGACACTCTGTGTTGGGATCTGCTTCCGGCCTAACACGATATTATCCTTCTTCTTGCAGATTATTAAAACCCGGATGTCGAACGATCGTATTGCTGGTAGACATGCAGAGTCGCGTGCAGTTGCTCTCCAAGTTCCATAAGATTGTGTGGCCTTATCGCAAGTAAGTACTCTTTGTTACACCAACTTTTTGACCTTAGTCTGAAAAGGGGACATTGTCCTCATCATTTCTCCTTATTGTGCGAACCGCCAGTCTGTAGTATTACGAGCTTGCGTTGTTCAGCTGCCACCACTGCGTGTGGGCCGAAGGGGCGCGGTGCCAAGCGAAGCCGCACCTCCGTAGGGGTTTGGTGGGCCTTACTTTTTTTAACTGTTGGCTGTATTTGTGACTAGTCTGTATAGAATCTAGGAAAACGCACATCCCAGCAGTTGCACATTATGGTATTGTGTCAGGAACAAGACGCTGGTGTTCGCGTACCTGTGCGTGTCGCGGCACGCGGGCTGGTTCGCGCGCGTGCTGCAGCTGTCGCTGGGCGGCGCGGAGCTGCGGCTCAACGCGCGCAACTGCGTGGGCACCGTGCTCGCGCTCAACCCGCACCGCAAGTACTTCTGCATCTACCACGCCAAGCACCCCGAGTGCACCAAGCCGCACAAGGTAACACACCACTACTTATGCAACTTAGAGCATAATATCGTCATCATCTTCCTGTCCCGGTCGCACGTCCGTCGGTGCAACGTGTTTTTTGATGTGAAACATTTATAGGCGCGGGTAAATCCTAAATTTGGCGTGGCAACGCATGCCGTGGCGACGCGTCAAGTTGTCAACCCGGCCTGAACATTACCGACCTGTTGAAGCAGCATAAGATCTACATATTCGTCACGGTTTACAACAAGCGAGCTGGTCTCGGGGCACAGGGCTGGATTACAATTTAGTGACTTCAAGTTTAATCCCAGCATAAGGATTTTCTTTTTGTGAATCGAGTCATTTTGTTTTTAAGTATTTTATTTTATGTGTTCGTTTTTATATTATTGACTTTTTTTTAACAATTATTTGTGCAAAATAATTTCAATGTTTCACATCTGCCAGGTGTCCCGTGACGGCTTACTTTTTTCTTCCATTCTCTTTTGCCAAATCGTTCCTCACACAATCCCTCCATGTTTTCTTTGTTCATCCTCAAACACACATGTTTATTCATCACTGTTTTGGTTACTTGTGTTTCTGCATCTCGCCAATTCTGAACCCGCCGTACCACGTACGACGGACGAGCCACGGATCCAAAATGACTTACTACATGATTATCGACCCGCGCCCATGACAACCAAGCAACACTCATACCCCGTGACGTTCGTATGGCCTATCCATCTGGCAGTACAAACGTCACGCCATGTATCCATGTTCACATGTCCGCAGCGCATGAGCCGTATGACGCGGTCTCTGGGCGAGGCGACGTTCGACCCCGAGGCCGGCGCCTTCATCGGCTTCCACACGTCGCCGGACTCCTCCTCCAACGACGAGGGCTCCGACCCGCCCGTGCTCATGCAAGGTAAAAATGCTTGAGAAACTTCTTAGATGTCATAATAGGGAAGACTTTAATTAATTCAGTAATTCGGTAACTATGCATCGAAGTTCAGTCAGACTAGGATCTCGACATCACAACCTTGTTGCACCGAAAATAAAGAGACAGAAGAAACAGTCAGTGGCAGCTCACCTTACCTCAACAACAGCTGTTAATTTGGGAATTAGAGGTTAATTAAACGGATTTTTCATATAAATCTCACATGCACAGAGTAATCTTATGAAGGTTATTTAAAAAATATTATGTCTTTATGATTTCTCTCGAAAAGAGAGCTAATCTTGCGCAAAAATATAAGATTGAATAGCAAAAAACACGTACATAATATTGCTGTCTATACGAATGAAAAAAAAATGTAATTTCTTATTTAATTCAAATCACAAGAGATGCAACGATATTCTTTCATAAAAGAAAAAAAAGCATATTTTCTATTTTAATGCCCTCTTATCGCAGTTTTTCCATCTCGCTATTTGCAGAGAACCTTCTAGACGGGCTCGAGAACTGGCTGGACCGTTTGTTCGAAGGCAGTACCCACCGCTACTACATCAACTACTGGCCCGACATGACCACCAAGTGAGCCACTAGCCACTGCGAGCCGATCACAGTAGCCACGAGCCACAGTGAGCCACTCAGTTTTGTTTAGTCTGTACACGTTAACGCTTTGGCGTAGCTGGGAATGAGGGAAGAAAGAGTTTTTGTTATAAGGTTGGCAAACCGACCGGTTTGACAGATAAATTGGGGTTGCCTTAGATAGTTGGAATGTCATTGTGCCTGTATTTTTTTTCATGTTATTGTGGGTGAACTGTTGGTTTAATTAAAGATGATTAAAATGTAACGATTTATTAAAGTTGTGCTTTTGTCAGTTAATGAATTTGTTTAGACATATTCTAGTAGTTATTCTCCAACATAATCCCTTAGGGCTTCCTTAAAATTGACGGTAATATTAAGTCATTACGCAGTTTTAATTATAATAAATATTCCTAGTTACGCCAAAACGCAACTTGGTTCAACAGTTTGTTAATCAAATGATTTCTTGTATTTTTTTCGTCGTTGTTAAGAAAATATACTGCCCGGTTATTGCCGTTTTCGACCATAGATTATAAATAAGTGTGATAGTTATTCGTAACGGTATGCCTTAGAGCTGATACCCAAGGAGAGAGTCTCGACATTTCCGAATAAGTACTTCGAAAGGGTATTAAGGACATTGTAGATTAACGTTAAAATTAAGTTCGGATACCCTAGTGATGTACGAATCGGACAGTTGTTTAACAAGGGGCCTGTTTTGCCACCTCCGGATAAGCTCCAGTTACATTATCTCGCAGGTAATTTTATACAAATTCTGTTTCATTTTTTGGTGTCCCGTGACCAAATGGCAAAAAAGGTGCCTTTTTTTATTAATGCCAGTCTAGAGGTGGTGAAAAGGCCTTAAATATTGGGTCATCTGGCTTTCTCGTAACGTGGGGTACTTTCGTTGTGATGTGGGCTGTATGGTGTACGATAGACTCGATCGATACAGTCGGGTGGACAAGTGTAATACTGATCAATCGCTCTGGGTACACTTCTGTTGACAAGGGCTTCAAATAAGATCGGATGTAGCGTACAGCGCAGCGCAGTGAAAACCTTGCTTGATTACCTTGTTCTAGGATCGTACTAAAGTTCTGTTCAAACTTTATGGCGGCTCGGAAGTTAGCTACGAGTGACGGTCTGCACAAAAGACAATTTTAGTTATCAGCGGGGCGCAGAAGACGCATCTTCTAGACTGTATAATGCGCAGACCGTTACTCGCAGCTAACTTCCGAGCTGCCATAAAGTTTGAACCGAACTATACTTACCTACTAAGTTAAACTAGCATTACATTCTATAGAAATTTCGAATTAACTAATGAATTGTGGGTGTTCTATAAAAATACACCTTTGCCTAACCATTCGGCTAACTAAACCATTTGTGATGTTGTGACACGTAAATCATGATTTATCCACCACTAAGCTTGATCGTTACTATCTATTGCTGGTTTAATGGAAGCAAGTATACTAAGAGTGAGATTCTGGGCAAAATCAACCTTTTTTTTTCGGATGGGATATCATCAAATGACTCCTCCCGCTCTGTGCGGAGCAGGAGGGAGTGTCAGACTTTTACTGACTAAAACCCATCCATGTTCCTTCATCACCCTTTGTGTTCCGGGGCCACGGTATCTCTTGTGAACAGTCCCGCAGCCCCGGGGGGCAAAATCATCCTGCTACTTAAATATTCAGGTGTGATGGTATGTTGGTACAAAAGATCCCTGGCAACGTCACAGACCAAGTGCCCTTAGTCAATGGAAGTGTATTCAGAGTTCTAGGCCAAATTGTATTAGTGCCTATGTTGGATAGTTAGGCGAACTGAGTCTACTACTATGTTTAGATAATAGCTTAATTGTAGCTCAGATGTTGAGATTTACCGTTCGGGGGCCGGTGTGAAAAACTCAATTTACGGAAAGTAAGCAATTTTGTTAAAATGATACAAGGTAATTTGAAACACTGTTTTAAAGCTTTCACGGTTTATAACTAACTCAAAATCAATAATAATCACGGAAGATATCCCGTAAGTGACATTTTAAGTCAAGGTAATTTTGTCGCTCGAATGATGTTGACAAACGAGTGCTGCTGCATTTGTGAAATTGTATGGAATCTCAAAGATGGCTGCGTTAGTTCCAAATGAGGCCATCGTCAAAAATCTCTTTGCAACTATACAAAAATATTAAGGATCTTTTGGGCCTTGAATGACGTTGATAAAGGAGCGCTGATGGCAAACTTTTGTGTAATGTATTGGAAAACAAGATGTCATCGTTAGTTCCGATTTTGACCACACGCCAAAAGATCATGCCAAAGATCAAGTACAACATTGGATGAGACAAACCAACTATTTTCTTAACTAGGGAAGGTCTGCCAGAGCGCGTTGTAGGTAGCCTGTCCATAGCTAGGTCCCAATCTGACGAATCAGGTGAAGCTATTTCGAAATATAAAATGACATAAACAGATTTTCAGCCAATGACAATGCTTAAAACTAGCTACACTAGCAGTTAGAAGAGGTTCTATTATGTTTTCTCTTCAATGTCAAATCATTATTTGAATTAAATCATGTAAGTCATCGGAAAAGTGAATAAATCGGGATCCCTTCTTTTTGCATAATGTTCTTTTTCCTAATATACTTTGGCATAACTGTTTTGGCATAATTTGTTTTGCCATAATAATACTTTGCCCTATTTTTTTTTGGCATACAGTTTATGTTGGCATAATCATCTTGAAGGCTATATTATTTTGGCATAAATTGAATTCGCATAATGTTACTAGGCATAATGACTATTAGCATAATAGTATTTACGCATACAATTAATAGAAATAACGGAATCAAATTTGAGTTATTTTAACGTATTTATTTTGAATTAAAAATTCATTAAGTTGAGCTACAAAAGTTAGTGACAGAAACGAATCGCTGCAAAACCGACTCCACGTAGTCTTGTCTGCCCTATTCCTGGAGTGTTATTTAAAATCGCGTAGGCGCGGAGGGGCGAGGCGGCCCGCGAGCTGAGGAGCAGGTGGTTCTAACACTTGCCACCACCTAACCACCGCGGCTTCGGCTTGCTGGCCGGCCGGCGAAGCCGGCCAGCCTCAGCCTCGGCGGTGAGCGTGAACCACATCTGCGACGATAAGCTCGCGTGGGGCCGCCGGAGCCCCGCAGCGCCGGAGCCGTGACAGAAACCATGCCTGCTGCATGTTGCATAATGCATGCTTGCTGCATGCATGGTGTATGCTTGTTTGCATGCTGCATGCTTGCTGCATGCATGGTGTATGCTTGTTTGCATGCTGCATGCATGGTGTATGCTTGTTTGCATGCTTCTTACAGGGAAAAAAACTCATATGTTCGCAATCAACTATGTTCAAAACAAATATGTTAAGTATTACCTGCATCAGGAGATATGGTTTTGTTTCCAATCGTCAAAATAAATTGGTATATCCAATCAGGGTATGTCTAACATTTTAGGAGTTCATTATTATGCTTCTTTGTTATGCCTATAAAAAATATGCTTTAATATCATTATGCGTAAATAAATTTATGCCTAAGAATGTTATGCTTAATCATTATTATGATTAGAGAAATTATGCTTAAAAAAAATATGCGTAAGCTGTTATGCGAAAATATAATTAGGAGTAACAAAAGTATGCCAAGTTATATTAGGTCTTGAAATTTTATGCAAATGGATAGGGAACCGAATAAATCGCGTACCAGCATGAAATAATCTGAAAATTTCCTGGGCGCAGCTCACACCGGCCCTGTTTGATTAAAATTAAATAAATTAAAAACGAAATATTCACACTTTTATATAAATAAATAAAACTAGCTGTAAATTAGCAGTTTGTCTTCACGATATCACAATAACTAGAGTTATAGAGTACCTACGATATAATAAGTCATAGACCAGTATTACGGCACTGCACCTCATTGATGGTAAACACTATGCTATGGGTGGAATCACATTGGCACGCACGGATCAGCGTTTTCGAGTATCGCTATCTCATTCTGTCACGTAAAGGCGTCATTTGGTGGAGCGAGAAGTCCGGTCGCAAGTATTGGAAGCACTTGTAAGGGCGCTTGGACCTCTCACTCTAGTGAGTTGCAATTCTAAGTGACAGAAAGGGAAAAAGATATAAGAAAATGCTGATCTGTGCGTGAACTGATGTCGCCCTATTACATGTCGTTATAGACTCTGAGTCTCCGATGTATATTGCTATCGCTAGGATGAATGAATTATGATAGATTTCTTGACATACATTATTTAGAATAAGAATCTCATATTTATAAACAGTACATCATGGCCTTATCTGTATTATACAATACATATACTTCATACTTAAAACCGGATAAAAAGTAGCCTAAATCCTGAATAATGCAACTAGGTAAGATGGTCATTACCCATCCATTCGGAGATTACCCTCCACATATAAACTCACAAAATTCGGACTATATCAATATTACTCGTTGGTCTAGTGATCGCAAGCGCGGCTGTTGATCAAGAGGTCCTGGGTTCTATTCTAGGTCGGGCAAATCGTGTTATTGTTCCATCAGGAATTTCTTAGTAGCAGCCACGGAGTCTAGATTCGTGGTTGATGGCAATAGGCTCGCCCCCTGTCATGAGACGTAACATAACTGGTGGGTGTACTATTCGGTACACTTGTACCTAAACTTTCGGGGATTACACGCGTGATAATATGATATACTGCATACAAGTCACTCTTGTTAAATCAAATCTGTCAAAGGACCAATTTGTTCGAGACACCATTGTTTAACCATTGTGTCTACTTCGTGGACAGATCAAGGAAAGAAATTTGGGATCAACAGAATACAATAAGTGCCAAAGCACTACACCATATTAACTTTTGACTAAATTTAAAAAAAAAATTGTGCCATATTTTAATGGATCTTTAAAATAGCAATAGAAATAGGTATCTATCACGACATGTAATAGCAACTTCACACGTTTTTAAATCTTTATACATTCTACATACCTAGTACCTAGTAATATTTGATTGAGCTTCGTACTTGCCTGTTGAAAGATAGAGAACAATTTATTATAAACCTGAGAAAAAAGGTTTTGATTACTACAAATTATACAGTCGTTTCTTTGACTGAGATTTCTTATGAGGTAAGCTATATTATTATTAAACAAAACTACATGACTTATTAAAGTGATTATTGGAGCTATTTGTTCCCATACTCCTTATTAAAATAAAACGGCCTTTAGAACGTCGTCTTCACATTATGACGCTGAAAGTAAAGTTCTCTTTTCAATATCATCTAATGATTCTGTTATCTCGAGTGAATCTTTTATGTTTATGTAAGCTAAAACCTAAACCCAGCAGTGAGTAAAATCAGGCCGTGGATGATGAAGGCGTTTCTATGGGGTAGATGACACACCAATCAATTGAGATACTTTTTAAGAGCTGTTAAAACGCGGTTCCCTCATAGATTTTGTATGGCAATAGCAAACTGTAACGTCACTGTTTAGTCAACTCAATGACTCAACTATTTACTGTTTTCAAAGCAACTAAAAATCGAATTTGGCAATTAATTGAAAATAAATCGGGTTTTCAGGCCCAAATTAAGTATTTTTTTTAGAGATTGGTGTCTTGGAAATTTTGTTTTATGGTGTCATCTACCCTATTGAATACAGGGAACACATCGACGCACAAATGAGCACGTTATACACTACTCCATTCCCCCCCCCATTGGGAAATAGTAGATTTATTTAAAACTAGCTTCTGCCAAGTATTGCACTTGCATTGTATTGGGAAATAGTAGATTTATTTAAAACTATCTTCTGCCAGCGGCTTCGCCCGCGTGAATTGATAATTGTCCAATGGAATCTTACTACCGGGATAAAAAGTATCCTGTTTTAATCCAGGTTCAGTAGTTTTTGCGTTAAAGAGTAACAAACATCCTTACCAATCCCATTCGTTCCACCTGCTGAAAATCTCCCACCTGGACATGAGTTGCCATGGCTGACCTGGAAGTCTTTAAATAGACTCCGGACCCAGGTTGGCCGCAGCAAGGAAAACCTGCTCAGGGGGTCTAAAATGGCCGGTTTAGCAGAATCTTAATATGAATCACGTTAAAAATTTCAATTTCTTAAAATAGACCTTATGTTTATGACTGTAAAGTCCATTTTAAGAAATAACATTTTTAACGTGATTCATATTAAGATTCTGCTAAAGCGGCCATTTTAGGCCCCCAGGTGGAGATTCATTAATGAATCTACCCTGGACTGTAAATGTGGTGCTGTTCCTCAAACGATGGGGCACTTAATATCGTGTCCTGTTGTTTGTTCACTGCGGGAACTGACGGACGCTACCGAAAGCGCCAAACTAGTAGCTCAGTTCTGGGCCTACACAATTTAGATTGCCATTGACACGCTAAGAAGAAGAAGGTACATCCTCACCAACTTTTGCATTTATAATAAGTAGAGTTAGTAGAATTACCGTTGCAAAATTTCTATGTGGCAGGTTCAGAATGATGTAGTGAAGTGAGTACATGCTAATCGTTTGTGCGTCGACGCGGCTCCACCCTGTATACTTGCACGCCATACTTGGTCCAAGTAACGACTAACATTTTCTCGGTTTGCTAGACAAATCGCTAATTATATTAGAATTGAGATAGTTATTGTAGTATTAACTTTATTTATATTTCGATCAAAATCGTGTTTATTGTTCCTTTTAGTGAAATCGGTTGTCCCGAACGATGTACTAGTCAAATGTATTACCGAATGTTCTATGTTATAATTTAGCTAAATATTTTAGTTGTCGCCATAGTTTGAACGTCGCTCGTGAGAAACTAACATGCGCAGTGCGACAGAGTTTTGTCGTCGCATCTTCTCGCTGTACATAGAAGGGTATGCAATGTCAAATTTAACTAGCTAGCAAAACGCTTTATTTAAAAAGGATAAAAAATTACATAGTCTGCTTTATTGAACCAACCCAAAAAAAAAATATATATATAAAATTTATTTAGTAAAATCAGTCTAAAATACATCGCAAAATGTATGCTTAGAATATGTTTAGATAAATTAGTATCCAAAATTAATTACTTCGGAAAATGGAAGTAATTTTAGTGTGGTACATTTTGGCAGTAACAGTAAATTTTATTTATTTTATCTGACCACGTATTTACGCGAGGCATTGCAACAACAAAATGTCGCGTGCGCATGTTGGCCCAAGATGGTCGAAAAAACGTTTATGTAATAAGATATTTACAATATTGTGTTCAAATCGGAATGATATATCGAGTGTCACAGGTTTTCAAATGTGTCAGTAAAAAATGATATGGTATTTATTTAATTACTTTTTTTTGTTGCCAATTTAAGTATTTTTGTCTTGTTTCGTAATATATTGTGTCTATGATAGTAAAGCAACAAATTATATTTTGTCCAAAGATATTAAGTTCAATACAGTATTTAAAATACATATAATTTGTTCTTTTGCGTGACAATTCGTTTAATTAAGGAATCTCTTTTATTTTCCTATTTCTCGATCTTGTGTATGGTTACAATAAAGTGCATTTTATTACAAAATGAAATTGTTTGATAAATAAAAAGACAAATTTGTATAAATCTAACAAAATGTATAATTATGTGAATGTTTACATTGTATTCGTTCAATGTTGTTTATTGGTGGGACTTGTTCAAACGTTCATTTATGTTTTGCATGCGCATTGTCAAACAAACATCCATTCTGATTACTGATTGGTCAGACAATAGATGTAATCGATTAATTTATCAATCAAGTTTACGATTAAATGTAACTGGCAAAATCTGGGTGTTCTGTAAGGTACTCCTCTTGGTACAATTCTACCTTCGGGAATTACAGTCCTGATGTTATGTTATATTTGCGATTAATTAATATTTTAATTTATACATCATTGTTGTTATGATTGCACTTGTTGAATGTTTACTTTTTAAATGTCACTGGTTTATGTCGCCATATCCTTTTTGAGGAAACTGTTATATTTATTACTATACCAGTCTTCACTAAGTTTGAGATATGAATGCTCTATCTCTCTCTGATTGCCGCCGTCTCGTTCCCCCAATACGAAACTGTATAAACGTGCTGTTTAACCTGTGTTGCCATGTTTTATAGTTATAATTATCACCACGTTGGGTGTCTGTATATGGGTTGTTGGTAAAGCTTGTCTATTCATACTAAAATATAATTATTGTTGTATTTAAATTATTTTTATTGTTAAGATACACTAAATCTATCCTTTATCTTAATTCCAGTATCGATTTGTACAATAAATTATGAAATATTGTTCTTTATTTTTGGGTTTTATTTTATCTTGTGTTATTTGTTCATTATTACCCCATACAGCAGTGAAGGAAAACATCGTGAGCTGCAGATTCGAAAACTTGACCTGGTGGATTAATAGCTACTCCCTATTACAGAAGAGGTAGCCTCTGCCAGCAATGGAAACATGGCTGATTAAACTTATTTCCTTTGTTTATCACATCTTACAATACAAAAAAATAGTAGTCCACCAGGGTTTCAGCTACAGGTCAGGGCTCCAGAGAAAGGAACCTCCTAACAATACAAGCCGTGTGCTGGAGTACCGCTTTCTGAATCAAGCCCTTGATCCAGCTGCTTAACGAGAGCCTCAGGTATTGGTCGAGGCTCTTGGCAATTAAGCCATTCGCTGACACGATTATCTGCACAATGATCTCACATCCCACAAGTCGACAACCACGATAGCCAAGTCAAGATACTTGATTTGCTCGGCTTTCACAAGGTTCTCGTTATGCGAGACTGTTATTATCAATTCAGAATATTTTGTTAAATAAGAATTCCCATACGACAGTCATCGTTAGATCGTTATAGTGTTGTGAACTTGTGATCTATCGAATAGTTTGAGCACTCTCCTTATAATCATTTCGCGCCGCTCTGATCAATCCACCACCACTATATCTTCTAGGCTTATTGGTTTCGTCCTGTCTCTGTAATGGATTCGCCGGACGAAGGCATGCCCAACATGTCAAGCATGCTGTCCTTCACAATAACGTGACTTGTTGCAATTTATTTGCCAGCCTAGATAGATATGATAGATTGATCCATAACCCCTTGGGAAAAGTAAATAAAACAGCTTCATAAGTTAACTGCATCTATTTCATAAAATTATTATTGGCCTATGTAGTTGTCAACGGTTCATGGTATAAAGTAAATGCTGTAATCGGTGTCCCAGAGTAGATCCTTGTTTTTTGGTAAGCCTTCGGATATTTGAAGCTGAAAGAGAAAAAAAAATAGTAAATATCATTGACATTATTTTCGTAATGGTTGACATTTCTGGATAGCGAGTGACCCCTGTTTATAAACTTGTCCTGTCTAAGTAGACATTCATGTCTATCTGTGCGACAACTTAGTGTTTTAAACTTCATAATTAATTTTGATGCAGCATCCAGCATCATTTAAAGTTTTATTGTCAGTCTAAGCGTATACGTGTATAGCATAGAATCTTATGTTAAAATCAAAGCATTTACTTCACGACCCGAATGGCGCAGCGGTAGTGAGGCTGCCTTACGTTCTTAGGGTCCCGGGTTCGAATGTTTGTGTGATGAGCATGGACATTTGTTTCCGAGTCATGAATGTTTATATACAGGGTGTAAACCACCTCATCACGAAGCCGTCACCAAGCGTTCTGTACATCAAACTAAGTAACTTTACGCAAAAACTATTGCTGGAAAACGCTTTTTTTTTGGGGTGAAAAATCATGTTTTGTAGTAAAACTCAATGTAACGCACTCAAAACATTGTGCTGATGGATGGATTGAATAGTACGGGGGTCGCGGAGGTGTTTAAAGATCTGTGTAAAAATCTTACATTAAAAACTTTGGCCTTTGCTCAGCAGTGGGACATTCAAACAGAAACAAAAAAAAAAAAGAAACTTGTATTTAAAACAAAGTTGCCAAAAAGTTGGAACTTTGACCCCCAATATCTCCGTAACTAGAAGGTTCCCAGCTATGGTGTAGAACAAAAAAATTACCGCAATGACAAGGAGAACAAGTGCCTTTCGGCGTCGTTAAGAGGTGTTTTACACCCTTTATGTATAATAAGTTTGCATTTACGAACAAAAATATCCACGACACAAGCCTCCTTGCTTAGTGTACCTCGTTACTAGATGGCGCTGTGTGTAATGTCTAGCGATATTATTATTGCAAATAGGCCAGTTACAGGCACTTTTGAATTGTTGAAGCAAAAACAACAATGAAAATTAAAACATACCACCAGATCAATATGTTGCCTTGATGCGAATCAGTGGCGGGTCGCTAGCATTAGTAGTATTCTATGATCGGAACTTACTAAGTGGTTGCTTCTAGTGGTCACTATCCACTGCGACCGCTGAGCACCAGGTCAGAGTTCAATTCCCAGATCAGGCAGTGTTATTGGATATTTTATTTCTTTATTATTTTATTTCTTTCAAGAAATTCTGGTGTCTGGATTTGTGCCTCGTTGATGGCAATAGGCTCGCCCCATATTAAATGGGACTTAAAAACATAACTGGTGAAATGAGGTTGTACTAATAACGCCTATGCAGACCGGGACGGTATAACAAGGGATTTAACTATTTGCCAATGGACATTCAAACGTGTTGATATAGAAATACGACCGTGGCGCGTCTTTCAAATCCCTTTCGATGCCACGGCATCATTTAAATGCACAGCAATTTATGTCTTATTTCTATATCAATACGTTTGAATGTCCATTGGTAAAAATTTAAATCCCTTGCCATGCCGTCCCGGTCTGCGTAGGCCATTAGGGTACACCTCTGCCTAACTGTGGGGGATTATAAGCTTGATGTGATGTGATGTGATACATACCTTATTTATTTCATTTATGTGCCCCGGGTTTATGTCTGTTACACCATGTCCACCTGTAATTTATTGATTCCAATAAGTAAGAAATCCTATTCAGAAGACTTTTTATTATCACACAATCATTGAAAAAAAAAATCTGGGGGTTTTATGCAGATTATACTTAAAAGCTGTTTAACAAAATTTAAGTAGTGTAAATCTGCTTTAGGGGATATGGTCTCTTGGTCTCTTGCTAGAAGGAATATTGATATCCTACTATACCTAGCATTGAAACTAAATAATAAAAATAGCAGCTACTGTTATTACTATTTACTAATGTAGCTACATGAAAATAATGATATTATTATTATAAATAAATTTAGTTGCAACCAGACTGCAGTTCACCAACGTCCACCAAAGATGTCAAATATATGTCCCCACCACACAATCACATGTCAGGATGTTATCAACTGCAGTCACGAAGCGTACTAGTAAGTAACTCTATTAATAACTATAAAATACTAACTTGTTCTAAGATACTTACTTAATCCTATGTTTAATGATGCCTACCTGACAACGGAAGACCCTACATGCTAATTATTTACATAGTATTCTTTTTAGGATTTAGATCATACTGGCAATTCGCAAAAGAAAAGCCCAAGCCTATCCCTAAGCCAGTTGTTATGGGCCACCTCCTTTTAAAGAAAACTATTGATGCAATTGCGCCGAGTAAAACGCCACCACCTGTAACAGAAAAGTTGTATCTATTCAGTTGAGAGAAAAAAACATTCATTTTTGTCTTACTTGCACAATAATATCTTTATTGATCCAAAATATTGCCATTTCCACAGCTACATCTGTGGCAGCATTTATGCAAGTCAGCAAATAGTTACTCCCGTTACAATTAGTCAAATTACTCACACACCTGAAGGAACTAGATTGAGCACAGTACTTGAATCATCAGATCATAAATGAACACTACTGAAATGGGTCCACAGGAGTTATGAAAGGGCTTAATTTCAATCTTGTTCTTCATAGCGCGTCGATGGCAATCTCAATTGTGTCGGCCCAGAACTGAGCTAATAATTAGGCACTTTCGGTAGCGTCCGTCAATAGTGTTTAATTTCCATGACCAAAGAAAGATAATCCGGCGCTATTAATGTACTGTACTGTAATTAATGGATCCTCAGTTATGCCACAGACACGAAGAAGAATCAATACTATGTACACAAGAGCGCTGTTTATCCTGTATTCTTCGAGCACTGGGTCCTTGCCAGTCATGAAATAAGAACGGGAGAACTATGCCTTACAACATGTACAAAGAATGATCTGTAATTCGATATTTACCTCCTTTTACGATAGCATCGGTGATGCACATGTCCAATTTCTTCCTGTATGAATCTTCAACTCCTTCTTTTGATTTTGCCATTGTGAACTTTGCTTTTTTTACCACAAAGTCAAAAGTACGGTAAGAATTTTGATTGACCCGTGCTTCTTATTTTGGATCGTACACCGAAAACTTGAGTTTATTGCTGATTTTGTGGCTTTTACATAATTCGCACCATTGAAAATTGATAGGACGGCACTACACGAAAAGAGATAGGTATGACACTGACATTAATGACATTTTTATGTCATCGGAGACTAGTGTCAACTGTCAATGTCTGTTTCTGTCATTCGCAGGGTCACTCGTCAATATTTTTTTTTAATTCATGACCATAGATACAAAGTTTTTCAGTCACATACATAATTAATCAAAAATTAAGGCTATTTCACTCGTCAATATTTCAATCAGCGTTGCAAGACTCGGAGTATTTAGGTGGTAGAGGTTAGGTTTAGAGTCCGAACCACTAAAAAGTCCCGATAACTACAAGGCGAGACCGCTGACAAACCGGTACACTACATAGTTATGAAAAACTTTATTCCGAAAGTCACAATTCCGAATTTCAAAATACAGATTTTCATAATTCCGAATGGTTCAAAATTCCGAATACAACAACTCCGATTTATAATAATCCTATTTCCATAATTCCTAAATTTCAATATTCCTAACGTTCATATTTACTATTATCAAAATACCGAATTTCAATAGTCCGACTTATTGATAATAAGAAACATTAAAATACGAATCCCGATTATTAAAACACCGATTAATTAGAATTCGACTGTGACGCTCGCTCGAATTTTACATTACACACCCACTTTCTGTCACAAAATATCGTTGTTGCTCCGCCGGCCTTCTTCTTTGGCTCCTCACACCTGCTAGAATAGCAAGATGCAATGAGGAAAAGCACTACAAGCAGTTGTAAGCAATACTGAGTTCTACTTTATTTTCTTTGGTATTTGGTTTCTGTCATTAAGGACCTAATTTTAGCAGTTTTTTCGAAGTATTGAAAATCGGAATGTCGTTTTTCGGACTGACGATCCCGAACCTTTGATTCTTCAGACATATGAAAATCGGACAACAACAAATCGTGTTTACGATTACGACAATAGGAAAAATAAATTTCGGAATTTTGATTAATAGTCATTGTAATTCTAGCGTATTATGAAATTCGGACTTTTGATAATCGGAATATCGAATTTCGGAATAAAATATTTAGGAGTATTTGGGTGTTCCCCTGACCAACGTCAAAAATGAAAAAGGATAGCAAAATCCCGTCACCAATTACAAAATGCCTGTTCTGCAAACGGGGCTTTTGGACTTCTCCCGTGGCTCGGACTTAAAACAGCAGTTTACATACAACTTCTTTATAAAAATTGATCAGTCCTAAAACGATGAAAGTCTATCAACTTCTTAAACAACACACACAACAGTCGGGCTGTTAGGAAAGGGTTATTTGGCATTCGAAGCGAGTGGGATAGACTTTCGTCGTTTAAAAAGGATACGACAGACTAGCCGAATCGAAATCTCGGTCCGAGCGTTTGTAAATACGGGAGCAAATGAGATAGACCCACTCTGATTATGGCCCTATGGCCATAGGCAGAGTGGGTCTATCATATATCATAGATAGGAGTCATCATAGGCCTCTGAACAAGGCACCGCCAAAAACCGAGTATTTGTGAATACTTACTGGGGAAATAAAACTACTATCTTGAAAAACATGTACCTATTTATTATAATTACAAATACAAAAATCCAGATGGGAACCGTTCCAATGAGGGAGGTCAGTCAAAGCTCATTGCAGATGGCGTGTCCATAGCTACAATGACAGGTTCACTAGAGTTTCACCAAAACTCCATTGACAAATTTTCATTTTACAGCCAACGTTTCGTATACTATGTATTCCGCAAATGTTTTATTTTAAAACTCTTGTTTTACAAACAATTATTTGGCAAACTTATTTTATCAAATGCGTTAGACGAAATTTAATCATAAATACATTTTAAATTTCTTATCATCTACATTTGGTTAACCACGTTTCTACAAAATAATTTACAGGCTAGTATTTTTTATTACTCTTTTTAAGAAAAAGTTTAGGAAATGCATAGGTATTTTTGTGTTTTTTCACAGCATGCAAACAAGCATACTGCATGCATGCAACAAGTATGCAGCAAGCAAGCAGGAAGCATGCAACATGCAGTAGGTATGGTTTCTGTCACAGCTCCGGTGCTGCGGGGCTCCGGCGCTCCCACGCGAGCTTATCGTCGCAGAGGGTTTTAACGCTCAGCACCGCAGCTTCGGCTTACTGGCCGGCGACCAGCCTCAGCCGCGGCGGTGGGCGGTAAAGCCACCTGCTTCTCAGCTCGCGGGTTGCCTCGCCCCTCCACTTCACGCGGGCTCAAATTACACTCTAGGGGTAGGGCATAAAAGGGGAATACTCAAAACTTCCGAAAAACTAAATTCCGGAAGTCACAAAAAAGTCCGAATTTCATAATTCCGAAGAGTTTTCTTGTCAACTTTTTAAAATCCCGAAATTAATGATATTGATATCGCGAGGCTAGTCTATTTTAGTTATTTGCATAGTATTACATTATGTCATACTGTATTTTAGTATGGGGACGGGCTGCAGATATCGAGTCTATATTTATTCTGCATAAAAGAGCCATCAAAGCCATATATGAATTACGTAGACGCTATTCTCTAAGAGAGCATAAAGAAATTAATATCATGACAGTACCTTGTCAATACATCTATGAAAACATCAAGTACGTTAGGAAAAATCTGCATTTTTTTTTCAGTAAAAAGGTGACGGATACCACTTTAGCACTAGAAATAGGGACCAACTAGTTCAGCCAGGTTTCAGGCTTGCTAAAATAGATTCATCTTTCATGGGGTACTTGTACTGTGTACATGGGGTGTTTGAAATGTTACAATAAAATACCTCCCCACATTCTACAGCTGAATGAGACTAAATTTAAATCTTGTTTACAACGCACACTATGGAGGCAAACAAATTAAAAGTTGGTAGTTAAAAATGATAGGATAAATGCAGGTCCTGCTCCACAACCATTTCACTTATCTATGCGACACAGGCGAAGTTGCGCGGGTCAGCTAGTAATTGAAAAAAAAAAAAACATTGTTTTACTTTTTGTCTGTCTGTTTGTTCCAGCGAATCTCCGAAACGGCTGGACCGATTTTGACGGGACTTTTACTGGCAGATAATGCAACTGATGTTTTATGGAGTAACTTAGGCTAGGTGCTTTTATTTTAGAAAAAGAATTAGGGTTCCGTGCAAAAAAATAACCCACCCTTGATATTGGTACCAAAATCCGATTCAAATAAGAACTAATATTTTTATAATAATTTCATTCGGATAAAGATCGCAGGCAACAGCTAGCCGGGGCTGCGGGACTATTCGAAAGAGATATCGTGGCCCCGGAAAACATAGGGCGAGGAAGGAACATGGATGGGTTTTAGTCAGTAAAAGTCTGACACTCCCTCCTGCTTCGCCCAGAGCGGGAGGAGTTATTTGATGAATTCCCATCCTAAAAAAAAAAAAAAACGCAACAGGTAGTATTTAAACCAAGTTGACAGAAGCAATACGGTTCCATATGAACCTAGTTGTACGAGATGGTATTTGAATAGTAGGTTAGCCTGCCCCATTCTTTAAAAAGACGTATCTTACAAAAAAGTAAAAACGGAGAAATAAATGTTTTAATGAATGGAACGGGAAATCGTTTGCTTTCTTCGAGTAAATCAAAATATTTATATTCTCGAAGTTGAAAATAATGCCCACTATAAGCTATAACATGGTTTAATAATAATACGAATTTTTTAAAATATTAGAACAAAAATAAAGAAAAAACAGTTTCATCTTAGCATGAAAAAAAAAAAGAAAAAAAAAATGAAGAAAAATATTACATACTTAATTGAATAGACGTAAATGGCTAGATGCGTCCTTTAAATTCAAACGCTTTTGGCTGTAGTTTTCTTCTAAACATATAGTTTATCTATCTAGTATATGATTTTAACAGAAATGGGCGCATATATGTATTTCCGCCTTTTTTCTTAAGAATTCGGAAGTATGTAGATAACCCTTTGCTTAGACAAAATGTTTATAAATTATTTAATAATCCTTTTCTCTAAGGTATAAGTATATCTGACATGGTACAGTAGTTTCGTGGTTATCATAAAAGCCATAGCCTAATTTATTATTTCTGAATAAAACACAATTGATATAATCAAATATTTATTTTAAAATCTTTTGACCCACATAAACAAAAATGCTATCCATGGCACAGTAAATTATAATGAAAATCAGAACTACGTATTAAGCTTGAGCAAAGTTTAGCTTAACTAGTTTTAGATAGATACAGATCTGTTATAATTATCTCTTAAATCTTTATTATAACAAACACGTCATAAACAATAACATTCTTAATCTTAGGCTAATTATCTCATTAAGTAGTTTCAAAAGTAGTTTACAAAAAATATTTTGATTTCCTTTAATCATTATCTATACATATTTTTAACATTTTTAAATATTTCTAAAAGAAACCATATAAAAACATTTACAAACATAAAAAAAAGTAGTTCGCCGGTTTCGGGAGCAGGCTCCAAGCTACCGGTGGTTAGGGCACCAGAAACAGGAACCTCCTCACTAGGCGAGCCGTATCGAGGAGTAAAATGAAAAATAAAATAAGCCTATAATGCTGTTAGACTTTTAAACTTATTTGACCGAACATTACTTTAAAAAATTATAACAATAGAGGTAAGAAAACTATAAGTAACTCACAACTAATCTCCCCTCGTAACAGCTTGTCCTTCGACAAAGGCCACCTCTAAGGATTTCCACTTGTTTCTGTCCTTTGCTGTACGTAACCATTCTGGCCCAGCTACTTGATTCAAATCGTCTTCCCATCGCTTTGGATGTCTTCCTCTACTTCTTTTGCTTTCCATTCCGTTATTATTCAGGTCAATTTCTCTTTCTTTTCTCTTAACATAATTATGTCCTGTCCAACGCCATTTCAGTGTTCTGCACACTGATTGAACTTTTCCAAATTTAGTCTTTCCTTTGATCTTTTTTAATTGTATTTTATCCCTTCTTCTTACTCCTAATACGCTTCTCTCTATCCCATGATTGACATGAATATTTAATTTATTTTGTTGTTGTTAAGTTAAGGCCCAAGTTTGGCATCCATGCAATCATTGAAGACTTTTCGTTTCTCCGCCATAGGCGTTTCTTTATTTTTCATTACTTCGCTCAACGACCAGAATCTCTTTCAAGTGTTTGCTATTCTTCTTTCAATTTCATTCTGCATGCTCTCTGTCGGTCATACTAATTGTCCTAAATAAATGTATTTGTTTACAATATCGAGGCGGTTGAATCGGGATCTTGATCCAACCGCCTAAGGAGAGCTTCGATAAATGGTCGTCGAGCCTCTTGGCGATAAGGCCATTGGCCGTCACGACAATCGGCACAATAATTCATATTCCATATGTCGCGAACCTCGTTTGCCAAGTCGAGATATTTTATTTATTTCTCTTTCTCAGCTTTCTCAAGGTTCTCCTAATGCGGAATGGTAACATTTCGTTTCTGCACACTTGCGCCTTTTTTTACTAAGTATCATATTGTATTTTTTTTATTCATCATCATCATCATCAGCCTATTAATGTTCCCACTGCTGGGACACAGGCCTCCTCTCTCTGAGAGGGAATGGGCTATAAACCACCACGCGGGCCCAGTGCGGATTGGTAGATGACACATGTCTTCGAATTTTTTGGTTTTAGAACATGCCGGTTTCCTCACGATGTTTTCCTTCACCGTTTTGAGAGCAGCGGTGATGAAATAAATTACACAAAGTAATGCGCCTGCCTGGGTTCGAACCTAGTGTTCGTAATTTGCGGCCGCCACCACTGGGCCACCGCTGCTCTTTTTTTATTCAACGTAAAGTGTTAAGACGTTTAAAGCAAATGCGCCTATGCTAAAACAATTTTACGAATTAAATAGGGCGGAAGTAGTCAGATGTGGTCTTTTTTTCTAAATGTGAAAGCAGATTTGTATTAGCGCGTTAGACGAGAATGCTTATTTGCGTCTTATTAACTTCCTCTTAGAAACAGGGACCAATATGCGCCTTTTATAATACTGAACTAAAAAAAAAAACTATAAAGTATAAGGACATTATCTACATAAATGCGACTTTTCAATTAAGTTTCACATAAATTCGTCTTTTCATCTTCAATCGGGTGTAAAAAAACCGCACCGGAGGAAGTTAGAATAGTACATTTTGATACAAGTGGAGAAAGTTTGTTATTGCATCCGAGGCGGAATTAACTCCCGAGCCGTAGGCGAGGGTGTTTTTGAGCCGAGAACTGCAATAACAAATGTCCACGTGTGTCAAACGACGTTTTTCAATACACTTTTGGAGAAATAAAATAAAATAACGTAAAAAAAACAACCACCGCCGACTATGGGCATTGCACCAATTTGTACTAAGTATAGGTATAGTTTTATGTGTGGCAATTTTCCAACACCCGCGTGCTGTGCCGCGTGCGAAATAGACTCCTTTCTGCACGCGGGACAGCACGCGGTGATGGAAAATGAAAACAATCCACGTGTGTGAAATACATGGCATGTTGAACCTAATCGTAGTGCGATAGGGACCCGTTTTCGAGGAAGTGTATTGAAAAAATATAAAAAGTACAGGCAGATGCGCCTTTTTTTCTGATTCCGGCAATGTTTACAACTCAAATCTAGAAAAAATGTTAGATGCGTCTTTTTTACTATCGGGGGCATTGTTGCTTTCGTCACTTTTCCAAGACTCAAACACGACGTAACGTAAACAAAACATTATGCCCCAGCTGGCGCCACATAACAAAGAAATTAGGAAGGTGTAAGGGTACCTACTACCTACTACCTCTACTCGAACATTACTTCAGCTAAGCTGCAATAGTACTTACAATGAGACTCAAATGATTTCTACTTGAACACAGCAGGCTCTATTGTTTATTAGCTTACTGGCAGTTGGCCCAAGAAAATCCCAAGCTAATGCCTAACCCCACAATGACTGGCCACCTTTTCCGATTCAAGAAAAACATCGACGTCATAGTACCTAATAACCCACCAACACCTGTAACATAAAGTTACTTATATAAAAACAGGTTAAGTGGCATGAAAAAGAAAGTTTAGCCTGTTCTTCCGTAGTCCTAACCTTGGCTGAAACGGGGTAAAGGTCTGCGGCCAAATCGAAATCGAATACGTAATGAATATGTTTATGTTCGGGAAAAAAAAAGCGCTTGGCTTAGCGCGAATTGGGTTGAGCCGCCGCGAACAAGAAGTCGGAAGTAGCTATGCGGCGCAGGGTTGGCAGAATATGTGTAGAAATTGCTTCGGATCGACTTTTAAGTTCTGTAAATACTGCTGACCTAGATGTATGAACGTGGACGAAGTAAAAGGAGTATGTATGTTAAGATCGTAGGCGGTGGCGTTTAGTAGTTTCGGCCAACGTCCATGGGAAAAGGCGTGAGTTTATAATAATGTAATGCTAGGTACTTACCTGCTCTCACAAAGGCATCTTCAAAGCATATGCGAATTGTAGTAATAGGACTTGTATCGTCAGGGTCTATTCGTAATTTTTTTTTATCATTTTGCATTCTGTTTAGATAAAACAAAATATAGAAAATTCTAACACCGAAACTTTTCCAGACCCCAAAAACTTGAAAACATTGTAATTATTGAGTTTTTACCGTGATTTTAACTATTCAATTTTAATATTAAAATGTATTTTATGGGACCAACGATTAGTGTGTGAATTTATGAATGATTTCGACAAATGTCAGTCAGCGACAGTCAGTCATGGAATTATTAAGAACTACAAAAACTACCAGTCTACTGCTACGTAGCACTAGTCTTGCGCATAGTAGTTCGCGACGCAGATCGCTCAGTTTAGGTCGCCGCTCCTAAACGAACTAGATCGCTTTTCTAGTTCATCAGCTCCAACGATCTGCCTTCCTCTGATTCGAGATGGGACTCGAATCAGAGGAAGGCTGATCGTTCGCTCGTTTTAATACTGCTCCTGCACGGGCACGCGACAAGATTATGAGTACTACCTAAAATTTTTATACTCTTTACAGCAAAAACCTCTGAATGAATATTCTTAAAAATACCTACACTAAAAGGTTTCGTTTTTAAAAGATTTTTACTAAGTTTTTTACTAACTATAATAACATAAAATTTTTGTTAGGTTGGCGCCACCCTTGCTCATTCGGTCACGAACTAACGAACATGGAGCGGGGAATGACGGAACTAGTTCGCGTAGTTCATGTGGGAGCGCTCATAGACCTAGTTCGTTCGCGAACTACACAATACTACGTAGCACTAGAGGTAGCTTTTTGACCCAATAGTAATTGTAACGGTGTGCTCTCTACACTTATGATTGACATGGAAAGACGGAAACATCCGAGTATACAGAATGGAACAAAATAAGCGCAAAACCTCTTAGGTGGGAACCGATTCTATCCAAGGAAGCCTATGAAGAAAAAAGATTAAAAAAAAATGTTTTCTTTATTTATTGCTTCAGCCGATGTGATAGCATACAATACAAGTATGCGAAGTCCGTTTGGACCTCTAATCCTTAGGGAAAGTGGTCAGTTTGATGATCTGAATCACCCTATAAAAGGTATTGCGCTTTTTCTAAAATTTACACATAGCCAGTTGTGCAGCCGCCCGTGCACCTACAGCTTCACTGGCGTAAATTGAGGTAGGTATAGCTTTCTGACCATAATGTTCATCGTATAGCTGCTGTAGTTGACTTAGGTAGTACTTTCGATCTATATATTGCACAACTATGTACACTTAGTTACAGAAAAGCTAAGCTTGAATATATGAGAACATGATCCTGTTAAAGTTAACATATGGCTGGGGTATCTGCTAAATTAGCAACCTCTATTTGTGGTGGTTAAAACTTCGTTTGAAATACTGTTAGAATAAAGTTCTAATCAGCTTGCACTACAAAGTGGTTGTTAGGTACGTCAGTCGCTGCGGGCCGGATATTGCGAAATGAGTGGTTTTTATTTAATTGTAGCCTAATAAATCATTAGATCAAAATGCCAATTGTACACTTTGCGAAGAAAAAAGTGGCAAATATTTGTGTGAAAAAAAAAACTAGAACTTAATGCCGTTTATGACACGTGAGTGACACTCTAATGACAGTTTGTTTTTTCACCTTTTGAACGCCAGAACATAAACGCATGCGCGTGCACTCCACGCCAAGCCACAATTTTACCTACCTACCATTTTGACACTGGTCCGTCCCCACTAGTGGTAATTGCAACTATTTGTCGCATCTACCACCACTGGTGGTGGTTGCGTCTGTTTAGTCCAATTTGCTCCTACCTCTGTCCCCACTTGTGGCAATTGATATTAGTGGAATCCTCCACCACTGGAAGCCCCCGGTGGTGAAGGGTTCCAATCGACGGTCAAGTAGCCGTCTGACACCACCAAGTATTTCAGTTTCAACTAACCCGCAACTAGATCGTGACCTTCGTTAGCGTAAAATAATTAAAAAAAATATTACTTCCGTTTTTGAATTGGATTTTGTTAGCAATTTCAAGGGTTTTAACTTTTTGGTGGCCTAGTATCTAGTTACTCCTTAGAACATCAGCTATCTGCAAGTAAAAGTCCCATAAAAAATCGGTCCAGCCGTTTCGGAGATTTTCCGAAACAGACAGGCAGACAAAAATAAGTGTGTTTAAACGCCGTATATATTTTCATAATTATGCATTCAGTAAAAACTGTATTTTTTTTAAAACAGACTCTTAAATCTGATCTTTAGAATACCTACTTAGAAACGAGCAAATCTGAATATCGGGAACGGCTCCAACGAAATGAAATTTAGTAATCAGGGGGTTTCAGGGGCGTTATCGATCTAGCTAGGTTTCGTTTTTAAATAACGTCACCAAAAAAAACCGAGCTAAGCTCGTTTAAACAGATATTTTTATAATGTTTTTATTTAAAAAAATTTGGCTCAGTAGTTTCGGAGTTCAACCTAATATCCGAAAATTTATGAGCAAATAACACTGAGCTTAAAACGTCAGATCACAGTTCAAACGTGTGAAACAAACATGACGTTACCACTTTATGTAACATAGTTCAAAATAGCTTAAAATATACTTTGTCACTTAAAAAAAAAATCAGCAAAGTTAAGTTATAATACTTGCAACCTGTCGTCTATGGAAAATCCATAAAAAAAAAACTTTTAATAATAAATGGAATCAGGCGTTACTTTGCGGAAATCCTTAAGGGTGCTTCAGAAGGGTGCGAGTGAAAACAGATTTATAAGGGTTTAGTTTACTATTTACGGGACGGATTACTGGGATTGCTTAGATTTTCGATACTTGTTTATATAGAAGTAGAAGTTACTAATTTTGAACAGTTATTTGAAAAGTCTCCGAACAAAAAGAATATTTAAGCTCTCCACTCTAGACATGTTACCTTTCCTTTAGTGCTTTTATTCAGAAATAGATGTTACATAATCAAATTAGGGCGACAATTTTAACAACAAAATGAACTCAAAAAAACTAACACTTAAAACTAACTGAATACTCCAAGAGCGAGCGAAACGAGCTTGAATATTTGAATACTCTACCTTGGACAGGTTACAATTGTTTAGAGTCTAATCAATTGTCTTGCTCTAAACTTTAGACCCTTCATAAAGGAGTTACTAGATCGACCCCCAGACAAAGGTAACATTACACAAGAGTCTGTAGAGCGAACAAAGCGAGCTCGAAAATATTACAGTTTTCCTACCTTTAACGGGTTAGAATTGTTTCGAACTACTGGAATTACCTGGGCCTCTTAGAGACAGCAAAAACTAGGCTGCAAGAGCGAGTGAATCGAGCTCGAAATTTTTTACATCATTGGCTCAGATTATTAAGCTGAGAGAGCAGAGAATGCAAAAATCCAATAGGAGTGCCAATCCAGAGGTAGAAAAAGAAGCCTTTTTAACAAATGCTTTTTCGCAGGGATTTCTTTTTACGCTACATTATACATATTACGTACAATACCATTCTGTGGCATCAAGCAGGAAAAGCTATAACTTTTTAAAAATCTTGAGCCTCTAGGGGCAGCTGCCTCCTCCTGGCGACACCATGACAAGATATACACATAGAATTTAGTTTGAATTCCGTCAAACTATGTAGTACAAGCTTGGCTAATGACGTATTTGGTCCGGTTCAGGGGGGAGCAATTGCACCTATTGCTCCCCCCCCTCTGTATCCGCGCCTGTCACTGACTGTACATTGGGTGACGACTCTGCTTCATCGCATCGGCCATGCCATCTCAGGGGCCAGGCCCCACTGAAAAATAACCCTAGATACTCCACTGTCCATAACAAAGAAATTAGGAAGGTGTCAAAATACCTATGGGATAAAACTAAGCATGTGTTACTGCAGTACCTCTACTCGAACACTACTTCAGCTAAGCCGCAGTAGTACTTACAATGAGACTCAAATGATTTCTACTTGACAACAGCAGGTTCTACAATTTGCAAATATTGTTTATTAGCTTACTGGCAGTGGGCCCAAGCATATCCACAGCCAACGCCTAACCCAACTATGATAGGCCACCTTTTCCGATTTAAGAAAAACGTCGACATAAACGTACCTACTAGCACACCAATACCTGTAACGTAAAGTTATTAATAAACAGGTTTGTTGGCATGAAAGATGTTTTTTCGTAGTTTGAACTTTGGCTAAAACGGGGTAAACGTAGTAAGTTGTGCGGCCAAATCAAATACATAATATCATGAATGTTTATGTTCGGGGAAAAAGCCGCCTGGGTTATTTGAGCCGACGCGAACAACAAGTCAGACGAAGCTATGTAAGCGGCACATAGTTAGCAGAATATTTATGTAGAATTTGCTCCTGATCGACTTTGTAGTGCTGACCTAAATGTATGAATGTGGACATGGTACCTATTAGGAGTATGTTAGGATTGCAGCAGGTGGCGTTCAGTGGTTTCTGTCAACCCCCGTGGAAAAAGACGTGAGTTTATGTACGTATGTAAATACTGCTGAATTGAATGTGACGCAAACAAGTGTGAAGCACCCCAATCGTATTCGCGAGCTCAGGTACTCAACGGGCATTGAGGCTGCTTATTTTGGGGGTAACTAAGTGGCATGCGTTTTGTGTGGTTCATACATTTGGTCATACGCGCATGGTGGTTGCCAGGTACTTACCTCCTTTCATAAAGGCATCAGCAAAGCATATGCGCAATGTAGTAATAACCCTTGTATCGTCAGGGTCTATTCGCAAGTTTTTTACCATATTTGTATTTTGTTACAAAACTAAATATAGTGTTGAAAATTCTGTCACTAAAACTTTACCAGACACCAAAAAAATTAAATTTTTGCAATCATTGTTTTTGTACCGTGATTTTAACTAATCATTTTAATATTAAAATTTATAGGTTCCACCAATGATTTGTGTAATTTCTACAAACGTCAGTCAGTCATGGAATTATTAAGAACTACCAGTCTACTACTTCGTGACACTAGACAGGTACCTTTTTACCCGACTGCGCCAGAAGGAGGGTTATGTTTTTCGAGAATATGTATGTATGTATAATTGTTTGGAAAGCTCTGTGGCCTGAACTGCTCGATGGATTTATGCTTGAGAGGTGTCGTTAGATTCGTATTTACTGTGAGAGTGACACTGGGTATATCAAAATAAAAAAGAAATAAAATTGCGGATTTTTGGCGCCAAATTCAAATGTTTGGCACGCTCTGCAGCCTGCGTTCAGGCTGCAGAGCGTGCCAAACATTTGAATTTACAACCGAAGCTTGATAGTCACTGGATATCAGAAAGATACGTAATAGCCAAGTGGCTTACCAACAAGTGGCCTTTTTTTTTTTTTTTTTGGATGGGAAATCATCAAATGACTTCTCCCGCTCTGGGCTGAGCAGGAGGGAGTGTCAGACTTTTACTGACTAAAACCCATCCATGTTCCTTCCTCGCCCTTTGTGTTCCGGGGCCACGGTATCTCTTTCGAATAGTCCCGCAGCCCCGGCAGGCTTAAATTCGGTCCTTGCGGACCCCTTCCCTATTGCTGACTCTCTTTGAGGCGTGCGTGGAACACAAACGCGCCGTCGACACGGCCTGTCGTCATGAGACGTACGGACGGCGAGCTAGCCCATAGCTCCCCGTCCACAGGCCCGCGCCTACGGTGGCCGGAAGCCACCACGTGGCCCCCGACGCCCGGGGCGTCTCCCGCGGCGGCCGGGACGTAAGGATCTCTCCCTGTCCTGTTCCGCCACCTCCTTCGCTAGCATGACTGCTTCGCAGAAGGAGGTGACGGCGTCCCATTCCGTCTCGCTCACGAACCAGGGCCGGGAGCGAGAGGTCGCCGCCGCCGATCGCCACCTCGAGGACACGACGGTGCTCCACCCAAGCGGGGCACACCTCCACAGTGTGCTCCACCGTGTCCTCCGGTAACCAACAAGTGGCTTAAGTAGTACATTTGATTTATTTATTGCACCATAATTACCTAAAAGCTAGGCTTGAAAAAATTGTGTGCCTAAAAGCTATTCACAAACGCTTTGATTCGATTTCGATTCGGAAAGTTGTATGTTTATCTCGCACGCTTTTGTAATGCCAAAACAAAAAAAAAAGATAGACATATGCTGATAGCTATGCTGGTTAGTCAATAAATGTTTCTACCCATTAGTTTATTCCGAAAAAAATTGTACGCCTGGTTAGTCAATAAATGTTTCTACACAACCCAGGAATACCTTAGTTATAAGAATAGAAAATTATTATAACACCTCACTAAGTTCCTATTCTAGTGCAATAATAGATAGATAAGTTAGTACTTATGCATAGTTAAATCACCCATTTCGTTTAATGGTTATTCTAAGCTTTTATTTTATATTTCATATACCAGAAATGGTTAATATGAGGATCCTCATTGTTATATTGTGCATGTAACATTTATGTACCATCTATTTACCCATATTATGCGAATAAATTATTTGATTTGATTTGATACACGACCCTTAAAACAAAAGAAAATAATTATATCCCGCATTCCCCTTAAACTTAAGGGGAAGGTTTAAAGAACAATAGCTGTCTTGTATGGATCAGAATGTTGGGCCACAAAGGGTAACGCGATGGATAAAATAAGAAATGAGTACTCATGAGGAAGTCTGAAAGTGGCGCCGCGCCGCGCCGGTGACTGAAAAGTTGTGTGGTAATCGGTTGTCGCGATAAGGGCATAAAATGTGATGAGGAGGTATGAGGAAAATATCGTGAGGAAAGTTTTGAGTATGACTGGATGGTAGAGGAACACCAAAGAAACGATGGATGGACTGTGTGAAGGATGATAAGGCACGAAAGGAGATGTCTGATGAGGTGATGAGTAAATGAGAAGTTTGGAAGAAGAAGACATGCTGCGCCGACCCAAAATGAATTGGTTATGTTAAGGGCAATGATGATGAAGAACAGAAAATTATTGTAATACCTACCTCAATATGTTCCTATTAGTGCATTACTAGCTAGTTAGTATTTAATGAAAATGAGTACCGTTTTGATTATTTTTTTTAATTTCGTTTCATTGTTTTATAAAGGAAACTTTGATTTTAAGTATTTGAGGACGTCGTCGGGCTAACAAGCACTTGTATTGGCAACACTTTCTATAACTGACATTTGAAGGTTCACAGCTGATTTTGACAGTTTAATGTTTGATAGTTCCATATATTCCATAATACTAAGTTACTTTTCTCTTTGGATAGTTCACGTTTTCGTAATTCGTTGCCACTTGCTTGCTTTGCTGCTGGTGTTCTACTTTTTGCTGAGTGCTGGTTGTCTGTAGCAGTTTGTTTCTCTCTAGATGTGTTCGAAAAATGTGTGTTTCAAATAAAGATAAAAATGATTTCGAATAGAATTGTAAAGCTGCACAGACACAAACCATACTTACTTGTCGTTAGAAATGCAAGTACTACGCAGGAAACTAAGTCGATGCAACCTCCTAATCCTAGAAGGATTAGCACGGATATGGTGGGCCCCCCTGATCCCGTGTCGAATCTAAGGAAAGTCATATTTAAAATACCGCCCAATGAAACTAAATTAGAAAGAAAATATAGAGAAATGAGATCAGAAGTTCAAGAATGGAATCAGAAGTTTTGGGAGAAACATAATTCCCGATTTTATCAGGTACTCTTTTTTATTTATTTGATTTTACTAAGTGCGAGAGCTCGCTTTACTCAGTTGTCTTGTACATAATTGGTTGTAATTATCAATTTCCTGCATATTATAAACATATCCATGATAACCATTGGTCATGCTACGTAAAAAACAATAACACTTTGTAATTTTTATAATTAAACCAAGCATAGTTATTGCTATGTTGATTTTGAAAACAGAAAATACACTAAAATAATTTTCTTGTCTTTGTATTATGTTAAATAATCTTTATCATCATCATAATCTACAGCCTGAGTTCACCCACCGCTGGGTATAGGCCTCTCCTTATTTGTGCCTGTTTTGACCATAGTTATCTTTAATTTGATTTGGCACATGTATCCATATTTTTTTTATTTTTATTAAGCCTTTATTGCCAACACAATATACATAATTTGAAATTTCATAGTTGAATACATTTATCATGCAATTAAATAAAATTTTCTAGTCTAGAACATTATATTGTAAATTTACATTAAGTACCTACATCGAATTTGATGCCTTGGCATTCTTTCCACACTTATAATAATATTTTTTCACATCGAAGGATTTGTTTGTTTTGTTTTTTTGTTTGAATTGTATGGGATCTTAATTTTACTTTTACATATAGGTAACCTTGTTTTTTACCTGTGTTTACATTTATTTGAGATCCTATGTAATTGACACATGTTTTTTTTACATTTAGAGATTTAAAAGCTTAAATTCAATTTCAAGTTTTATAATCCTACCTTTTTCTTAGATTAAAATCATTCTATTTCATCTTAAGTCTTAAATAGTTATTGATTTGTAAGTCTGTTTCTACTGTTTATTGACAGTGTTTACGATTTTTTATCTCGAGATTCATTCGACATTGCTCGGATGTGACTTAGTTAGTAACGCATTCATTCTTTTTTTTTTTTTTTTTTAGGATGGGAAATCATCAAATGACTTCTCTCGCTCTGGGCGGAGCAGGAGGGAGTGTCAGACTTTTACTGACTAAAACCCATCCATGTTCCTTCCTCGCCCTTTGTGTTCCGGGGCCACGGTATCTCTTTCGAATAGTCCCGCAGCCCCGGCAGGCTTCGGTCCTTGCGGACCCCTTCCCTATTGCTGACTCTCTTTGAGGCGCGCGTGGAACACGAACGCGCCGTCGACACGGCCTGTCGTCATGAGACGTACGGACGGCGAGCTAGCCCATAGCTCCCCGTCCACAGGCCCGCGCCTACGGTGGCCGGAAGCCACCACGTGGCCCCCGACGCCCGGGGCGTCTCCCGCGGCGGCCGGGACGTGAGGATCTCTCCCTGTCCTGTTCCGCCACCTCCTTCGCTAGCATGACTGCTTCGCAGAAGGAGGTGACGGCGTCCCATTCCGTCTCGCTCCGGACCATAGATTGAACCAAGGCCGGGAGCGAGAGGTCGCCGCCGTCAATCGCCGTTACGAGGACACGGCGGTGCTCCGCCCAAGCGGGGCACACCTCCACCGTGTGCTCCACCGTGTCCTCCGGTCGATCCTTACAATGGTGACACCCGGACGTTTCCTCCCGCCCGATTCGGTGCAGGAACTTACCGCCACTGTTGTGGCGTGCCCTGCACGGGGTTGCGAAAGTCGCTCTCTCCATGTCGCCATGAGATCACGCCGGAAGTCCGTCCGCTGAGCGACAATTTGCCGCGGCAGCGGAGTTTCCCCCCGGCGTAGCGCCTCCGCGCGCCACTCATGTAGGCGCGCGAGGACTATCGCCTCCAGATCCCATGGCGGAACGCGTTCATCCTGGACTTTACTTTTTAGGGTCATTCTGTAACCTTTGTTACAAAATGCCTTATTATTTTTGGATCTTGGTGTAAATTTCGACCTTGATTTCAACTCTTTTTCCATTGTGCTCGGAAAGTCGGTGGTGTTGTGCCGATCACAATGTGGGATTTCGGCCCCGGCCATATTTTTTCCTTTTTCCATTGTCTTGGACATTGTTGTTCCAATCACAATGCGGATTTTTTTTTGACTTTCGTCATTCTTTTTTCTTTGCGTTCGGAAGTTCGGTGGTGATGTGCCGATCGCATTTATGAAACTTTGGCTTTGCCATTTATTTTTTCTATTGTGCTCGGAAAGTTGGTGGCGTTGCGCCGATCACAATAGGAAATTTTGGCTTTCGCCTTTTGTTATTGAGATTTCTCATTGGAGATCTCAATGTTTTTCTTTGGATTGGTTTTTGAAGATCCACTTGCCGATTGCATTCCTTTCCACTTTCAGCTATTGTGTTCGGAAGTTCGGTGGTGATGGGCCGACCACAATATGCTTTTCTTGTTGCAGGTTGTTGCTGTAACAAATTTTTAGATAAAGCCTTTCAACTTTATCTAGTACTTTCGTTTGGGGATAGAAATTTTCGGAGATGGAAGCAGTTGACTTTGTAGTCAGTGGCTATAGTGCCTAACTGCACTCTAAGTTGTACTGTTCCAAGTTGTTTGAAATTATTAGTCAGTGGCGATGGTGCTTAACTGAACTTAAAATTGTGGTATGAGTTGATAGATGAGTCGGACTTTGAAATTTTTAATCAGTGGCTATGGCGCTTAACTGCACTACTATGGGTTTTGGGAAAGTTAGGGATTTTCTTCTTTCATTAAGTTTTTTATAACTTACATTATTGTTTTAAGTTTCTGTAGGTTTGTTGAATTTAGTCAGCGGCTATAGTGCCTAGCTGTACTACTTTGGAGTTTAGGAGAATTTGGGAAGATTTTCTTTCTTTCATTTATTTGATAAAGTTTTAATAACTTATAATTTTTTTGTTCTTCACAGATTTCGTTTTTGACTTTTAGTCATTTGCATTTTTTACTTTTATTAAATTCTTGAGACCTTGTCGTTTGACGTTTCCAGAATTCATTTACACTTTGAATATTTAATGATTCTTTTCTTCTTTGGAATTATAAAATTATTAAGACTGGTTTATTTGGTTGAAGATTTCTTTTTAGTAAAAGAAAGTTCCTTTCTTATATTTTCGGGGAGGGATGTAATGTAACGAGGCTTTTTAGCTCGTCACATGGATGCATATTCTCGTCGTTTGTTTGACTGTTTAGCTTGGGTGTTGCCTTATAGAAAATTCATTGTTTGGTTGACTTGGATTTGTGTAGTGGTCACACTGATTTTTTACGCTGTCAAGTTCACTTTGACATTTCTCACTTTTCGACTCGTCAATTTTTGGGTCATGGCGTAATTGCAGCGCTCCTAATAAAAATCTAGAAGTATACCTTCAGATGGGCGGCATCTAGTCCCAATTGTGTGGTGGCCGATTGCCCTTGCCCGCATCCTGGTTGGATGGCATATATTTTTGATGGATTTTTTTAACTTGAACATGTTTGCTTGGATTGCGTCGTCTACTGATGAACACATTTAAATATTTTGGAAGAAATGCCCCACGGCGTTTCTTTTTCCTTCTTATATTTTTCTTCTTCAACTTAAATAATTGAACGCTCGCCTCTACCAAAATTTATCATGGACGCCGTTGGCATCTCAGCGGAGGTCACCAAGATGAGCATGTTTTGACTCCTCGGGTTTAGTTTATTTGACGGAATTTAGTATGGTTTGTGGTACTTATTTTAGATTTTCAAAAGTGCAATAATGACAGGCCATAAAATAACAATTATTTCATTTTAGTTTTACACCTCTAGTTAGAACCATATCTGTTAATTTTAGAAAGGAATTTTCTTGTGTTTGTCTCCCAACCAGTAGCCTTCGGGTAATAAAATAGATCTGTAACTTTCATGGACGATTTTTATTGATACCTTCCCGCTTGAAGATTAAAAGCCAGCTCCCGCAGGTAAGTCTATCCTAGGCATAGTTTTGTGTGTACTCCTGGCGCCCGAATTTTCACTTTTACTTATTATTTTTAATTGGAGCACACCACACATTTATAATATCATACAAAACCCCCTTTTTTTCTTTTTTTTATCATTACAATTACTTACATAAGTTTTTGAGTAAGCATCTGAAAATATCTATATCTAGTGGAAAGATATAGGGTCTAAATATTAACTTATTATATTAAAAGTTATGATAGTTGGGAACTAAATTGTTATTCACAATTAAATTTGTTGTAAGTATATAATATTTGAATTTAATAATTGTTGTTTTTAATTACAGGAACGAGAAGAATATGTAAAGAACAATGTACCAGCGGATAACCAGAACCTCACAGCAGATGAAATGAGTGTGTTTTACAAAGCATTCTTGGACAAAAACTGGAAACTACACCTCAACTACAACAAGGAATGGTACATTAAAAACTTTTCCCTACTAAGATTAGCCATACGAGTGAAAGTAAAAAAACTACTTAGATTAAAAGATTAGGACCTACTAACAGATTTTATATATAGTTCAATTGTTTGAGAATTAAGAATGTTTATTTTTAATTATTAAATGAGATTTAAAAATATTTGATTTTTACTGGAAGCCAGTAGATAGGTAGATCAGCTGACTTGAAACTAAAGTGATACTAGATTTTTTGGCGCTTGAATGTTTCTGACAGAGAGCTGCTGTTGGTGAAGGTGTTGGGTCGGGCGGTGAAGCGGATCTCACGTTGCATTGGCTTGCATGAAACCCGCGAACTATTTTAGGTAGGTTGTTCTAGATCGGCACTACGATGTTTAGTGGCAGATAGACGATCGATAGTCGTCCTCTGTAGGTACCCAGAGGACGACTATCAAACTATACACCCCATGTGCTATTCATTTCCAGTATAAGTAAGCTAAGATAGGGTTTCCGTGTAACTAAATACACAGTAATTCCGTTTAGCTCTGACGTCAAGGATCTGGGTTTGCATGTTGACACTTGCCTTGACTGGCGTAAGCATGTTTCTGCACATCGTTTGCTGTTAAGGTGGTTACCCATCCGGCAGCGCAGAGAATTGAGGGCTTTGACAACCCTGTTTTCTCTCCTTCACAAACCCACTTCTCCTTCTTATCTCACTTCTCATTTTCAATATTTATGCTCTGCGCACAGCAAACTCCTTCGGTCCTCCAATAACTGTCTACTACGCTGTCCTTCTCACCGATCTGGCTTCATCAAATCCTCCTTCTTTGTCCAGGCGGTCTTCCTCTGGAATGCGCTCCCCCAGAGTATCAGGACGTTGACTAGTCGTTTCACCTTCAAAGTGAAGGCTCGAGAGCATATTCACAAGAAGTTGGCAGATTCGTCTCAAAACTAAGTTGTTATAGTTTTTTTCCTTGTTTGTCTCTCTTAACTTTATATATTTTGTTATATGTATGTATATATGTATTTATTCTTACGTTTTAGATATAAATTTTTCTAGTCTTTTTTTTTTCTGTTATTGCACCTACTGTGTATTATCTCTGCATCACCCTAAGGTAGACTGGTAGAGAATGCCCAAGGCATTAAGTCCGCCTTTGTACAGTTTTTACTTGTGCATAAAGTTTTAATAAATAAATAAATATATAAATGTCAGTATAGCCCTTGATGTCAAGTGTCTATGTGAATTCAAAACACATATTTTCATCGACTGTACTGTAATGTACTGTAATTGGACAAAAAGACGATTTGACGAACTACAGCTTTGTTTGACCAATATCAAATTTGACGAATATCAGACTTGACCAATGTCGTGCAACCAAGTAGTAGTACGAGCAAGTAGTAGTAGAAGTTTTTAAATAATTTCAATTTTGTTAACATGTGGATAATGCATGTAGTGGCATAGTAGTATCATCTTCCTGCCGTTGTCCCATTCTATTTGGGGTCGGCGCAACACGTTTTCTTCTTCCGTTCTCCCCTGTCAGACGATATAAGTTTATAAAAAAAATGTTAACACCTAGGCGCGGAAGACTTTATGGGTATTTGGTTTGGACGGGTTACCCCGAATAAATATGTTAAACTATGAACAACGTTTGACAAACGAAATGTTATCAATTATCTCTGGATACCAAAAAGAGTTTGTATGTACCTACTCCACCACCGATATGTGAGATTTTGTTGTTAGTATGTGGGGGTTCAGATTGTTCAGAATGATATACTGACTAAGTGGTAGGTACGTAACCGTTTTAGCGTCGGTGCCGTTCCACCTTAAATATACATGTTTAATATTACAAGCACTTCGCCCGCGAAAATTGTGTTAGCTCGGCTAATTTGCATCATCAATATAATATAAAGCCTATGTTACTCGGTAAAGGTGTAGCTTGCTAACGGCAAAATATTTTTTGAAATCGGAGTAGTAGTAGTTTTTAAGTTTATTCGTTACAGACAAAAATACAAATCTTTCCTCTAGAATATTAGTGGATGTACGTACATGTAGAAGTGTAGACCGATGTAGATAAATGCGGAAGTATGGATGGATTTGTTACTTAATCTCGCCTGAACGGCTCAACCTCTCAACGGATCGGAATGAAATTTGTCACACACAGCTCTTTATAAAGTGGATTTAAAACATACCTACAGTCCGTGCCACTAAAGTTGAGACCTGTCGCACCACTTGAAACGAGTGAAACTTTGTGAAATATTGATTATGCCTCGAGGTAAAACATTAAGGAGACAAAGTAGGAAGATAGTTTACGACGTGTAGGTACACCTATATGTCAAAAGAAGTATTTCGTTACACATCTCGTATCAAGTGGTGTGACAGGTATCATCTTTCGTGGCACGAGTTGTACCTACATAAGTAATTATATGAGAGGTACTTTTATCCCGGTAAAACGATCCCGTTGGACAATTACCGAACTCCACGCGGGCGAAGCTGCTGGCATAAAAACAGTACCTACCTATGCCATGTGTATTGTGTACACGCGGGTAGGTACTTGCTAGTACTTTTATTGCCTATTGTCACAGATTTATCTGTGGCTGTGTCTACTGGATAGGTATGACCAAACTGCATGCTAAACCCATGCTGCGCTGTGTTTCGGCTTACGCAGCAACATCACATACAGTTTGTGACATTGGTGCAATGGAACGGTGTGGTGTTGTTGTTTTACGGCCGGAAAGTAGCTACAGTCGAGGGAAGTACCTACATAAGTAAACACTAAACAAAATTCTTAACCCGTCAAGCAATTGTCTAATAATTGTTTTACCGATTACATTTATTGTTGTTTTGAGTGCATATGCTTATTTAGGTACCTACCTATCATTGGGTACCTAGCTACTATCGTCGGTTCGTACATTAAAGTTTCTCGCAGAATATCGGCATAATTGTAAATATCAGGGTGGAAATTATTCAACGCCATCTGGAGGTAAAGTAGGTACCTACCTACTCTAAATACTGGAGATAGCAAATTTTACTCAAAGGAAACATTCCTTTTTATTAAAAAAAGAAACAAATTGTATTCACAGATTTACGAAAATTGGCTTGCTACAAGCTTGCCACACTCGGGATTAGAACCAAAAAAATAACACCCGGTACTTTTTTGACATCAATTGATAGGGTCAATCACATGGATCCAATCTCTCTAACAAACATGATAAATTAAATGAAAGGAAAACCATGAAATCTAAACTTATAAATTCAATGGGATAAGATTTTAAAGCACTTTTACTCAAAGGCTCAGACCAAATAAAAAACCAAGACATAGCGCTGCGAACAATACAGTGAAGCATGCGCAAAACTACGCCTCGCTCTGTGCAAACACGCTCACACGCACACATTTACATCAAAGCACAATTAAACTACGCTCAATAAATGCACACATGAAACGGGCCTCACTTCTCTGTTCGCAGAGTTCCGTCTTAACATTTTTATTTGGTGTGAGCTCACAGGATAGACCTTTACAATTGAAGAAAGAAGATTGCAATTAGGACGTGTTTTTTTTTTGCAAATTGCAATCTTCCTATCTAAATGGTTCTTCGTCATTTTAATACCTAAATAAATGACGTCAAAGATGATTCTTAAGGCTATGGTCTCCTAAAAAACGCCGTCGGCCGTGTACAGCGTCACGCCGTACGCCGCGTCACGATGCTTACTAAAGAAATGCACTGTTGTGGTCTCTTTCACACGCTGATGTCAGCGTTGGCGTGTGGACGCCGCAGGCGGCATTCAAACAAAAGTTGGGAAAAAATTAGCCAAATAGTCGGATTGCCTGCTAAGTTTTTATTTATTAATAAACTTGCGCAAAACGCAATAAACTTGCCAAGTCAACCGTCCTTGTGGTGAGCATAAATATGACTTAAGTTCATTGCGACATCCTTCTTTCTTTCTCTTCATAAATAAGCGGTGCCCTGATTTTTCTTCCTATGCGGTCGTCGTGTGCCTCCTCTTCAAGTAACACAAGCGCCGCCAAAAGTGTCGAATTTATATCCATTTTATATAACACACGATTTTCGACTACTGTTGTGAACGCGACGTCGAGTCGTCGTTCGCTATGAATAATGAAATGTATAGACCGCTGACGCTGTGCCTGGCGTTCAGTACTCGATCGGAACGTAAACGCTGAAGTCGGACGCCGCATTATAGCATTTAATAGAAGACCGGTGCCTAATTAGCTTATAACATGTAGGTAATCGGATGGACCTTTGAGTAAAAGTGCTTTGCTCAAATCTTCGCTTGAGTCTGTCACATTGTGTCCAGTCCAGGCCTGCTTCGGCTTAGCTGTTTCTTAAAAACGTCGTCCGCGATTTGTGTTTTGGAACGTAAAACTGTGTTCCCAACTAGGGCTTACAATCCGGATATCCGAATTATCCGGATATCCGCCCAATTTCATATTCGAATAATGAAAGTAACTGAATCCGGATAATACGGATTGTAATTATTTTCGAATTTACTGTGTATATAAAGCCTAATGATAATTTTTGGCATTGTGTACAGTACAAGTAAATACATGTATCTACTCTACAGTAGTATCTACATATTTTTCGTTCAAATTTGACTAAATCTACGTAATTTTCTATTCTGAACTTCGTCATTTTCAAAATCCGAGTACCGGAACTGAGTGGGACTATCTTCACAACACGAGAAGCTTATAAGATGAAGCAAAACTCGGCACCTCTGATAACCACCGTGAAAATATCCCTAACGAGCCTCAAGTAGCTGAAGTCGCTCACATCGTAACAGGAATATAAGAACAATAACAAGATAAAATAAAAAAATAGTTACTGAGACCATCATCTTCACAAGTTTCGCAAGGGCAATATGCGCAACCATCTCCATCCCGTCAAAGCGATTTGCTTACTACAACACAGGTAGAAATGGCGCCTTATGATCAGGGAGGCCATAGGAGCAAGAACTCGGACTGGGCATACAATGTTTTGCTGGGATTTCCGCGTAGATGCCTCTACACGGAAATCCCAGCAAAACATTGTATGCCCAAAAGAGTATTTTCTGCCTCTGGCTATCTATGTAACCATTTACGGACAACCCTGAAAGAAGACTCTCTGGATTGCTTAAGCTTTTTGAGACCTCACTTTCAAATTAAAAATTGCATGAGATAATGATAAAAAGAATATTAGTTTAGTATTTAGATGGGTAGTTGGTTTATTCAAGAAGAGTTCCTGATTACATTAGAAATAAAAAAGACGTTAAACATTTTTTTTACTGTTTACTATTTATTGGTTTTATTTGTTTTTTGCCTCATAATAAAATTGTTTGTTTGTTGATTTTAGATGAAGAATTGTTTAATGCACTGTTTTAGACTTTCACGGTTTTTCACTACACTTAAAGTATTTACGGGATGATATCCGTGATTTTCTTTTGGTTCGATGAGCTCGCGATATTTCAACGCTGTTGCAAGCATCATGATCGCGGGAATACTGAAGAGGTATGCGGTTTGGACGAACATTATTTATTATGAGCAGACAAATCTGTCTACCCTCTTTCTTAGTCTTTTATTACGCGCACTACTGGAACTCGATTGTAACTCACGACAAAACGCACTCACAGTATCACTAGGTTTTTCTTGATTATGGAGACGCATGTTATTTTTATTATGTTTACCACTGGATTCCACGTACTTGATAGTTTAAAACCATCCTCACGATTGAAATTTTTATGTTTTGAAATTTCAATAGCTTCTCTGGTCAACCTTGGGATGTAGTATCGGTCTGTAGATAAGATTTGTGGTTTGTGAAACTCCATCCAGTGATTTGGCCCTGAGTCCAACAGATGTTCAGCTATGGCCGATTTGTGTCTCTCATTGTTTTTCCCAAGCACTCAGGAGCTCATCGAACCAAAAGAAAATCACGAATATCATCCCGTAAGTAAAAGTGAAGAATTGTTTAGTTGTTAATAAATACTGATACTTTTAACAATTTTCCATGTTTTAATTACCTGGGTGCTACAGGGCCGGCATTGTTTTTCATATTCTGGTTTTAATTTTAATTCCTTTCTAAATAATCCATATTATCCGGATATTCCGAATAGTAAAATATTGATATCCGTATTATCCGGATAGTAAAAATGAACGGATATTGCAAGCCCTATTCCCAACGCATGTCGGAAAATCATACTGGTCGTCAATAAATAAAATAAATTTGACAAAGTAACATAGTGTCAGTAAAGAATGTCTTATTTCACTTTGTTACAAGTTTTGAAATTTGCAAAATATGTTTTCGATAGGATCTATAAATTCACGGTTCGGTATCAGTGAGACTTTTTATTACGAGAGCTTATAACACAAGTAAATTAATTAGTTATTTTATGATTAAATCGTTAGGTACTATTCATTAAAATGTATATAGCTTTCAAATGGCTACTTGGCTTGACCCTCGCAATGTGGATATCAATGTGCGGCATTGATGTTAAAGTCAAAAGAAGTTTTGAAATTAAACGGGACGGTGAGTAGGTTTTCTGAGTGTTTCTGGAAACTTGGAGAGAGTTGCATGTTTTACTAAGTATGTGTAAAGCATTATTATTACTTATCAATTTTTTTTAGGTTACCAGAAGATGTTAGCCATGACCAGAAATACAACTATTTTAAATCGTCAAGTGGAATTACGAAGAGATAAATATTTTAAGCACACACGTGACAAGCCCCACAGTGCCGCCGGTTTGCCCTTTATAATGTTTCTCGCTGGAGCTCTTGCGGTGTCTTTATACAACAAAAAAAATGAAATTGTGGTGTTTACAAAAAAAGAAATTGCAAAACTCTACACGAGCGCTGCCTTTGAAAGATTATGCGTGTCTTCTAAAATAACTGCTAACCTGGCGTGTGAATACTCCAAAAAATATAGTAAAATAGTATTGTTTCACATGAACAGTTCTATTATCAAACTGCGGAGCAAATTATACGCCTTCACAATGCGAAAAGAATTACATAAGCCAAGAATAAATATGTTGCTACTTAAAAAATTACAGGATATTGACAAAGAGAGAAAAAATCTAGGTCAGCTTTTGATCGCAGCTATCCACGAAAATAAAAATATTAGAATGCAGTATGAGTTGGAAAGTTTGGCAAAAAATAGACTCGCTCGGCACATTGAAAACACGCAAAAGTTAATCAAAGAAAACAGGTCGAGTTACGTGAATTTCCAACAGTTATACCTGGTAACACATCAAGAAAACTCATTCCTGAAATCCCGGATTAAGAAGCTGACAGTAGAAAAAGAGCAAGCTGGGAAAAATCTACTAGAAATAATGAATGAAGTATATAAATCAAAAAACAAGCAACTTATAAATTTTTGCAGTCGATTTATTGTAAAGACTGCTGATAATTTACTAAATGCTGATGTAGGCGAAGAGATCCAGAAGTTTTTAGAGAAGTCTCGATCACCTGCCACCCCATCAACAAAGTTGCAGATATCTGAGCGTCCAGAACTCAAAGTAAATGCAACCAGCAGCTGGTCGGGTTGCGCTAACCCTCACTTCGCAGAAATCATCCAAGACGACATTCTCGTACCTCTTGTATCTGACGCACCCAAGCTAAAGGGGCTACCCGGGGAATTCGTCTGTACAGTCAAAAATAAAGATGGTCTTATTGCGAAGTTGTACGAATACGATTTCACATCAGATTTTGATGATCGAGACACTATTCGAAGAATCCGAGAGTATTCCGTTTATTTCGACAAAGATTGTCTTTTAGATTCCATAAAGTAAGTGTTTTTAAATTAATTAACATTTAGTAAGTAAAATACTGTTACCGACCCAAAATTTTAATTTTTATGTGTTATTTTCAGTTCGAGAACGGTTATCAAAACTGAAAGAAGTGAAACTAGAGTAACACCACCACGGCAGTTCAGTCACCGGTGTGATTCTCCGAACTATCCAATAACAACACATAGGTTTTTAACTGGCTCGCAAGCTTTTCAGAGGTTCATGAAAAGTAACAACAATTTTACACAATCTACAACCAATCTGCCCGAACCGTCGTCGAACGGATGATTTGTAGAAGTTTTGCCTTTGGATGAGATTTTATTTGAGAATTAAATTCTTTTTTTTTAAGTTTTGGTGTATTTTTTATAGGATATCAAGTTCAATGCATTTTTTTCTTTAAAGTCAAAATTACTTATTTGCAGTAAATGTAATAAGTACAACGCGGATCGACCGTTTGTGGGCACGATGCATGCCCACAACCCTAATTGAGATCGATATAAATCTGATGTTTATTTATTTATTTAATTTAATAACACATGCATTTGTTTTGACAGGTAGGTAAGACCCAAGCTAACAAAAGTAGTCATGTATTGCTAATTGTCCAGCGTGTCTAAAATGGCCGCTTTAGCAGAATATAATATGAATCATGTTGCTAATTTCTTAAGTCCATTTTAAGAATTTAATTTGATTAACGTGATTCATATTATTATTCTGCTAAAGCGGCCATTTTAGGCCCCCTCACCCAAGTAACGGCTTTGGGGGGCTACTCTCAAAATCCGTCAACGGGGCCCGTCCGTAAGTAGCTTTATACTTTGAAATTAACCTCATCATCATCATCCACAGCCCGACTTCACTGCTGGGTATAGGCCTCTCTTTGTTTGTGCCAAGCTTCACGCTCCTGTGCCAACCTCATCTAGGATATTCCCGCAATGGCAACAATATCGTCTGCACATCTCGCCGCCGGACGACCAACACTTCTCTTTCCATTCCTTGGACGCCACTCAGTCACAGCTTTACTCCACCTGCCATCACCGCGCCTTGCTAGGTGTCCTGACCAACTCCATTTGAGTTCCATAACTCGATTTCCAATATCGAAGACCTTCGTACTTCTTCGGATTTCGACGTTTGGAACTCGGTCTATTAATTTTATGCCGAGCATGGAACGCTCCATGGCTCTCTGTGCTACTCTGAGTCTGTACACAGCCTCCTGTGAGAGCGTCCACGTCTCAGCACCGTACGTCATGGTGGGCAGAACACACTGATTATGGAGACGGGTCTTCAGGCAGTGTGGGATTTCGGCTGATTTGAGAATGTCGTCCAATTTGCTGAATGCAGCCCACCCTAGCTGGATCCTAACCTTACTTGGAAATTAACCTACTCACAAATATTTTCGAAGTCATGAGTTTTGAAAACTTTTTTGCAAAAATTAAAACCGACTTCAAAAAACACAAAAAAGTGAAAAATAACTTCAGCTTCAGAAGTTGGTGACAAAAAAACTAAATCAATCAAACAAAGGTCACCGACTTCTGAAGCTGAAGTCATTTTGCAATATTATTTTTTACCCGACTGCGCCAGAAGGAGGATTATGTTTTTCGAGAGTATGTATGTATGTATAATTGTTTGGCACGCTCTGTGGCCTGAACGGCTCGATGGATTTTAGCTTGAGAGGTGTCGTTAGATTCGTATATACTGTGAGAGTGACACTGGGTATAGCAAAAAAAAAAAAAAACTAAATGTTTGGCACGCTCTGTGGCCTGAACGGCTTGATGGATTTTAGCTTGAGAGGTGTCGTTAGATTCGTGTTTACTATGAGAGTGACACTGGGTATATCAAAATAAAAAAACGAAATGGCAGATTTTTTGGCGCCAAATTCAAATGTTTGGCACGCTCTAACTAACTAAAAAGAGTAAAATAAAAAATCTAATTAAAAAAAACCCGACTGCATAGAAAATAACTAATCTATACATATAATAAAATCGTTGAGACCAAAAAATCTGTTCATAGAAGATTAAAAAAAAAAAACCAGCCAGGGTGACTTGAAATAAGTAACTAAACATATTAAAACCATTTAAAAAATTTTTGTTTGTTTGTTTGTTTGTTTGTTTGAACGCGCATCACGTAAAAACTGCTGAACCGATTTTGTTGAAATGTTCACAAATCTGTTTAAATACATTCAGAATAACATATAGGCTATAGAAATTTTGGATTTTTTTGGAAAAAGGGGGTGAAAAGGGGGGGTAAAGTTTGTATGAAAAAAAAAATTTAAATTGTTCTAGAATCATGAAACTCAGAATAAATACTTATTAATAAAAATAAAGAAATACCTGTCTTAGCATTTTTTTAAAATCTCATCCAGAGGCGCAAAAAAGAGGGTTTTGTGTTTAAAATTAATAAACTTCAAACACCTATACAATCAAAACCAATGAAGTGTAACCTTTTAAAGTTGCTACATATACTCCATATCTAATACAGGTAAATATAATTTCTCAGTTTTCTTGAAATTTGATTTTTGAGGTGAATACGCACAAAATAGCGGAACTCAAGAAAATCAGCTTTCCTCGGTTTAAGTAGTTGGTACGAAATGTTTGTGCGCGCATCACGTCAAAACTACTGCATAGATTTATTTAAAGGCTTCTTCAATATTTAGGCTATATAATTATTATCACGCTACTTCCTTAAGGGGTAGGCAATTTTGCATTATTTCCGTATACTTCAATTGTTTGACGTTTCAGTCATGACGTAAGTACATGAGAACGGCTATTTGTGGCTTATGTCAACGAAGTAATTAGCCTTGCAGTTTCATGACCGCTCTGTAAACTACGGGGTTGCAGGTTCAAACCCTCCAACATTATTTTCACTTTTTGTGATTTGTTTAATTTTTTTTTTGATGCTGTGAGATTTCCTATATTTCATTTTGTATAAGTTGTGTGCATTTCTTATTTTTTTCGTGAAATATTTTTCCAAAAAGTAATAGAGTAGTACATAAGGAAGAAGAATACAATCATGCTACCCCCAACTAAATTGGGATAAGGGCAGGAGTATGATGATGAGGATGATTTCTCCAAAAAGAAGTATAGCGAACACCAGAAGCCTGATAAATCCACGTGTTCTTGCCGTGCAAGAACTGTGCTATGCTATTCGCAATAATCAATAATCCATACGCAGTTTACGTAGATTATATTTACAGCTAAATTGTTATTGGCCTCATATCGTGTTTTCGGGCGGGAGGAGACGCCCGGGTTCTTCCATTGTGAGGATCGACCGGAGGACACGGTGGAGCACACTGTGGAGGTGTGCCCCACTTGGGCGGAGCACCGCCGTGTCCTCGAAGCGGCGATCGGCGGCGGCGACCTCTCTCTCCCAGCCCTGGTTCAATACATGGTCCGGAGCGAGACGGAATGGGATGCCATCACCTCCTTCTGCGAAGCAGTCATGCTAGCGAAGGAGGTGGCGGAAGGTGAGAGGGAGAGATCCTCACGTCCCGGCCACAGCGGGAGACACCCCGGGCGTCGGGAGCCACGTATTGGCCCCCGGCCACCGTAGGAGCGGGCCTGTGGACGAGGAGCTATGGGCTAGCTCGCCGTCCGTCCGTCTCATAACGACAGGCCGTGTCGACGGAGCGTTCGTGTTCTACGCGCGCCTCAAAGAGAGTCAGCAAAAAAGAAGGCGTCCGCAAGGGCCGATGCCTGCCGGGGCTGCGGGACTATTCGAAAGAGATACCGTGGCCCCGGAACACAAAGGGCGATGAAGGAACATGGATGGGTTTTAGTCAGTAAAAGTCTGACACTTCCTCCTGCTCCGGGAGGAGTCATTTGATGATTTCCCATCCGAAAAAAAAAAGCTATATCGTGTTTGGGCTCATTCATGCACCTTGATGAGAACTTTCGACCTAGCTGGAGTATGACTGTCATCGAGTGTCTAAGGATGAAAACCTAAGGCTGTCGAGGGAAGCCCCAAATTGGAAAAACATAGTAAAATATTTTAACGATGATTGCATATAATTCCGAGAAATTAAATTGTTACCTACTTGAATCTATACTTATTATTATAAAGGAGAAAAGTTTGTTTGTTTGGTTGGTTGAACGCGCTAATTTTAGGAACTACTGATTCCAGTTAAAAACATCTTTTAGTGTTGGATAGCCCATTTATCGAGGAAGGCTATACGTTATATAACATCACGCTACAATCAATAGGATCGGAGCATCAATGAAAATTGTTGCAAATACAGCGAAAAATTATTGCTTTTGAGAGCTTCCTTTCCGTGCGCTGCGTAAACGGTTAAAGTTACTCAACAATCATACATGTATGACGGGATTGTTCCTCTTAAAAAGTCCGCTAAAGCATATTATCTGCATTTTTTTTAGGTTGACTCACACTCTCTCTAAGCCTCTCTCTCTCTTACGTAACGCAGACGAAGTTGCGCGGGTCAGCTAGTAATAAATACAAATATAAAAACTGAAAAGAAAAAACAAGTTTAGGAAACAGGATCGTTTTAGTCTAGATTATTTAATGGGTCCCGCCTATTGCAGTTAATATTATGTCCTGTTTCCTAAACTTGTTTTTTTTCTTTTCAGATTTATTTTTTATGCAGTCGGGTTTTTTAATTTTTATTTTGACGTCACAGCCGATTTTAGGGCCGTCACCACAACCTAAGTATTTTGAGGGTTGGATCCGCGCCTGGGTAAAAATAATAATAATTATGTAGTGCAATGACACAATTCGCCATAAAATTGGCATTGCTAAATTCAAAACCCAACACCTAAGTGTGAAACAAAATTTTTTTGTTGTTGATCCTGGCAACATCGCCGATGTTACATCGGAAGCTCGGATTCGCAACTCTAGTCGAAAGGTTATATACTCCTAACCTCAATCATTTGTAGGTTTGTGTTTTTACTTTTGTCTGGATACGAATCGCTAACGATTCGTATCTAAGAAATTGAACTTGAGCGAACTTCTAAAAGGTTAGTAAAGACAAAGCAATATTGTTATTAGATGCCTGTTTTTCCTGTAAATGGAAACCTGAACCATAGTAAATGTAAACGATGTAAACAAACAAGAAACAACTAAATCAACGTCGAAATTGTTTTTGTTTACTTATGGTAGTTGCGCCGGTTAGCGGAGTTTACAACTTTGCACTAGGTAGGTAGGTACCTACCCTAACGCAACTGTTACCTAATCGAAACCTATTTTACGTATTTTTAATTAGGTTCATAATTAAAACAACATTGCATTGACAATTTTACTATTCTCTCAGATTCTAAAACCTAGAAGAAGATGGTCCTATTCCTCCATAACGGTAATTTGATGATAATATTATTATCATGATTGTATAAAAGGTCCGTACCGCACTTGTAAACAAAACTGTCTCAAATTCATTCCCATACAAATACCCGAAATAACACTGGTCGAAAACTGATACATCATTTTGACAGGTAGAAGGATTTTTTTCTCATTCCGGTTATCCTATTATGTATACAGAATGAAATTACTATCCTTGTTTTCCCAGTGCCATATTTTATATGAAAATGGATGATAGAATTCTTATTTTTGTTCTGGCGATGGCGGTGGTCGGGAAACCGGCCGGCAGCACCCTAACAATGTTGCCATACTCGAATTACAAAAAAAAAATACCATTTTTAGGTATGGACAAATTAAAAGAATTCGACGTGAACTCAGTGAGTTGGAAATCAATCAAACAAGATGGACTTGATATAGAGTATGCTGTTCCTATACCAAAGACCATTGCAAATAACATATTTCAAGAACTAGAAGCCACGTTGGAATATTTCACCGGAGATTTGTCTCAAGTAAAGTAAGACTAAGAACAACTCTCTAAGTATTATGGTCTAATAAAAGTAAAGTTAGACTACATAATCAACTGACCAACAGTTTACGTAAAATGCTTCTGACGAGTTGAGAACATCCTCTTGTTTTGAAGTCGAGCATTAGTAATTAGCATTAGCCATCTTTTGGCCAAAAGTTGGCTGGTAATGGCTGGTTGTTATGAACATAACATAACATCACGCCTGTACGAAGGTTTAGGTAGAAGTGTACCTAATAGTACACCCACATTTCACCAGTTATGTTTAAGTTTCATGTAAAAGGGGACGAGCCTATTGACATCAACCGGGCATAAATCAAGACTCCGTGGCTGCCCAAAACAATTTGCCCGACCCGGGAATCGAACCCAGGGCTTTATGCTCAGCAGTCGCGATTGCGAAGTCAGTCAACACTTTTGTTGGTTGTTGTAAACATTTTGGTAAAATTGTTTTGTAAAGTAATTTGTTATTGTTAGTTCCGATTTCTGCCACACGTCAAAAGATTGTAGCTTGCTGAGCTGGCGTCTATATACCTTCCTTATATAGTTTTAAGTGTCTTAAGTACATAGGTGGGTATTTCGTCATTTAACCTTTTCAACGCCAGAGCATAAACACATGCGCGGGCCCTCCACGCCAAGCCACAATTTCACCTACCATTTTGTCACATATTCGTGTCGTTTGGCGTACGAGGCACGCACTTGCTTTTCACGTATATGTGACAATGGCGTTCAAAAGGTTGCGCTAAAAATAAAAGGTATCTCGAATTAGTTTATGCATAGGTTAAAGGCTCCCCCTCACAGGCGCGTTATTATCGCGCGATAAGAATATCGCGCGATAATAACGCGCCTATATGAGTAGAAACTCATATCGGTATATCGCAGGACGCAAGCGTCCTACTTCTATTGCGGCGATATTAACGCGACAGTGTGTGTAATCGCATGCGTCCCAATAACAAATGTTCTAAGAACTCTTAGCGCAGGACGCAGAAACGCAAGCGTCCTACTTCTATTGCGGCGTTATTATCGCGGCAGTGTGTAACTTCGTAGCCGTCCTAATACTTAAGTACTAAAAACAGATATCTCAATTACGCATGCGATATTATCGCGCGATAATAACGCGCCTGTATAGGGGAGCCTTTTTTTTTTTTTTTTTCGGATGGGAAATCATCAAATGACTTCTCCCGCTCTGGGCTGAGCAGGAGGGAGTGTCAGACTTTTACTGACTAAAACCCATCCATGTTCCTTCATCGCCCTTTGTGTTCCGGGGCCACGGTATCTCTTTCGAATAGTCCCGCAGCCCCGGCTGTATAGGGGAGCCTTAACACCCACTAATCTAGTTGCATTGGCGCTTCTTTTAATTTTAGAGTATTCGGCAAGATATATCCTTTGCCACGGCAGCAGGTTTCATACGGCGACCCTGGCATAACGTACACATATTCTGGAGTGACAATCCCGGCCCTACCGTGGCCTGCGCCCGTCCTGGCCTTGCGGGACTTTCTAGTAGCACTTAAAGGAATTAAATATAACTTTGTTTTAGTAAACAAGTAAGTTTTATTTTTCGTAACCTAGCTACAGAGTTTTGTAAATAAATACATTATAAAAACAGAAATTGCTAACGATTCTCGGAACTGAAATCTGGAACACTACTGCATACCAAAACAGCTTCAATAACAAAATATAGAAAACGGTAATTGTATTGCCGAGATTTTTCCGACACAGGAAACAACAGATTCTCTGCAAAATAACATTACCTACACATTGCAAAACAGACGCTGCAGAATCTCCTGTCCAAAATAAGCGATTATCTGCTGAAATAAACTGAGGGGGTTTTCCGCACCTTCAATGAAGATGGTCAGATAGACGTATACTCGTACCTTTATAATTCTTAATCGTACTGACATCAACACCAAAATTATTAAACAGCCAATTAACCTCCTTAAATATTATAGAAGGCAAAGTCACTCCAGATGGTGCCTTTGCTACTGTAGCAATCTCTATTTCTACGTTACCTATAAGATTTACAAATTTTTGTCCCTACGTTAGAGTAACTTCTTGTGTGGCATGGTACCTAAGCCTATGTAGGGCTACATACGTGGAGCCGCTCCACGTCCACCAGCCCGCACTCGGGTCGCGTGTTGAATAACGGCCCACTCTCATTCTCAAGAGGAGGCATATTTCCCAGCAGTAGGAATATTACTGGCTGACTGTGTTGTGCCCAACCAGTTTGAGTGCAAGCATTAGTCAAGTTCAAGAGATTTTCACGCTAAATAAAGTTATGTGCGCAGAGCCAGTTCTATCAAATAGTGAAGGAAAACTTCGTACGTGGGAAACGCACACTTAGCGCAAAATAGAATAAATGTGAATCTAAGGGTTTATCTTGTTTTTTTAGTTAGCGTTTGACCTTAACTTGTTGCTCAAGGTGATAATTCACTTCATTTTCTTTCTCGTCATCATCATTTTTGCATTATATGTATATTAGGTATCCTAATCATTTAGGCATAGTAACGAAAAGAACAATGGACGTGAATTGACGTGGTCGACACAAAGTCGTCATCAGATATTCAGATTACTTATCTAATTCAATTATTCAATTAATCCATACAATAAAGTGTCTGTAACTTAATGGACAATATTTATGAATGAAAGATTCATCGGACAGCAAAGGAAGAGAATAGCATCATGGTAGCATGTCCCCTCTTAGAAAACAGGGAAGGCTTCATTTTTGTAAGCATTCTAAACTCGATGTCAATAGGTTAAATATGTTGCAAGTAATCGATTGGCAGTCTTGATATCTCAACATTCCTCTCATAGATACAGAAACGGGACTGATCACATGGGCGAGCACAGCGACAATGAACCAGAATTAGATCCTACGTGCCCCATTGCTTCCATATCTTTCGGACAAGAACGGATTTTTGTACTAAGACACAGAGATGCCCGAAAACCAGGAAAGGACAAAAAACCAATACCTCCAGGTGAGCATTTATTTCAAATCTTCATACTTATTTATAGTGACAGAGTCGTCGATATTTCTTAGCTTGTAAAACATGTACCTCAGCAGCCTCGCCTCGTACGTCACCGTCTGCTTAGCCTTCGTGTGGGCGTCTTCTTCTTGAAATGGGTTCTCAATAACAGTACTCACGCGACGCCCGTATGTCTCGCAACCTTCGAGAAACTGCAGGCACTCCTTTATAGTGTTATCTTTAACAACAATCAAGTGCTTAGCTAGGTTTTCCAGGAAGGATAAAAAGCAACGTTTTGCGTAAAACCAAGTGTCGGTACCAAGACGTTTGTTGAAAGGCTCCAGAGATTTTATTACTCTTGATATCCCAAATTCATAGTTTCCCTTTGCACAATACAAAGTGCCAATGACTAAGTTCACGATGCAAAGATGATAGAACTTCTTTTGAGGGTCCTCGAATATTTGCTGCTCTTCTTCCTTTTCAATTTTTCGCATGATGTCCTCAGCCTCTTCGTTCTGTGACGTCATTATGTAAGACACACATAGATTAGCTAAAACAACAGCGCTGACATCTAAAATATTATCGTACTGCTTCTTAACAATAGGCTCGTAAAAACTGGCGGCTTCCTTATACTTGTTTTCTTGCATGAACAGCACATGTGCCACGTTCAGTCGCCACACGTCTGACTCGTTGCAGAACTCAACAGACTTGCGGAAAATCTTTTCTACTTGTCCATAGTTTTCCATATCCCAGTAGATCTTAGCTTGCGCCATGACCACTGGGATGTATCTTTCTAGAGCTTCCTCATATTCGACGACAGCTTTCTTCACTTGATCGTTATCCCCTTGAGAACGACTTTCCTGTACCACTTTTGTAAGCTTCCTCAGCTGTTCTGCGTGCTTAGAGGCAATGTCCTCATACTTCTGGAATGCTTCCTCTGGGGATGTCTGGCTAGTTATTATAGCGTCCAAAAAATCATAGAGATAAGGCGTTAAATACTTATATGTGAACTGTGCATTTTCAGCTAACACATCAGCTGCTAGATCGAAATATTCAAACTTGCAGTATAGAAGGAGCAGGTTGGCAAATGTTTCTGCTGGGAAAGGGTCTTGTTGAAGCAAGAAATGTAGTTTTTCAAAGCCGTCTGTTGGCTTGATGTCTATAGAAGTTAATGCTAGGTTGTGCAAGGTTACCGCGTCCAGCTCGTGCTCATGTCTGGGTGGCATATCGTTAAGGGCTTCTCGTGCCGCTTCTATGTTCTTCAATTGAAACTCAATAGCAGCTTTCAGATTAAATACTTCTGTCAGTGCTGTTTCATGGAGAGTCAACGTATTTCCAACAGATTTCACTTCTGAAGTTTCTGCTTGCATGCCTACTGCAAGCTCGGGATGGTCCCGGATTCCTCTTTCAATCACTAGAGTGATATGCTTTAATGCTTGAGGATATTCTTTAAGCTTAAAGTAACAAAGTGCGATGTTGTAATGAAGATGCGCATTGAATCCCACAACGTTGAGACTTCGTGAAAACTTCTGTAATGCCTCCTCATATTGATTTTCTTTGAACAGCAGGCAGCCAAGATTTATATCTTTGTCGGGATCTTCTTGAGGATACGAATCTACGAGTGCTTTTGCTGTAATCGTGTCTTCTTCGCCGTATTTAATAGCAGATTGCAATTTGATAACTTTTCTTTCAAGTAGAGGGGCGGTTATTTGTACTGTGACTTTGTAAGCTTCATCATACATAGAAGCTTCATGTAGTGCTTGGGCGAAATACAGTTTATATTCAGGTATATCAGGATGCATAGCGGCTAACTGGTCGTAGCAATTGGCTGCTTCAACGAATGACTGTGTTCTGAAATAGCAGAACCCGAGAAGAGAGAGTCCGGCGCGGTTGGGGCTGAAGTTGATGGCGTCATTGAGAGCCTTGATTGCTTCATCGTATCTCGCTTCTTTTATCTGTAACAGTTCAAAGGTCGTTGTTGAAAATTCGATTATCAAACTCGATAGTAAATTGGGCTGTAACGCAATAACGACTTGTATAACGATTATCTAATTAGATTATTCAAATTATAAGTGGAACATAAAAAGGACATGCTATAACCAAGTGTCCCTTTTCTTCGTGCCTTGTTAATACATGAATGTCCTTATAAATCTACAAATAGGTTATCTAAGTGTTCGTCATCTATAACTTAGGTGTGTATGTTTCATCGACGTTGTTCGTGCACAAGCCTTTGTCTAGAACTTGAGTTATCATACGAAGAACTGATTGAATCAATTGTGAAATACGTAAACAATCCAAGGCTTGTTCCCTTTTTATGTAAGATGATAATTAATCATAAATAATTGATAACGTAATTATACCGAGTTTATAATGTAACCTAGTGCTAAAGTCGCGACTGAAGTGCATTTAAAAATATTTCCTCTGCTATCTCTGCATCACATTGGAAATTCCTCTTTGTTCACCGACAGTGCCTAGATTTATCATTCTTATCAGCTTATAACACATTAATTTATATTCAAAGATATAGGGGTTTAACGTTATCAAATTCGTAACGAAATTGGCACAATTATGGAGTCAATAATATACATTTTTGGCTTTTTTGGACACAAGGTCTCGTCCCGTGACCGCAGTATTTACTGTTATAGGTGAGATAGCCTACAGCAACCAATTGGTTGGGTAAAAACACGTGTAGAATTTAAGAAAGTAGATTAATTTTGGTTGAAAGTATTATAATTATCTTTCGCTGTCGTTAATCTTATCTTTCCGATCCGTCGTTATACCTACGAAATGAACAGCCGTGCGCTAAATCCAATGGTACTTATCTTTTAACGGCGCGTATTGCAGATAATTTTCGTTTTTACTTATTTTCGCGAATGTAACCTTGGTGGAACCTAAGCATTTCCTTGTTAATATCAATGGGTTGGGTTATATAATCTCTTGTTTGTGTGAAACATGGTGTTATCTGTCTAATCGAGGAAAAGGCTTGCTTCCGGAATCACTGTGCTCCCGAAGGTCATAGGTGGGACTGTATCGACAGTTTAACTCGTGTATTTAGTGGTCCGGAAGATCTCTTGAGGATCTGGATGTCAGCAGAAAGGAAGGGGTCCGCAAGGGCCGATGCCTGGCCGGGGCCGCGGGACTGTTCGAAAGAAATACCGTGGCCCCGGAACACAAAGGGCGATGAAGGAACATTGATGGGTTTTAGTCAGTAAAAGCCTGACACCAGAGCGGGAGGAGTCATTTGATGATTTCCCATCCGTAATAAAAAAGGATATGGATGTCACATTTCAATAAGGTCAGTGAGAAAAAAGGAAACGCCGGGGAACGCGGGGGGGGGGGGATCGCCCAAGAAGGACATACACACAGTCACACACAGACCTAACTGGTGATGTTCTTCAGAAAGGTCATGTGGATAGTCCTCGACTGATCGCGGACGAGGCAAAAGAAATATGTGAGCCTATAAGAATCCTCGGATAGCAGTAGGTGGCGTCCTGCAGCTTCTGCCTACCTATGTGTAGGTACCTACTCATATTTCAGTCTGGAAATTTAACCTCTCACCTTAAGGATCTTTTTCTGGGTGGCCGAAGTCTGGTGTTTTTCTTGTCATTCTCATGCTTTAAAGCATGCTAATCACGTGATCACAGTTGAAGTGTGACTATTAATTGACCACTCCACTCGAATGCTTCTTGCACTTAAGTGTTTTAAGGCTACGTACATGCTGTTTGAATTAATTCTGAAGACCGTGGTACTTGACAAAGATTTTAATGCGTCAGGATTTAATAGAACTCCCGACGTTACAGCCATAGAATTAGATTAGTTTATTCAAAGAGGTGAGTTTTGAGCGTACCTCGTTTTCGAGGTTCTTCTGCGTAAACTGTTATGATGGCTATGAGATATGCAAGCATCATATATTATGTATGATTCATATCGTATACCTACTACGATCATGTCCACGTGTACAACACAAAACTGCAAGTGAATACTTGATCCGTTACACTTACAACGTTGGAACTTCACACCAGTTTAAACGTTTATCCAGACTTCATCAAAATAGCTTAACCGCTACTTAAGGACTACTTTACTGATAACAAAATTGTGTTAGTCGATCTCACAGAAGTACCTATAGAATGTAGCCAAATAGAAGTAGGTAGTTAGGGTTTGGCCACACAGTTTATATGGGGTACACACTAAAACAATTATGTTGAAAAGTTATGTCGTTTCAGATTTATGTATATAAGTACCTACCTAGATATTATAGGTACCTATTGTTATTCTTGATAATAATGCCATTCAGCTGCATCCGGTTAGATTGGAAGCTGTCACCAATATTGTATGGAAAAAGCTAGAGGCAGATGATGATGCTAAGTAGGTAGGTACCGAGCCTACAATTATAAGTTTGATGGTAGCTAGCTAGACTAAAGTTCATATTTCTTTTCTTACCATAGTATAAATAGTTTTCGTGTACTGTCCATCTTTAATTTGCATTGCCATATCCATTATTAGATAAATTATGACGTGGATAATTTTAAGGCGGGTGAAGTAAAATATTAGGTACTCAATATTGTCCTCTTGTTTACTGTTTCATTACCATAGCAACCACGTTCTTGCGTCATTTTGATGACTATGGCATGACGGACGGCAAAAGAGAGGTTTTTGTTAGCTACTTGATTAGTCTGATTAGTCACTTTTCTCTTTTTCTCCGATGAATGGATGAATGTATTCTAATTACTACAGTAAGTACTTATTATTGTTTTTTTTCAGTTAAGATTGAATTGGAGCACGGCAGCGTCCTACCTATGAATCCTCCTACTAATGAGATGTGGTATCACTCTATACCAGTACGGAAAAGGCTGATGGGAGCGAGAATTAATTTAACATTCAGAAAAATGCGCCTCAAATGACAATAGAGATTAAGAATGCTGTAGCTTATAAAAAACAGAATTTTTATAAGCTGAATGCCAATCCTTCCTGTATCAATGTAATGTATAATCTATGTCAATGTCGATGACGTTAAAAAACAAATGTCAAGTCAATTGTCACTTGTCAGTCAGTCGAATTAAAATTATTTGTTGTGTGATAAATAAATAATACAAGATACCATTTGTTGTTACAATACCGAAGGTGAGTGTCTGTTACTTCTAGTATTCATTAGCTATACGTCGCACCATCCACATAAATATAAATCTACGTGTAGATAGATTCATTTGGTTATCAGATACTCGAGTATGTACATTTTCGTGATAAGAGGTGCCTATATAACGGAGGAAATCGTTGAACGGCCACCGTTAACGCTGCATATTGAAATGAATACTGTTTTTTGCTCAAAAACGCTCTCCGTTTTCAAAAATTGCCAAACATGGGCTGAAAACAACGTCATCGAAATTAATGGGAGATTATTCGAGTGCAGAGCGCTAAAAGTTGACTAAATTGTAAATTAAAATATTATTCGGTCGTTGAACGCCGCGAGCAGAGATTTGGAAATAGATGCTTGACGAAATTAACCCAAAATTATTGAATATCTCTACAAGTCTATTGTTTTGTAAATTGTAACTGTGACTATGTGGTTTGGTCCAAATCTGCAGAGGTCTTACAAGTATATGATGTTTGCGTCCAAGATGCCGTCTCTACGAATAGACAAGAGTGACCTGAAGTGCAAGAATGGCTGTGATTACTTCGGCAACCCGCAGTGGCAGGGGTACTGCTCCAAGTGTCACCGGGAACAAATGCAACGCCAGAGGAAGGCTGGTGAGTCATACGTTTTAGTATTTACACTTACAAATAATCAGCACATTCAGACCAATTCTTATTAACATACTTACTTGCGATAGACATTTGAAAAAAAAAATATACATAAATATGCTGAAAATATCTAACTAGGAAACTAGTTGTTACATGGAAAACCTGGGAACAATAATAACATAAGAAATTGCTTACTGCTTTGATATGACATCAGACTTCTGGTAATAACATGATCTGTCTGTAAACAAAGAGCCGATTTATTTACTTACATACAACAATTGGCACAATACATTGCAATAATGTGTTGAAATGTAAAACAGGGGTTTTTTCTCTAATCATATAGAAAACTAGCTTTGGCCCGTGGCTTCACCCACATGGAGTTCTGTAATTGTCTCACGGGATCATACTTCCAGGATAAAAAAGTATCTTATGTGTTTATCCAGGTTATAAACTTGTGTGCCAAATTCAGTATCTCCAAACCTGGTCATTAATTTTTGTGTGAAAGAAACAACCACCCATCCTCACAAACTTTTGTATTTATAATAGTAGGATTTATATAAATGACTGATTTTTTTATAGGCCATTAATTTTGCACTACTGGGTAAGGCCTCCTGTATATTTCCAAACATTATGATAGAAAGTTCTGACAAATTTTCCAGTTTTTTTTTCTGCTGCTCCGCTCCATAATAATTAGTTCTACTTCATAATTATTATTTCAAGATAAAATGTCTAGACAAGCAATACTTGGGAAATAATACACAAGTAAACAAGTTTATAAGCTTTTAAGTAAATAATGCTTTTGTTCTTATAATAATATAAATAAACTAAGTTTCCACAAAGTCAATAATGCACACCTCATAAAATTTATATTAATTATAAATTAAATATTGATTTACTCATCTACTCCTTGATTTGATGCTGTACAGGTTTTATGGAATCTTATATCAGCAACTCCAACTGGGGTAAGAATCTATCAAAAACAAAAACTAGGAACTAATAACAACTTTAAAACGTATATAAAAAACTGGGAAGTACTAGGGACCAACTACTTTTAAACTTATACTGTCACCAACTGGATATCTTCCGTGATTTTTCATTATTTTAATACCATCTATTATACGAAATTTTGATTTGCTGTACTTAATTTTTTTAACTTCTACTATATTTGTCCTTTGCCCTGTAAAACTGATCTGGTTTTTTGGTTTTACACTCATTTATATTATATTAATCATTGTCTCAATGAGGTAATTTCCCTGTTTCCAGGATAGGGTTTTTATTTCAGCCAATGTTGCTAAAAAGATTGGGTTTTTGTTTACCGCATCCTCATGAGAAAAGTGATTCCCCTATTGTTCCCGTGAGGTCATATTAATATGATAAATCTCCCAAGGGAGGGTAATTATCCTAAATAACTCTACCATATTATCCTTGTAACAGATCCACTAGAGTCTATAAATAATATTATGTCCCTAAAACATTACCGATGCACACAAAAAAACAGTTAAAACAAACAGGATGCTTTCGCAACATAATTGTGTAACATACAGATACATATCAAATCAAATTAATCAAAGATAATGTTAAATTTTAACTAAAGGTGTTTATACTTTAACTGTTACATAATGTGAACTTCACCTTCCTGGCAGTTATCTTAGAGATAATCATGGTTTTCACATAATATAAGTAAGATAAGTAGAGAGTAATTGAGTTGTCAAGGTAAAATGGTTAGGTGTGCCGCAGTATTATGTCAGAAAGTAATGTGGTAATTGGAGTCGATTCTGATGTACACAAACTAAACTTAATTTAGGCTATTGCTATCATTTTCTCTATAATAAAACGAGAAAGAGACGGACTTAATGTAGAGCTGTCAAATTTAATTGGAACTAATATTTCCATACAAATGAAGGGTGCACGTAAAAACATGTTGACTAAAAACATGGTGAAGTGCAAGGCATAAACTAGTTTGACATCTCTAACTTAGAGTATATACGTTCTGTGTATCTAACTTACTTCATACTTCATAGCTATAGCCGTCCTTTTCACTGCCTTTTAGTAAAAGATAGCAATAGCCTAAATTAAGATTAGTTTGTGCACAGCAAAATCGACACCAATGTCATTATCTGTGTTTAATGCTTTGCTTCTGTTGAGCAAAAAGTCCTGGTTTCCATTGCTAGGTCGGGCAAAGTGTTATTGAGTTTTTCCATCAGGAATTTCGCAGTAGAAACCCAGAGTCGGGATATGTGCCGGGTAGATGGCAATATTCTTGCCCCTATTACATGGACCTTAAATATGAGTGTCCTATTATCCTATAGGTACCAGACTAATTTTAAGGCGTGTTGTTATGGTATATCATTGGCACATATGTTTTTGCTTGCAAGCTTTAGTAAATGAGCCAAAAAAAATGTTTCCCAAAAATCATTTTTGCATATAGTTTCTTAGTTTGATGTACAGAATACTAGGTTGCAGGCTTCGTGAAGGGTCCGTTTACATTACACCCTGTATGTATGTAGATGCAAAAGTTTGGATGGATGTTTGTTACTCAATCATCACGCCAGAACGGCTAACCGGATCTGGTTGAAATTTGGCACAGTGATATATTATAGTCTGGAAAAGAAGCAAAGGCAACTTTAACACGAATGAAGTCATACAGGCGTACATGTTTAAAATTCTTTTAAAACCACAATTGTATAAAAGAAATCCACACTACAAATTTAATTTTGTATTTCTACACTATTTATTATTATTTACTATTAATATATATATATATTTATTAAATAGTGGAAATAAACCATGGACGTAGGTACCTAGATATAGAAAAAATGGTTGTGTGTGGAAGATTTCAAGTTTTTATTTTGTTGCACCTGTTTAGTTGGCGTCATAATGTGTTTGTGCCACCAGGTTATTTACCTGCGATTTACCCTTTCAATGTGTTAGCACAAGTGATATTCCTAACGTTCAGAATAACACATAAATAAAATATAAATTACTTATTTTTGCTAAAGTTCTATTTTGAGTCACTCCAATCGGTATTTTATGTAAAAGACGAGATATATTTACGTTATTTTAACTGCATTCGATGATGTTGCTCATCCTTCGAAATTAATTGCAGTTTATTATGTGCTACCCGGAGATCGTTTTCTTAGCCCCGGTAATTTGATAAATATGATTGAATTTAAGTACTCAATATAATTACAATAAAATTAACCTTATCTGTATAAAGTTAATGATCCGAGTCGTATGAAACGGTTCATCTCGGTCGCATAGAGAAATATGCACATCAACTTATTAGAAATCAAATCAAATCAAATCATTTATTTGTCAGAACATGGTCTGTATGTATATTACATGGTCTAGAGTTTATATAGATAATAAATGAATAATGTTCATTTTCGTCTGAGACGTATTTAACTTGAGTAAATTTTAAGTTCTCTCAATAGATCCCAGCCTAAGTGCATTTTACGGCGCACTAGAATATAAGCTTTTTATAGGATGCACGTGTCGCGTGCATTGACTCTAAAAATATTTACATCCTACATAATGACTCGTCATTTCTCATCACAATCACAACAATTTATCTGTGTGTTAGGCCCTAAATCTCTCACTTTTGTTCTAATTAAATTAAGTACTTAATTTTCAAATACATATTTTATGTTAATAAAATAGCACACCGCTGTGTCCTGTGTCCGTTATCAAGATTGTTACTCACATAATCAATATTAATAAATCTGCTATAATTAGAACTGCTATACTATTATTTATAGCATAATTATTTCAATTAAAATAACTGATCAAAAGTGAAATTGTCGTTCAGCAACCAACAGCGGTTTTTCTTCTTTTTTTTTCTACCACCAGATTCCACAACTCCATCATAATTTTCTCAAATGGTTCATTCTCTACAGAAAAAGCATCATCAGCGACGTTACCCAAGCCTGAGACGAAGAAGTCAGACAACCGAGGACTGAAGGTCACCTCCCATTCCTCCTTCTCCAAATTTGAGGAGAAGCGACACCGTCAGAGCGAGACCCTCAAGAAGGCTAACTTGTTGAAGTTCAGCGTGTTTAAGAAGAGCAATACAGGTAATTTTTCAAACTTAAAGCATTTACTTCAAAAAGACCTGGGGGCTAAAAATGCCGCTTAAGCAAAATCATAATAGGATAGTTACAGGCACTTTAGTAGTACCTAAGTATCGGTCCAAAACAAAATGATGAAACAACACGTTTTATTCTAGAATTATACAGGGTGTTTGTTCAAATGCATTTCGTCGGCGTCAGTACAAGACCTGGAAAATCTGCTCAGGTGGAGTGTAAATAATGTGGTGCTGTTCTACAAATGATGGGGCACTTAATATCGTGTCCTGCGCGTTCTGTTGTTTGTGACCTGAGGACCTGATGGACGAATGCGCCAAAGTAGTAGCTCAGTTCTGGGCCAATTTAGATTGCAATCAACGCGCTAAGGAGAAGTTCAGAAGTGTAGGACCTTGTATCTAAATTTTTTGGCGAAATATTTTTATTCATCAAAATAGATAAATTAAGTATCCTGCCATATAGCGGCAAAACTGAGTGAAGAGTGAGTTGAAAAATCAGTTTTTAGCTTTTCTTGTAAAAAGGGTTTTGTGCATTTACAAGGTCCTGCACTGACGCTGAAGATTTGTACTTTAACCTTAAGCAAACGCCAAAAATACAGGACCTTAAATAGTCGCCCACTGGAACAGAGGCCCTACTCTCTAACGTTTCGTTATTATATTCGGATCTATCCGTCTCTCTCACTCGCACTCATCTGCATACGTGCGCGAGAGAGACGGATAGATCCCAATATACGGACGAAATGTTAGAGAGTAGGGCCCCTCAGAGGCCCTACTCCCTAGCACTTCGTCCGTATATACGGATCTATCCGTCTCTGTCGTAGGGCCCTGGGTCGAAGCTACCGGCGATCAGGGCTCCATAGAGAGGAACCTAACAACACCAGCCGTGTCCAGAAGTACCGTTTGCTGCATCAAGCACTTAATCCAACTGCCTAACGAGAGTCACCTCAGGTGTTGGTCGGTGAAGCCATTGGTGTCGATTCTTTTGTGCACAAACTAAACTTAATTTAGGCTATTGTTATCTTTTACGAGAATAGGACGGCTATAGCTAAGAACTAAGTGACATCTCTAGATGTCAAACTAGTTTATGCCTTGCGCTTCACCGTGTTTTTAGTCGACATGTTTTTACGTGCACCCTTAATTTGTATGGAAATATTAGTTCCAATTAAATTTGACAGCTCTAAATTACGTCCGTCTCTTTCTCGTTTTATCAGAGAGAAAAAGATAGCAATAGCCTAAATTAAGTTTAGTTTGTGCACAACAGAATCGACACCATTGGCTGTCACAACTTTCTATATTTATATGTTTCTTGTTAATAAATGTTCCCAGATGACCACGACCACAATGCCGAGAAACGTCCCCCGGAGTTCAAGATCCCAAGTCTCGTGAACGAGGGTATGAAGCGGGATTACCGCGTCCGTTTCCCGCAGCTGGGCCCCGAAGTGTGCCGGGACGCGCGCGTGTTTGTGCACGGCTTTATCATGGATGTCATCAAGTACGCCAATGTCTTGAGCGTTGATGAACTGTCTGAGAGGGTCCAGATCCAATACCAGGTGAGGTTATTGAACATGTAACTAGATAAAATAATAGGGTAGATGACAAAAAAATCTAATTTGTCCGTCAGATAGATTTCCAAAATTATAGGGCACATTTTTTCTTCACGTAATCAAAAAATTAAGACGATACAGTGCGTCGAAAACTCGTGTGACGTCACATTTGAGTACATATTTTGACCGGATAGTGACGTCACAAGCCGGGACTCATGATCTTTGACGCGTTTTAACTTCGTCAATTTTTATTAATTTGATAAAACAAAAAACACGTATCCAATATTTTTCGATAATCTAACTGACGGACTAAACAGAATCATATTTTTTTAGTCAGTAATCATCCCTATTGCCTAGATGATTGCTACACAAAATAAATAAACACCTAGTTGCTTAAAATCGTAACTCTTCTTAATTTCTACAACTGGCTAAAAGCCAGTTGTAGAAATTAAGAAGAGTTACATATATACAGACAGACATACAGACAAACGCGAGTGAAGCCGTGAGCAAAAGCTCACGGCTTCACTCGCGTTTGTCTGAGAATAGCGGGAAACTACGACTAATCCATGTAGTGTTAGAGTGGTGGCACAAAGCTTTATGACATGCATTTGCTAACGACTGGCAAAGGCAATCGGTAAAAAAAATATGGCGACGGCTTATCAATTCTATCATTATTTGTTCGATAACTATGTGCTTTGAGGGCTTTATCGCAATGCGGTACTTTTAATAATTTCAGAACAAAGATAAAAGCACTTTCATATTGTTTTTGTGACGTGGTCTCAAACCTTGTTTTTGAGGGACCTTGAGGGTCAACTCAGGTGCAAGTTGCTACACTATAAAGGGTGTAAAAAATCTCTTAACGAAGCCGAAAGGCACTGGTTCTCCCCGTCATTGCGATCATTTTTTTGTTCAACACCGTACTTAGTAAAGCTCCAACTTTTTGCCAAGTTAATTTTAAAATACAAGTTTTTATTGTAAGATTTTTCTTTTAAACACCTCTACGACCCCCGTACTATTCAATCCATCCATCAGCACAATGTTTTGAGTGCGTTACATTGGAGTTCAACTCAAAACATGATTTTTCACCCCAAAAAAAATGTCGTTTCCCAGCAATATTTTTTTGCGTAAAGTTACTTAGTTTGATGTATAGAATGCTTGGTTGACGGCTTCGTGATGAGGTTGTTTACACCCTGAATACATTTTAGCATGAGAGCGATACAAAGTTATAAATTACATTAGTATTCATGCCTTTTTCACGTTGTTATACGAAAATATCTCTGGCGCTTCTATTTCTAAAATTACCCGGGGGAGTCTATAAGAGAGCCTATGTACAGGATGATCCCGTGGGATATTTTCCTACAATAACACGAGCGAAGCCTCGGGGTAAAGTTAGTTTGTAATAACCTTGTAACTTCTGTTCCTGTAAATACCCTGTCACTTCTTGATCTAACGACATAATTCCTCACCTTGCAGCGTTTCATGAAGCACATGGACACGTCGCACCACTTCGCGAACGTGGACGCCGACACCAAGGAACTGCTCATGGACTATGTGGAGAAACATGCCATGACTTACCTACACGAGTAAGTGCTTTATTTTTGTTAAGGAGATCCAACCTCTGTTTGATTGCAATTGAATTTGAACTTTGTCATGTTTGACGTTAGTCATAATATGACGTTAACATATTTTCAACCAATGACAATGCTTAGAACTAGCTATGCTAGCGCCAATAGTTTGACAGTTTGCCATCTCCACTAGCTAAGATTCTGAATTCAAATTAAGGGTTTCGGTTTCGCAGATTGCCTTCAATAGTTTTCTCTCCAAATGGAACCGAAGACGAGCGCCTGGACCGAGCCATGTCAGAACGAATCCAGCAGTTGAGCTGGGTGGGCGAGCGGCACCTGGAGTGCAGGCTCGATAGGAACAACGCCGAATGCCGACAGCTGCTCTACAAGGCCATCAGCGGTGAGTGTTCTGAAATAAATAAGCAGTACAAATTGACATCAATGAGTATTTCCATACGCTGGCATATGAAGTTAAGGGTTTATTACTGTCATTCAGCTGCCATATGGAGTTTCATGCTGCACATTTTACCAGAAAATGGCGCTAAGTGGCTTGGTTAAGTTTTGTCGCTGATTGGTTGCTTTTCGTCTACGATGACTAACTTGTGATAAACATTCAGCGCTCTTTGACTGCGAAGCTTCCAGCAAACATGTATGTCTTATACAGGTAAACAGGGTGTAAGCGGACTCTTCAAGAAGTCGTCAACCAAGCATTCTGTACATCGAACTAAATAACTTTACACAAAAATTATTGCTGGGAAGAGACTTCTTTTTTGGGTGAAAAATCACGTTTTACAGTAAAACTCAATGTAACGCACTCAAAACGGAGGTAGAGGTGTTTCAAGTAAACATCTTACATTAAAAACACGTATTTAAAAAAAATACTTGTGAAATCGTTGGAGCTTTGACCCCCAATATCTCCGTAACTAGACGGTTCCCAGGTATGGTCTAGAACAAATAAATGATCGCAATGACGGGGAGAACAAGTGCCTTTCGGCTTCGTTACGGTTCTTCTTACACCCTTTATAAAACACAAACATTACGGCACTGTTTTAAATGAGTAATTTTAACGTTATACTATTATTAATTGCCCTCTTATACAAAGCTAAATAAATGTCCGTCGTCCAGAGCTGCTGGGCATGGACAGCGCGTGGTCGCCGGGCGACAAGCTGGCGCGCGTGCGGCGCTGTTGCCGCCACGTGCTGCGCCTGAGCGGGGCGACGCCCGCCTCCGCCGACGACCTGCTGCCCGCGCTTATATTCACGGTGAGGACTGCTCTACACATGACGCGACATCTATAATACCGCCTTTTCCCGTGGAGGTTGGCAGAGACCAAACAAGGCCAACTATCGCTGCTACGATCCTTAAACAACATTAGTTTTAGTATATGTCAAAGTCAAAATCAAAGTCAAAATTATTTTTTGCAATAAATGTGGTACAAAAGATGGTAAAAATAAAATAGAGAGCAGATCTAAAACTAATTTAATGTTTGCATGCCAATTTTATGGCGAAATGTGTCATTTTCGCCATAAAATTGGCATGCAAACATTAAATTAGTTTTAGATGCTAATTTTAAAATATATTAACTAAATGTGAAACCTGAAACACGGGTCTAGCATTTTTATGTAAAGAATCTATGTACAAAATTTCAAAACAGTATCATGAAAAATCACAAAGTTATAAGCTTGTTCTGTTACCTGGTAGTCCGTCGCCCTCTACCGCCCGCGCTGTGCGCCCGCGCCTAGTGCCGCTATGACCTGTCAGTTGTGCGCGTATGATAGTGGGTAGGTACTTTGTGTCGCGAGGTGTCCGACTTGTATTCTTTTTTTAAATATTTTTGGGACAACATAACAAATGATATTCGAGAAGCAGACAAAACAAATGTATTTATTAATAAATTGAAACAATTTCTGGAATCCAAGGCATACTACTCAGTAAAGGAGTTTATAGATGACAAATCGATTTCAAAATAAAATAATTCGCTCTCATTATAATATGGAATGTAAGAAACCAAAAATGAAAATATAAATACATAAACAATAATATTATTTAATATAAATGAAACATAATTCTAATAATTGCATAATAATTATACATAATATAAATAATACATAAATATAAATAATACATAAATATAAATTATTAATATAGTATATTATACATAATGCACAGATCTAATATTCTAATAATTTATAAATTCATAATTATACACCCAATAACACATTTAATAATTTATATTAATATTATTAAACTGCTACTTAGCCCTCTTCCTCTCTCCTAATGTTGCTGTGCCCGACAGGGTCCATATTGTTTTCTTTTTATTATTTGATTACACCATCTATGTAATACATATGGAATGCAATAAAGATTTGAGATTTGATTTGATTTAAGGTGTAAAAATTATTGGAATCGATTCAGTTCCTTGTTCTGAACAAACTATATTCAGAAAAATAATGTTGTATACTTTTCGCCTCGTCCACATTCATACATCAGGTCAAACACGACGGTTGCGAGTATTACGCACCTGACATTTCTGAAGAATCTCTCCGATAAGGTCAGTGTATGTCCTAGGCGTCCCCTCCAGTCATTGCCACTTACATCTGCCTTGTATAGACTACCGCCACATACGAATTAAGCTGACAGTACATCGCGGTATAAGTTGTAGCTATCCGCGCGTTACAACATCAACGTACCGAATCTCGACAACAGCTGTAGGGCCGTGGCTCACCAAACACAACACTCGTCTTGTCGGAAGATTCACCCTTTTCTTCAGAAGACGAGGCCTTGTTCCTATACTTCTAAAGACAGATAGATGGCGCCACAAAAGACTGTAAATTTTCTAAAATTGACCTATTCATTGCAGGTCATTAGACCCTCGGTCGTTGACTCTCATTAGATTTGAAACATGTTTATGCATCAAAGTAAAAAGTTTTACACTGAGTCTTGCACAGCGCCATCTATCGTTTTTCAGTGGAAGCAGGCCTAGAAAACACCTAATTAAAAACCAATTATATAATTAAATCCGCGTTTAACTAAAACATATACGCTTTCTTGTAGTACTTACAAATTTTTTTTTCTTGTGATCAGGTGCTGAAAGCGAACCCGCCCCGGCTGGTGAGCAACATAAACTTCGTGACGCGCTTCTGTAACGCGCAGCGACTCATGACCGGCGAGGGAGGGTACTACTTTACTAACCTTGTAAGTACAACATTTATACCCCTAGATTGGTGCCTGTTTGATGGTAATTGGCTCGCCTCCTATTACATGGGACTTAAACATAACTTGCGAAATGTGTGTGTACTATTAGGTACACCTCTGCTAAGCCGTCAGGGATAACAGGCGTCGTGTTATGTTATGAGCATTTGAAAACGATTTTGAACATAAAGTATTGTCATGATGTTCTCATTCTTTGCCTATAAAATTTAGTCGACCTAATAACCTCCTCCTTTTTGGAAGGTTAAGATCGGTTAAAAACTAAACAACCGGCAAAACCAACAGTTTTCAGTTCTGTCTGCTTTGGTTTAGTAACAAAAGAACTTTCGATGAATATCTTTTTTATTTCCAGTGTTGCGCAGTGTCGTTCATTGAGAACCTGACGGCCGAGTCTCTGAACATGGACAAGAAGGAGTTCGACTGTTACATGGCCATGCCGGCCACCATAGGTGGCAGTGCTTGGGTAAATATTATATTATTGTAATTAGCTTGAATTGCCCCACTGCTAGGCAAACGCCGATGGGTTTTATATAAGATTAATTACGTATTTTATTACACTATGACTTTTTGGGGTAGAATTAGTCATCTTCTTTATCGTATGGTTAGTGCCTAGTGGTAGAATGCCGTCGAATGTTGTATGTACATACGTGTACACCGATCAGTCCGTGATTACTGGGCCGTTTTACGTGATACTTGCTTGAGAAGTTTATGAGTTAGCTCCCTTTAACTCGTATTTTTTCTTCTTGGCCTATGTTGATGATATAATGGTTCCTTAATAACTTCTAGTTACAATATAAAATAAATGCACGACAAGAACTGTGTATTCCTGATAGATTGATTATCCCGCCAATGAAAAGTCACTTATATCACAGAAGTTGCTTGCCAATGGTTATAAGGATATATAACAAACTACCAAAATCATATAGGGAACTGCCAATCAATCGATTTAAAACCGCGTTATTCAGATGGCTTATAGACAAGACATTTTATTCTGTGAATGAGTATCTTAACCTTAAAGATTCAGGTTGACATTTTCCTATTATTAATTAATTGAAAAATGATTGACGTTCTTATAACTGACATTATTATTATTGACATTCGTATTATTGGCATTCTTATTATTGACAATCTTTTTGTTGACATCCTTATTATTATTACATACCAATTACGTTAAATTCATGTATTCGTAAATGTATTATTAAATTTTGCATGCTAGTTTTAGCGAATTGTATGAGCAACTGTAATAAAACTCAACCATCTATTTATATACTACAATTCTAGCAAATAAAATTTCATTCCATTTCATTTCATTATTCGGGCGGTTACATAGCCAGTTTAGTAATAGTAGTGTCCCGGCAGGCGGCGGCACTGTCGCTGTGCGGCGCGGCGCGCGAGGCGCAGGAGCAGCGCGCGCACGCGCACCGCCTGCGCGCGCACACGCAGCACACGCACGAGCGAGCCGACCTGCTCGCTGCCAACGCCGCCAGCTTTGAGGTAACTAACTGAACCCCGCCGTTTTAACATCCAATAGCAATAAAAACAACTACGATTCAATATAAAATACTAGTTTTTTTTTACCAGAGTTAAACTCTGTTTATGATCTAAAATTATCCCGCGACCCAGGGGCCCTACTCTAACGCTTCGTCCGTATATTCTGATCTATACGTCTCTCTCACTCGCACTCATCTGCAGACGTGCGCGACAGAGACGGATAGATCCGAATATACGGACGAAGCGTTAGAAAGTAGGGCCCCAGTCACGAGTCATTACTGAAGTAACTTTCGGAATCGGATCAGTAGTTCCGAAGAATACCCATACATCCAAACACAAACTTAACCTCTTTATAATGTTATTATAGTATAGAAATATTTAGCCTATGTTGTCCCACTGCTGGGCAAAGACGTCTCTTTCCTTTTCCCACTCATCTGGCGACCTCATGGACTAGTCCTATAACCGCCAAAGTCGTTCCGCTATAGGCTAGTTTCGGCACCATCAATAAATTGCAAATATATTTAGTCCGTCAATTAGAGCATTCGAAAAGAATGGACACATATTTTTTGTTTTTGTAAATCAATGAATATTGACAAAGATAAAACGCATCAAAACACGGGAGTGGGGGCTCGTGACGTGATAACGCACTAAAAATTATAGCACGGCGTGACGTATTGAGAATTTAAAAAGCGTCGTATCTTCGTCAATTTTGGTTTACGTAACAAAAGAAAAAATACGTGTTAAATATGTTTTGATAATCTGACTGTCGGACTAATTAGATTTTATCAGTACACAAGCCTATTCTACATCGGGATCTGGCCCCTGTGTGCTGGACGTTCTCAGGAACGTTTTCCTTTTTTTTCAAGTGATATAAATCAAGCAACACGACACGAGGGTGTTGGCTCCTTGACCAACTGTTTACAGATAAATGATGAAAATATTCTTTATTTTTTTTGTAAATTAGCTTTACAAACAATTTTACATATCAGTTTTTTTTAACTATCTATTACTAGAGCCGGTCTTACCAAAGGGTATCGTAATACCCAGTACTAACTGTAATGTAAAATACTGGACTAATGGTATTTCGCTGCGTCCGGTTAGACCAGAAACCCCAACATGGGCAGCCGGTGTTTCGTACCTATAACCATTACATGTCCGTCTTTTAACTGTAAACTTCGAATCAGAAATTTAACTGACTGATACAGTCCTGTATTCAGTGACAGGTATTTTCCGCCTCGAATTTCCTCTGGCGCAATGTTAGCTTACGGACGATTGCGAGTCCATGGTAACAATTTGGTTTCGAACGTGCCTTTATTTCGTTACAATAAGGCTGTTTTTTGTTATTCAAATGTTAGTAATAACGTAACCTGTGGTTGATAGTTCATTCATCAGTCGGTCTATGAGCACTACTCTGTGACGCTGACCGGCTGCCGATAGGTCTCCTACAGGCGTCAGACCAAGAGTCGGCGTAACACCGATTTCCGTTATATCTCTGGAATTGCGTAATTTTGTCGTTAATCCTCGCATTGGGAAAACCCAAAACTGTTTAATTGACTTTAAATTGGTTTTGTGTCCAGGAAAAACCATAAGGATATTTGACGATCATTTTCACATTGTTGAATTTTACATTCCCATTTCAAAAGTATGTTATTATGAGTTACGAGGAGAATAATTTTAACAAAAAATTGAATGCGTAATAGTTGCGTAGGCATTGACGTCCGTTTTCTTACCGACAAAAAAATAAAATAGAATGAATATTAAAACATTGTATATATTTACAGGAGCAAATCGCCAAAAAAGTACAAGACGTCCTAGCGAAGACTCCATTAGAAATAAAACCACGTCGAGAGCTGCCTCGCATCGGGAAGTTCAAGGAGATTAGTACCGCGCCGCTCATCGACTTCAGCACCAGCCGCGCGCACGGAGAGCCTCAGCCACCGACAGAGACCAAGCCAGAGCCCCAACCAGGACCCACAGTTTCCCAAGAACCAAACATTACCATACAAGCCTCAGAAAACGAGCCAAAACTCAACATTCTAGGATTCGAAGTCATCGAAAGACATTCCCCATCAAACTCACCACAGAACCTTGACCAAACATGGGAATTAAAACAAACCAGCTCATTGGAACTGCTAACACCATCGCCTTTAGGATACACGCCCTTCGACTCACGATCCATCGACGAACTGATGACTCCAGAAGATTTTGGAGCAGACCAACTGCCTCCAGGGTTGAGCAACATAAACTACGACATAGACCTGTCAGACTTCAGCGGAGACAACAGCATAGCCGAGGATGCACCCAAATCCGACCCAAAGGACCCATTCAGCCCAGAAGCATTGCGAAAACCAGCCACCTTTGATCCTTTCGCACCACAAACTTCTAGGGGATACGAGACAGCTTTAGACTCGTTTGACGAATTCAGTTTTGTGGATCAAAGGAAGCAGGAAACTGATCCGTTTGAGGTTGTACATAGAGGTCAGGATCCTTTCAGCCCAGTCGATCTAGCAAAAGACCCGTTTTTCAGTCCACAGAAGCAGTCGACCTCTATTCTCGACGACAATGACTCCCCAACCACTGGCTGCCTCCTACCTTCGCCAATGCAACCACAAAGCAGCGGGAAACCAACTTAGTTGGTCTTCAACCTAAGTTGAAATAATAGATCTATAAACCAAATTGGTTGGTGCTAAAGTTGAAAGTCTATTATTGATTTGTTCATGTTTATTATTTATTTAAAACATATTCTAATCTGTTCCTGTCGAAGTAATAAATGGCATGCCAGAAATGTTTGCGTATTTTTTAAAATTAAAATCCCTTTTGATTTTGTGAAAACAAATTATGAATGTGCCATGAAATGCATTCTAATGTCATATAGATGGTATAATAGGTGCATAATCAAAACTATAGGATACATTACAAAATTTATTTCAACTAGAATTTTTCATAAAACTTTTATCAGTTTATTCTTACATAGATACAGAAGAGATTTAAATAATAAAAGTTACGGCCTACGTCGCTCAGCGCAAGACAGATGCGAAGTGATATAGATGAGGCAATTAAAACTACACAATTAAGTAACGGTTGGTATAAATAAATGAAGCTAACACTAATGAATTACAGATACCTATAATATTCATTAACCATATTAACAGTCACGACGTAGTAAATAATATATTTCTGGTAATCTTGAGCTATTGTTCTCAGAAAACAAACTTAAGACGAGGCTACATACACAGGAGAGCAAATAAATAGCCGTCGATTTTCTAAGCTTTTCTTTTGATCTTCAACTGAAACTTGGCAAGTCCTTCAAAGAGTATTCCAAAGCATCCTGAGTTATGGAATGTAATCTTTACTCGGCATAGCAAACTACGACACAAATTCAATACTCCTTAATATCCTTTATCAAGCTGCATATATATATATATATAAATAAACATTTGTAATGAAAAACTTACACTATCAAGGATATGCTATTTATTTGCTTGCCGCTGTGGGTACTGTATAAAGTATGCTAAACACAACTTATAAATAAAATCAAAGATGGTGTGATGATTGTCTCAACAGATAATGAAACATTTCAACCCCAAGTGCACTAGGTAATGTATAAAACTACTTCTTAAGAAAGGCAGTCAGCCGGGCCCGGCACTCAAGTACTGGCAGAAAAAGAACTTCAAATCGATTATCTTAAATAACTTGTTATGAACCTATTATTTTGAATCAACTGAATTCCTAAATGCATTATTGAAGACAGTTCATTTCAAACTACATAAATTGTATGTATCTTTATGTCGGTATTCAAAATAATTGCCAAGTCTGTTTTTCATTTGACTTTACTTCTAGTATCCTTGGTTTAAAGTGTATGGTACATTTAAAATGGTCATATTAACACGTTTTTAGAATATTCTGGTGCAATGTTTACACATGTGTGCTAAGAGTTGGCTTGAAAAATTTAATTAGCACTGGCAGTGAGACCGATAGTTTGCGCAAATGCAACAAAATGCTGCACATCTATACAACAGCTTTATGTGATAAACATCTTTCCTGTTATCTGTACAATGTGAGATAGCATTGCATATCTGATAAGTGCCTCGGGAGTCAGTCAACTTGTGACCTTAAAACTCAGGTGAAGCACACCAAGAAGCAACATCACTCACTCTTAACATAAAATGTTTACGCTCCTATATACAAATGATTATATTTTATGTTAGTACAAATTTGTTCAATGTTTGGAATAAAATAATCACTTTCTCATGCGAGAGGTCATAATTTCTTTAAAACTATGCTGACAAGGCAATTCTAAAGTGAATATTTTATTATTCACTCTGAGAATTTAAAATGTTCCACTACTTAAACTCTAAGTTGAACACACATTTACAAAGTAATGAGATTAAAAAAAAAAACATTATTTTTGGCTTACTTTGATGTTGATTATTTGATAAATTCAATACAAAACATGTCAAGTCAAAATTACATCATAAACACCACAAACTGTAACAAAAATATGGATTCACTTTAATTGCAATATGTCTATGTTCTCTATTATAATAATATTATGTATATCATATCTACTAGTGTGGTTAAAACTCTATCGACTCGAAAACATAATTACATTATTATTAACAGCCAATGAAAGTCACTCAGGTTACTTTACTGTGCTATAAATAATAACAGTGTGGTAATGATTAGGCAATAGATATTGTGACATTTATTCCGAGGTTTCCATTATCCGCAAACAATTGTGCAAGAGATGTGTCAAACACAAGACAATCCGAATTCATAATGGCAGATGACACTCCTTCATGGATAGAACGAGGCATGGCCTCCCATGTGAGTCTCCTGCGATGCCCGTTCAGCTCTAGCCTGTAAGCAAAGTTCTCGGCTTCTTTTCGAGATCCTATAAGTTGCACAATGGCAAAGAATTGTTGATGTCCATCAAACTTTTCTTGTTTTTCAAGTACTAACATAAAATGGTGATTAAAACATGACTGCATCATTACCCAATCTACAGCTCCAGGGAGGTTGATGTCCGTGGCCAGGAACACTATATCCTCGCCCTGGAGAGTAGTAATACTTTTGTGTGACATCATAAGGTGCGGCATGACTTGGTCAAGGCCTCCTTGCCACTTGCACGATGCACCGGGGCAGGGACATGAGTAAGGCCTGAACTCACAAGCTTCTTCGTGGTCCGCCTTCTCTGTGTGCACCAGAGTGACAGTACAGCCGGTGTTGGAGTGTTTACAAGGGAACATAACATTGCTGGCGACTTTCTCCATGGCGAGGTTGCGGATGTTGCCGAGCGGGCCGCGGCACGTGGGGCAGCAGGACAGCTTGGGCCGGCAGCTGGAGCACACCAGGTGCCCGCTTTGGCACTGCAGGATCGGTGGCAACACATAGTCGAAGCACACAGGGCATTCAAACAGCGAGGCGAGGTCAGCAGACATGGCGGTCGGCGCGTTTACCAGTGCAGGCACCCCGGGGACAGAACAACTGGAACTGCTAGCTCCGCGCCGCTTGTTGTTTGTGCTCATGTCACCGTCACGCGCACATAAAATCCGTCTGTCGACGATCGCCTTACCGTGATTCAATATAGTTTCGCTGCTGGATGTATCATTTGTAGCCCTCCTCAGCTGATTCTTTCCGCCTAGAGGTCGCGGTGAAGTAAGTTTCCATCACAATTCTTGAGGCCAATGTTATTCAGTACATACGACGTGATTAGAGTGAACTATTCTTAGTTAGATTTGGGGCGATTGATACAATTAGTACCACTTTCAAACTGCTATAATTTGATACATATTTACTGTGTGGTGTTTGTTTAAATAAAAATCAATTTAATGCGAATGTTCTAGTTCATCACAAAAAGACGAAATTCGACGTAAAACCCAATGACGGCCAATCGAACAAAACTCACAAATGACATGATGACAGCACCATGATGTCACACCATAGAGTAGATAAATACATACATATAGACCAGCTGATGAGTTTGTCTGAAATTCTCGATTAAGCCATCGACGCAACATTAAGCTCCACAGTAGCCCGCGAAATTCAAAATTTCTTACGTTTTTTGCAACTTGCATGTCAGTGTGTGTTTAATGCAGTAATCTGTGGTTTAATGTCTAATGTTTGCTTTTTCCCTTCTGCAATAAATCATTAAATTGTCTGAGTATTCAAATTAGATAGTATGTAAACTACATTTAATTCGAGGTGAGAGCCTGGGGCTCCGTCACAGGGTATCCTAGTATGGACGTTAATCTCTCACAAACATTATAGGTAAGTATATGCATTTTGGTAAAATGTTATTTTTTAATTAAATATTAATTATTCATTGTACACAACATAGACATTGTAATTATATTTTAAAATATTTCTTAAAGAACTAAATAAAAAGCATTTGAAAATATAAAAATAGTGGTCCACCGGTGTCGGGAGCAAGGTCTATGTTATCGGTGGTTAGGGCTCCAGAGACAGGCATCTCCTTTTTTTTTCGGATGGGCAATCATCAAATGGCCCCCCCTCCCGCTCTGGGCGGAGCGGAAGGGAGTGTCAGACTTTTACTGACTAAAACCCATCCATGTTCTAGAGCAAGAGCCCACGACGGCCAGACCTTCGTTATTTTATAAAAGCTGAAAGTTCTTGTGAGTGTGTCCCCTAAAGAGGTAAGAACGACCAGGGACTATAGAGTTTGGGTTGTGGTTACTTGGGCAGGTAACAAGAATTAAAGGTGTATAAAATAGTACCCTAAATTCGTTGAAGTATAAAGCTCAATTTTTTTATATTTTATTAGGGATAACTTTAGAAATCTCGTCATCCATTGCCGGACACTTAGGACAGTTGCTACCCCCTGCCAGACACCACTAAACTTTAATAAATTATAATTATACTTTCGTTACAGTATAAAAGCTAAATTTCATATAAGTTACTTGGGGACCTATGAAAAAATGTTACCTCAAAACCCGGACAGCTTTATATAACATGGCTATGAACGTAATATTTTTTTTTTTATTGGATATCTTTAAAGATCGCAATCGACTAAGCGCTCGCGCTCGCACCTACAGCGGACTTCACCTACATCGTATGACCTGCGTCACCGCAGTGACCACATGTGGAAAATAGTTCTCTGCAAGATTTGGCTGCATGGCCATACTGCTGGCATTTGTAACACCTCGTAACTAACGTGAAGTCCCTGACAGGACATGATGACCAATTTATAAAAATCCTTGATTGAGGAATTACAATTTTCCGTATATTGGCCGCAAATTCAATAACGTAGTTACAGGTCGCAGCCTCTCTCTTTCCAGATTTGTGGCTTAATTTTACCAAGGTCAAGAAGGATTCTAAGGACATCGCTGGTAACTTGTCGGCTAAATTTTGTTCGAAAATGCACTTGAAGACCTCTTTTTCAGTTAAGTTTGTCGGCACTCCTATAACCACGATCCGGGGTTTACGTTTGTTGGGTTCATCGGCGGTAAGTCCAGATGTAGAGAGCTGGACTGCCTTCTTCAGCTTATCGGCATCATGTTTCGTCTCGGTAATTATTATTACGCCACCATTTTTTGTTTTCCGGACACCACGTACTTGCAGCTTCATTTGCTCGGGCCGTATGATTTTTTGCACCAGTTCTTTAGTTTCGTTACTTGTTTTCAATTTGTCATTGCGATAAATGGCGACAGAGCTTAAGAGATTAGGTCGAACGAAATAGTTCGAACCCTTTTTCACCATATCGGCAAAAGAAGCATTTCCCGCAGAACTAGAATCCCGTATCGTCTGCTTGAGCTCGGAGATATGTTCCGTCAGGTCGCGTTTAGGGTACCGATCATGTTATCCGCGTGAATAGATTTTTGTTTCAGCGACTGGTATCTATGGCTGCCATTTGTGACGTACCAGTAGGCTTAGCCAAGTTGACAATCTACAATCGTTAACGCTAATAGAAAACTAACCAAATGTATGGGAATGACATCTATCAACGATAAGTCACGTGGTCAAAACAAACGAATGGAAACTTTAAAGTTTAGTCAAAACTGTAAGTTGGCTACGATTTATATGGGATGTAGGGATCACGATTGTAGAAACGAATAGATTTCATTCTATCATCTTGATCGATGTAAACTTGTCTACGAAAGTTTATATTCGTTTTGTTTTGACCACGTGACAACGTTTACGATTGTAGAAAGAGAATCGATACGAATCGTTTGTAACTTGGCTAGGCCTGCAGATTCGGCTTTACGGCAAAGGTTTGAAATCTTCATCTTCTGCTCGGTGTTCAGTTTCCCATGCATGGCAATAGAGCAAACTTCATCCAAGTACTGCTGGATCTGGGCCATCCATCCTTGGATTTCAGGCGTTGAAACAATGACAACGGCCGTGGCCGACTGCGACGGCGAGACGGAGGGTTGCACTGGCCATCTTGGATTACTGGGGCTGTTTTCCATTTTGCTAGTTTTACTTCACTGATTCGTGTCCATTATTCACAAAAACTATACACTAAGCAAGATTACTTCATGCATTACGATAGTTATACCTGCACTAAAGGAGGTCACTATTATTAAAGTTTTAATCAAATATTGCTGAGCACGTCTGTACGCTGCGAGTGCTCGATCGAGTACCATTTATGACTATGTCCTCTTTTTTGACTTGTAGCACCCCGGTGTCAACTAACCATTAGTTATGTTTTGCTATTAGAAGATAAAAAAAAAAAAAATATCGCAGGACATTACACACACCGCAATCTAGTGCCATACTAAGCAACGAGGCTTGTGTCGTGAACACACCTGGTATTCACGACACAAGCCTTGTTGAAAAAAAAATGAAATTGATTGAATTGTTCTTAATTAATATATCTAATAGTTAGAATCTGTTGCGAAAATACCTCCATTATTCAAGAAAAAACTTATTTCTAAGGTCTTGATTCTGGTCCCGTTTGAACATTAACCGTATGTTTATTTGTCTTTGGAGGGTTGGCTTTGGCTTATCCCTTGGTTTCTACAAATCTTATAATACACTAACTGTTGCCCGCGGCTTCGCCCGCGTGAAGTTCGGTTACTGTCCTACTGGATCAAAATAAAGGGATAAATAGTATCCTACATGTTTATCAATCATTATCATCGTAATAACAATCACAATCACTATCACAATCACAATCACTATCACAATCACAATCACTATCACAATCACTATCACAATCACTATCACAATCACTATCACAATCACTATCACAATCACTATCACAATCACTATCACTATCACAATCACTATCACTATCACAATCACTATCACAATCACTATCACTATCACAATCACTGTCCTATCAATGTCCTACCTCCACCGCGCTCCAGGGTCCTCGGCCTCGCTGTGCTGCCCCGCGGCTCTGCTGAACCATTTTACGATGCCTGTTGTATTATAGATACAAGACCCCTCTAATACAGCGGAACAGTTTTTTTAATGTCCGATTTGAATTCACCGAATTTACCACTTGAACTTTCATCACATATCACATTTTTTTGTTTTTTTTTTTTTCTAAATATATTTTTAGCACTTTCACTTAGACCCCAGATGCATAAACTGGTGACTGCTATCTTTGTTCTCATACTATGTCGCTCTTCATCCGTCTTTTCTCCGGGGGATGACCAGATTGCGTCGCTCCAGATTTTCCAGATATCGCACTCCTGTATATCTCACGCACGCCGAGTCCCTCAACCAAACCAAGTGATGGTGGAAACATGAAATTTCATCTGCTCCAGATGCGTATTATTAGTTCCTCCGGCTGCGTTATGCTCCACCATTGCACGGTCTTTTCTTTAGTCTGCGTACCTACATCCCATTTTTAATAAACTCGTCATAATTTTCGTGAGCCGACTTGTCACAGCCGCTAACAAATAAATATTATAATCCATCTCAGCTCGGCTTTACTTAGTCCTATTGTCTAAAATTTACAACCCTTATATGGCACGGCGGAGCCGGTAACGCGATCGTGCGGCGATGTCCGCTGGCAGGGTCGCCAAGTGTGGTCGAAGGTATTTGTGGAGAGAAATTATAGTCACGACTGCCCAAGTTATACTCTCCTTTGTTTTAGGATTATAGAGGAGGATTCGTAAAAAGTGAAAGGAATTGGGGAGGCATTAGCCCAGCAGTGGGACAGTGTATGCTAACAAAAAAAAATATGATTGATTACATACACATAGGTAAGTACAACATACATTGACATCAATTGTACACTACATACTTACATAACACACTACAGCCCCTTCCACCATGTATATTATCATGAAATTATACAACAAGCTCATGAATAGTGTGCATACAATTGTGTGTAAAAACAAAATGAGTTTCTTATTTATTTCCCGCTGCTTCGTCTGAATCTCTTTCTTCTATGTGAAGATTTTGTACATTAAGGGGGTAGTAGAGCGGAAGGAGTCATTTGATGATTTCTTATCCGAAAAAAAAGGGGGTGGTATCTGCTAACGAGAGGTTTTCTCCATGTAACTCCTCTTTGATGAGTGAATATAAATGTACAAAAAAATATATGTTGCTAATTAGACTCTAAACTTTAATTGGTAGAATTGAAATAATTCTAACTTTATTATTGCTATATGAAAAAATATTCAAAGTAAAGCATTTATTCTTTGAAATTTCGTAACTACTCCTAAACGGCATTAAGTTTTAGTAATTTTTTTTTCAAACAAATATTTGTCACTGTTATGTTCACAAAGTGTACAATTGGCATTTTGATCTAATGATTTATTAGGCTACAATTAAATAAAAACCACTCACTTTGCATTATTCGGCCCGCAGTGACTGACGTAACAACCACTTTGTAGTGCAAGCTGATTAGAACTTTATTCTAACAGTATTTCAAACGATGCTAATTTAGCAAATACCCCAGCCTTAATTACAAACTATAAACAAACTTAAAATAATAATAATAACATATCCTTGTCTATGTAAGAAACGAGAAAAGAATTTTATGCAATCCAAAAATTCACCCGCAATTTGTTTAGAACTAGTAGTTGCCCGTAACTTCGTTCGCGTGAAAAGTTAGCCTATGTCCTTCCCCAGGATATATCTCCTTGCCAAATATATCATTACAATCCGATGATACCTGAAAAGGTAATAAACAAATAGAGTTACTTTCATATTTATTTTAGTATGGATGTCTGCTGTGTGTGGTTAGGTTATCGGTAGCCTGTAACCTGTGCGACACATGGAACTCACTACAGTACTTTCACAGTTGTTTTTCCTCGAATATCCATTACATTGATCTTTATTCTTGTTGCTATAACTACTATAAAACCGTTGCAAGAGGTAAAATAATAATACAAATGTTTTATTTTATGTGTATGTGCAGTTACTTTTCATTTATTTATAAGACCACGTGGCCCCCGACGCCCGGTGCGTCTCCCGCGGCGGCTGGGACGTGAGGTTCTCTCCCTCTCACGTTCCGCCACCTCCTTCGCTAGCATGACTGCTTGGGTAGCCGTGACCTTACGCTTGCCGATTTGCTGTCTCCACTTAAGAACACCTGTAGATACTTCACCAGAGTAAGTGCTACGTCCACGTGGGTTCTACAATTAATACGGCCCGCCTATTACCACTTCAGCCAAAACCAGAACACTAAAACCGGTTTTGATTGATTGATGGTTTATAAGCATAGGTGTTGGTGAAGTTTTGGGGAACTCTTACAAAAGTATTAGATCTCATTTTTGTTTCAATATTCTAAACTGAAAACTTCAGTTTCATTAACTTATATTAAGGTCTACGTTCAAAGGTTGTTATGCTTCTGCTTTTCATAGTAACCGCTAGGAGGGCCGTCGTTGACGTCACAATATTAACGGATTTATATTGTACTATTATTTGACGCACGCGATTTCTAAGAAGTGTCGCGAATTGCGCTGTTATCTCAACCAGCCAACAATGGTAGCAAACACGCGTTTCTAAGGAACGAAAGCGGTGCCCCTAGCTAACATAGCTTGCAACTGGTATCTTTCTATAGAGCCATTGGTGTGTCGGTTTGGCTCCGTGGTAACGGAAGCACGCACGATACTATACTATTGTCAATTTATTTCATCAACACTATTTTTGTAAATTATTATAACAGCCTATACTGTCTTATTGCTGTGCAAAACTTCCACTACATTGCTTTTGACAGTTTTTGAGTCTCATGAAGGTGTCTTGAACTTCGCATTAGTCGGTACGGTTCACATGACGTGTTGGTCTATAATTAATAAGTGAATGATAACATTGTAAAGAAATCGGCATGTCCAAGATCAGAGCATCCAATTCAAAGATATCTAATTTACCTATTCCACTGGCATCAGTAACAGCATTAATGATACTCAACACCATCTATTCAAAACGTGTCGTGTCTAGAAGAACCGTATTTTGTATCTGTCATTATTATTTGCCTAGCTTTCATTCTATCTATGTTGGGGATTAGTGATTTTGAAGCCCTTGAATGCCTTTCGAGGTGTTTATCAGAGGTTCGTCAGTCGCAATGACTATCGGCATCATTACTACTGAGTACTACTGAAAAAACATTACTCCACATAAATCATTGTAAGAGTCTTAGGAACCTTATTTAGTTAATGGTTTTGTAAATGTTTCTATGTAAAATCTGAAGGACAACGAATAAGAACTGCACGGGATCAACATCGATTCAACTCGAGCCACTCGGCATTCTTTCTTTGAAACTCGAACTGCAACGCACAGTAGCATCGTAGGTAGGTACTCGGCACCATCAGCTTAGCATCAGATACTAAACTACAATAATAATAATATCGCTGGACATTACACACAGCGCCATCTAGTGCCACACTAAGCAACGAGGCTTGTGTCGTGGACGCCAGATAGTTGATATACTACATAGATACTTTTCGTTTGTAAATACATACTTATTATACATATAAACATCCATGACTCGGAAACAAATGTCCATGCTCATCACACAAACATTTGCTCCTACCGGGATTCGAACCCGGAACCCTAAGAACGTAAGGCAGCCTCACTATCGCTGCGCCAATCGGGTCGTCAACGAACCGAGCTGATGAGGTGAGGTGATCTCATGCAGTGATTATAACGTGTGCTTCGACCTTAATCCCGGTTAAAAGATGGGAGTAGCACCGTAATGAAAACTTTAAAATACTTAGAGCAAAGATAAGCTATCAAAGTTAATTGCTCGACTCATTAGTTTATCCCTCAAAATGAGTGCCATGCTTAAAATAACTAGCTGTCTGGATCGTTAGGTAAGAACAACAAGTAATTACCTATGTATTTACTGTTTATGGTATGGCGCCTTCTTCAGTATTTTACTAAGTAGAATCATGTTGCTAACAGCTAGCTACACACGACGCTCCACACGAAGTAAAACCAAATGATCAGGGAACTGAAACCATTAACATAGACCCTGGGCAAGCAATAGCTACAGTTTTCTCGTCTGGCTAATCGTAATCGTCATGGGGTGGATGTGCAAGTACCAGCGTAGGTTTTGGCTGGAAATAGACGTTGCGGCAAACAAGAATGTACTTGAAATTAGAAGCTTGCAGAAAAATGAAGATAAAGGGTCTTTGCACAGAGAGTGCTTAGAATTGATTCTAAAACAGCTGCAAAAAGTTAGGATATGACACCCCTTCTCTCCTGCCTGGCAGGAGACCTTCTCTCCTGCTCCTCCTGCCGTACATAACTAATTGCACCCTCCAGGACTTGTATGAGGCAAACGACGGAGTAGTTCAGGTCGCTACCTACTGGTCGGATAACATCTGAGTCATCGATTCAAGAAGAAGAAGAAGCGGCAATTAAAACACAAACTCAGCTTTGTTATTTTAAAAGGGTTGACGTTTAGTAGGTAAGTGGATTGATAATTCTAAGATTTTCTCAGCCCGGAGTTAGAAAAAAAAATTGTGTGACACGCGACCCCGTGCCTTGGAAAGCACGTAATGCCGTTGGTACTGCGGCCGACTTCTCTCCGGGAATGCAGTCAGATCGAACTGCGAGCAAAAGGAACAGAGAACGTTCCTGTGCTTTACACACGCTTGTGCGCTGTAACATCTTCTATACAGGGTTATTTGTCAAACACCGACAACCTCTCAGGACTGTGTTACTAACATCAATTTAAATATTTTTATTTTTGTACGAAAATTTGATGAACTAAAATATGATGAATTTTTAAAAGTCATAGAACAAAAGTTGTTGATTATGATGTTAGTAACACAGTGCTGAGAGGTTGTCGGTGTTTTACAAATAACCCTGTATACTAGGCTAAGATTGGCCACCGCGATCGAAATTCGGTGATGTTCGTAACTTACGTATCCATGTAGGTACTTCCGTTCTACCTAAGTGACGCATAAAAATCCTTGATAAAGATCATAAAACACAAAAGATCAAGTCAGGGGAAAGTATGCGTCACATCCACCGCTCAGCAGATCGCTGTGACATAATGCGTTCAACACAGCGCTGGGTTTCATTGAGAGCGACAGCCAACAATTTTTAGATAACATATCATCACGCCTGTAATCCCCGATGTAGAGAGCAGTGCCCAGTGCAGAGGTGTACCCAATAGTATACCCATATTGTGCCAGTTATGTTTAAGTCCCAAGTAATAGGCCCACAACCAGGCACAAATCGAGACTCTATGACAGCTTCTGAGAAATTCCTGATGGAAAAACCGAATCACACTTTGATGGCCGACCTGCCAATCGCACCCAGGAACCCAAGCTCAGCAGTCACCGTTGGTCGCAACGGTGACTGCTGAGCTTGGGTTCCTACTTGAGTGTTAGACTAAAAGGTTCAGTTAGGTTATTAACCGTACAAATTAGCTATTAAACGTAACGAATAGTGTTCAATGTGATACTAGTTAGCAATATTTTCAATTTCGTTAAAGATTACTATAGATTTTATGAATGTTTGTCGTCACAATTGTATTTATAGTTTTGTAATTAGCAACATTTTGTTGGTGTGACCCGTAGTCACTAGTTTTCGGATTTTGACGTTTGTCAAAAAACTGGGAGATGAAAAAACGGCGAGAAATGAGCAGAGGGGAAAAATCGCTGTTTTGGTGTGGAGACTAAAAAACTCTAGACTGAATCTTATAATAAGAGACTAGAAAATACCTTATGTTATAAGTATCTACTGTTGTTGATTGGATGGTGTAATAAACTTATGTACCTATACGACAAAGGAGTATCCTTAAACAAAACACCTCACAGTCGACATGGGAACAAAATGAAAGTCGTCCTTTCTAAACACCGGATTTTGTAACCGATTGGAATTTTCTTCCAAATACTCTCGTCAGATATTATCTGACAGTAAACTCTTCCAGACGTCGAAATAACAATTTTATCTCACAGATAAAAGCGTCAGTTGATTCGTCATGATTCTGTCGAGACGATAACAATGACAGCGTCGTTGCAAAAGTAGATAATTTAAAATGTGGCGCAATGCCCTTTTCTATTTCAACGTGAGGTGAATTCGAAGCCCTATTTTATTTGAAATTCTGATCACCTAGCAACACGGTGATGTGTGACTTAATGATAGCAATGGTGGTCACATATTTATAGCATTTATTTTCTAAGTGACTAGTCCTTTTGAAGATAAAATGGTGCGCGCCCTTAGTGCGCGGGCTGAGGGCCAGCTGTACTGGCGATGGTTGCTGGGTTTGACTGTCCCCACATCGCGTATTACTGTGGCAGACACATAACCTGCAGTGCCCGTTTAATTTAATTGCTGCCTAGTTTACGTCTTTTTTTATTGTTTAAATGCATTTTATTTATTTGTAACAGATTTATTTTTGGACGGCTCTTCAATAAATCGTTGGTGTAGTACGAAGGTTGAATGAAATGTTACCAATGACTTGTGGTTTACTGTACAAATGAGAGACGTGATAGTTACAGAATGAATCATTCATATTTTCTGTCCCGAATAAAGTTATTGTAATTTTGTAACACCGCCAGGTGTTCGCACATTTCTGTATTGACTCACGGAATTCCTTCCTAATAGCTAAAGTTCATAAAAGTGTAGGAATTTACTTTTTCAAGGTCAAAGTCATTTCTGCACCTTTATGCGCTTGGAGGGTTGTATTGATGATTTTGATGATTATAATTCTATAACTACATACGTGTTACAGCCGCGAATCAAATTTTAATCAACATACAACCTAACACTGACCTGGAAATTGCAAAAAACGTAAGAAAATTTGAATTTCGCGGGCTACCCTGGAGCATCCACCTAAAACTACGCTACTTATTTTAATGCGGTTTTCAGCAATAGATAGAGGGATTCAAGAAGAAGGTTTATATGTAAAATGATGCGCTCGTGCGAAGCCGGGGCAAGTCGCTAGTTTTAAATAAAATAAAGGTGAGAAGCTGCCCATTTTTACCTAAAATAAAAATTAAAACATTTTCAGGACCAAACCTTTTATACACTCACCAAAATACATAACAGTTTTCCGGCGGGAAACAAACATTAAAAAAAAATAACTTGGGCCACTAAGACGAATCCAACGACGTATAATTAATTGAAATCCGTTCATCTGTTTAGGTTTAGGAGTTAACATGGAACAAAGAAATGGACGCACGCACATACTTACCCACATACATACAGGTCAAACACACACCCTTCTTTTTGGCTTCGCTGCAATCGGGTAAATAGGAATGAGTACTAAATTTAAAATCTATGTTTTTCAAAACTATAAGTACTTACCTAATTTTTATGCCGTGAAACCAAAGTTTTTATTTTAGAACCCGGAATTAGTCCCCTAAGGAATTAGTAATAATTACTACTCTATTCATGTATAGTCACAAATTAATTAATATGTTAATTCGCAGTTAGATAGTTTCCATCACCGTAGGTAAGAGAATAAACGTCACATCAGTCCCACATTTTTTTTTTCAACAAAAATATTTTAATTAAAAAAAAAACAATGGCCTACGCTGACAAATCAAGTAATCACACGCATAGTTACGCAACGATTTGTAAAAGTAAATAAATGTAACAGAGTTTGTTCGCGGCTCACAGGTATTTGTCTCGGCCGGGTTGTATACAGCCGGAGGGAAAAATAAATTAGTCTATGGAAAGTGTTGTTGTTGGACGCACGCTGCAGCGAACTCGTGTGGCGCGAAAATTGATTATCAATTCGTAATTATAATCGATCTTATTTATTTTAGTGAGTGTCTGTTTACTAATATTCAGTGATTTTTAAGTGCTTCTAAAGTATATTTAGGCATTTTAGTGTGTTCCTTGGATTTTAGTGACGTGAAAACTTGCTGATAAAAAGTTACAGGTAAATAATTTCAGTAGACATTGTAGATTTTCTTTTTAATTTTATGATAGTGTTTATTCGTGTTTGTATAATGAATTCGTCACGCGGTTTTATGAAAGGTAATAAATTAACTCGTCGAGTTGTTTTACAAGGCACTTGGTTATTATAGTAATTATTACATGAGATGTTTATTGGAAATCGATTTTTGTAAAGAAATGAATATTATTTCATGACAAAAAGTTCATTACATCGAAATCTGGGAGCTATTTACAGACGTAAGAATTCAATTAAAAACCAAGAACATAGTTTTTAACTTCAGGGCATTGTCATCAAAACTTATTTCTTGAGAACAATAATTTATGGCTTGGCCTTCAATAGTTCTTTTTTTTCTAACGGCAAATGCATTCATAGAAACTGATACGGGTTTTCCTTTTCAGACATTAACGTAGGTACGTAGACGTATCTAGTTTATACTTTTATGAATGAATCGTAAATTATATAAACACCCGCCTTTTCAATGGCTACTGCTACAATCCTTACCATAGATATACGAAAGCCTCACCAACTCCTTTTAACTATTAGTCCACGTTCAGTTGTTGCTTTTTTTTTTCGGATGGGAAATCATCAAATGACTCCTCTCGCTCTGGGCGGAGCAGGAGGGAGTGTCAGACTTTTACTGACTAAAACCCATCCATGTTCCTTCATCGCCCTTTGTGTTCCGGGGCCACGGTATCTCTTTCGAATAGTCCCGCAGCCCCGGAAACACGCACCCTTACGCTCAGACTTAAATTTTTATTCATGATAAATCTCTCTCTTTTTTTTTCTGAAGTGTATTATCGAACTATTTAGTAAACATAATGTCCATATAAACTAGATTAGGCACTTTTATCGTCACGTAATGATTAGATTCAAAAGATTAGATATTCGAATACGGTTAATAGTTCTGGGAAATATGATGGGTTCTGGTATTTCCCCTTCCCCTCTTCAGGTCTTGTCTGCTCATAATATAATATTTAGTCTTATCGCTTTTATACGTACCTTTTTCATTTCATCTTACGTACGACAAAAATCATGAATGCAATGTGTGTATAATTACCTAATGCCATTATTTGTCAAGAACTGATTCAATAATATCTGTATACCTAGATAATCTATTATCAAACAAATTATCCTGATAACTAAGTAAATTCATGATTTCATCGCTTATTTATTTACAGACAATTTAGAATATACATTACCAATGAAGTATTGAAATTTTAAATTATCAGGAGCAGCAACATTCCTGTCAGTACCACCATGAAGTTAGGGGTGCCATTCACATTTAACAAACAGCACATGATTCAGATGTATTCAAATTAATATAAAGAGTTAAGTTTAATTTCAGTTAAAACAAGGAAATATTTATCTATCGTTCTACCATATTTTATCAATTTGTCCTGGGGGCCTACCATGATCTAATTAAAAACGATTCAAAAGCAAGGCAGTTCAGTTTAGGTTCCTAAACTGCATCGCTCAAACTCGTACCATGACGTCCAATACGCTCAGCGGCATTTGGATCGTTAAAAGTGAATGAAAGATCGCAATTTGTGGCTAAACCGCGTTTGAAACGTTGTTGGTGAAAAAGAGACAACGCTATTAGTATCAAAAAACTTTGTTTCGCAGACATTTTAGTGTCAGACACACTCAGAAGCAAGTAACGTTTTATTTGTTTTTAACTTAGTATAGTCTAGTATAATCTTCCTCAAAAAACTCAAACTAAAGCTGTTCATCAGACATCTGTTAGAGAAAAACAAATGCGTTTAGAAAAGGCATATAAATAGGTATTTTAGACTTTAAAAGAAAGATTAAAGTACACTTACATTGGTTTTAAAACTTTATTTTCGTCAATAATTCACCAAACCTTTCAGTTTATGTTAGAGAAATAGTAACTTTTATTGAATCGCTTATTTTGACAGTTGAGCGTTTCAGTTGAGCTGCTTTGTGGACGTCGTGGTACCAAACTAGTGCAAAATTGAATGAATGAAACCAAAACTTGCGACTCAGTTTGGAGTCAATCGCTGTCAGATGGCATGGCCTAAATTGAATCGTTAAACTGACGTCATGGTACGAATTAGAAGAACAGTTCAGTTTAGGTCCTAAAATGGATCGCGTTAAGAGCTTGTGGTAGGCCTCCTGTTCTTGCTCCAAGTCGACACATTGAAAAGTTTAAATTAATTTAATTTTTTTAAGTTTTAATAAACCTATCCTGTTTTGTGAGCTAAAAGGAAAAGCCTAAATTTAACTGTTCCGAAATTCCAGAATTACGAAATTCCATTTTTTACCTTACAAGGTAAGGTAAAGGATTCATTACCAGCCCATTATTATGAAATGTGGTATGAGTTACAAATATTAAATAAAGGTTGTAAGAAGGCCCTTAACGAAGCCGAAAGACACTTGTTCTACCCGTAATTTCGATATGTTTTCCTAGAAATCTAGACCATCTCTGGGAACCTTCTAGTTTTTGAGATATTTGAGGTCAAAGTTCCAACTTTCGCATACGTTTAAAAAAAAACAAGTGTTAAATGTTCTATCTAGTTACTTTAAAATCCTCCATGACCCCTTTACTATTCAATGCTGATGGAAATCAGCACAATGTTTTGAGTGCGTTACATAGAGCGCTACCGTAAACCATGATTTTTCAGGCCAACAAAACGTTTCCCAGTTTCCCAGCTATATTTTTTGTGCAGAGTTACTTTACATGATGTACTATCGTGGACACTCCCGCCTGATCACCAATAAGCTAATTTTAGCTTTCACTCGAAACATAGAAACGCTCTCTAGCCCCGCCCCGTTGACTTTGTATAGAAATAATGAATGAAAGACAATACCGATCGGCCGAGCGCACTGACGACACACGCCAAACGAGAGTTATTCTTATTTTGCGCGCCAAATTGACGCTTTCCTAATAGGCCTACTTTAAGGGGGTGTGGCTCGGCGCCTCCGCATGATTTAAGCGAAAAAAATTAAACTGATCAGGCGGAAAAGACCACGACTGTACAGAATGTCTGGTTGAAGGCTTCGTGAAAGGTCCGTTTACACCTTGTATAACTGGCAAAATATGTACCTACGTACTATGGGTACGATTCAACCTCATTACTTAGGGCAAGGGTGAAAGGTATACCGACAGTGAACTCGGTAGCATCTACTATCACACTTTTGCTCAAACCTTCGGTGAAACAGGCGTGATAGAATGGAACGCAAAAGTACTCTGGCTCGTTGATTCGGTATTTCGGTCACATCACAGAGCCAAAGGCTGCGGTAAAATCTTCTGATACTAAGTATACTTTCGGAGCTTTCTTTTAGTTACTAAAATTGCTGCTAGCTGTTATTATTTAGCTACGAGCTACTAAAATTTAGTAGCTCGTAGCTAAATAACAGCCGCTCGGGTCGATATTTAGGTTAAGCCATGCTTCCTAGGTTGGTCTGTAGATGGGTGCCCACCCATTACATACCGAGTTGCCTCCGTGCCTCGGAAAGCATGTTAAGCCGTTGATCATGGCTGTCATTTGAACATCTTAGACAGTCGTTACAGGTAGTCAGTGGCCCAAAAAGTCTGACAACCTGTCTTACCAAGGGGTATCGTATTACTCAGTACTAACTGGGTTGTGGAGGTCAGATAGGCAGTCGCTCCATGTAAAATACTGGTAATCAGCTGCATCCGGTTAGATTAGAAGCCGACCTCAACATAGTTGGGAAAAGGCTCGTCAGATGATGACCAAGTGTACTTACCACATTTGTATAAATGTGGTAAGTATAGTTGGTCATCATCTGACGAGGAGCAGGAGGATTTCTGCTGCCATCGTTTCTTTGGTATTCCCCTACTCTTATAGCCTTCCAAATTCATACTCCAATGCTTTGATATTAAGGGCCATGCCTTGGCCTTGATCTGTCCACGAAGTAGACAAAATAGTTAAACAATGGCGATAACAAAGTAGGTACTTTTAGGGCCTTATCATACTAGCGGATTGCGAGCGTCTTGAAAGCGGAGCTCGAGCGGAATTTGTTGCACATCCGCAACGAATTCGCTGCGCATGCGCTGTGTGTTCGTTGGACGCCCGTTACGTATTCGTTGCGCGCCCGCTCCGCTTTCAAGACGCTCGCAATCCGCTAGTATGATAAGGCCCTTAAAGTACCTACTTTGTTATCGCCATTTCATAAAACCCCAATGAAATGAATAGATCAGTAAATGGCCAAGCTAATAAAGGATAATGAACCAGATTTGTTATTATTAACATTAAAAACATCAAGTTATCCCTGAAATGCTTGGCAGAAATAGATTAACCTATAAAATACCGATTTATTGTAATAGTGATTAGAATAGATTACGAATAGATAAAACAATAATGTTTTGTGGTCGGTGGTAAATTGGTAATATCAGAACCGATTTAATTCATCTGATTTATTGATAAATAATTTATCAGACATGATTTAATTTATTTGCCTTATTGGTTTACACCAATAAGGCAAATAAATTAAATCATGTCTGATGGGCGTAACAACTACTTTTAAGGCGACTACAGGGAGCTAAATTAGCAACTCTAATTGTGGCGGTTTTGCGATTTACAAAAAATCTATTAATTGGACTAAAAAATAAAATACTATCATGCTAATATGTTGCTTGTAGAATTATTTGCCAAAAAATCAGAAAGATCGCATGTATTTGAGTATGGTTTTTACTCGTTAAAATAATTTTTTAGAGATAAGTTCGTGATTTTTTTTTATCGAGTAAAATTAATTGTATTATGTTTTTAAAACACTATCATACTAGCATATATCCTGAAGAATATCATATATTTTTCTGGTTTTGTTTATTGCAGTGAATCATATGCTTTTTGCATTATAAAACTCGCGTTTAGCTCCTGTAGTCCCCTTAACCTTACATGATCCTGGGTTCCATTTGTTGGTCATTAGGAATTTCTCAGTAACAGCTCGGAGTCTGGATTTCCGCCTGTTTAATGGCAAAATCGATCTCAAAAGAGTCGCCGGTCCAGAATGGACCACAATTGCAAGAGACGGAGATAGGTGGAAGTCTTTGGAGGAGGCCTTTGTCGAAGGACAAGCTGTTGTTTGAAAACCGATCGTCAGTAACAAATCATTGTAAAACAGCAATAAAGGCTTATTTTAATGGCAACGTCTCTCCTCTCGTAACATAAGAATAAAACATAACTGGCAAAAATCAAACGCAAAATATTTTATTTTACATAGGCGAGTTCGTCTTTTCGTATCGTTTCATTATGTTTTCAAAACACTATCATACATTATCCTGAAGAATATCATATATTTTTCTGATTTTGTTTAATGCAGTGCTTTTTTGCATAATAAAATTCACGTTTAGCTCCTGTAGTCGCCTTAAGTTTAGCGTTAGTTCTTAAGGGCCCGTATAACCCCAAATTGCGATTTATGTATTATTTATTTTAATTAAGTATGGAAGAGCAGCGTAGTTGTTTACTTCTCACAGAATGTGGGTGTACCAATAGGAAAAAAAGCTTTAGGCTGCTATTACAACATTGGAATTAGAATTTATTTATTTGAAAGAATGTAGTTTTACATAGTATGACGTTAACATATTTTTTAAGTTCTATACACTCTACCACAATATGTGGTGTACAAATATTAAATAATAAAATGTCATTCTTATAACTAAGTACAATAGATGTCTAGATTTGTGATACATTAAGTTCAGCATGAATTAATATGATTTTTATAATTATAGATTTAAAATCAATGTCCAAATTCATGTTCAGTACATGTCATTTTGGATTGTTATAATATTCCATATATTCGCCAATGTCATAAAAACAATTATCTAATAACCAAATTGTCAGCTTTTTCTTGAACTTAGGGAACATAGTCGTTTAGCCGTTAAGGCGCGAAAAGGTAACATACAGAAAGAGTAACCTCACATTTATAATACATTTTAATATACCAGGGTGTAATTCTAGTGGACGGGGAGCTATGGGCTAGCTTGCCGTCCGTCCGTCTCATGACGACAGGCCGTGTCGACGGCGCGTTCGTGTTCCACGCGCGCCTCAAAGAGAGTCAGCAATAGGGAAGGGGTTCGCAAGGGCCGAAGCCTGCCGGGGCTGCGGGACTATTCGAAAGAGATACCGTGGCCCCGAAACACAAAGGGCGATGAAGGAACATGGAGGGGTTTTAGTCAGTAAAAGTCTGACACTCCCTCCTGCTCCGCCCAGAGCGGGAGGAGTCATTTGATGATTTCCCATCCGAAAAAAAGGGTGTAATTCTAGAAGCGCATTACCTCTTAGGTAGTGATTCGGAACATCAAGCTGGACAACTTTCCCAAAACCCAAGTAGGTCAAAAATTTGGACTCCTCAAGCCGATGCAATGTTTGCTACGGGAAATTCATTTTTTTTGTATTCTTTTTCTGGCCATGTTTCCAAAAAATATGCCTACTGTTCAGGGGCCATCCATAAATTACGTCACACGAATTTCATGTTTTTTTTACCCCCCTTTCGTCCTTGCCACAGCTGGTCACATTTGTGAGGCCCTAGTGGTGACGTCACATATTTTGCAATTTTACATCTACAAATTATTGAATTAAAAAAGCAGTTCCGAAGTTAGTTTTATTTCGATTTAAATTCTTTTCTAATAACATTAATCGCTTTCTGGCGAATTGGCGAGAAGAAGCACACCATCGCGAGAAGTGGAAGGAATGGGGGGAGGCCTTTGCCCAGGAGTGGGATAATACGGGCTAAATAAAAAAAAAAAAAAAAAAACCATTAACATCAAATGAAACATTTCAAAAATTTAACAAAACTTAAAACGACTCATTATTTTTATTAAAGATTCACATTTATAAAGATTTTGAAATGTGACGTCACGAAATTTAGGACCCCTCCCACCCCCTTGTCACACAATGTCACACTTCGTCGACCCCTCCCTCCCCCTTAACGTGTGACGTAATTTATGGATGGCCTCTTACCACAACATAGGTATTTTTAGCAGACACTTTTTTTCCTTCACAAGTATTCATATTTATTCAATAAATTACCTGAAATCCATAAATAAAATGATTGTTGGAAATGTCCCAGTTAAACCACAATCAGTTTACGCACCGTTAATATGTTTTATGTACCGTTTCCTTAATCAATCGCCGCAAATCGCCGCGCTGCCATATTTTTATTCAATGCAATTTCAACACAGACGAACTAAATACGTGATTTAAGTAATTTCACTGAAGAACTCCAAAATTAAATTGAAAGGAATATTTCCTGTCAACATGATGCGTAAATTTTAATGTATGTATTATGTTTATGTATTTCAAGCTATTTTACGCATTCTGTTTAGTTTATATTTATTTTTTTAATATTGAGTAAACTGTTCAGTGTTTGATGCCTGCTTACGGTTTTCCCTGTATTCAAAATTTTTGCATGCTTGCTCTTATCCTAGCTAACATGTTTGTGCCATTTAAGCTTGTAACACCTTTGTATACCATGTTTTACGCGAATAAATATACTAAATACTAAATAACTCAAAAAACCCAATTCTGTTTTCAGCTCGCTTTTGTATTGCTTTTGCATATTCTGTCCTTTTAATAATATTGTAATCATGTATATTTTTACTAAGTATGTGTAAAAAAATGAATGAACAAGAAAAAGGAGGATGTTCAAGATATTTCTTAGCTATGAAGATAAAATTAAAAAAAGTAGGTAGAGATGAAGAAAAACAAAGCAGCACATTTGCGCACACCCTTGCGCAGATTATCTTCTACATCGATTGAAAGTATCCGCTGGAATAGGGTAGTTGACACACCAATCAATTGACATACTTTTTAAGAGCTGTCAAAACGCGGTTCTCCCATAGATTTTGTATGGCAATAGCACGCTGTGACGTCACTATTTTGTCAACTCAATGACTCAACTATTTATTGATTTCAAAGCAACTAAAAATCTAATTTGGCAATTAATTGCAAATAAATCGGGTTTTCAGGCCCAAAATAACGTTTTTTTTTTAAAGATTTGTGTCTTGGAATTATTGTTTTATGGTGTCAACTACCCTATTGGCCGCCGAGTTTGAAAAACGGTCAGGAGACTGAGGAGGCATCCACCATTCTCCTGCGCTTATCCCAATTTATTTGGGGTCAGTGCAGCATGTCTTCCTCTTCCATACTTCTCTATTATTCGTCATCTCAGCAGTCACCTCGTTTCTACTTTCTAGCCATATCATCATTCACGCAGTCTCCTCCTCCTAACTTCCTCTACTCTTATACCGATCTACATTCTTACTTAGAGGACTATTACTGAAGAATAGATTCTGAATTATGAATGATGTAACCAAGACTTTGTAAAAATATTCTAATTTAAAAGAGTGTCCATGGAGTTTCTTGCCCGTTCTTCTCCATAGAGATCTACGCTAGGGAATGGGCAACTACAGTACTTTCACAGTTTTTATGTCTTGTGACTGGGACTGTAGCTACATTTAATTTTCATCGTTGTTTCGACAATTCAAAAGTGCCTGTAACTGGCCTACTTGAAATAATTAAAATTAAATTAATTTACTTATTTGCATCAGACACAACGATCCATAACTTAGTTAATAAAAACAAATACTCAGAGACACCACACACTACTATTACAGAGACAAATACACACCACACACTAGGTACTATTATAACTAGACAACAAAAATTAAAAAAAAAAAAATGCAAAATGTATTAATAAATGCTTTGATTTTGATTTTGAAAATATCACTATTTACGGCAGCAGTAGCTATAGTTCAAAACTAAACGTACAGTACTTTCACAGTTTTTGTGTCTTGTGACTGGGACTGTAGCTACATTTAATTTTCATCGTTGTTTCGACAATTCAAAAGTGCCTGTAACTGGCCTACTTGAAATAATTAAAATTAAATTTATTTATTTATTTGCATCAGACACAACGATCCATAACTTAGTTAATAAAAACAAATACTCGGAGACATCACACACTACTATTACAGAGACAAATACACACCACACACTACTATTATAACTAGACAAAAAAAATAAAAAAAAATGCAACATGTATTAATAAATGCTTTGATTTTGATTTTGAAAATATAACTATTTACGGCAGCAGTAGCTATAGTTCAAAACTAAACGTAAATGTAGTAACCGTACTGTGTGTGAAACGTGCCATAAAGTTTATCTTTGGTTTTCTTATCAGGCACAACAGAAATTGTTATTTGTTAGTTTGTTTAGTTCGGAACGGTGTTCGTGAATTCTCAGAAAAACAAATAAAACATACAAACGACGTCATATATGACGAAGTGATGAACAATAGTGATATTTCACTCGAATTACTTATATTTCACTTTTGTTGAATTTACAAAATGTCCGGAGACTTCCGGTAGAGTTTCAACAATACTGTCATTAATTGTTTCATTATAGTTGACGCTTGAGTAAATGATATTTTCATTTAAAGCTCTTGACCATACTTCCGAGTCAAAACCAATTTCAAACTATGTATGTATAGGAACATAATTAACTAAGTATTTGCCACTTGCACTGATTGCGTGGTGGATTTTAGATTTACAGGCCACTTCCTCTGACGAAGAGGAGATTTTTCGATCTATCAGTGGGAATATTACAGGCTGATGATGTTGCATTTTTTGAATTTTTTTCCCCATGGTTGACTAAGAACAATTGAATTCCGCAATAGTCACAATACTTTCAAAGAAATATCTATGACAGATATTGCAACACGTAAAATCAGTCAGCATTAAATTATGTCAGGCTTATCATCAACCAACAACAGTAATAATATTTTCTACTAAGTAAATAAGGGATTGTTTATGAGCACCTAAAGAAGGGGCTTGCCGAACGTTGAGTCCCACATATTTGTAATATCAAAGTGATAGGTTGGGTAGCCCTTCCTTGTGGCTCTTTATAATAATTTTGCTTGTGCAGGAACAGCTCATTATTTAAATACATACGGTGCACAAAAATTGACCCAGCTCTATCATATTTACTTATTTAATTAATTATAAAACATTTATGGAAACTGGTATTTGTCGCGAATTTTACTTTTTTAATATAAGCCCGACGTTTCGACCTGATTGCACCAGCCGTGGTCGCGGGAAGACTGAAGTATTGGAGGTACCGCCACAGCAATGCGAAGGTGTTTATTCAACTACCCTCACTTGATCCTCATAAATGTTAATTAGAGCCGGTTATTTAATTCAGTTACCTTGACCTCTTGTTTACTAGAATCGGATCTCTTAGTGAAATAGTACCTAAGTATGCCTCTACTGCTATCATACCCGTTCTTGTCACCAAGCAGTTTTATTATCATCGTTTTGCTATGAGTTCACAAACAAATCTATTTTCTGAATAATTTGTATGCTATTGTATTATGGCGGAATGTGTACTGTACTACAAATAACTGTAACATCCTAATTACCTCATTTTTTGCAAATAAAGATACTTACTTTTTTACTCATAAAGTTGCTGGGCACGTAAAACTTTTAATTTGGGTTTTGAGTCATCGTCCCATTTTATTCATTTAGCTCTGACTATTGAACTTAATGAATCTAATGACACTTGCCTAGAGGTAATACACATGCTACTAATCTACGATGTACCATAATGATGTGGTCGACATGGTTGAAGATTGTAGCTTACCATCAACTGGCTTTTCGATGGGATCTCCCATCGACAAAAATGTATAAACTTGCAAACATACTTTGAATCTCCATTTGACCACTATAACCCATAATCTGTCCACGTAGTAGACACAGTAGTTAAACAATAGCGTCTCGACCAAATTGGTTATTCGACAGATCATGATTTAAGGGATGTTTTTTTTAATCCTTCGTTACTGCTAACCTTCGTTAACTCTTGTGTTAAACATGCTTGTATGCGGCTGTGTGTATCTGTCAGTAATTTGAAAGCGTTGCATACAATTATACACAAGTGACTGTTAACTGTCGGTGGGCTTGTCAGCCCGTTCGCCTTTGTTGTAAAAGTAAGCCGCTATTATATGCAAAGCGGGGCCGCCCCTAACTTATACTGGTGATGCAGGTTAGCCTTCGTAACTCGACTGATCGGAACTGTGCTCATACATGATCGTATTTTTTTCATCCGGTGCTCCAGCCATCGAAATACACTCGAGAGCAATGAATCCGGGTCACTTAAAGAATGTTAAAAATCTCGGAAACTAAAAATGATAGGTTAATGCAATAAATTGTATTTAATAGACAATGTAATACTCCTTAAATGAAAGTAAAAAAAATATGAGTCACCATACATTTTATTAACACAAAATTACATAAAGAAAAAAACTGCTGATCTCTCCTTAAAACAAAAATAGGAAACAAGAAATTTTTGAACTTTATTACGATTTTCTTGAATTTTAATACTTCGTATTGCCTCCTCGTGCTTCCATTACTGCGTTTACGCGGTTTGGCATGCTGTACACCAAGTTCCTTATACGATTTTGGGGAATATTCTCCCATTCCTCTGTGAGAGCAATTTTGAGCTCACGAAGCGTGATTGGGAGAGGGTTTCGTTGTTTTACGCATCTGCCTAGCTCGTCCCAAGCATGCTCGATCGGGTTGATATCCGGGCTGCGCGCTGGCCACTCCATACGAGTAATGTTCATCTCTTGAAGGTAGTCATTCACAATCCTACCTGTATGAGGTCGGGCATTGTCATGCATAAATATAGCATCCTTACCTAAATTGACCATAAATGGACCAACGTGATCATTGAGGATTTCTTCCACATATCTTACGCTAGTTAAAGAGCCGTTTTCTATGATCACCAGCTCTGTGCGACTTTCAGAAGAAATTCCGGTCCACACAAGTACAGACCCACCACCGTAGGCTACTTTTTCTTCGATGCATGCTTGCTTGAATCTTTCCCCTGGTCTTCGATACACTCTGTGTCTTCCATCGTGCTTGTAGAGCATAAATTTTGATTCGTCGGAGAACATAACTTTTGACCAATCTTCAATACTCCAATTTACGTGGCTCTGGGCATATCTTAGTCTTGAAATACGATGCCCACGCTCCAGTTTAGGGCCGTTTGCAGGTCTAAGGGGTTTTAAGTTAGATTCAGCAAGCCGACGTCTTACTGTCCATGCACTTGGGTTACTTCCTCCGAGGCGTCGAAACTGATTTGTGAGTTCAGTTCCTGTGAGAAAGCGATTTCGAAGCATGGTGTTCACCAAGTATCGGTCTTCTCGTGCTGTGGTACACCTGGTTCTGCCCGTTCCTGGTCTGCGTAGGTTAGAACCAGTTTCTTCGTAACGTCGGAGAACTCTTTGTACTGTTGACAGCGACACACCGACAGTCCTGGCTGTATCGCGCTGACTCCGGCCGGTTTCCAGCATTGTAAGTATTCTGGTGCATTCTTCAGGCGTAAGTGACATTTTCAGCTTGAATAATGAATATAGAGCACTATCAACATGGTTTATGTACCCACATAAATGACAGATTACAAACAAAAGCAAAACCAAATGCTGTAATTTCGTAGTTCCATCTTCGAAAGTGGCCCTTTTTCGAATTTGTTTTTTTTTATGATATAACTATACAATAACTAAGAAGTTTTAGTACCTTCATTTAAGGAGTATTACATTGTCTATTAAATATAATTTATTGCATTAACCTAGCATTTTTAGTTTCCGAAATTTTTAGGATTCTTTAAGTGACCCGGATTCATTGCTCTCGAGTGTAGATCTAGCTAATAAATTAAACCTGTTTCAGTCACCTATTTACATATCCGATCAGTTTTGGTAATAGAAATATCCTCTACAATTGGTGATTAAACTTTTATGTTCGTCCGGCACGGTCTAGGCAGTCAGCCGGTCTATCACTTTGAAGACAGGCCAATATCTTAGAGCAGCATCAGTAATCTGTGGTAGTAATAATTATGTTCGTTCGTATAGATACGATAAGTTCCACACGCATTTACACACGTCTTTTAGTTTCCAGAAATGTAGTAAACAAATTGGTTAGTACTTAAAGCCTACAAATTTGGTTGAATTAGCGCTTTATCTTCAATAATTAAACTTTTTAAATAGTAGTCATGCAAAAACCAACATAATTTACTCAATAAACAAGTGGAGATTAAGTCATAGATCTAATGAAGAAATGAAATGATGAAAATAATGTATTAATTAATGTACCTCTGCTGAATATCACTTTATTTGAAATTGATTTACCTACTTAGTTGTTATCCTATAAATGCTTTGTTCAAACAAATATGGGACTACTTACATTTATATGCATGTATTCCGATACATATTTATAAATGTCTAGAATGGTCTCGCATCTCTCCATAACTTGATTATTAAACATAATCATTACTTATAATACGGTATTAAGATACACGTTATCGTAAAGGACACTCCTATTTAGATAATGTTTATACTATCTCTATCGTTCATTCCACGTTATAGGAATGCAAAAAAGTATGAATTGTGTTTGTTTGTCTGCAAGGAAGGGAAATGAATAAAAATTAATGAATGTATGAATAAAAACAAACATTATACAAAATGAAAAGTGAGAATTATTATTTAAATCTTTTCAATTCAAGTTTTTTATCAGTTCGATACGCTGATCAGTTAGATTAGATTTAGAAATAAATTAGTCATACTCGTAAGTAAAGAAACTGTAGTATCATCATAGTCTGAGCCTAAATTTTCCTCAGTATGTTTTTTATTTACTAAGATATGCTGACTCCGTCAACATAAAAAAATTGAGACATATCGAACTAATATTTTGAATTAATGTTTTGTCGTGCAAGCGGGTCTAAAGACACTAAACGCTTGCCATGAAATGAATATTAAAAAAAAAAAACAAAGCAAAAATAAATGAGATAATGAAAATCCAGTAACCTTAAAATTTGGATGAGCCACCATCAAATTACATTGACAAGATCGTTACCTAAACCAAGCGATGGGATTTCTCATGGCTCATTGGAAACTGTCTACCATGGCAAAATCACTCGTAAAACTGTTCCGCATCAATTTGAATTGCCTTCAGTCACAGTACCGTAAACTTCGGTAAACAGGCGTTGATAATTGTCTTACTATGTTTAACTGATGACCGTGGTTTAACTGCACAGTCGAATAGTTAAAAGGTGCCGCTTATTGATTGCAGCTGGCGGTTCTCAGGGTAACCAGCGATGTTGTTTTCCCATAGGATTTTAATTGGAAGTGGTTAGGTACCAGATATGGTTAGGCACCAGATATAGGCGATAGGAACCAGTGATGTTGTTTTCCCATAGGATTTTAAGAGTCGTTACCCGTGGTCCCGGTGGGTCGACCCATTACCGGGTCCATGGGTAATTTTAATTACCCGTGGTTCCATGGCATTAGGGATTATTTCCTGGACTTCTGAATATATCGATAGAAAATACAAATCCATAATAACAGCATATCATATCCCACAGGGACCACGGGTGTGATTGCATAATTTGACTACGGGTTTATTGGTTTTCTATTTTTTATATATCTACCAACTACCAGGAGGGCAGGACCATAGAGGAGGTATTTTATATTTTACTACTACTACAATTTCGCGAGTTATGCGAACATAAATAGATAACGGATGTGAAAGTACCCTTAACGAAGCCGAAAGGAACTTGATCTCCCCGTCATGGCGATTGTGCTCTGTACGATAGGTACAATGATCCTTTTTCAGGTTTTCATAGAGCAAATGATTGAAATATTGCCAAGGTGTTTGTCTGCTAAAGTTGTTTGACCGACCGCGTGCCTGACGTCAATTCTCTTTGGAAATTCTTTTGTTGATGAATCTGAATACCGAGACGATGTTTGATTGAGATTGTATATGAATGAATGGCGCGTCAAGCTCTGATAAATTTTGATATCATGAAGTATAATCATTCTGTTCCAAAAGTTTTTGAGTAAAGTGTAAACAAATTCTGTTCAGGTAAAAAATAAAGGGTGTAAAAAACCTCTTAACGAAACCGAAAGGTACTTGTTCTCCCCGTCATTGCGAACATTATTTTGTTCTACATCATACCTGGGAACCTTTCTAGTTATAGAGATTTTGGGGGTCAATATTCCAACTTTCTGACGAGTTTTTTTTTTTAAATACAAGATTTTAATGTAAGACTTTTACTTCAAACACCTCCACGACCCCTGTACTATTCAATCCATCCATCAGCATAATGTTTTCTTCTTGCACATTGAATTCTACCACAAAACATGATTTTTCACCCGAAAAAAAAAGTCATTTCCCAGCAATCATTTTTGCGTAAAGTTACTTAGTTTGATGTACAGAAAGCTTGGTTGACGGATTCGTGATAAGATTTTTTACACCCTGTATAAAATACATCACTCATCCATCCATCCATCCATCATCATCATTATCCACAGTCTGAATTCACCCACTGCTGGGTATAGGCCTCTCTTTGCCTCTCGTGCCAATGTGCCAACCTCATTCAGGTTATTCAACTATCACTCAGTAAAGGGAAATTACATCTGTATTAAGAAGGCTTCATCTTCATATCTCACCAATTTTTTCCTACAATTATTATTGCATGAATTAAAATACTTATGTAACGGTAAAATGGGGTGTACAGAAACGCAGGGGTGAATCGAGATAAAACTTTGAAAGGGCTTTTAACGTTGAATTGATATGACATGTTACCAAAAAGTGCTCTATTTTATTTGCTTAATTTTACTTGAGATATCGCGATCGTTGTCAGCATACCATAATTACTATTTCAACGTTATAACCCTTCTCAAAGTTTTGTCTCGATTCACCCCTGCGTTTCTATACATTTTACATTTTACGGTATTATTAAAAGTATACTGAAAAATCCTCGACTAAATAATCCAATAAAAAAATACAATTTGTAAGTGGGACTACAATTGGCATCCACAGGCCCGCTTTCTGACCCATTTGTTTACATTTTCAATCAAATTCTTTTGGAACAGAGAATAGATGTCTGCCAGACTTTCTGGCTAAATTGATCTGTCTAAAGTATTGTTGAATGGCAGCCGAGACAGGACGGTATAAACTGTTTTCTCAGGCATTCCAATGGTAAATGTCTCACAAAGTGACTATAGCACAAGAATACACAATATGTAGTACAGGTATTTGTTAGTAAATATGATTACTACAACAAATCGTCGCATACTTCTCTTATTAGATTATTATTGTAAACGATATGTATAGCTGTAGTATGTTTATTGTTCAGCTAAGACGAATTGTTTTATTATCCTTTCAAAACAAAGACATAAGAAAGCAAACTATCTTATTACTTCTGCAATCAGTGTTATGTGTTAAAATTGTCGATTAATTACCTATTTAATTTTGCTTTAAGTATCATTTGTTATATGATAATTGTTTCTGATAGCTTCGCTATAGTAGATTGCTGCATAAATAGCGAGGCCCTCATTGGAACGAACGCCGCTCTTTTGTTTTATAGTAGAATTTCCATAGACAAATTTACAATAGGTTACCAACAACGCCCCCTGGTAATGTCATTCAAGTGTTTCCATCTCTTTGTTTAAAATTCGAATGAATGACATGTCTAAGCATATGAAAAACATATTTACTTTATATACCGTTATCTAATCTTCACGAAAAATACATCAAAAATGGTTAGATTAAGAGTTAATTCAGTGCGCTAAGCATGACTGTTAACAAATGAGAGCATTATCATCTTTATGGAAACTTTCAATCAATTGTGTTGTGGGAATCCTATTTGTTTTGTCTGCTTGGTGAACGTCATTGTGCACTTTATAAAGAAGAAGATGAGGTAATCTGCATTAACCTATATTGTCCCAATGTGGGCAAAGGTGTCGCCCATAACCTTCCACTCTTCGGTATAAGCATTTTTTTTCCGATCAATCTCTCATAAACGCCTTTTCTCTATCTAGGTCGTTTTCTATAACTTCCTTACGTATAACTGTCAGATAATATGACTACGTCTCCTAGCTATCGGTATTTCTATAAACAAAGTTAGCTTGAAATATCTGATTCATAGAAAAATCAAAGAAAGCTTTTCTATGACGTTTTGTTTCTAACGGTCCGTAAGCTAAATGACAAACAGACAGGCCAGCAACATACCGATACCTGTCAGTAAGTTATTAAAAATGGCCGTAAGTCATCACGACAGCGTTTTCTTGGCCTCGGCGACGATGCCCTACTTCTGGCACCGACAGCGTGACGACTCTGGTCCAGCGGTCCTGATGTATTCCATAGACATGGCATTATTGTTCTTAAAATTACGGTAGTAAAAAGTACGCATTTAGAAAGAGACTAAGTTTGGCATCGTCGATATTGAAATGACTAGACACCAATTTGTCGTTTGAAGTCAGTTCTTCAGAAATTCAATTGGGTACCATAGCGATGTCCACTTATAATAAACCACTTATAATAGGGACTAATTGCAAATCTATTTAGTCCGTCAGTTAGAGTATTGGAAATTAATGAACACGTATTTTTTGTTTTTGTAAATCAATGAATATTGACAAAGATAAAACGCATCAAAACTCGGGAGTGGGGGCTCGTGACGTCAAAATAGCTAAAAATTATACCATGGCGAGACGTATTGAGAATTTTAAAAGCGTCTTATCTTCGTCAATTTTGGTTTACGTAACAAAAGAAAAAACACGGATCAAATATTTTTTGATAATCTAAGTGACGGACTAATTAGTTTTTTTTTTGTCGTCTCGCCTATTGATGTTATTATTGAGTTTATGTTTCTCATTGTCTTGTATTCCTATGGTATTACATTTTTTGTAACTTATTCATCTTTGTCATTATTTCTTTCCTGATCATGATTTATCTGTAGATTTAATGTATATTTATAATTAAAAAAAAAACAGTATTTACATTGGATACATAAGTAAGGGCATCTGTTTATGTTCCAAATATACTGCGAAATCTGAAATTATCACACGATGCAATTACTACATAGAATCGAGTCTTAACTCTCTAGTTTCTATTAGCTTCTCCGAAGGTAAGGTAAACACGCCTTTATCAGAATTATATCGTTTACCCACAGCGGGCACGTCTCGGCCATTAGAGACGAGCGAGGTCTCATTATACTCTTAAAAAAGTTTGTGTACGTGTTTTTAGATACAGCAATAGTATCCGCTGATGCAGAGTTATTTACTATTGTGATTGTTAAAATTAAACAACGTTTTCTTTTTGTATTTCTATCATGCTTTTTATTATATTTGTTTTTGTTGTTTCATCATAGTTATCATCTAATTTCATATTTTCACCCATCGCTGGATGGCCTCTCTTTTTGCCTGTACGAGCTTTATCCAGGTTTTATTCACGATAGCAATCCTGTAGTATGACTTTATGGTTTCGTTTTTAATTTTGAGATGGATTCGCCCTTCATTTAGTAAAGTTAAATTTATCAGTGATAGCCTAGTGGTATGACCGTCGGACTGCCACGTCATAGGTCTAAAGTTCGAATGCATGACAACGCATTTACAACCGATTTTATGGGATTCATGTGCGTATTATAAGTTTATCAGTTGCTTTGGTGAAGAAAAACATCGTGAGGAAACCATCAAACTAGTATGTCGGAGAGATTTTTCTCGACAGCATGTAAAACCAAGTTAGAGGCCCATAGGCGGCAGAAAAACTCTGACACCAGATTAGGCACTAGAAGCTACTAGCCAAACGAAAAGAATTAAGAACAAGAAGATTATGAAAAGTTGAATGGTCCCTTTGTTAGCATTAGCTGCATATTAATTGTGGATGCTCGATTATTATTTTGATTTGTTTTATAGGTGTAGCCTATTTTGCCATAACCGCTACAGTATTAACAATAGGCATGACGACAGTATCAAAAAAATGCAAATCTATTTAGTCCGTCAGTTAGAGTATGGGAAATTGATGGACACGTTTTTTTTTGTTTTTGTAAATCAATGAATATTGACAAAAGATAAAACGCATCAAAACTCGGGAGTGGGGGCTCGTGACGTCAGAACTCGCTAAAAATTATGCCTAAGCGTGACGTATTGAGAATTTTAAAAGCGTCTTATCTTCATCAATTTTGGTTTACGTAACAAAAGAAAAACACGGGTCAAATATTTTTTGATAATCTAACCGACGGACTTATTAGATTTTTTTTTGGCGTCTCACCTATTTCATTTAAAATTCAGCAGTTTCATCGTGATCATCATCGGCAGCATTGTTCCACCCACGCCTGAGTATAGGCCTCCCTTTTTATACCATGGTCTCTAGTCCGCGCGAGACTCAACCAGGCCTTACTCGCAATTTTCTGAATGTTGTCAATCTATCGGGCTGTTGCTCTTCACACTTCTTTTACCATCTTATTAGCTCAGTACTGTGAAGTATCCAAACGTGGATTGTGTTAAAAATCATTTGCTTTTGTTGCAATGAAACTGTCATAGAGTCCTCGATGACGTATACACCTAAAACGCTGGCTACCAGGCTTGTACCGATAAGCAGGTCGGAACTTCCCGGCGCTGGTTCGGCACAAAGTATAGAGACTGCCCGCACCGACTCACTGCGCGGACCGGTTCCGATAAGCGCTGGCAGATCGGCGCCGGTTGCCAGCTTTCTACGTGTATGACGCCCTCGGCAAAGCGATATTATAATTATGATGCTTCCATAATAAGCGTGATAATAATAATGATTAACGTTTTATGCGTCAGGAAGATAGTTATTTATTTTGCGGTATTACCGCGAATGGAGCGAGTGTGCCAATGCCGGCAGGGGCCGTCTGTACGTAATTAACTATTTTACGATCAGCTATATTTGAGCCGGCCCATTTGTCTGAAAATTTATGATATTATAATGTAGAGTAAACAGTAAATATCTGAATTTCAGAACAGTGCGCGATATTTCTATTGGCCGGTTAAAGTCTACAGCTCAAGAATGAAGTTGTGTTTTTAGAAAATTATATAGAATCCAGAAGGTGTCGCGGCACGCGTCAGACCTCGTAGGAGATGGCGGGACGAGTTGGACAAGACCAGAAACCAGTGGTCCACATTGGCACTGGATCGAAACAACTGGAGGTCTTTGTCCAACAGTGGGATGACGCAGGCTAACAGTATCAGTAGTCATCATCATCATGCAGTATGGATGGATCATCTGTTTAAGTAGGTAGTTTGCGAAGTATGAGTGTTATTCTTCACAACTAATCTCTTACCATCTCCCCTAAGGAAAGAAAATACGACGTTACTCTATTTAATCCTCGTTTGGAGTGAGGCGCGAAAATATCGATGATTATTCTAACTTTGGAGCCATTTAATTCAGGTTGCCGTACCTCGTTGCGCCACTCTTCAGATATAGAATTGATGAACGGTGATCGCAGTTGATATTCAGTACACATTCGATATTATCGCCAATCATTGAGTGGGAATTTACTACACCTGTGTAAAGAATTCGCATTTTCTTTGAAAAACCCCCGGTCTTTAGTAATTAATAAGATAATAAACTGTTACTAATTTATGGACAATAACATAACTAATGTAATGTCTAGACGGAGTTAACACATGCTTTGAAATTAGAATAGTAATGCCGCCTGTCTTTTGGGCACATTATCAGTCGACAGATATGCTCAGGAATTTGTCGACGACGTCATATTTTTTGTTTCTTATTAAGATATCTTAAATTATAGTTTTCATTATACATAGCGTAACGTCATGCTTGTCGAGTAATTCTGGGAGAACTCTCCCTGTGTAAGTATAAATATGTATGATGTGTATAAATATAGGTGTAAGTACTACTAGTCTACTAGTTAGGCAAACCATTGCCTAATTAGGCAATGGTTTGGTATGGTAAGGGTATTGCAATGGTATTACTATAGGCACACCTCTGCCCAGTTAGGCAGATGTGTGCCTATAGTACTTACACCTATATTTCACCAGTTATATCCCAGAGTCCCATGTAATAGGGAACGACTCAAACCCAGACTCCGGGTCGCTACTGAGAAATTCCTGATGAGAAAACCCAATGACACTTGGCTGAACTGGGAATCAAGCCTATTGCTTCCCTGTTAAGGGGACTACAGGAGCTAATGCGCGCACACTGTCTATTTGTATCGGAGTAAACGAGAGCGAGAGAGTTACTGGGCGACCAGTTTTTGAAGAACATAATAAATAAATCTATTGATTGGACTAAAAGAATAAAACACTACTATGTTAATATATTGCTTGTTAATATGGTTTTTACTCTTTAAAATATTTTTTAGAGATAAGATTGTGATATTTTTTTCCGAGTAAAATTCCTTGTATTATGTTTTCTTTAAATTATTCTAGCATAGATCCTGAAGAATATCATATATTTTTTAGATTTTGTTTATTGCAGTGAATCATATGCTTTCAGGCATTATAAAACTCGCGTTAAGTTCCTGTAGTCCCCTTAAGTAGCGCTTGCAAACACTGGACCAACGAGGTAATCAGTAGTTTTTTATTTATTTAATTCGTTTATCAAATAGGTACCAAAGTTGATTAAGTACATAATAATAATTAAAAGTAGCAATAAGGCCAATAGAAAATATCGTTCTTGGTGAATCTTAGTAAACTTTTTAGTAACACGGTGAATGTTTTAGTTTGTGCATAAGAGAAGCCGAAAGGCACTTTTTCTCCTCGTCATTGCGAATTTTTTTGTTCTACACTATACCTGGGAACCTTCTAGTTACGGAGATTTTGGGGTTCAAAGTTTCAACTTTTTGGCAATTTTTTTTTAAAGTTATTAATGAAAGATTTTTACATTAAAAACCTCCACGACCCCAGTACTGTTCAATCCATCCATCAGCACAATGTTTTGAGTGCGTTAAATTGAGTTCTACCACAAAACATGATTTTTCACCCCAGAAAAAAAAGGCGTTTTCCAGCAATAATTTTTGCGTGAAGTTACTTATTTTGATGTACAGAATGCTTGGTTGACGACTTCGTGATGAGGTGGTTTACACCCTGTATATATACTACGTATTTTGGTTCGTCAACTGCCAGTGTGCTATAATTCAACAATCAACAATCTGTACCCTATAGTTGTGTCAGTATATACAGAAGTTTATCATGCCTATGTACCCTTGATAACAATTAACAATGGTGCATGCGAATATGAATCAGGCAAACAAACAAGATAATTATATAAATGTGTCTACCATTTTAGAATGCTGTGATAATTTTACATTCTTGAAATTAGTATTTTCACCTTTGTGTATCGTATTGTTTTATTGTTATTTCTGAAACGTACGCCTATAAGTGTTGTGTGGTTTCTGATAATAATGCCACCTTTTCTCTTTTGTTGGGCGTCATTAAATGTGAGTACGTCAATACTGGTAATATCTGTGGTATTCCACATGATCAATGTCAGGAAATGATGGTTGTCAGCAGCGGACTACTTGAGCAACGAGGAAGTTTGAGATCTTCCAGCTTAAAAGCGTAAGAGGTGCTATACTTCCAATTTATGGTCGACATGGGAGAGCAGCGGATGAGAGCAGCGGTGGCCCAGTGGTTGCGGCCCCGACTTACGAACAGTAAGTCGGGGGTTCGAACCCAGGCAGGCGCATTACTTGGTGTTATTAATTTCATCACCACTGCTCTCAAAACAGTGAAGGAAAACATCGTGAGGAAACCGGCATGTCCTAGAACCAAAAATTCGAAGACATGTGACATCTACCAATCCGCACTGGGCCCTCGTGGTGGATTATTGCCCTTACGCAAAATCCGCGCTTTGACGTGGAGTTGCGGACACCAGCCCGTTGTACAATACAATACAATACATGATGGTCTTCGTCGATTTTCTAACTGAGATGTTGGCAATATTGAGGTATTAACATTGCTTGTAAGGATTTGTACTGAAAATAGGCCAAAAAGTTAAAACCACGCTGATACAATGTGTAGTAACTAGGACAAGGCACAAAATAGACAAGAATTTCTTTAATAAGGAAGGTGGACAGTAAAGAAGTATTTTTAACTTTAATAATACAAATAAGCCTCTTTATGGGATTTAGGAGTTTAATAGGGAAAGAAACTTTGTATAGATGTTTCATTTTCATGTCATTTTAAACGACGTGAAAATTTTATGGGAACACGTTTATCTTTCAGATGTAACCCTATTTTGAGTCTTTATCAATAAACCTTCTATTTAATGTAAAGTTACATTAATTCAGTAATTTAATTATACTGTAGTTATTAGATCACAAGTTTGGCATTACTACTACATTGTACTAACGTTTATACTCAAACATCAAAGTCAGTAGGTACTCATGTTTGTAAATAATTTGTCTTCGTACAATCTTATATTTCCGTCTGTAAACGTAGCTACAGCTTCCGGTGGAATTTACGATGGTGACGACACTGAACATAAATAATTATGACGTCAGTGAATACCTGCTGATAAATCATCTTGTTCGTAATGTTTGGAGATATAGAGAAGAAAATACAGAAGGTTTCTTCAGTTTTAATGTTGACTCTCTTCTTCAACGTTTGGCCAAACAATGCTGAGTGTTCACTTTCTTTTTGCTATCGCTTCTGCTGTGTCTGTAAGTCTCGTTCGTCTCCGTCTCCGCATTTCTGTATTTTCACCCGGTCATAGAGGGAGATGCCCAACATGGCTCGTTCCATAGCTCTCATGTTTGACTCACGTATTGTTAATTGAGACTTTTCACCTGAGATTAGGGAGAAATAGAAGCTGAAATTGCGCGATATCTTATTAATATGTTCAGTCATGTATTATTGTCTTTGGCCGGGAGGTGTCTTTGGTTTTTTCATTGAATTTTAAAATTTTAATGCGAAACACAAACAATTTTTTTTTGTATTGTTTACTTTCAATGTAGGTTTTTTTTTGTTTCCGAAAAGTATGCGAAATAGGCGGTGCCTCATGATATATTGATAGTCTACTAGTTTGCAGTTTCAGTATTCAGTTTCTAGTAAACCTTCTAGTCCATTCTGTGTTGTTGTGTGGACGTAGGTTTTAATGCCTGCTTTTACTGTCGTATAGTTTACGCTCCACATATGGAGACGAGAGTAAGTCCTAATCTATGATTATTTACGTGTTTTGTTAGTTCACCAGCTGTTGTGAATCTTTTATGGGTATCTTTACTAGTGATGGTTAAAACAAAGGCCACGGCTGCCGATAGCTGCGGTGGGCCAAACTAGCCACTATGCCTGAACCTAGTCTAGAGGCCTTTGCCCAGCGGTGGGATGATACGGGCTAACATTCTAGGTTGTAGTTATGTAGTAAGTCTAGAAAACCTACACAAACCCTCATCTCGTATTTCCTTCATCGTCCACTAACGATTCTTGTCGATATCCTCTTGATATTACATTACTGTTCTTGTCAATGCTCTCGCATTGGTAAATTATCATCTACATATTGACTAGGTTATCCAAATTGTTTTGCTAAGAAACCCGTGTACCTACTCTTTAATATTGCTACATTCCTTATGTGCATATTTCAAGACCAATATTCTATAAATATAGCGATGGTAGGTATATGTATAGCTTTTACGTGAATTGGAAAATAGAAGATAGGAATGTATCAGAAGCGTGTGTCGTAAAACAGAGAAAGGGGTACTATACGAAATGGGATGACATTTCCGCTTTTCAATGGTTTCACATAAATTATCATGTGGACTAGCTGAAACATAAAAGTAGTCCCCGAGTGGGTAGGTAGTAATATTCAAACTCAAACTCAAATCATTTATTTCAATTAGACCATTACGGCACTTTTGAATGTCAAAAATACAAAAAAAAGCATATTCCATATTTTAATTGATGTATTACATCACGTCTGTAATCACTGAAGAGATTATTAGACAGAACACACTGGAACACCCACATTTTGCCAGTTATGTTTAAGTTCACACTTAAACTAGTAAAAATGAAAAAAAAAAAAAAATTAAGGTTGCAGAGCAATATCTAAAGCCTTGCATTTTTAGCGAACAAATCGGTCTGAAAAGTAATTAGGCCGCAATTTCAATAATTATTAACAAAAAGTGCACTCATTTCAAGTACCTATATTTTTCATGCACCGCTGATACAGAGTGCGGAGGTCGAGGTGCTTCGCTATCACAGTCACTTGGCCTGACTTAACCTTACCCGACTCGTCTTGAGAATAGGGTTGTCAACTACCAGATTGACTTTCATGATTCATGGCTTGGTGTGATATCTTATCTAGTAGACCATGAATTAGATGTTGGTTTAGCTTTGTGTAGGTACTCTATAGTTGTACATGAATCTTTTGCGCGTGGCCATAGTCGGAGCTAAAGCCACCATCTTGTTTTAAAAAAAATCTAGTCATAATTTCGCCAGAGAACCACAAGCGCCAAGAGAACCATGTAATACTCTGTACGTAAAGGCTATTTAAATATATTTTATTTTGTTGAAGTGGCATATAGCTTTGAATGTTATAAAGCTAGGAGTTTCAAAGAAACGGCTTTAATCAAACTTCCTTTGAGAAACGCAAACTAACATTAAAATAGGGAAACTGAAAATTACACAAAAACGTTTCCCCTATAATATTACACAACAATACTGAGTAGGTATGAAATAAGTTAATAACGTCGTAATAGGTACCTACCTGTTAGTCTTCAAACATAATTTTATATCATAATGTATAAAACCTACACAAATATGACTTCTCTTATGAGAATAACAGCTGTATTAATAGCACACTTTTGCAAAAAAAAAAAACTATTGACACATGCAGTCTGTAATAAAAAGACTTAGGTGAGTGCCTAATTAGTAGGTAGATACCTACTAATTAGGCACTCACAAAGTAGAACAATGAAAAACTCACGATTTAAAAAAAAACTTATGAACAGTGACAACCCTATACACGTTCACTACGCTCTCAGGGCCACATAATCATGGTAAGATTTTTTGCCACGATCTGCAGAGCATTGTTCAGTCGCTACTATAACCATCAGTTAACTCTCGTGGTTACTAACAACGAATGGTAAGTGGTCCACGAGTAAGGGTCTCGTGGCTATATAATGTTAGCCGCACGAGTCGGATCTTCAAGGTTAAGCAGAGGTGTGTGACCATCCTTTTTTTTTTTTCGGATGGGAAATCATCAAATGACTTCTCCCGCTCTGGGCGGAGCAGGAGGGAGTGTCAGACTTTTACTGACTAAAACCCATCCATGTTCCTTCCTCGCCCTTTGTGTTCCGGGGCCACGGTATCTCTTTCGAATAGTCCCGCAGCCCCGGCAGGCTTCGGTCCTTGCGGACCCCTTCCTTATTGCTGACTTTCTTTGAGGCGCGCGTGGAACACGAACGCGCCGTCGACACGGCCTGTCGTCATGAGACGAACGGACGGCGAGCTAGCCCATAGCTCCCCGTCCACAGGCCCGCGCCTACGGTGGCCGGAAGCCACCACGTGGCCCCCGACGCCCGGGGCGTCTCCCGCGGCGGCCGGGACGTGAGGATCTCTCCCTGTCCTGTTCCGCCACCTCCTTCGCTAGCATGACTGCTTCGCAGAAGGAGGTGACGGCGTTCCATTCCGTCTCGCTCCGGACCATGGATTGAACCAAGGCCGGGAGCGAGAGGTCCATCCCTTACATACCGAGATCCCTCCGTGGCCTTTGGTACCGGCTGTCATTTGTAGATCTATGACAGCCGGAACGGGTCGTCGAACGCTCGAAAGTCTGACCCAGGCATATCGGGCTCCCCACAGGCATAACTGGGTTGTGGAGGTCAGCAATTTAGCCGTTTCTTGTAATATACAGGGTGTTAAAGTAGTCGCGTGCTATAGCTTAGGGGTGAGTTTAGTACCGATAAATAAAATCGAAACAAAATAGAAAAAAAACCCTTATAAAATAAATAAAACATTAAAAAATATTGAAAGGTCAATCTAATTTAGTACCTACTAACTTCAAATAGCAATATAAAATAATTTTAATTCTAAACGATTGCTATTTTAAGTTAGGAGGTACTAAATTAGGTTGATCTTTCAATTATTTTTTTTAATGTTTTTATTTTTTTATTTTTTTTTTTGTATTTTTTTCGGGTTCCTGTATCGGTACTGAACTGACTAGTTTAACACACTGTATACTGGTATTCAACTGCATTCGGTTCTAATGGAAGCCGACCCAAACATAGTAGGGAAATATAAATAACGAAGAGTACGTAGTCTCATTTCCATTGTATTTTCTTTTTCGTCGTGTCGATGATTTCCTTTTTTTAAATTAAATTAGTTTTCAACAGAACTCTGCCACCTCAACGGTGTTGGTGGTGGCCTCGGACAAGTCCCTCAAAGTGCACGTGTATGAATAAGCATTACTACTTCATGCTTGTTGCAAGTTCTATTGCATGCTGTTAATGTTTTATGACTATATTATGAATAATTTTAATGTAATCGAAAGTTATGGTTGGATACAAAACGTGCCTTTAATAGAGGTTCGTTAGAATATTGTCATAATTTTGCATTTCATTATGCAGTGTAGTAACCAATATGAGAGTTCTTGGATGCCTTTCTGTGAGCTTCTAAACACAGGCATTTCTTCTCATTTGTATAATTTCACGCCTTTCGAGTTTATCGTTTGAAATTATGGTATTACCTCACGTATTTTTGATTTTCACAAGAACTACTTTCATAGAGTTATTGATATTAGGTCAAACAGCTGCTATTCTTTAACATATTCCGGTTATATTGTGTCACTAGTTGAAAGATGGGACTTGTCTATTCCGTTTTTTCGCGATTTAACGTTTTTGATCAGATATTGTAAAGAGAATGGAAGAAATGAAGAAAAGATCACCATTTTCCTAGCCTATGTTGGGTTCGGCTTCTAACCGGATACAGCTGAATATCAGTATTTTAAATGGAGCGTCTGCCCTCCTCAACCTAATTACAAGGTAATATGGTAACCCTAGGAGAGACTAGTTGTCACACACTGTCTTCTACAAATGACGAGGTTTCGATATGCAATGGATGGTCATCCATCATTGAAAAGTTATGGTACCAGAACCTTCAATCAACACTTAGGTGGCTGTATTATTTTGGGTTCTTACAGACGAGCGGCACGTTGTCAACTGCAGATAAACTGCAGCCGTCGTCATCTGTCGACGGCTGCCGTCGACGCTTACAGTTGTGGTGTCAACGGGTCGCGACGCTTGCAGTTGTGGCATGCCGCGTAAATGTGTGTCGACGACTGCAGTTTATCTGCAGTTGGCAACGTGCCGCTCGTCTGTAAGAACCCTTATTTAGAAATCCCTTTAGGAAGAAAAAGCATAGGATGATAATAATATCATTCAATTATGTACTTTCAAACAAGCAAAGACACGCACATGTAATAAGTCGGATGCGACAATTTTTTGCTCCCCGCTGCGCGCAGTCATGCGTTGAGATGCGCAGTCACAACAATAATGCACTTTCTTTATGTTACACATTTTTCTTATCAACTTTCAAAACGTAAATACTTGACGTTCTTTATGAATATGAGGATAAATATCAATATAGTTGAGGACAGCTTAGCTCATGGCTTAGTTGACTGTTAAGACAGTGGGAGACTGCACTATCGATATCAACTAGATGTTGTCCAAAGTGTTCGGAAGTTTGGAACGCCGACTATCTATCATCCATTATTTCTTTGGTCTTTCTTTATTCTTATAAGTATAATCTTACTGACTGCGTAATTTACAAGATACGGATCCCGGAACGTACTATCGAACCATAAAATAGCGAATCCGGCTGAACATGTCCTACCTAATCAAAGAATTAAATTATGCCTATCTATCTTATGCCTATATCGTAGCTGATAATATGGTATGAACACTTAAGTAATTCGGCGGAGGTCATTGTGATGATTTGAAGGATGCAGGAACTTATATTCCGTTCACTTACTAATTAAGTCTTCCGATTCGCAAAGTGGTGGATACTCGATTTATTTTCGTTCACGAATCCAATTGTGCAAGTGGGCGCCTAACGTCTATACATTAATTAGCTAGATTTAGCAATGCATTTCTGAACCTTTGAAATGTTGTTGATATCGTAAAGATGATGATTTAGAAGAGAATCACTGCACTTCACTGTGATCCCTGCTGGCGAAAGATGTCAGGGTTCTTATAGAGCCTGCTACGACAATAACTGTCCATACTCATACAATAACATTACCCCCTACATTGTTTAATGTTTGTTTATCGTTCGTAAAAACAATTCTCTCAGGCATTGGTCAACTTCCTTAATTAACGTGTTCACATACCTTTCTTTGATCAAGAAGAACCCACGAAATCGAGATTTATGTTCGCCAAGTTGGGAAAACGTCTTAATCTTCGATTTTTACTGTTTAATGTATGATCTGCTTTTTGCGTATTTGGCAATTTAATAATGCTAGGTAATAACGGGCTCTAAAACAAGAGGTGTTTTAGAGATTTGTATTTTTGTGTAAAAGTGTGAATCTTGGAAAAATATGGTTTGGAAGCCTTTCTAGCTTCTGAGATCTTCATTCACATTAGCAGTAGTCTTCTATTCTATTGCAGTCTAGTACCATAATTGAAGTATCAAAATGTCCCGCAAGCAGTACACATTAGGTACTTTTCGAAGTGTTTTTCTTTGCTGATATGTTTTATCTTTTGGGTGCGCTAAAATTGCTTTCATGAATGGCGATCGTCAGGCACACCCTGCACAGTCAGCCCACTTACTAACTAATCTAACCGGGTAACGGGTAATATTTTTATAGTGGTCGTAGTTCATTCTGAAATAATGTCTGTTCATTTTTCAGTTTTTAGCCAATAATTCGTTGAAATTGTTCAGTAGACAGACAACCTATAAGTTTTGGGTTTTATCACAGACTCGTAAGTAGATGGTGGATATCAGACGAATTTAGTGATTATAATAAAATATAGACCAGCAGGGTTGTTTAATAAAGTATTCCTAAGCCAGGCCTATAATAAATCTAGGAGCGTTCATTTACAGGCAAATATGATGATGATAGTATACCAAATTAGACCTTCGCGTGAGTGAAGATATTACAGGAAGGTACAGGTTTATGATTTACATAACTACTTCATAAAAATATTAAGTTTAATGTTATACGTAGCTGTAAAAATAATGACATTATGATAATTTACTTAATTAAAATGTAATGCAGATCAGGTCGTTTGACGGTATAATTATGGTGTTAGTACATTCAAAAGTGTTCACAAATAATGCCTCAAGGGGATTCCGGTGTTACACTGCTGTGCTTTCTCTTAGAGGTATTATACATTTGTTAAGGTCGGCAGATCCGATTCGGCATGGATGGACTGTGTGAAGGATGATATGGCTAGAAAGGAGGTGACTGCTGAGATGATGAGTAATAGAGAAGACATTTTCCGCCGATTAAATTGGGATAAGGATAATAATGATGATGTTTACCTTTGTTATTAACAAAAACTGCCTTTTGTTAACAACAGAGGCGACCCGAAGTAATTATTACAAATCGGCTTTCGTTCGGCTCTTGTCAATCTGAAAACTTTGTTCGGTAATTACCATCACTAATATATTTCATCACGAATAATGTTCGGGTCGGGTCCGCACAATTCGGACTAAGCTGAGCAGTCTTTTCCCGAACGTAAATTCGATTTTACCGCCCGGCCGAAGCATGCCAATTGAAACAAGTATAAGGCATCCCTTACTGTTAACTATTAACACGTCAAACCGTACTCCAATATAATCATAACATAGCTACTTGTATAATAGACACAATTTGCACTTGCTATACTTTTAAAATGAAACCTTGTTATCACAATTTGCCGGTGAATGTTTTTCAAATATACAGGGTGTAAACAACCTCATCACGAAGCCGTCAACCTAAGCATTCTGTACATCAAATTAAGTAGCTTTACGCAAAAATGATTGCTGGGAAACTACTTTTTTTTTTGGGTGAACAATCATGTTTTGTGGTAGAACTAAATGTAACGCACTCAAAACATTTTGCTGATGGATGGATTGAATAGTACGGGGGTCGTAGAGGTGTTTAAAGTAAAAATATTACGTTCAAAACTTGTATTTAAAAAAAAAACTTGTCAAAAAGTTGGAACTTTGACGCCTAATATCTCCGTAATTAGAAGGTTCCCAGGTATGGTGTAGAACAAAAAAATGATCGCAATGACAGGGAGAACAAGTGCCTGGCTTCGTTAAGAAGTTTTTTACACCCTTTAGGTTGACTAAACTGCCAAAATTCTAGGGTCAGACTAAATGGCGCTATAATTTTAATTATTACTTTCAAAACAACCTCATTTTCGGTTTCAATATTGCTCGTTACCTGAATATTAGTTTTAATGTGAACAGCAAACTGCAGTTCCTGGTCATTGACTTTGCTATTTATTATACGCACATTTAATTCGTAAATCGCCTGCAATTAAGTCTCAACATAACAAGAATGAAAGCAGTGGTGGACAAGTCATAACTACCCCGGATAACGAGTCACAAGTTTGAACCCAAGCAGATGCATACCACATCATCATTCGCTTGCCCTTGTCTCAATTCATTCGGGGTCGGCGCAGCATGTCTTCTTCTTCCATAGATCTCAGAATATTTATTTCACTCTTTGTAATTTATTTGATCATCAGTGCTCTCAAAACAGTGAAGAAAAACATCGTGTGGAAACAAGCATATCTTAGAACCAAAAAATTCGAAGACTTGTGACATCTATTAACTTGTTCTGGTCCCGCATGATTGATTACACTCCATCTCTCATAGAAAAGAGGCCTGTGTCCCACTTGTGGGAATATAATTTGTGGATGCTATACCAAGAACAAACAAACAATCTCCCCAGCGTAAACCTATTTCGAAAAACATAAATCAATCCGCTCTCGTTATTGCGAAACACCACATTAAACTCAAGTACTCAACAACAATTATTTTTAACTGCCACATTACTGTTGTCTAAAACATCTCTAATGCTAATTCCTCCATAAAACTAGCGTGTGTATTATGCTTATTATTTCACAGGGAAGTGAATTTTCCGTGAGAAACCGTAGCATTATGGTATGTGTGATCGTAGGAACGGGTCTGGCGTACGCTTCCTCAGTAATTAAGTGAAAGGCGGTAAATATTCCCAAGTTATTGTGTGTCGTCGAACAAAATGCCGGTAATTGCCTTATCTTCGGTAATAAGTCAGTATATGTCTCGCACGAAGTTTTTTCTTCGTTAATTAAAGATCTCATGTACGATGGAACCGACGTTCACATGGAATTCTCGTGTGTTATGGAGTGAGGCGAAAAAAGTTTGTACGAGTATTGTTTGAAAACTTCTTGCGGTAATGATGGTATCTTTTGGTTACCATCGTGAGAACTTTGTGATAGTAATTTACACATATTTTACGCCATGGATTTATGAAGGAATCAGCAGTGATGGCTGACAGTGGATAGTGGAAGAGAAAAACGTACTGCGACGACACCGAGTAACATAAGACGAGGGCAGGAACAAAGACATTCAAATATTTACGAGCGATAGACGGGTCAAGACAAAGAAAATCGTGATCCAAATACTTGTTACTACTTAGTAACAAATCGTTCTGTCTAGTGTCATACGCCCACTTGTCAGGTAGCATTTGTGTGTCAAAATCGAAAATGTTTGGGATTAATTGTATGACATTATTCTTAATGTCTGCTCTATACCTAATTATTTTAAATCTCTTTGGGCAGGAAGTAGATGTTGATTATCTTGTACCGGTGATGATCACAAGACCTCGAATTTTATGTCAATCTTGACTTTGAACAATCTTTCATACAACACAATGATCAAAAGGATCCCTAATTAAATAAACAAACAACAAAATTCCAGGGAAATCAACGCTTTGTTTTACCATTTCAGTGCTAAAAATAGGGCTCTTTGCGGCACGACTCGAGGTTCACCTTTATAACCCAGTTACTTGCAGACACCTTGAACGAATTCGCTTTGATTTTCAAGAAAACAACTGAAAAACATCCCGCGAATCTCCCGTGCCAAATCTTCAGTTGATTTTGCCTCAATTAAATACATATTTAGCATGAAAGTCCTTGGTAAAAAGGTGGACAAATATTTATTGGAACTCAATCGAGGTTTTAATTTTTAGTGTGGTATCAGATTTATAGTTGCCTGGTACAAAATTATTTGCAATGACGTAGGTTGTCGTTTCAGTGCGAAATGTGGATCAGTACTTACTCAATTCCATTTTCTGTAAAATTGTCTAATCCACTCTGGGTCTATTATTGTACATGGTTCATTTGACGCAAGGCGTTAAGAAACTAACGCCGCCATTGTTTTTTCAAAAGACAGACAGAGAAATTCAAAAATATTTACAAATGTTTGTCTTGACTAACATGGGGCTATGTCTGTCATGGGCTTCACTCCCTTTATATGTACGGAAATTAACCCACGGGAACATTTTGTTGCCTATGCCACTTGGGAATAATGTCCGTTAGTGAAAGAATTTTCGGAATCGGATAAGTAGTTCCAAAAATTACCCCTTACATACAAACAAAAACCTCTTTATAATATTAGTTTAGATGACATCAAGTTTTAAATTTTATCCTTTCACCGTAGCAACCATGGGATATCGTATTAACTAGGTTGTGGAGGTTAGATAGGCAGTGTCTACATGTAAAATAATGTCATTCAGCTGCTTCCGGTTAGACTGGAAGCCGACCACAACATAGTTGGGAAAAGGCAAATGATGATAAAGCAATTAAAAAAGACGTACAGTCATGTTTAGCAGCGTCTTCAGAAAGAACAAAAACAACTTTTTATCTCACAAAATGATAATGAAACAGAAAAAGCATGAAACTAGCCGTAGGTAAGTACTCTGTACTGTTTTATCGTAGTTCTCATGTTTATGACTGTTCAAGATTCATGTCCATATGCTAATACCAGTATCGCGCGTGTTTATACACCGCTATCTTTATAAGGTGTTCACTGATTGTAAGTGTGTGCTGTGAAAACTGTGGCTATAATAGTAGCTGATTTAAATTTATTTTCTTAATGTTGAAAAGGGGAATCATAGAGTTTCTTTACGGTTCTTCTCTAACCAGAAGCGTACACCTATCTTTTGACGATGCATAAGTGCCCATGTTGGTTTATTCACTATCACTATCATCACTACATTATTACTAAACAAAGTCCTCCGTCGCGTCTGTCTGTTTGTTCGCGATAAACTCAAAAACTACTGAACCGATGGATAGAGTGGTTCTCGAGGAAGGTTTTAATATATAATTTGTCAAGTTTTTGTATACATTGGCTAAAATATAATGATATTTGTTGGAGGTGTCGGAAAAAAATAAGCTGTCTGGAACGGATCTGGCTGAAATTTGGTACAGGCATAAATTATAGCCTGGAATACGACATAGGCTACTTTTTATCCCTGGAATAGGTCCTCATGGGTTGCGGAGTCAAAATTTCATGATTACTTTTGGTCGCGATAACCGACATCCACGTGGGCGAAGCCGCGGCACCAGCTAGTGCGAAATAAAATGTTTTAAATTTGGCTGCCTCGTTGCAAGCTCTACGTACTGCTGAGTATGAAGCCTTTTTTTTTTTTGGATGGGAAATCATCAAATGACTCCCCCCGCTCTGGGCGGAGCTGGATCCCGTGTCAGACTTTTACTGACTAAAACCCATCCATGTTCCTTCATCACCCTTTGTGTTTCGGGGCCACGGTATCTCTTTCGAACAGTCCCGCAGCCCCAGCAGGCCGATGCCTGCCGGGGCTGAGTTCGATTCGTTGTGTTATTGTTTTCCCATTAGAAATTTCTCAGTAGTAGCTCGGGGTCTGAATTTGTGCAGTATAGGTTCGTCCCCAATTGATTACATGGGACCCAAACATAATTGGCGGCATGCGGGTGACCGAAAAGTAAACCTCTGTCTTATCCTTCGGAGTTATAGGCGTGTTGTTACGCAATTTTCTGGAATAGTGAAGTTTCCACTTTCTATCCGTGGACGAGCTTTGGAACAGTATAGGGCTAATACGTATCTCTGTTGACAGCTCGAAATGGTAGTAACTGGGCCCAGTATCCATCAATTAACGGTCAAAAGGTTAGTTTCGTATTATGTATGACCCTGTTAGTCACCGTAAAGTGATATCCACTCAGTGTGATACGTAATACCAATATTATGACATTCACGGTTGTCATCAAAGTTCGGTGTAAAATCGAAGCTTGTTAGTCACTGGATGTCAGAAAGATACATTAGCCCTGCTGATATGGGTCATCAAGTGCTTGTCATAATCATCATCCTGCTCTTGTCCCATGTGACTTGGGGTCGGCGCAACACGTTTTTTTCTTCTATTCTCCCCTGTCAATCATCACGCAATCACTTACACCTTTTTACTTTATATCACGCCTCACACAAGTGCTTGTATGAGTGTTTTATTTTGAGAGCCATTTATATTATTATGCTTGACAATCAATCGTTTAAGGTTAAGTATTGTCTGTATTTGTTAAACTTTTGCTTTCTGAAACTTTTTTGGTAAAACGGTCATCGAAAATGCCAAAATTGAAAATTATAATATGAAGATTTTCATTCTGCTGTAGGCTTAAAGTTCGGGTGTATATCGGGTAGAAGAGATCTCGACATTACAAAAAAACAGCTGTGTGGGAGGAATCTGAATAGTGTACTGAATACATGGTACCTAACCGTTTGTGTGTCGGTGTGCCTTCCACCCTGTAGTTATGTACAGAAATACTGTTAAATAAATTGGTACTAACTACTGGTAAAATATTGATAGTCCTTCTTTTTCCACTTTACTGGTTTATGCGACGCTTCCAAGCTTCAAAAGGCAAATCTATCTGCAAAATCATCACTGAATTAAATAGTCCGATTAAAAATAACTTCAGTGTCCATTTTGTTTTCACTCGTTCATATTGACGCATCAGATTTATTTTCTGATATGTTATCGATTATTAGTATGGTGATAATAATGTTATTTTGAGGTACATAATACGAATAATAAGCATATTATATGTTAATAACCTTTCCAGCTGTTACGCGCATATTACGTCAGAATTAGAGTCAATTTCGATAAGAACATTTATCCATGAAGGGACGAGGTGTGTTCATATTCAGATATAAAAAGTGGAGATTCTTAAGCCAGAGGACATTCTGGCTGGCAACAATGGGTAGATATGATAGTCGATAAATCACCCTAGTTTCACATTTTTGCATATCCTACTCCATCTGTCCAGACTTGAACCCGAACGCAACACTGCACGGAAAGTGCCGACACCGCTGCTGAATAAAACCTTGACAAAATAAAGTCACGACATAGAAATAGATTAATAACATGGAGAATGCTTAACCCCAATCACTTTCATAATCTTCTTATTCCTGAACGAGATACTGGGACTGTGGATTTCAATAATTAATGTCATCTATAGGCTGAATTTCGTTCGTCTCTCTGCTCTGCTGAACACTGTTGTCGTGGTAACTGGGACTAAGGCCCGGGCTTCACCTAAGTGGAGACGAGTGGAGCGGAGTGGAGACGTTCAGGAATCGGCCAATCACATTGGTTATAATCCACATCGCGTGTCTCGTTTCTCCTGTAATTGGTCGAATCTTGCACATCTCTTCTCTTGTCCGTTCATCACCATTTTGGTGGAAACTGGGCCTAACTCACCATTTTCGTCAGCCACGGGAACTGTTACGAATCCGCACACGCAACGTTCACGTTTTCTGTACAATGGTACATTAGTAGAATGAGATAATTGAGCAGTCATGTCAGGGTTTTTATTGACTAACTAATAATAGATTAATCAATGCAATCATTACGTGTTTATTGACGATTATGATGTAAGTAACTGTAATTTCCGATGATGATTCTGATTTTCTTAGTACTAAAAACTGTAGTTTTTGACCTCAGATCCGGCGATCGATATTCTGATCTTGATATTCTAGATCGAAACTCTACGCGAACGTTCTACCTAGAGATCAGCAGCAGTGAGCTAAATTTCATCTAAATCCGATCATGTAGGCAGTCAGGCAAACAGTTACTAACGCGTTTATATTTATTAGTTTTAGTACGGATCAAGTAGTATTAAAATGGCTTGATGTAGTATTTTAAAAGCGCACTTCCCGCTTCCCATAAAGATAATGCCTAAGTGCGATTTTTATGAAGCACTTCAAAATAAAATATCATCAAATACGTAAGTAGATATGTTTATTCTCGCTGTGACGTAGCGTAGCTAACATTTATTCAGCGAAGTACGCTATAAAAGCGCCGATCTGGCGAGCAATGTGCTGCACCTTTTATATAGAAAATAATTGTGCAGAAAACCCACTTAAAATAAGAAAGAGACGAATATACACACACAAGCTGTATGAGAGTAGCTCAATCATATATACCGGTGAAAAAAAGTTGCTTGTCAACTTAGTTGTTAGTGGATCGCCAGTGCCGTATGGTTGTGGGTAAAAAACTAAGAAATTGTGGAAAAAAGTACTGAAAAAATAAACTAAATGGCGGCGTGTTCCGATTAGAACCACGCACTGAACCATCATTTGAAGCGACACTATTTAAAGTATTAGGTATATTTTTTGCTATGGAAATAATTTAATAACAGTCATCATTTTAACTGTGGCTCTATTTATTTATAACAGCTTAAACTATAATTACAGGGTTTACTCTAATGCGACAGTTAAGAACTTAAACTAATAACCCGAACTATATAATTATTTACTTACAATAACCAAATTAGAAAAATAAAACCAACAACATTATTAAATTATTACACCACATAGCATGAAAATAGTACAAACATTAACACAAACATACTAATTTTAACATTAAAAATAAAATAAAAATCATAATACTAAACACCACATGACCGTGTCACCACTCTGTTGACACGGTCTTGTTGTAATAGGCTACATATTTTTCCCACGACTACCGATTTGTTTTCTTCTACATCCGATTTGTACCCATGTTGCTTTTTTATATGGGAAAATAGTAAAACTATAATAGGGAATATGCACGTAACTTTTTCTTCACTTAAATCAATAACATACAGTACTATCAACCCATGAAAAGTTTTAATACTTTTCTTGGGTACTTGTACTTAACTTTAAATTAAAAGGCTTGTCGCACAAAAATAATATTAAACTCCTGCAGTTTTCTACGACAGTTCAAACGTCCGTAGCTGTCGCGGTCATGATGTGACGTCATTATCCACAATCTGCCTTGTTTACATATAATTGTTTTGGCCTTAATAAAATAATTTTACCAATTGTATTTATGTGCTTTATTCAAGTAAAAATTGCAATAACGATATTATAATAAAAAAATTGTGACACGTTTAGCACTTTTCAAATAAAAGTGTTTTTTTGACACAATGAACTTTGACGTCATTACCGGCGTTATCGAGGACGGTGTGTTTTGACGGTGCGTTCTGTTTCACCTAAAAACATGCTACATAAAACTGTAAATTGTAAAATAAGTGATGTATTAGAAACTTAAACAAGTGTACCACAATGTTTTTATGCGCCAATAAAAGGCATTTATAATAAATAAAAAGTGTTTTGTAGTTCATGCATATTCCCTATTACTCTATCGTTGATCACTAATGTGATGATGATGATGTGTGATGTGTGTGTGCTAGGCAGATGATGACAGTCAAAAGTGTTGCTTCTTAAGTCTATATAGTTGGTGCCAGTTAAGATCGCAAAAGCGGTCATTGACCCAGTATATTTATTAAAGTTGTTAACTTTGAAATCCAAAAATAAGCCTGTTCAAGTCTTGAATCGTCATCTATCGTGATCTTCAACATTTTTTCTAATGAAAAACGATACCTGGTTCATTTGTTTTGTTTCGTAGGAAGAGATATTAGGGAAAGGGCAATGACCGCTATTACGATCTTAACTGGCACCAACTAAAGTGATCAAATTCTGTAATCCCAGAAGGGTTAGGTTAGGTTAGGTGTACCTAATAGTACACCAAAATTTCGCCAGTTATGTTTAAGTCCCGTGTAATGGTAGCAAGCTAATTGCCAACAACCGGGCACAAATTCAGACTCCGTGGCTGCTAATAATAAACTGATGGGAAACCCAATTAAAAAAAAGTCGAAATAAAGACCTAAAAACCTTGCGATCCAGGGGAAGTCCCTAGTAACTTAGTAGGATATAAATAATCTATCGACAGGAAATAGTTATTTGTGCAACAAGAGAGCAAAGTGGGTTTTTGCTGCGAGTGTTGATTTTGAATCCCGAGTAAGCGAAGGATTCTATAGTTGAATCACGAGCGTAGCGAGTGATTCTAGGTTAGAATCCTGAGCGTAGCGAGGGATTCAAAGACACGAGATGCAAATAACTTTGGTCTCGAGTAACACATACAACTTTTCACCTCAGCAGCGAGAACATATACCTAAAGGTAAAAAACAAACAACATGGTAAAAATTTAACCACCACGCCACATTAGGAGACTAGACACATGAGAGCGGCGGTGGCCCAGTGGTGGCGGCCCCGACTTACGAATAGTAAGTCGCGGGTTCGAACCTAGGCAGGCGCATGACTTTGTGTAATTTATTTCATCACCACTGCTCTCAAAACGGTGAAGGAAAACATCGTGAGTAAACCGGCATGTCCTAGAACCAGAAATTCGAAGACATGTGTCATCTACCAAATCCGCACTGGGCCCGCGTGGTGGATTATAGCCCATTCCCTCTCATTGAGAAGAGGCCGTGTCCCAGCAGTGGGAACATTAATAGGCTGATGATGATGACAACATTTAAATAATTTCAAAAAATCAAAAGTGAAATGGTTGTAGTTTTGCAAATTAAAAGTAACAGTTAAAAACACCAGCACCAACTCCATTGCTTAAAAATATCATAAGTTTTTAGATACTTTTCGCGAGACTTTCCAGGCAGGAAACTTAATTCTGCATTTTTACATTATGCTTCTATTCTTCGGGTGTTAAATAGCAGACTTCGTCACTGGACTCACTCATATTTATTTGTTATTATTACTTTATTATCCAAATTTTATTGTACTTTGTAGCTAGTGTACACTGATCAAATTATTGCTAGAACACAGAAAATAAAACAATTAAAATTTAAATCCCGCAATTTAAAAAAAAAATGCGTTCTGAAATTACTCTCGCGGTATTCCGTCTCAATAATAAAGTTTGTTATAAGTAACTATAAATAAATAAGTAGATACATGATAAACTTCGTATTTTTTTCTTCAACATTCTTCATCTTGATATAAAAAAATATAATTCGATTATTCGAAATATAACAATTTTTCATTTAAAACCTAAACACGTGATTTACAATATTACGGTTATCGATTTACAATATCGGTATCCGAACGTTTTATTGTTTGTTTCTTTTTTGGGCCTACTACATATGGAATTTGAAAATCGAATTTCGAATCGACTTGTTTCTATCTCTCGCTTTTTTCGTATCGAAGTGAAAGTGACAGAACAAAGTGAAGTTGAAATCTTTCGAATTTTGTGACTAGAACTGCACAGTTCTCGGTATTAAAAAAAAAAATAAAAAGTTACTTTGTCTCACGCTCGCAGCAAAATCGAATTTTGCTCACTGTCTGTAAACAGCAAAACCTACTTGTTTGAGGTGCTGAGGTGAAAATATAAATAGCTAAAAGTAGAACAATCTAAATAGTCGGCAAAGAACGAAAACCGGCAAACGCCGTTCAGCAGATCGACTTTATAGGAATATAAAGGTACTGCGCTAGTATTTATCGTATACATGGTGTGAAAAAATATGTGGTGTGACAAACGAGAAAAAAATCCTGTTTGTCACACTGGTGTGACAAAAAAATATCCTGTTTGTCACGAGTCGGCAACGGATATTTCTTCACTATCATCGTATACTACGTACGTAGATTCTCCATGCTAGGGTTGTTTCTTGTCTTTCTGCTCTAGGACATTCGCTGGACCTTCTTCTTCTGCCGATAAACCTGTCTAATGGTTGCTTGCTCCACCCTCACAAGTACTCCTAAGTACAGCTCATTGGCTTAGCCTTGTTCAAATGTTTTCATCCTTGTGTTTTTATAGACCGATGCCTGTCCCTCCCTAATGAATAAATTAAGTATGCCACTAAAGTGAATTACATTCTTAAGCAAATCAAACTATGACAGTGTATAATGGTAACAGGATTTATGAATGAACCTTTTTCCATCTAGACAATAGGGTCAGCTTTACCTAGCATTACAAAATACAAAAATATTTATTACTTCTCAAGCATTTGTGTCATACATAAATTGAGCCCCAGTAAGTTACAAAGGTACCTACTAGTTTGTGTAGGGGCTGTCTCGCTCTTCCTATAAGTGGTATCCTAACAATGAAAATGAATTCAAAGAACAAAATAAAAATACAATTACAGAGACCTGTTTATCCCCAAAGAGGTTTAATAGTACAATCACATTTTGTCAGCTGTTTAAGTTCTATGTAGTATGTAGGTAATATATGTATATATATTTTTTTTAGTAAGCCCGTACTGTCCCACTCCTGAGTAAAGGCCTCCCCCCATTCCTTCCACTTCTCGCGATGGTGTGCTTCTTCTCGCTAATTCGCCAGGAAGCCATCCAAGACGTCCCGCCATCTTCTCCTCGGTCTGCCGCGACCCCGTCTAGCTGTCTCAGGGCTCCAGTCCTGCGATATTCGGGCCCACAGCTGTGCGGGCGTCCAACAGACATCAACAAATTGTACACACACTACCTAACTAAGTACCTTATAACACTGCCCGATCTAAGAATTGAACCCAGGACCGTACGCTCAGCGGTTGCAGCAGCTAGTGATCACTAGACCAAGGAGGCGGTGCGTGCTATACTGCTTTAGCATAATCACACTGGCAGTCACTGATACTAATTTATGTACATCTGCACCTTTACCTCAAATTAACGATTGTTATTGTTAGGGCCGAGTCACACCGGATTGGCAGCGGCCCCCGGCGTCGCCGCTGTATGCCACTGGCGGCCTCGCGCGGTTTCCAGACCCCACGCGCTTGGCGTCCTCTTGACTAGTTTAGTTTCTACATTCGGCAAGGAAACTCGTGTGTTTGGAGTGAACATGATGGAATTGGTTATTATAGCACTTAATGCGGAAGAAGAACAAAAAATAAACAAATAAAACGAAAAAAGAAAAAGGGATGTGTGTGGGTAAGGAGCGCGAGCGACCTTTACAAGCTTTTCAAGCGATACTGGTCTTTTAAGTATGTAGATAGAATTTAAAATTATTTCACACTGAAAGTGTTCGCCGCGTCGTCGCTTCGGGCCGCTGCCATTCCGGTGTGACTCGGCCCTTACTGCACAAAAAATATCCCACACTTCTCTATACGGTACTAAATTAACACATTTAAATAGTAACTGGAATAATATAATAATTGGAACAGTCTATACGGGAATTCCATCAAACGTTGCCTATTATAAGCATATTAGCAAAGATGTGTGAAGATAAGAGACCTGTATGTATATAGGCAGTTGTACGGTCGAGGAAATTAATTGGTCATCAAATTGACACTCCACGTCAATTTACCGTGTTAAACCTAGTTCATACAACTACCGAACAATGACAGTTTTGATTTGGAAATACGGACAATTTACTGTGCTAAACCATAAATTTTCTTGAGTTTACGTACCTAGGTACCGATGTTAATTTGATGAAAATTTGGTTATCAACCAGTCACGTTCTAGAGACGTGTATACAGTTAGATTCGTTTAGACTATGGTCAGACTGAGTCAAGTGAAAGACCGTCACAATTTATGCTGATACGGTTCCAGACATCGGACTCGTGATAGACAATGTGCTCAAATATCTGTAAGAGTGCAGCGTGTGCAGCTATCGTTCTACAAGGTGTCGCTTTTCATTCTGGTCAAATTCAAGGAGGTATCTATGCTAATGATTCTCAACCCGAATCGATAATAAAATGGGTAGGTTTTTTTTTCTCTTATTAAGGCCGTGGTATCTGCTAGCGAGAGGTTTTCTCCATGTAACTCCTCTTTGATGAGTGAATATAAATGTGCAAAAAAAAAATGTGTTGCTTATTAGCCTGTAAACTTTAATTCATTTTTTTTTAATTTAGCAGATACCCCAGCCTTAACGGAAATCGGCAAGTGTTAACCACCCATATTAAAACGCAGCCCGTCTGTAACTGGCCCTATAACCGCGCCTTCACACACACAAATAAACGCACACAGAGACATGTCGCGCGATGAGTGATTCTTCTATTACTTTCGTGTTATTCTGAAATACTGACAAATTTAAACAATTTAAAATGGCAGCTTTATTCATTATTTGAGCGGGTGTCGTAATTTAAATTGATTATTTATGTTTTTTGTGACAAGCACCTGAATTTGATTAGGATGCAAAACTACACCTTGTATAAAACCAATGACAGCGGAAAAAAACAATACTAACATAATCTAAGATATCAATCTAAAAAAAACTGTTTTGACTGTCTGATAGACGCAAGATAAACTGTTCTGTGTACCTATAAACAAAATCTTCTGACTCTTGTGTGTACTCTGTCTAACAATTCGTTTCAAAAATGTTTTTACGTCTAAGGTTCTAAAATCCGTAAGGTTTTTATATGACGTCTTTGTTATTTAGATCAAAGGAAATCCTTGTTCGATACTTCTAATTCTATTCATTTCATTGAATACTATTAGTCATTCTCATTAGAAATGTTGCGGAAGGAGTTTCGAGATGACAAAGGCTTCGTAGGTTGCATGACCGATGACTCAGTGGGCTTTCCTGTCTTCTTCATCTAGGGTTCAAATGAAGAGATGGTGGTTGCAAGCGAGACTGCTTGTGCATGACGTCCTGATTCCCAGGTCGGGCAAAGTGTTATTGAGTTTTTCCTTCAGGAATTTCTCAGTAGCAGCCACGGAGTCTGGATTTGTGTCCGGTTGAATTTTTAGTATGAGATTCTTTATAATTGTATTTTCGTTTTTTATTGGCCAGGTTTATTTTATTTTATTATTTCCTTGATTGATTTGAATTAAATTGTTTTTGTTTTTTTACAATCATTTGTACGCTCTCTGGCATAATAGACTACAGGCGCATGTCCAAAATGGATGGGTCATATGAACCACCAAGTGACGTATATAGGACGATATAAGAACATAAAATAATAAGATTCAGCACTATGCCGTCACTTGTAAGCTGTCCAACTGAGTGCTGGTGAGAATTCAAAAGTGCAGGTAGAGTGAGTGCATTTTGGTCATATATTTTAGTACGGCGTTTTTACCATCGATAGATCCATGGAAAATAATAACAAAGCGCGCAGTGCCGTAAAAAATGGTGCGCCACAAAGTCGGTATTTTTTTTTGATTTTCTGACAATATGCAGGGTAAATTTGGTCATTTCATTCTGTACGGCATCAGTTTCATACGGTTTCAATACAACTTCTAATCCATTATTCCGCAACGCCGTACAAAAATCATGCGACAAGGGGAAAAAATCGAGGGTTGCAACCCCCTCTCTTTCCGTGGTCCGGGAGGTGATTTATAAAAGGACGGCTTCGGTTCCAAAACATTATCTAGCACTCAAAAGTACTATTAAAAATAATGCCGTCAAAAATTATTGTTGAGAGGTTAATAATTATCTTAATTTCATGGTATACTTGATTTATAAAGCTGTAAAATCATTTCACTCTGTACGGCAACTTTTTTTTTAACATGATATTTAAAATACAATTGTTATATAGCATTGCCGTTCAAAAGAAACTGTTCTAAAAAAAAATTATAGAGAAAAACTGTTTTTTTTTTTAATTATTGCAAAAGTTTAAATATTCATAGATTAATGAAATATAGCAAAAATGTACGGCATGTAAAAAATATTATCTATGCATAAAATACTTTAAAAATAAATTAATTTTATGTTGTTTCAAATCAGCCCCCGGACCACGAAAACAGAGGGGGTTGCAACCCTCGATTTCTTCCCCTTGTCGCATGATTTTTGTACGGCGTTGCGGAGTAATGGATTAGAAGCTGTATTGAAACAGTATGAAACTGATGCCGTACAGAATGAAATGACCCGATTTACCCTGGAAATTATCAGAAAAAAAAAATACTGCCTTGTGGCGCACCATTTTTTTACGGCACTGCGCGCTTTCTTATTATTTTCCATGGATCTATCGATGGTAAAAACGCCGTACTAAAATATATGACCAAAATGCACTCACTCTACCTGCACTTTTGAATTCTCACCAGCACTCAGTTGGACAGCTTACAAGTGACGGCATAGTGCTGAATCTTATTATTTTATGCTCCTATATCGTCCTATATACGTCACCTGGTGGTTCATACGACCCATCTATTTTGGACATGGGCCTGTAGTCTATAACATAGCGCACTCTTTATTGCATTGATACCATTATTATTGTACATATGTTAAACAAATGAATAAATGACTTATGTCTTGATGGGACATACATTTAACTGGCGAAATGTAGGTACCTCTGCCTAACCCTTCTGTTATGTTCAATTAGTATGTACTTACGTAAAGTCTTTTGTCATTCCATGGATGTAGTTAAATTGCATTAATTAATTGTCACAATTGTAAGGGTACGCGTATTCATTAGCACTCATTGTTAATGATCTTAATTTACATGAAATTACATTGTACTTCTGACCACTAAATTGCTACAACAGACACAGTAGTACGCACATAGTACCTACATAATTAGCTAGTGTGAAACCCATTTTTTTTTACCTATACCTATATGAGTTCTAACTTGATTATCAAAATTGTAGAAGCACATAAAGTCCCGGGTGTTACCACTGCGAGGATGACCGGAGGAGACGGTGGAGCACACGGTGGAGGTTTGCCCCGCTTGGGCGGAGCACCGCGGCGACCTCTCGCGCCCGGCCCTGGTTCATTCCATGGTCCGGAGCGAGACGGAAATGGAAGCCGTCGCCTTCTTCTACGAAGCAGTCATGCTTGCGAAGGAGGTGGTGGAACGTGAGAGTGAGAGAACCTGATTTCCTAGCCGCTGCGGGAGACGCACCGGGCGTCGGGAGCCACGTGAGGCGCGGGCCTGTTGACAGTGAGCTATGGGCTAGCTCGCCGTCTGTTCGTCTTATGACAACAGGCCGTGTCGAATGACGCGTTCGTGATCCACGCGCGCCTTAAAGAGATGTCAGCAAAAGGAAGGGGTCTGCAAGAACGGATGCCTGCCGGGGCTGCGGGACTGTTCGAAAGAGATACCGTGGCCCCGGAACACAAGGGGCGAAGAAGACACATGTATGGGTTTTAGACAGTAAAAGTCTGACACTCCCTTCCGCTCCCCCCAGAGCGGAATCATTTGATGTTTTCACATCCGAAAAAAAAGGGGCATGTAAAGTGCTTTTGCAATATTATTGAGTAATATTAACACCCTGGAGCAGGCTGAGGTGGTCAAACTAAAAAGTACCCAGTTCCATCATACTCATTGCCATCGTCATTACAGTGCAATGCGCGCTCCAACACGGATGTGTTTCCACTGTGCACGGCACGAATTTTATTCGCGTGTTGCGCGGCCATAGCCGCTGCCCGTTATAACTATGAGTTCAAAACAACTTATAGTAAATGAATTGTTGGCATTCCTAGTCCATGCCATCGACTACATGGACGAGGTGAGCATCCTGCAGATTTGCCGGTCCAATTTCAAGGAGGATGACATCAGCAGCGGGAAACTATTGCTGTTCCAGTCTCTTGGAAAACTGGACCAGATGCCCTCTCGGCGCAGAGATGGAACCGAGAAGAGTCTTCAGGATATCATCGAGATGTTGAAGAAGACGGACCCGGACGACGTTCCAGATTTCGTGGCGAAGGAGCTAGGTAAACTGCCGCCCGTCACTTTCGATCACGTCGACGTTACACGGCTGCTAAAGGACATCACTACCTTGAAAGCGGAGATGACCAAGATGCAGTCCAGAATGGAGGTTTCAGAAAAAACCAATACCGAGCTGCGTGCGGAAATCGCATTATTGCGCAACGTCGGTTTGGAAATTGGGTCATCTGAGGCCTCAAAGGTGAACACACGTCGAGGGGCGCAAAATGCAACCATCGGCAGTTTTGAATCGGCGAACACAAGTGCGTCACCAGCTGCCGATAACGCTGAGCAAGCGCCGCCCGCCGCCGTCGTCGCCCGCGCCACAACACCGGCTGCGGATACGTCACGCGTAGGTACGTCGACCCCTAAACGTGCCTATGCTGCTATTGTCACCAGCGGTAAAACTGATGCGTCGCAGCCTAAGCGACAAGCCAGGAAAGGGGAAAAGTTGAAAATGGGTGCTCAACCAGCCCTGGCTGCGGTCCGTAGCTCCGTGCCAAGAACGAGCCAAGTTGATGAGGAGGGCTTCACTAAAGTGGAAAGGAGGAAGAAGAAGAAGCCCTGTCCTCGTAACCTGTGCGGTACCGCACCGAGCGGACCCAACATGCTGCTGCGTCCTGCTGTGCCTACGACGCAGCTGTACCTTTCACGTCTGCATCACTCCACTACAACTGAGGAAGTGGTGCAGTATTTGAAAGTGAAGACCAACTGGACTCTGAGAGTCGAAAGGTTGGAATCGCGCCACAACATCAACTTTAAGACATTCGTGGTACGAGTTCCAACCCACCATCTACAGACCTGCATGAAGGAGGACTTTTGGCCGCAGGGTGTCGTATATCGACGTTTCCGAGGGCGGTTACGCGACACCACGCAGCGAAACACGACGCCGACAACGTTGCGTGTTTAGTTTAAGTTTTCTTATGGTTTAAAGTATGTATTAGTTTATTATTGTTGTTAAAATGTTATTTTGTGTATTTTATCTATGGGCCTTAGTTGCTTGATAATAAAATGATTATTATTATTATTACAAAATTAAATCATTTACGTCAATTTTTGGAAGGTGGCAAATAGAGACTGAACTACGGAGTTCAATTTCACAGCGAGTCTACAAAGTAATTAATATTATGGCACATAGCCAAAGCATTAATTACCTGCGTTTATTCAGATTTTTGATACAAGTTTGCGTGTGTGCGTGTTTGCGTAAGAGTTGTTTGTAAAAATAGATATACCTATCTCAGGGCTCCGTGCAAAAACATCAAAGGAAAAGGCTATTAATAACTTAATTATTCATGTTTACATTATCTCTCAACTGGCTGTCACCCGCGACTCCGCTCGCATGTAGAAATTACTTCAGTACTAGAAGTAATTTCTACATTCCTATCCTATAATGTAACGCAACGATGTCGTCAGTTGCAGAAAACAACTGATGTGGGTCACACGAAACGTTGTTTCTGGGATGAAATGATGCTGACTTCCTATTCCTGGACGTAATCTACCTCTCTGCTAAATTATATAGAAATCTATTCAGCCGTAACAGGCATAAAAGGTGACAGACATCCAGACGTTACTTTCGCATTTATAATACATATTATATTAGTATGGATAAACATTATGACAGTTTCTGAGAAGTTAGTAGCAAATACTTTGATCACAAACAGAGGTGATGAGATTGTGTTGTCAAATCTTGGGTAAATACATATCAGGGCGATATGACTCATCGGATGCGGTGATAAGGCACGTTAGGAATCTGTTATCATTTGCACATTGTTAACAGGCGATGTGTTTTGAATTGCTCGTAAAGATTTGTCTTTCGTTTTGAATTTGTGTTGGTTTACTTGATGCGACGTTGTTATTCTCAAGAGTATCAATGGTAAGATGAGTTGAAGGACTTCCTATTCAAGAATAATGTGATTTGTTAGACGAAATGTCAGGCTACAATGCTTGCCTAGGTTAGTCCGTAGATGGGTGATCACCCATTACATACCGAATTTCCTCCGTGTCTCGGAAAGCACTATAAGCGTTAGACCCGGCTGTTATTCGATATACAATTACAAGGTAGTCAGTGGCCCGAAAGTGTGACAAGCAGTCTTACCAAGGGGTTTCGTATTATCCCAGTACTAACTTTGTTGTGGAGGTCAGATAGGACAGTCGCTCCATGTAAAATGCATGTATTACGCTGCAGCTACATAATTGGGGTTGGGTTAAGTTGGGGTTGGGTTTGGTTAGTTGGTTTATTTGGGTTGGGTTGGTAGTTGGTTGTAGTTGGGTTGTGTTGGGTTGGTTGGTTATTTGGGTTGGCTTGGTTTGGTTGGTCCTGCCATCATATCTGCTTAGTGCCAACTTCAAAGGAAATAATATTCATGGCCAATCGATGTGTTAAACCTGTTGAGAGGAAGAATAAAATTCAACCTAAACCAAAAAAACAAAACCAAATAAATAAAAAAATAACCTTAACTGGAATTTACTTTGGTTTATGTATTTTACTTTTTATAACTTAAAAAAAACCAAAGCAAGCAGTTCATTCATTTAACCCACGAGTATACACAAAAAACGTCACCATCAAACGCGAATTTTCTACAAAAAATCGCCCTTGACACAGATTTAGTTCTATTACATCATAAGACATACTCCTGACCTTAGTTATTAGAATATTTCTTTTGTTTTTCCCAAACGACCGTCTTAATGAAAACCGATGACGTAATTCCGATCATTTCTATCAATTAATTGATACTAATCACGCTACTGAAACTTTTAGGTGTAGTTGCTATGCCAACAGTGCTTGAACATTGAAATTTTAATTTTAAGACGACGGGCTAACGTTGAGTTTTCTTTGCCTTTACGTTTACTGGTTATCTGCGAATATTGACTTTCGTAAATTAATAGTGATTTAAATCATAAATATTTATAGAGGCTGACTGAATTTCTTTTATGATCGTGTTTTATGACCCATTGCGGTTTTGCAATATGTCCGAGATAGATAATTTTTCTGAACTAGACTTTACTCATTACTTTACATGTGCCTATTTTATTTCAAACATTAACTCGTGTAGTAACAAGAATACTTTTTATACTGACCAAACCATCAACTGATCGTTCAATGGAATGATCAGGTATGGGGATGGGGATTTTCCTGAGGGAAAACAGGAACAAGATAACCGCCACCCCCTGTACGGGCATCAACTACCACCTTCACGCTTAAAAAGCCGTAAAAGCTTCGTGAGACACACGATTTCCTTAAAAGATAGTGCGTTGGATGAAAGATGCGAATTATGGAGGAACAGACACCCCACCCCTACTCACTTCTTTAATCCAGAAGAACATCTTCCTCCTGGACAGGAACTGCAGTGGCCAATCTGGAAATCTCTTAACCGTTTGCGGGCTCAGGTGGGCCGCTGCAGAAATAATCTGGCCAAATGGGGTATTATCCACCCGTCCCATATACAATGTCAGTGTGGAGCCACTCTGCAGGATATGCCCCACCTCCTTTCTTGCCCATCCTGCACAGCCATCTGCACCTTACAGGATTTAAACGAAGCCAACGACAAAGCCGTGCAGGTGGCAACATACTGGTCTGGTATTATTTGAGTCTATCGACACGCAAAGAAGAAGAACGGAATGATCAGTTTGAGGTGGTCGCAACGCATGTTGTAATCTTTGTCAATAAAATTGATAACCTACGGTAGACGTGGCTTTTATCCTCTTAATGGCTGATAGACTTACACTATATCTAGCAAAAGGTTCGTTCAAGGCCAGGGTAGACCGCAAAATTCTTCAATGAGATTAAATTAACTTAGAGGGTTGTATTAATAATTTTAATGATTATATCACTGTAAAGCCATATTTGTTACGGTCGCGAATTATATCTTAATCAGCATATAACCTAACATTGACCTGCAAATTGCAAAAATATGAAGAGAATTTTGCTGGCTACCCTAACGCATCTTCCCTAATAACCAGTGGATTAAATCAAGCAACACAATCGCTCTCGACGATACAACTATACCTACTTATTTTTGCTGAAATAGTCAATTGAAACTTCGACCGTGAGCACAAACCAGGAATCCGCCACTTCTCCATTTGAGTAGCAAAAAATCCGGATATACCTACTCGCAAGCCTGTCTGTACGTCTGTAATCAGAGTTACGAATCAGACGTAAAATGTCACCTATAGACTTGTGGATACAAAAGTTAAGGCCTCAATTAAATCATGATCCCTTGACATCTCACCCGACACCCAAGAAGGTTAAATTGGCATTAACGACACTCTTTTAATCTTTTCAGACGAAACCGCGGAACAAAGCAACTACGTATACGGTGTAAACAAGTTTGAGCCGTAGTTCTTTGAGAACAAAGTCTTAAATGGGATTGTAAGATGAGCTGGCACATAAGACTGTTCGTCATTCGCGCTCAAATCACTTAAAGAAATGAAGGTAAGGGAAAAAAATGTTAATTTATTTATTACTAGCTTTGGCACGCGGTTTCGCTCGCGTTATTTGTTGAAAGTTGTCCCACTGGAATGGTTTAAATATAGCCTATGACAGTCGGGGATAAACGTAGCTTCCCATTAGTGAAAGAATTTTCGATATCGGATCAGTAGTTTCGAAGATTACCTCTTACATCCAAACCTATACAAACTTGACCGTTTTATTAGTCTACTGTTTCTTCGTGTCTGCACTTACGCATACGATTACAAGTATCTTTTAAGGAAAAAACATGTTATTATTTGTCAATTACGTATTATCAACGAGTAATCGAGAAATTAAATCAAAATCGAGCCATGATAACAGCTGTTTGGCCGACTGCCCGTGGGTGACAATCAGTCAGTCACCTTGACATTATGAATGTGGGTTTGCATATGAAGGGTCCACTGCAATGATGATGAATGTCCAAAAATTGTTAAATTGAAACTACTGACGTCATTCTACTCTTCATTTGATATATTATACAGTTAATGATTTCGTTCACAAACTTAGCAATATCGTTTACAGTCTCGAGATAATTTAGTTTTTAATATTTGGCTACACCTTCGGTTACACGGCTAGAACGCTCAACGTCACAGCCAGTCACAGGTGTTCACGGCAATAATGATCAATGTCCATGACAACTATAATTATTGACTGTGAGCACAGTGTGGACATTGATCGTTATTGTCCTTAATTATAAAGAAATTTTAATTTTTTACTAAGTTAAAGTTACTTAGGAATGATTATTTGCCAAAGAACGAATACTATAATAAATGTCCTTTAACATAAATAAAAAATATTTTCTTATCTCTAACACTGTGTTTTTTTTCACCGTTTATAAACTTAAAGCCCAATAATTTTAGAACAATAAACGAAGTCATTCATCATTACTGCGGCTTAGTATCATTTCGTCTAAAAAAGCAGCTGGTCTAATTAGCAAGTGGTCTAAAAAGTAGCTGGTCTAAGTACAATCTGGTCTAGAGCACAAATTGTCGAATTAGCAAGCAGTCTAAAAAGCAGCTGGTCTAAGTACAAACTGGTCTAAAGCAAAACCGGTCTAATTAGCAAGCGGTCTTCAAGTTCATTTATATCAAAAAAATATTTTTTGAGACAATTTTAATTACGGACCGACTTTTAGACCACTTGCTAATTAGACCAGCTGCTTTTTTAGACGAAATGTTACTAACCCCTCAGAGTATTCATGCCGCCTATGGGCCTCTGACTTGGCTTTACATGCCGTCGAGAAATATCTCTCAGGCATGCAGGTTTCCTTTACCGAAGCAAGTAATACCTAATTATACAATACACACATTAATCCGAAAAATCAGAGGTGCGTGTTTTGGGTTCGAACTCGAGACCTATGACTTGGCAGTCCGACGGTCACACCACTAGGCTATCACTGCTAGCGAGAATGATGATGATCTCTTTCACTTTAGTCGTACGGAAACTCATTACGACTCGATACACTATTGTTGCTCATCCACTGGGATGCGTGAGTGTTGGAAAACCCAATAGTAACCTATAGATAAAAGGCTTAAATTGATAGAAGGCACTTTTCAGCAGACATGACGGTAATACCAGCACGTTTACAGTTGAATTCTCCGAAAGTCTATAATAACATCAAATAGTGAATTTCAGTACATATACTACTCATCATTTAAAAAGGTAAAGTTGGTCAGTTTTTTGTTAGTAAGTTTGGATGTAGGGGATAATATTTGGAACTTATTATCCCCGAGTGTTATAGGCCATTTTTTTATTTTTATGAAACATTCCCGTGAGATAATTTTCAACAATAACGCGAATGAAGCCGCGGGCAGAAGCTAGTATAATATAATTGAAAGTTTGTCTGCCTGTCTGTCACCTTTCCACGCTTTAAAAACTGGACGGATTTCAGTAAGATTTATATCTCCGCCTGTCTGTAACCTTTCCATGCTTTAAATATTGGACGGATTTCAGTAAGATTTATATCTCCGCCTGTCTGTAACCTTTCCATGCTTTAAATATTGGACGGATTTCAGTAAGATTTATATCTCCGCCTGTCTGTAACCTTTCCATGCTTTAAATATTGGACGGATTTCAGTAAGATTTATATCTCCGCCTGTCACCTTTCCATGCTTTAAAAACTGGACGGATTTCAGTAAGATTTAAAAAGTATCTATTTATATGTCATGGCATAGTCTGACAGATCTAGACCTAGGCTAGGACATATACTACTTTTTATCCCGGCACGTTCTCTTTATGAGAGGAGGCCTTTGCCCAGCTGTGGGACAGTTATAGGATGTATTCATTACTTACTTACGTTGCCTTGGTATAATTTCCGAGCTCCAGGCTCGCAAAGGTAAAAAGTAGTTAAAAATATTCTTTCAACAGCTAAATAAACAAACAAACAGTCTTAACACAATAGTTATATAAAATGGACCTCGCTTTTATGATTAAGGTCATTGAAATTAAGTCACAATTACGTCGGCATTTTTTGTTTCGCTGTGAATGTAATTCAATCTCGGACTATTTGCTTGCTGGATTTTTGTAGCGTTTAAGTTAATGTGAGGCATGCATTGTTTTGATAACTCTCTCATTAAAATATGGGGTCGAAATAGCGACACGTTAGGCCCAGAAGGAGAGGGCGTGACGAGGTCTCCTACCTAAAGGATTGGGCTGTAATTGTAAAACAGAGAGAAAAACCGGCCAAGTGCGCGTTAGACTCGCGCACGAAGGGTTCCGTTCCATTATCTATACAAAACAAGACAAAACGGTAAAAAACACGTTTGTTGTATGGGAGCCCCCCTTATATTTATTTTTTTCTGTTTTTAGTATTTGTTGTTAAAGCAACGGAAAATCCATCATCTGTGGAAATCACAACTGTCTAATTTTCATGCTTCATGAGATACAGCCTGGTGACAGACAGACGGACGGACAGCGAAGTCTTAGTAATAGGGTCCCGTTTTTACCCTTTTGGTACGGAACCCTAAAAATGGAAATACGGAATAAAGGCGTTTCGTGAGATAAAATTGGCTCGTAAATAGTCTTTTATCTACTAGCAAATGTCTAGAAAGATCGATCGAGGATCGGCTATCGAGTTGTTAGTACCTCGATAGCCGCTTCTCTATCATTCTATAAGGAACTCATAAATAAAATCAGGTCAATTTTCGTTGAAACAGGCAGAGAGCAAATTCCTTAGTTTTAATTAAAACCTAACCTAAACATTTTTTTATGATTACAAAAAAACCCCATCGATTGTGCAATTGAGAAAGACAGTAAGTTTTTTCTGGATTCTTTTCAACATTTATTAATATGTATCCCATGACTGTTGGAAGGTGGGGACGGAGTCCATACAAGATCAGATTAGAAGATCAGATCTCCCATGATCCTTTAATAAAGGTAATATCGAAGCCTATGATGAGGTCCAAAACCACTTTACAACAACACGTACGATGGTGTCGCTATAGCCTACTCCAAGAAAGTTAGAGACATAGGTGTATTCTTGGACTGTAACCTGTCTTGGCATGTTCACATTGCTGAAGTAAGCAGGAGGTTGTTTTGTTCGTATCGGTCACTTAAGCGTCTTCAGAAGTTTCTGCCATTTCAGACTAAAATTACTCTTGCTCAGTCTCTTCTTCTTCCTCTTCTAGACTATGCTGATGTCTGTTTTCTTGATGCGACTGAGGAACTTCTTGATAAGCTCGAACGTCTGCAGAATTTGTGTATACGCTTCATTTTCGGGCTTCGTAAGTACGACCATGTGTCTGAATTTCGGAAGCAGCTGAAGTGGCTACCTATTCGGCAGCGTCGAGATTCACACACTCTCGCTTTTCTCTTTTCTATTCTTCATAATCCTAAAGCTCCTTTGTATCTTCGGGAACGCTTCGAGTATCTTGTTCCTAGAGGTAAACCTTGTCGCTCATCATCATCTCTTCTCCTTCGTTTCCCTCCCCACTCCTCAAGTCGGTATGATGGTTCATTTACTGTTCGTGCTGTGCGCCTTTGGAATTCGCTTCCACACTCCTTGCGGGATAGCCCTTCTTTAGATGTGTTCAAGAAATGAATAAAAGAACATTTCCTGTCAACATGATAATTGTTTGTAAATAGTGTTTTTAAGTAAGTGTATCTATACATAAATATATTGTATGTATTACGTATATTATATTGTATGTATTAGTTTAGTGTATAAAATAAGTTAATTGAATTTTTTATTTATTTAACTGTATTGTTTGTGCACATAGGTATATCCTCTTCTGCTAATTTCACAACATAAATAAGGTTTGCTGTAAGAAAACCCAATTCTGAGTTAAGCTCGCCGTTGTACATAAGCTATATATTTGAATTTTGTGTGCAATAAAGAATATGACTATGACTAACTTTCTATAATTAGATGTCAGAAGAAGTATTAGCAAATCATCCAAGGAGAAAAACACAAAATAAACACTCCACGCTCAAAATAAGATCGCACAAATAACTCAGTGATTAAAGTATATGAGTGCATTAGGATTATCATTAGTTCATTACGTGTATGACACGAGTTCCACTCTAATTAAAATTTGCGACCTTAATCAGGTGTTACTGATATCAGTTATCCGTTTTTAATAATTAAGTGACGTCTTTAATAATCTAGTCACTTCTTATAGATTACGCTTTACGCATTACGCTTGACAACTCTGTATACCTATCGGTGTCCATACTTTGTGAACATTAAAACTTTCTCCAAAAAACAAACCAACTTCCAAAAAAACTTCCTGCCTAACCTGCCTAATTAATAGGTGATAACAATTTGTCATGACAAGATAAGTAGCTGATAGGCAATCATTTATTGTTATTTCAATTGCCATTTTTTTTAAGGAAATCGTAGTAGTCATATTGTTTAGAGTAGTGGATTGACTAGAATTGGATTTAATGTAATTGGACATAAAATGCGGTTTGCGTTATAAAGGTTTAAAAATATATGTTTCAAGTACTGTACTAAGACGTTATTGGCGTTAAACGTTAGGGAAATTAATTGTTCAGCGAATTGAATACCGAATTAAATAGTCTGTATGTTAGACTCAAAGGTTAAAAATGCAATTTAGAAACGACCACTAAGCAAAATTCGCTTCGTGGCTCTTTTCGAGCCAGATCCCAGGGTCGCCGGCCGCCAGACATTATTTACTTATTTTCTCATTAATAAAATGTGTGGCATCGAGTAGTGTGAGTATGTACTGTGAACGTATGCATACCTGCTTGCTGCTGCTGCATGTATCAACAGCACTAAAACAGTACTGTTTTACACTGTCCTCGAACAAGTACCGCGATACGCAGAGGTCTGCGTATCGCGGTACTTGACTAGTCCGACCGATTTTACTCGCCTACTGAAACGGTTAATTGATTCAGTCTTTACAGATGGTAGGTAATCGATTTAAACTCACAAATGTAAAGAAACACAAATAACTGAAACAGTTAGGAACTGAGTCGGAAGGTTGTGTATGGGCTTACCATTTCGAAATCTTAAAAAAGTCTTGAAAGTTTAAAAAAAAAACTTGGATATACAAGGTGTAAACGAAGACCCTTCACGAAGCTGTCAACCAAGCTTTCTGTACATCAAACTATGTAACTCTTTCTTGTTGGATGAGAAATCACGTTTACGGTAGGAGTCAATGTGACGCACTCAAAACATTGTGATGATGGATGCATTGAATAATACGGGGGTCGTGGAGGTGTTTAAAGTGGAGTTTTAACATTAAAAACTTGTATTTACCTTTATTGTTATCATAAAAATGATATGAAAATAGATAACATCAGAGAGTTCGTGAGAAAAACTGCATTTCAGAAAATTATGTACCACAATCAGCTGTGATAATATCCGTATATATCGGTAACAATGTTGAGTGCTACACGCTCGGAATTATTTCCAGATAGGTTCTCAATGAGATAAGATTGATAATAAATACATAACTGATCCATGATAAAATCCTAAATCGTATGTACGGACAGGAAAAGCTCTTAAATGAATAAATAACCTTTATGAGTATTTTGGGATTTCCTTTCATTTGTCTATTTGTGATAAATAAAACCAGCATGTATAATCTGATCCGCATCCGTATGTCATTTTATTTGTAGTAAGAATATATACATTTTTTATTCATCATTTTACGAATGATTTTGTCAAATGATGCATTGATGATCATGGTGATGCGTTGGTCCAAAAGCAAAATCAAAATCAAAAGCATTTATTTCAAGTAGGCCAGTTACAGGCACTTTTGAATTGTCGAAACAAAGATGAAAATTAACTGTAGCTACAGTCCCAGTCACAAGACATAAAAACTGTGAAAGTACTGTCGTTGCCCATTCCCTAGCGTAGATCTCTATGGAGAAGAACGGGCAAGAAACTCCATGGACACTCTTTTAAATCAAAATATTGTTACAAAATGTTGTGGCACTGGAATTTGGAAAGAACTCGTAAAGAATAGATGTAATTACCCTTCTTAATTCTCATTTCAGATGGTCCCACCTCATCGAACACCAATCGTAGCCACGCTAATACTCCTATTGTTACTACAACCAGCACTCGAAGCCAAGGAATCCAAAAAAGTAATATGTCCAATAGGATTTCAAGTAACTTACTCCAACATCAACGGAGAACCAATATGTTACCGGTTAAAAGGCCCAGAGAAACTCACAGACAAATATGTTGGGTGTACCGGTAACCTGTACACATCCAAACTGTACAACAGTTTGAATCTGACCAAGTCTGAGTTAGTATTATGGACAGAGTACAAATCTTTGTACCCTGGGGGACCCTTTATTGATTACTCATTCACAAAATCAACAGGGTCGCTTTTAAAAACTTCGTTTGAAGTAGATAACCCACAAAAGGGTATTGAAGAAGAATTATGTGTGGTGATGGACCCAGTAACTAATTTTACGGCTACTGGGTGCGATGATGAGTTCTATAGGTACTGTCTTGTATCGCCTTATGTTAATGAGGATGCAATGTCTCACGAAGGCTGTGATGATTTCAAAGGCTCTTTGAGATTTTGGTCTCCTAAAGCGACCTGCTTGATGCCACTGCCTGCCACTACTGCTGGAGGTAAGACCGCAGTGAGAGCAACTTGGTTCAAAGCAAAGGAACTATGTGAATTGAAAGGATATTCAGTCCTCTATAACGGATGGAGATACTCAAATAATCCACTGTTAAAAGTCTATGGATCGCTTCCTGTTTACCCGCTGGGCATTACGTACGACCCTCAACGTCACAGTCACATTGTGAATGAAGACGCTACGGTGAGTTACAATTTCTTTCAATATTGTTTAGATCATGTCCATCAATGTTACTTTGTCTTTGATCTCGTAAACGTCTATAAAATCATTCCTAAGTATTCCCAAGAATAGTTCTTCAATATACATATCTTTGTGTACTATCTTCTACTTGTTAACTTTTTGTGAAGTGTGGAACATGGTTTTCCTTAATATTAGATTAGATCATGTCGTATTTCTAATACATATATCTGTTATCTTTGCAATAGAGTAGTGTCTATGTCTACTAGTCTCAAAAATGTCGTTGAGTATTTAATAATATTAATGTTAGTGACAAACCCAAAACTGCTTTCGTTGTTTTAGAATGTTTTGTTTTTAATAGCTTTTGGACTGTGGTGGCTGGTTTCCATTAGTATCTCCTTCGATCGAACGAAGCCCTTTTGAGCTAGAAACATGGGGCTGTTGTAGGTATGAAACCAAGACTCCAGAATCATGCAGAAGCAGGTTGCCGTCGCGAAGGGTTTCACAACCCGTATTCCGGGATGTGTGGGTGTTGGTGCGAACTTTTTCATTAAAATTTTGTTTCATATAATCAATAGTCACTAATGGTTTTGCATGAATGAAATTTGGAACAGCATTTATGTGTTTAAAAATACATTGCTTAGCTTCTAACATATTGTGCCCGCGAATAAATGTGAATAGGCTTATTTTTGTGAGCTTATTAGTTTATGAAGTTCCGTTTTTGGACATCATGTTTGAGTTAAAATTACCTGCTGGTGATTAATTTTGATTTTCCAGATTGCGTATTAAATTACGTTATAACGTTTCTGGATGTTCTTCTTTTACCAACAAAACGAACATTGTGAAATATCCTACATATTAATTAACTAGATTGTCAAAGATTGAGCGTCAAATGATCCTTCTAAACATTGTCTACATGTGCAGATCAAAAATTGAGCTTCAAATGATTCTTCAAATACCTAATAGGTGTCTAGTTATGCCCGTTCATGTGCTTCTTTATTCAATAAATAATGATAATCCTATATCCATTCATATACGTAAATTACGTTATAGACACCACCGGCAGAATGGGGTTTGGATAACATTACCAATGGTTTGATGAGCGGCAATGAAACTTCATATGGGTTAATAAGAAATGGTGTATGGGACCTGGTGAACAGTTCCTATGTATTCTACGATGTTATTTGTGAGAAGAATATTGAATTAAGAAAAGTTGAATTAGTCGTCAGCGCTGATGAGTAAGTACTTTTTATTTAAAACATATCGACATACGCTTGGCCTATAAGGCAATGGGAACTTAAGCATAAATGTCAAAATGTGGGTGTATTATAGCCACACTTTTGCCTAATCCTTCTAAATATGGAAAACGTCTAATTGAGAGCTTACGCCTGTTTGATGAGACGTACCCTACGGTGCGTTCAGTTTAAGATAACAAAAGTTATTTAGAAGTAAGTGTCCTGGTTTGTAAGCCCTGTTGAGTAGTATTGCAACCTTATCGAGTTCCCGAACCCACCTAAAAAAATAGAAGTTACAATATTATTATATATTAACTCCAAACCCTCTATTTCACAGCCAAAACAAGCTGATATTGACTGTAGAAGGAGGCAACGTAAAGGAAAACGACATCTACTGCTTCACTGACTCCGAGAAATTTTATCCTACTTCTGTCGACATTAGCTCCGATGTTATTCACAACAAGTTACTGACCTATGTCCTCAAACCCAAAGACGATGGATACTACTGGTGTGTTCACACAGATTCTAAGAGGTTTCTCGTGTCAGAATCTAAAAGAGCTCTTTGGGTAAGAGAGAAGCAATCCCTCCGATATAACTTCGCTGTCAAACTTTCTCTCAAGAATGATTCATATAATTTAAAAGACGCGGAAAAACTAAAAGAAGTTTCAGAGAAGTACTTAAAAGAATACATTTTCTATTCAACAAAGTATTATGAAGTGAATGGAGGATTGGAACAGATACAACAACCGGAATCCTTCGAAGGTATCTTGAATGAGTTCAGAGCGTCGCAACCTGATTTGAACCCAAAAGAGAAAAATATTCTGAAAGGGCTGAAGCTGAAGAAGTTGTTTCTGGATAGGAAGACGGTGCTGCTTCATTTGAACCTGGATCCTAGAATGAAGCCGGTTAAGCCTGGAAATTGGAGTGACATTGAAATCCTTTATATGAAACCTGTGTATTACTGTACGGCTGATAACCATGAGTTTGGTAAGTACCTACATTGTTTTTGTTTTACCGAGTCTGAGATTTATTGATTTTATATTCGACTGTACTGCCAGGACATGGTCTACTTGTGTACAGTTTCATCTAAGTCCGTTTACCCGTTAAGGCGGTAAAAGATAGTCAGATTTACATCCACATTTTTAATATTGCTGGGATTGGGTTAATTCATCCGTTGGGTACTTTTCGCTTTCTATCTTTATGTCCTGCTTTTATCCGGTATACCTTTTATCTTTCACATATTAAATCGTTTTTATTCGTATTCAATAGAAAAATATTGCTCGATATCATATCTGATTATACTACATTTGTATCTGTCCTAATTAGTCTCATTATATCCAAGTGCAGAGGTCAAATAGTCCAGTAGACGGTCGCAGCGTGAGTCATAATATACTTTAAAACCGCAGTATGTCTTCTTCTTCCATACTTCTTTATTACTCGTCATCGCAGCAGTCACCTCCTTTCTAGCCAATTAGCCATATCATCTTTCACACACTTGTAGTGTGTGATGGTTCAAACAAATTGTAAGAAAGTTGTAGGAGAATTTTGGCTATCTTGACTCTCTGATATTAAAGATTTACTATATCTTCGATACCAGACAGTTCATATTAAACATTTTTCTATAGGAAATACTTATTAATCATTCAGATCTAGAACTGCTTGCACTTTTTTACCTTGTCTTGTTCTCAATGTCACTTCAGACGGAATTAAATCATCAATTAAGTATAATATCATTCATTGTTGACGGCAGCTCTTGTAAATTAAAATTCTTTTACATCTGCATTGTCTTGTTTAAAGTAGTCGAGATAAAAACCTCGGGATGGTTAAAAGGTCAGTTTGAGAGAATTCATTGAAAGGTTACGACTGTTTCTGAGTTCCTTTGCTGAGTAAGGGCTACCGCACACTATAGACAAGACTGTGTTTAGACAGACTTCTGATAGTAAAACCAAGTCGTCTGCAAATCGTAAGTGGTTTAAGTATTTACCCTGGATATATAAACCACAGTTTCTCCAGTCTAGCTTGCTTATGATAGATTCTAATATCGCAATGAAGATTTTTGGGGATAAGGGGTCTCCTTGCCTGACTCCTCTCTTGACTGGAAAAATTGGGCTAATGGTGCGATAGCCTTAAGAATACTTAAATACAGTTCAAACTGTTAGTGTACTGAGACCTGAGTTTTTATTGGCAACGAAATTTAAATAAATACTTACAATGCGCATACAATAGATGGGACGAAGCGAATAACATCGTCTTTTCAAACTATAACCAACTGGTTGGTGTCAGTAAAAGTGTAACGAACGGGTCAAATTTGGCACTATAAGTGGAAGTACCTTTGTCTTTTTTTGATAGTATCACAATCTTTTATGACATTTCTTCTGAAAGCCTCTCTAAATATCATTGGTTTGTCTGCTATGTGCCCACAGTCTTAAAATCTTTTCAGTGTTAGCCTTATGTAAGAATAGATAGGCTGTTCTTTTTCTTTATCGTGTGGTTAGTACTTAACCTGGTATCAGAGTTTTTAGGCCTCCCATGGGCCTTTGATTTGGCTTTACATGCCGTCAAGAAATATGTCTAGGCTGGGATAGGCTGTAGTGCTCCTTGATTCAATCTTACACGAAAAACAAAGCTCATTATCATGTATATTTTGTCTTTGACAGTGAAATCAAGAAAAGTACGTTGCCAGATCCACTCGTGTATCGGCAACTTCAACGACGGTATGCAGGCAGTGACCTCTATTGACGAACACTGTAACCAGTCCACTGAGCTACCCGCCTCGTACAACTTATCTACTACGCCCACGCTACCTGGTGGTGGATTTAAACGTGGAGACCCGGTGAGTGGTTGTTTTACCAAAACTCGACAGACGTTATTATTAATTAATTTGACTGACTCTCAGAAAAAAAATAATTGTTTTTTAGTTTTATTTGTTCGTGTTTAATGAACGACTCATCACGTCTGCAGAGTTTCGCTACTTAGTTTACTTTGACCTTGTATAGAGTCAGAGTTCAGAATTTTAATACATACAATTTTAGTTAAGATTCAGAGAACATCAAAGGACATCATTCACGTTTAAAGACGCAAACAATTATTGAATCGCTGGATTGCAGTTCATTTTACTTTTGACCCCACGGCAAAAATAAACAAGAGCGATTTTTCTTGCTTGCACTTTTTTTTCGGGTACGAACAAAGTAACTGATGTCCTTTGCAGATATCTATCTGCTTTTCCTGACTAGGAGAGAGATTTTAAGTATTTTTATTTTAAAGCTATCAAATATCGCCAGGTAGGTTAGTTGTAACATCGCATGTTCGAACTTACAAAATTAGAAATAGTGTTAGGTTTAAACCTTTTGCTAATTCGAAATTATTGACTCACGCAAAGTCACAAACTAAATCTATGTTTCGTTACTAATAACACATGTTTATATGCTTAACGCAGACACATTCTGGCAAAAATTCGACACTTATGTTTCTAGTGTACCTAAATAAATAATTTAATTGTTAATTAAATAACCAGCTTATCGTTATGCCTCGCAACCACCAAAACAAATGTGAATACTATGACATTGTTCATCAAATAATAGTTAGTGCCAACATTCTGTAAGATACTCGTAAATATACAACACAATTTAATTGCACTGAAAAACTAGACTCCTGAGAAGCAAGACTCGTTTATATAATAACATGTTATACTGCTTTAGGCACACAAGGGACCGTACCATGACCTCATGAAGCAATACCTATTATTTGAATCATGCTTCAATGCGGGAAATAGATAGAGCTGAACAGGACGTATAGCTTGCAAATGTTTAGCAACAGCGCTCCTTTCTCAAAGTCATTCTGGGGAGTTGATTCCGCCACTTCTTCCCCCCAGCTAAAACACTAGAAAGCGGTGACTGTCTCTTGTAAATTTTGACGTTCAAAAAGTGCCAAAAGCCTAATTTGAATAAATGACTTTTGATTTTGATTCATGCAGCAATGTAGCAGCCTGCTGTCCTATGAGGTTGTCTGAGCGCAGTCTCAACAGAGATAACGACAAAATTGCTAACTTTCGGTTGCTGATTACCAAAGAATCAATTCGGTTGCAATAATGATGCTTGCGAGTAATGCAAGTCTCTACATCCAAGATGCGATTGTCTCTGTCGAGACTGCCGGCACTGGTGAGGTATCTGTTTTCCCTTTGAGAAACATTAAACAGGGTGGGCCATAAATTTTTGCAAATAGCAACATTAAATTTGATTTCTCAAAAATCGTAAGAGGCGTAAGGGGCGTGCGGGTAGCGGGGAATTGTGCGTCGCTTTATGCAGTTTTAGTCACGATGGAGCGCTTTACGGGATAACAGTGTGCTTTTTGTGTAAAACAATTTTACAAATATAACGATTCCTACGTTACTGTACGACGCCATTTAGAAATGAATACGGATTACGCCTTGCAAGTGAGTGTCCAAGTCTTAATTTAATTAAGAAAAGATCCAGAATCATCTACGCGTAAGCGTTCGGCGGCTCTGGCAATTTCAAGGACTAGTCTGAGCGAATTTTGCATCTGGACCTACCGATTTTATCTCGTGGGGATACCTGAAAAGTCGAGTGTACTTTAATAAAACGACGACCATATCCCAATTAAAAGAAATCATCAACAAAGAGATATCCACGATCCCTCGCAGCATGTCAGCGAGTTTTCCAAAGTTTGCGAGTCGATTGCAGGAATGCCAACGATGAGACAGGGCACATCTCGACGATGTATTTAATAAAAAAAAAAAACAATATTACGTTTAATACGTTAAATGAATGATCAACAAATGCCATTTGTAGTTTTATTTCTATTCCTGTTTCAAATGTGCAAAACTTTATGGCTATCGCGAAGTTTTAGTTCTGATTGATTACATTCTAATTATAATACCAAAAAGTAACTAAATCCAGGACATATAAAATTGGATTGTATGAATAAATCAATGACATAACAATCCAAATATTTGTGAACCGGAAGTCAGGTCTAACAATGATTAAAACTGTTAAATAACTGCACCTAAGCTCATCCTACATCACTAACTAACGAACTAACATTCTAGATCAACAGGCTTCAAATGGAGGACCAAGGATCTAACAGTTCAGAAGAGGCACAGACACCTGCCACAGCTGGAGATGGCGTTGTCACATACGACCCCCCCCAAAACATTACTATGGTTGATAATAGTACTTATCCGGATAATTCTACGTCAAGCGCGGCAGAAACTGAACCTACTGTTTCTAATTCTGATTCTACTTCCGATTCTACTTCCACTACTACTTCCGATTCTACTTCCGATTCTACTTCCGATTCTACTTCCGATTCTACTTCCGATTCTACTTCCGATTCTACTTCCGATTCTACTTCCGATTCTACTTCTGATTCTACTCCCACTTCCACTTCCGATTCTACTTCCTCACCTACTAGTACAACAACAACTTCTACAACGGAGACGACTACCGAACTTATTACGACCACGGCTGAGCCAATTAGAACTGAAACCCCGATAATAATTACTCCACCATGGAGTAGTCCTCCTCCTACTATTCCGACTACAACTACTCCTACAACTACTACCAAAGAACCCACTACTATTCCTAGTACTACAACTCTATGGACTGCCCCGCCGACGCCGCCACCAGTAAGTCTTATATTTGATTGTGGATGTCCTCTAGCTAGTCTTGTAGAAATATATTCTAGAGAAACTTCAAGGATCGTAGAATTCTTGCTGTCTTGTCTTGTCTTCATGACTTGAGAATGTGAAAATGGAGGTTTTTCCAAAGGATGTATGTCTCAATTTGTACTTCTTTTTTGTCATTTAACCGTACCTAACATTGCATGAATCATCTGCATTGACTGCATTTGCATGAGCGTTTAATTTAATAAAATATTTATTACGTAACAAGAATGTGTGATAGTGATGTATCTCCAAAATATTTGTTCTAAAAATGTTAGGTTACAAAAATATTTATGAAATGTTTACAGCCTTCTGAACAACTTCAACAAGTAATGGACGAACTACAGGGCCTGATCGATAATGACAAAGAGCCAGTGCTAGTTGAAAATATCAGTGCAGCATTTGATCAGGTAACTATAGATTGAGATTTGTGTGATGTCCTTCATGTTTATCTGACGAGGAATAAAAGTGTCGTTCAAAACCAATGTTGGTCCTTAGTAAGGAATATGTTCAAACTAAACTGCTATCATCGACGGCCTAGCTTTTTCTTAACCTCGGCAAATATAGCATAAATGCCGGCGCAGACACAGGTGCACTCTCTCTTCCCTCACTCTCATAGTCCGATGGGACGGCAATTCGACACAGCCAGAGAGAGATCAGGCGCTGGGCCAACGGCTGTTTTCCTAGGCATGGGGGTAGCATACCATGATACCACCAAAATCCAAACTCCGCGCTGCTACTAAGAAATTCCTCATGGAAAACACCAATAACACTTCACTCGACCTGCAAACACGAAACGAACGGAGCAGTTAAAAAAAAGTGCATTTAATACCAACGCCCAATCTTTGCCTTTCCAGGTAGATGGACTTCTAGCAGAAAACGTGGACTTGTCTATACCTGGGGAACTGCTTCACCTCTTAGACGGGATCGGATCCAGGCTGGACCTGAAAGGGTCTGAGAACGCGACGACTATCAGAGACAATATAGCCTTGTTGGTGACTAATGCTGATCCTAACCAGCCGGTGAAGGGCCTCAGGATTGCTTCCAGTGACCAAGAAACCTTCAGTCAGGAGGCTTTCGAGATTCTTCGAGGTTTGTATAACCGCGGTGGTGGCGTTATAGTACATTACGATATTAGTGCATGTTATAACCAATACGCACGTATATCGTACGACGTTTTTTAACACATTTGCGAGGAAACAGAAAAAAAACATTTTTCATACGTGGTTATGTATCTGTCCTTGGATATTGACGGCAGCAAGCTGTCGCATGCGGTTCGCGCTTCTGTTAATATATCCGGTGGAGTTGAAGTAATATATTGCTCATCTTCATTATTGAAAGTTGTCATTTTTAGATATTCACAATACAAGTACAAAGAAAAGAAAATTTGAGAAAAATGGCGCGAGGATTATTTTCTGCCGTGGCTGCGTGAAAATGTTGGCAAAGACGCTAGAGCATGCAGCCAAGTTTTTAAATTACCGAATAAACTGTTTTATTTTTATTTTAAATAAACTCAATCTGTGAATGCACACTGTTGCTTTCCCGCCATTTTAACAGTGCGCTAGCGCTGCCTACTGACTGGCGCCGCGCAGCGATTAGTTCGAAATTTGAATAGCAACAGCGCGCTGCTCACTAGCTGGAGTCGTGCGGCGGCGATCAGTTCCATATTTGAAATGGCAAATAATACTGTTATGGAATTTGTATGGACTATAACTTAACTATTAGCTTTGATAACACACGCGTTTTTTATGACCCGCTTTACATATTTAAAACCGGTGGAATTACATCAGCTTTACGAGCAAGGGTGTTAAAAATTATATATTTTTTAATTAATGAGAGTAGGAACATTTCGTTGACAGAAGCATGGCAGGCTTACATGCATTTTGGGTATTGCCTTATGACTTTATGTACGGACGGCCGCGTTCATTTGTTACCCCTTTTGTTGAGTGTCTTTATGCGTGACGGATACCTAAAATAATACATGAATTGTCTGTTCGTAAAAATTCTCTCGTAAGATAGGTCTTGATCAAGTAAAGGTAAGGGCAATCATAGAATATTTATTCGAATCGGGTTTTTCCAGAAAACTTTGGTAAATAAAAGAGAAGTGGTAGCACATTTAAATCACATGATAAAACCCATTTGAATCAAAGAGGTTGGTGGGGTAAACATAGACAGACTTTGATTGAAATAATTCGGTAAGTCTAGCCCAAGTTAAATAAGAATCCAAATGAGAGTGAACGGCCAACTGTGTGCTAATTGTGCTACGTAGTTAGACGGATGCACGATGGTCAGACTTTAAGAGTGTCTCACTATTCATTGCGTCAAACAATAAAAAGTAGGTACTTCATTTCTGCGTTATTCCCTACGTTTTCAATACCAATGTGTCCGCGTTTTATGACGCACGTCATTGATCGCAATGCTGAACTAATCTGAATCAGTTGTAACATGTGTATCGTAATTGGCTGTTTAAAGCAATGGACGTGGGAACGATAGATTGCAGGGAAATGCGAAACTTAATGTAGGTATGCAGAGGTCTTACCTAAACCATTTATTTAATTTATGTAAGCTAACTATTTATGTGTAGTTTTTGATTTTAAATAATTAGAACAAAAGAAAGAAAATACGTTTATTTGGCACATGCCACAATTTAAAACATTTTTTTTTTGTGAGGGAATAATGAGGTAATGGGTGTAATACACCTAGCCTATTAGGTAACCTTGTTTGTACAGCAAGTTATTCGAGAAATTACTTATTCCCATTGTCAATGCGAAATTCGTCAAATCTACACTTTATCTACCCTCTACCTAATATTTGAAACCTATTCGTCCACAGACGAATTCGACTCAACAAATCTTCAACTAGAGAAGAGCGAGGCGGTAGTGAGGCTGCCTGAGTCTGTAGCCACCTCGTCTCGGCGGATCAGCTTCGTAGTGTTCCGTAACGACCGCGCCTTCCACACCCAAGGGTCTGATGACTACTTCGTCAACAGCCGGGTGTTGAGTGTCAATGTAGAGAATATCACCGAGTTTGAGGGGGGAGAGGTGAGTTTTGATCAACTGAAAATACGTATTTTTAACATTTGCAAAAGTTGCAAATTAATAAATCATCAAAATCCGAATTTTGGTGAATACCTTGTCACATCCACCTTGAATTAACTGATGACTTGTGGACACCGCTTTACGGCATTAGATGCGCTATGTTTTGATACAAGTACATTCCACGGCAATAAGAAATTTATATGACCAAAATAAGATGCAATCAATAGCTATCGACGGCTAAGACTTATCAGATAAATAACCATGATGTTTCTGCCTTTACAGACGGTGGACATCCACTTCAGCTCTATCGGCGCTGGCCCCGAACGGAACCAGAGCCGCGCGTGCGCCTTCTGGCACTTCCTGGAGGGCGGCCAGGGCTACTGGTCGCAGGACGGCTGCACCTTCATCCGCGCGACCCGGCCCGGCTTGCTGGACACTTGTCGCTGCAACCATCTCACGCACTTCGCTGAGGTCCTCGTTCCCAGAGCCGTATTCTCTGAAAAGAACGAGCAGGTGCTCGAAATACTCTCTGTTGTAGGCTGCTGCTTATCCATGTTCGGTCTCATCGTCATAGGCATCACTGCCGTCCTCTTCAGGTCCTGGCGAAGAGACTTCAGTAACAAAATATGGTTGCAACTCTGCATCTCTATACTACTGCTCATCATATGTTTCTTAGTCATAGTCTATGCTAGGTTTGACCACTACGGTATACCCTGTATGTTCGTCGGAGTGTTGTTGCACTACTCTGTTTTGGCGTCCTTCTGCTGGATGTTGATCGCCGCTGTGATCTCATACAGGAGACTGGTGATGGTGTTCACTCGCGACGCGTCGCACAAGCTGTTGCGAGCTTCAGCTTTCTCCTGGGGAGTTCCCTGTGCAATAGTCGGTATCTTGCTCTCAGTCGACCCGCAGTCTTACGCGGGACGTTTCGAAGACAAGACCCCGACGGGAGCTTTCTGCTATCCTTCAGGGCTCGGGCTCTGGCTGGCCGTGTATGCGCCCATCGCGGTCATGTTGCTCGCAAACTGGACGCTATTCGTTCTGATAGTGCGCTCCGTGTTTGTTAACAAAAGCGGGATAACGAGGCACGGCAACCGCAACGAAGCCATCCGCTGTGCCTCCGTCAGCTGTTTACTTGTGTTCTTGTTCGGTCTTCCGTGGATATTTGGTTTGTTTGCTTATAACATCGTGTTGGCTTACCTATTTGCTTTGACGGCTACTTTTCAAGGTTTTGTGTTATTTATATTCTTTATCGTCGGAAACAAAAAGACGCGAGATCTTTGGTTGAATAAGCTAAAGATCAAGCAGACTCGCAAGATTCCAGTGACTTCTTCGACCTACACTAACAACAGGAGTACGGCTCCTGGCGTGCGAGCTACGCCCCAGAATTCAGTGGAGGCGAAGGTATCAAAGCCCAGGTCATTAGCGACTTCTGACGACTCAAGGTTCTCTTGACAAGAGCAAGTGAGGTCCTCCAAAACGGACCACTTGAGGAAAAACTCTAGCGACATTTCTCCACAAAATAATAAGCAGAGATTTCTTACAAGAATTGATTTGTAGATCAGCCTTTTAACTTTCGCATTCACATTCCTGGAGTTTCGCTTATTATCGTGGATACCTTAAAATCTTTTGACGACATGTTTCCTTTTGTGAGTTGTCTGTTTGCTACTTACATTAATTCAATATTTTTTTCCCTGAAGTGATATGCAGCAGTCTATTCTATTTTAACCTATGTATATAACTATTTATTCTCTTAATATTTAAGACTAACGTATGTTACCTTCTTCAAGTATTAAGCATGATTGTAGTGTAGTAGATCCAAATCTATTATGAAATTCAATCGTCTGTTGTGACTTTAATTAAGTCTTGTTTATTTATCGTATTTTTGTAGTGCAATATATTCCTTTATTGAAATATATTCTTACTATCTAAAGATCCTATTATGTATATTGTAGAGTTAAATATAAAAAATCATCGTTTATCAATTTTCAGATTCTGTCATTGTTACTGTTAGTTATGTTCCAGAACTCATCTGTCATTCACCATCAAGTTATCTTAGCCAAAAGAACTTAGATACGATTATGGTTTATTAATTGTATAGTATTTTAATCATAAGCTTGCCATACACAAGGCTATGTATCTTTTCAGGGGTGTCTTAGCCACGGCCATTTCACAAAGACAAAAGAGGATGGTTGCAATGTGGTAATTATTATCATCCATTTTACTTACTATAACATTCGTGTTAGTATCTGAAACTTAAAACTATAAAAGTAACACGGCGTTGACCATAATGTTGCAAATAAGCCCTACGCGTGAATTTTAACAGTCTGGACACATTTTTGTATCTGTGGTGGGGTATGACAAGTTTGATTAGACCGTCCTATCGTCAGATTTTAGAAGATTTTAGTTTAATTTTTCCTTTATCTGGCGATAAAAGGTGTGTTAATGGTACGCTTCATGAAATTCACTTTCTAGTCTGTGTCTAAAAATGCGTTCCGTTTCACGCTTACCTAATTAAATATAAGAAAAAGTCAGTCAAACGACTGATTACTTGTAAACTTCTAACTTGCAACGGAACGTAAAGGTAAGCATCAAAGATAGTTACCAAATAATTAATTTATAACTAGGTACATAAGCTAGTTTGATATTTTATTTAAAAGAGCTAATACTGTATTAGAACTTAGATATTTAGTACTGAGTACTGTATATAAAGCTATTTAAACATAGTACTGTTATGTTATATTGTAGGTGAATTGGTCACAATGAATTGAAATATCCTAGCATGTGTTTTCGTTCCGTTTTCACTAATTCAAGGGGACAAGAAAATACCTAACAGTGCAGTCATACAACTGCTAAAAATATATGTTTAAAAACAATGATATTTATCTTCTATGTATTTGTGTACATTATGCTGAAGATATAATCTGAAGATATAAAGTTTTAGTTTAGTAGTTGATACCAAATATAAAATTAAAATTATTCGTATCTATTACAGCGATGAATAGTTTTAATATTAAAAACAAAGGAGGTTGCCCAATGAAGTGTATCAAACTGGTAACTCGACACACAAAGATAAAATAAAATTAAAAAGACAGCATTTTTTTAAAGGACGTCCTCCTTGCTTCTTTTCTTTTTTAAACATAGACTTTTATGTCATTTATGTCATCTTATACACGTCAGTGGGCAGTACCCTTTAAATAGATAGAAAGTTAATCGTTACTGTAAAACCTTGTAAAACTGTAAATATAATTAGTAGATTGTGTATATAAAGAACAAAATAGATAAGAGAAAAGTCCAGAAGACTATTTTAATGTTATTATTTATATCCCAGAGCCTATTCCATTTGTAACGATGAAAATAAATAAAAAAATAAAATGTTTATTTAACAAACACCACCAACCACTCTACCAACAGTTGGGTCTGGCAAGTAATCAAATCGAGGCCTGTCACTGATATTTGTTTTGACCTCTGCACCGACATTGTGCATTCACGGTTTTTTTTGTAACTTGCTATAGCTATTCGTCTGTGCTATGCCAAAAAAACATGAGTTCTTCATTGTGAAGGAGTCTACAAACTTTTGGCACAGTGGTTATTATAATAACAAATCTAACACCGTGAAGTATTTTTTTTGATTGACCTATCTACCCACTGCTGGGCCTAGGCCTCCCCCATTCCTTTCCAACTGTCTCGGTGTTTTGCCTTCTCTGGCCAATCAGTCAGGAACGAGTCCAAATCGAGTCCAGCGTATCTTGGGCCTGCCTCGGTGACGAACTGAACCGATTTTCCAAAGCGTGTGTTTTGTAGTCTTTGACAAAATCACCAATCAGTTTAAAATTGATACAACAAAAAGCATAATCTAAAATATCATCATTATGTTAGAAGTTATGTTGAAAAACATGTTTAAAAGTTGAGACGCAAACATATTTCATTTTTTTCAGTACCCATTTAAATTGATCAATTTGGTCGAGACGCCATTGTTTAACTATTGTGTCTACTTCGTGGATAGATCATGGGTTAATTAAACATGTTTTTTGCAACTTTGAATGCTCGAATACATCCTGCACAGGCTTATTGTACTATTTTTGATAGTTACATATTTATAACCACAGAGGCATTTACTATACTATGGAATTATTTAATAAAATACTCTAAGATATCGCAAGTGTTTTATTGTTTTGATATTTTCGATGTCACCTTCACAGTTTCCTTCTGTTGAAACTGCAACACTGGACACTGATATATAATTACATACATTATCTGTCGGTAAGCCGGTACGGACAAAGTACGGATTTAGAAACCATACCAGTTAAACTTCACGTAAACCTAACGGACATATCAGGTTGACACCATATACAAACCAATAGACCTCACTAAATATGCAGGTAGACATTGCGTGACATCACGTATATACCAAGTAGACTTTACGTGAACCTAACGGATACATTATAAAACATTTGTGGAAACGGGTATTTATCGCGAATTTTACCTTTAAACCAGTTTACCTTTCGTTGTTTTTACCTTTTTACCCGTTTCCATATGTTTTATAATGTGTTCTGATCGTGAAAGTTTAGAAAGACAACCTAACGGATACGCTAGGCAGACAAGACGTAGGTTCATACCACGTAGACTGCTCGTGTATTCCAGGTAGACACCACGTACATGCCACGTGGACATCATACCTATATTAGACACCGTATGAACCATGGTCGACTCTCAAAAAGAATTCGAAGATTCGAAGTTTCCATTCCAAGACATTTCTGACGCGAACTGTCAATCCTGCATTTGTGAGTTCAATTAAAGGACATCCAGGAATTTGTAGACAAAGATCCCGGGCGGTGTTATACAGGGAGGTGATGAAATATACTTATTTTCGGTTTAAGTTCTTGAGATATATTTGCGAAAATCTCCAAAAGCGGATTTTAAGTCACAAAAAATGTTTCGGCTCTCTAATTACTTGACCACTGGGCTTTCGAACACTACTCGTAGGTAGACTATTTGATAGGTTCTTGCCTAATAAGGTGTATGAAATTGGTAGCTCGAGATACGATAGAAGAAAAAAAAACAAATAATAAATTACCCACGATTAGTTTTTAGGCGTCGTTTTGGGGTTTCTGCCGATACTCATGGGAAATAGGCGTGAGCTTATGTATGTATGTAGTTTTTCTTTATACATGTGACAAAGGCACCCCAAGGGCGTCCACATTGTTAGTTTTCTTTTTATGAACCAAGTTTCACGCTCGAGTTGGCATGACCTTATACACCTCAGTGGGCAGGCCTTTAGTTTGAAATAATGTATTCCTGTAAAATTTGTTAGTAGATCGTAGGTAAGGGGTATTGTACTACTTTTTTGCCATTACAAGCGAAATACCATGTGCTGTACTTACCAAGTTCTGACTAAGAAGTCACGCTGGTGCATCAATAACCCAACAGAACGCAAGTTCAGTACCATTATGATTTTCATGACGTTATTGATTAGTCATTTACTTTATAGCTCATCGATTCTTTACAACTTTCTCACCCTTTACGTATTAAAAATAGTCTGCCTACACACGTTACAGGCTTGCAAATCGATACTCAGCTTATTGCCACTTGAGCGACAATCTAGGACCTTCACGATATTATTAATTAGCGATATAATCTAACATGCAACCTTTGCGGCGGCGGTCTCTTCGCGCGCCAATCAACCACCCTACGAGTGCATAAATAGATCGTAACCATGGCAACGCCCCGTTCGCCAAATAAACATGCTCCATTGAACGTCGCCATGACAATGACTTTCATTCTATACTTGTCTGCCGAGGTGACCACACAAAATGTTCTGGGGTATCAGTCCTGCTATCGATTTGCAAGAAGAGTACTTAAAATACGGTGATAAGAATGCCTACGAGCTCAACTTCCTCGTCATCGGAGGCTGCGATGGAAGACATCTCCTCAAGACGTTGGCGCAAGCTTACCGACACAACAGGCGCTACATGAATTTGTTTGTCATCGATGGGTGTCCGGAACTGGTGGCGAGACAACTCCTTCTCACGTCGTTGGCGCTGGAGAAGACAACACGATGGGGTCTCTTAGAGAAAACTCGGCGCTATCTGGAAGTGTACGGGAATATGCTGTTGCGACCTGCCACGTCAAGGTACTTGATCGCCAAAGCTCGCCAATTGGTCGGCATGGTTACAAACCCTGAGTATATGAACTGTCTTCTACCATGTGTCTCCATCGAGCAGATGAAATACCGTGAACGAGATTACATGGAGAACCTCGTTTGTTTCTGGACTACCGGTAACACTAACCAATTTAATGCTTGTGAACTCTGGGAACACCGTGTTAGACATAGTCTTGGTATAAGATACGACTCCAGAATGGGTGTGTTTGACTGGGATTATCACATGAGGATGAAGGAAATCGGAAGCCAGATTTGTTTTCCAGAATACAAACATTTTCGGGAGCACGGTATAGCCTTTACATGGCTAGAGACAGAAGTGTGTCGACCGAATGTGAGCCTTGCTGCAGGTGTTTATAAGTGCGGTGACAGATACCTACACAGGGGCTACCTAGGCGACATAGTGACTTCTCCATTCATAGGATATGGTCTCAACTGCGAAGATACGGATATGTTGAAGTCCTCACACGGTGTCAACTATAAACGTGCAACGGATATCGCGGAAAGAAATGTAATGAGAATGCTTTATGAAATAGAAAATCGTCAAGAATTTGACGCCGCTGCGTTGAATTTAGAAACGGAAAAGAATTTAGGAATGGTGGTGCTAGCTCAGCTCGACGCTAAGATTTCCGAGAGTGGGCCTGAAGCGCCTTTACTTTTGCGTGAAGATCGTGATACTTACATAAATGTGGATTACGGGAAGGTACACTTTTTGTCTCTGTCAGCATTGGAGCATTACCCACATAAGCCGCAGTTCCAGGGTCTGTTCCATGGAGTGTTTGTTGGGCATAACATGTTGCCTCGAGTGAAGCCGAGTGTGTGGTCGATGGCGCGTGACGACGCCGTGGTCCTGATGGAGTCGAGGAAGTACTTAGTGGAACAGAAGAGAGATGATGTGAAGGCGTATGGTGAGCAGATCCAGCAGGCGGCCACGGCAGCCCAGTGCGAAAGGATCGCCACGTTTGATCCAGAGAAAGATGATTTTGCCAGGTTTTTGATTAAACGTAGGAGTGAGAGTACTGATACGCCTATTTCGTTTTAGATCTTAGTAAATTTTATTTTAGTAACTTACTTTCAAAGCCATGCTTCCTGTTATCGCCAGTGACATTTATTGCGAACATGTTAGTTTTATTTATAATGTTACCAGCGGATGATCTAGTCTTATATTAAAAATATTAATTAAAATTAATAATAATATTATTACTGTTTCACTTCAAAGCCCATTGAATTGCATGATTGTGTCTTTGTTGTCACACTCAAGTTCCAAACTCTTAATTTTAAAGACTTGTGTAGTTGTGTTCGTAAAGTATCAGTATATATCACTGCGGGACAAAGGCCTTTTCCCAAATCAACAAAGAACCAGTATTATTTCAACAGCTCCTGTATGCTGAGAGCCCGGACAAGTGGTAAGTTTCCCATCTCTCTCATGTAGTGTGATACTGAACATCAACTTACTGGACGGACTGGACTGCCTCGTTGGTCCAGTGATCCCAATCGCGAGACCAATCGACTCCAAGTCAGCTGCTAAGCGTGAGGTCCCAGGGTCTAGCAAATTGTTAATGGATTTATTCCATCAGGAACTTCTCAGTAGCAGCCAGGGAGTCTGGATGTGTGCTTGGTTGATGGCAATAGGCTCGCCCCCTATTACATGGGACGTAAACATAACTGGCGAAACGTGGGTGTGTACTATTAGGTACACCTACCTACATTTCGTCTAACCCTTTGGGGATTACAGGCGTGATGTTATGTTTATGATTCGATATCTTGACCTTCCTTGAGGTTGCTCAACGAGGTGGATGCAGCCACATTGATAAATAGGTAGTAATACCATAAGGGTGTAAAAGGTGATGAAAGCAAAAAAAAACAAACACTCAAAATGTGTCATCTATTTTTTCATTAATAATATGTTACATTCATGTAGTAAATCATATAGCAAATATATTTACAAGGACAAATCAAACAGAAAAAATTACAACGTCTTAACGTTTTTTTTTTCGTTTAAAATTCGTATTTTTATATTATATAATATCACTTAAGTTTAACATGACTAAATCAGTAGTCGGTAGTGGTGAACGGTTCCTACGAATCGTCGCAACTTAGCGATTGAGGATACGAAACTTCATATTATTGAGCCATTCCTCTTTGCTTGTGCGCCGCTTTATTATAAGTACAAAACATTCAATATTCAGTTACACGATTAATTACTGTTCGATACATACAATGCTTACTGCTGGTTACCCGTAGCTGTGCTATGCACGTATGAAGTAAGATCAGTTAGTATCTAAATCTAATCAACGATCTCTTGCAAGTTAAGTCCCCACGCCATAGTTCACAAAACAGCTCTGTGGAAAGTCAAGCGTTCCACAGTTGAACATTGCACAGCGCTGCGGGTGAGACGCGGGTATGACGTCATAGCACAGCACGGTAAACTTACTCCGATACATTAGTTACGAGAATTCGTATAAAGAACAGAGCACTACCGTGAGCAATGGCGGCGTCGGTCGCCGGTCGCAATTGACGTGTTAGGCCTACGCGTGCAGGCGCCAGGCGGTGCCGCACGGGACGCGCACGCGACGCCTACTGGGCGCGCGCACTCGCGGGCGCACAGCGGGCCCACGGCGGGCCCACGGCAGGTCCACGGCGGGCCCACGGCGGGCGCACAGCGGGCCCACGGCGGGCGCAGCAGCGGGCCCACGAGGGGCCTCGGGGCCCGCACCGGCCGGCGAGTGCCGCACCCAGTCACAGAGTATTGCAAAAACATCTACCCTGTACGTGTTCATAGTTCCTATTTAGACTTACTTAAGGTTTAACGATTATCTAGGAGAATAATTACCAAAACAGGGCGCGCAGCCTCACAGCGCCAGTGAACATCGTACCAATGTGACGCAACCATACGCGGCCGCTCCACTTTACTTTATTACTCAATAATTTAACTGTAAGTTAACTACATAATGAATGTTTATATTCGTGGCCGGGCCACCTAGCCTAGCGTAAACGCGAATCAAACGATAACTTCCTAAATTGTCACAATAAACTAAACTTGAAAACTATAACATATTTCTTTTAACATACATCCTCTGCTATGTATCGGCATAAATTCGTTTTAAGTCAATACAATAATAATAGATATTCTGATTAACTCGAAATAACTTTTATTCACAGTTTTAGAATATGTGTACGTTAGGGCTAATTAAATTATGTATTTACGTTGTGCACGGTGGTTCGAGATCGCTGAACGGTCAACAGGTCTACTCTCTGACGCGAACACAACGAACTATAACATTAAAACTATAACACAAGGATGCGGCGATGACCTCATTGGTCTTCATGATCCTGTCAACATCGCGATCGTAACAAATGGAACACGAAGTTGGGCGTATATTCGGAGAGGTGATAACAGTATGAAAGCGATTGTTGGCTCTCCGGGGACGGTTGCATGTCGCCCACCTCCTGACATGATGAGACGAACTCAGACAACTTAACTACAACCACCAGCGATGGCACTCTACAGTCTAGGACAACGTGACGTCGAGCTCAGCCCTCGCCTCTCCCGCTAACATTGTGTTACATTAAAGCTTCGCTTAAGAATTAGCTCAATTTGTTAATCGCCTATCTAATTTGCAAGCTACTTGAGCTTCGTCTGCCGGAAGTGAAACGAAATCGAGCTCGACGTGTCGGAGGACCTCGGCACCGCGCAGTTTCACTTAACGCTACCTTCATACACAGATGTACTTATAGTTACTTTAGACATACATTCTGCCGCACCACCGCCAGGGTGTTAAGTGTGATAAAGCGTATTGATTGAATGAACTAATATAATAATGAATACTTCAACGTAACAGATGTCACCCTCTGGCGGTGCGGCAGGCAAAACACTTCCAATCGAGACTTACATTCGACGGTTACTCTTAATCGTTATGAGTCAGTCATTATCGTTTATGTGCAATTAATATGTATATTTACAAGTCACTGAATTTCTAACTTTAACTATGTATTCACAAGCGGCGGCGCGCCGGCCGGGGCCGACGCCGGCCCTACGTCCGATCACTATTCCTTTATTAGATTAACTACGCGTGAAGAGAAATATCGTGTTTCTTACTAACGGTTAAACTAACCACGTGCTTATGCTAAAAGTGCAATAGCCGCATACAACGATACTAGTAGGCTAGGACGCGCGGAGAGGGCCCCACAGTCGTCAGTGCTTGTACTCGGGGAAGGCGGCCGGGGCCGTCGGCGGGGCCGGCGACGCCGAGCTGTCGGGCGACGGCAGGTACCCGCGCGGGACCCCACCCCCCGCACCCGGGACCACCGTCTCCTCACTCGCCCACCGGGCTAACTGTTGTTGAGCTTGAATAAATTCATCACTAGAAAATGATAGAGAAGAGGAACGGAGAGTCGAGGCGCGGCGCGGCCCCATCGGGCCCCGGGCACCCCAGCACCCCAGGGGCCCGGGGGCCAGGGCGCCCAGAGCCCGGGCGGCCGGCCGGTGTGTCAGTGTCAGTTACAAAGTGATGACGACGTGGAAATGATTCCAAATTAGAATTTGAAAATGAATGATTCAATTAATCAGTTGCAATTTTAAAATCCTATTTATTTGGTTATTAATTTCATGATCTGTCAATAGCTATGACTGTTCTAACCATAATGTGCTAATCAGTAATAAAGCGTTATCGAATTCTAAATACATATTCATGTTGTATTGGTTGTCATTCTTATTTACAGACAGCAGAACAATTATTTGTATTGTAAACTTCTTCAAAATTTTAGGATACATGGCTAAAATTGGTGTACCCCAAGGTTCAATCCTTAGACCAATCTTATTTTTAATTATCATTTCCACGTCAGTTCAAATTATATTTGTGCAGTACCCTAACAGATTTTGAAAAAAAAGACCATTTCGGTCGGATAACGAATTCGGAATAGGAGATTGGCCAAAAAGCCGGTTAGAATCAGAAGCTATGCTCACCTTTCGGAGTCCGGTGCGTCACGCAGCCGTTCAGTGTCTGCGGTCTCGTACAGCGCGTCGTCGTCGGGCGGAGCACGCGCGTGCGGCGAGTGCGCGACGTGCGGCGCGTGCGGCGGCGCGTGCGCGGCGTGCGGCGCGTGCGGCCCCGTGTGCGGCGGGAGCGGCGCGTGCGGCGGCAGCGGCGCGGCGGCCGGCTGTGCGGCGCCCGGGAACAGCGCGCCGTGCAGGCGCCCGGAGCCGCGGAAGCGCGGGTAGCCGAACCGCGACTCCTCCTCGCCGCTACCGATGCGGCGGCATCGACTGGAAACATACACACACAGTGTCATCATCATGTCACAGCAAAACCGTTTTGTAATGAACTGGATTTTTACGGAAACTAAGAAAGATTTCCGTTTAATACGAGATAATTTCAGAATGTTGGATCTAAGAGTCACTAATCCAAGAGTCAATTCATAACATCTTTATTCTAATTGGTCAAACATAGTTCGAGTGTAAATCAGCCCATCCGTCAGATTACCAACAAATCATCATTAATTTGAGTATAACGACGTTGGTCGCTAGTGGCTATTTGTTTATGTTAAACTGAATCGTTCCAATTATCTTGTAATCTTTATGCATTATTGTAGTTAGAGTTAGAGCTATCTTTGTGTATCGAAAGCAATTTTACCCTAATTGAAAATAGAGATAGCTTATTAAGACAAGTTTACTCTTGATTCTGAGGAGTCTTGAGGAGTTACTTTGACAATGCTACCCTTATAAAATAAAATACTTACGAAGATTCTCCAGGTTCAATCCTAAAATGTCTCTCGCCCTCCGTCTCCGACATTCTGATGTCTTGAGACCCCGAGGGGCTCATGTGCCTGCTCGAGTGATGCTCCAACTGTCGGATGAGGTCCTCTAGGTTCCTGATTCTAATAGGCCCGCACTGTGGTGGTTCATCCTCTTCGTCTTCGCCCGCTCGCTGTCGGCGTAGTTCGGCTTCGTGTATCCTCTCGGCTGAAGGTGCTCGTTCTCGCTTATACTCGTACTCCTGTAATGCCCGAAGGTCCCCCGATCCGCCCGCGGCGCCGGCGCTGGCACGTTGAGCTGCTGCAGTCTTTAGTGCTACGATTATGTTTTCGTGGTAGCCGTTCAGGTCCTGGAATTGTCAGAAGAGGAAGTAAGTAATTTGTATGTTATGGGATTTGACGATATTTGTTATAAGTATTTCCTTTGTTAGAACTAACATGAAATTTTTCAATCTACATAGCCTTCTACAGACAATTTTCAGTTGAGGTTCGAGTACGCTTTCTTTTGTCACCTTATTCAACGTGAAAAGAGAGTGATACTAAAAACCTTTAAATTCCAACTACAACAGACTGTCTTTTTTGGCTTGCTAACTTGTTGTATGCGCCTTTTTCAGACGTTAATAAAGGTTTTGCCTTTCTTAATGTTGATCTTACTAAATGCTTAATCATCTTTACCTTAAATTTATACTCCATATCCGCGACAGCGCCCGCTGGTTCCTGTCCATCGGACTGCGAGCCTGCCTCCAGCTGCTCGGACTGCGAGTCGTCGCCCCACTTGTCCTTCCCGTCCACGGCACCGTAGCCGTGCTTCTTGAGGATCCCCTTCTCCGGGAGCTTCGCCATCGAATTGGCGGCCACGTCGATGAATGCTATGTCTTCTTCACCTGGAAATTTTAGCAAGTTTGCTTAAAAATATATTCTTGGCAAGACATACATCAAAATCTAAGTTGGAAAGCAAAGTACATCTTTGCTTTGCAAGAAGAAGAAAATTGTTAACAAATCTTCGCGCAATTCTGATCTTGTGATCAAAGAAGGGGTTTGGTTACAAATAGGCTGAAAAAGATTACAGCATCACAAAAGAATAAAACCCACCTGAATGAGTAGGCTCATCTTCGCTGCCAGAATGAACTCGTTTCATTTGCTTGTGATCCCTGGAATAATAGAAAATACAAATGATTTAGGGTCCTCAACACAAAACCTACTAACTGAAAGCATAATTTCAATTGTGAAAAACAAAAACGAACTAAAAGAACATTATTACTGTGGGTTGGTCTTTCAGAGGTTTCCATGCAATTTCACGCTTTTATTACACTGACTTACACGTCATCGTGGATTTGCCTGGAAATCTAAGAAGGTACACGAAAAATTTCGTTGGAAATTTCCATTTGGACATTATAAATTGCACTTACGGATATCTACCGCTACTGCCAGACCCTTGCATGTGGTTGCCATGCCGGAAGATCACACGCGTCGAGTCTCCGCGACTGTACATACAAATTGCTTTTAGAAAATATTCTTTCCCCTTACTGTATGATTAGTAATATTATAATGTTGCGTCATGTCAATTTAAGTCATGATCTCAACGCGAACACAAAAATGTTTGAGTGACCCAAAAAGCATGTACTTTTCGTGTGATTTTGCCTTGCTAATTAAAATTGCTATGTGGTATGTAGTTCAGCAAATTAATCACGTATTATGTATGCTATTGTTCTGAAAATCTGTATGCTTATGTAAAATAAGAAGAATTCGAGGTGCAAAGTGTAGCTAAGTATGGACTAATTTCTTTTTTTCTATCAACCAAAACGGATAAGGAAAAAGCGTGTTTTGTGTGAGTGCTCTCTCATGTTGTGAACACACAAATAAAAATTGCAAAGTTTGCTCAAATATCTGTTCTAGTCCAAAGCGTTTGGGACTTAAGCTCAGTGTAATAAAAGCGAAAATCGTGTGAGCGGAAACAAACAGCAGTGCGCAGTCCAATCCACGCGAAGCTTTCGACATACCTTAAAAGATTTCTTTGAGTAGACGAGATCCGTTAAAAAGAGGAAAGAAAATTTTAATTTGAGGATACATATCGTGTAGCTACCCATTTAGATTAATGAACAAGTCATCATAAGCGAACACATTTGGTTGAACCAATAATTTCCTTAATCTTTTCAAAATGGGTACCTACGTAGACGAAAAAATAAACGGGGCTTACAATTTACAAAATAAACAAAGTTAGTAGTTTAGTTTACAAAAAACAAAAGAATAGGATTTTATTAGTAGGTACCTTTCAAGGAATTAAAAACATGTTATTTATAGACACCAAGACATTCAAAGAAACTTCATTTGAAAGTAGACGTTTGGGTTTGTTGAACCTAATGCTGTCATTCAAACTTTGTAAAGTTATTATTTTGTCTTGAAGAACTTTTTTCTGAAGTCGATTTCAAGATGCCATCGTTAAGTTCTTCCCAAACGTCTTCTGGAACCTCCAAACCTACCTAAACGTATTATTGAAGGAGTGCATCTTCCCTCCGTCCATGGAGATGTCCTCCTGCGAGTTGTTGGAGGTCGTAGACCCTGCTGCGAAACTCTTCGCGATGGGCTTCTTGACGTAAGGCGGGTCATACTTCCGAGACGTACTCTTTTTCCTGAGGCAGGCGTGGCGTGGGGAACGCACACTCAGATCAATCGATAAAGTTTACGAAATCGGAGGCCGGCGACGCACAACAAGCTGTCGTCGCCGAGGACCAAAGGCGAGGAATAGAAGATGATGCGGTGACATTTTTAGAGGTACCCAGTTGCCTGGATAACATTAAAATAGTGATAAAGAATAGTTGTTAGAGTGAGAGGATACAAACTGGTTTTTTGCAAAAGTTTTTGATCTAATGGTCACCTTCTATTCCTCAAAATAATTTGATTTGACAGCAAAGACTGGCGCTTTTGGATATTACAAAAATCAAAGTTCTCTTTATTAAAATTTTTGAATTGGACTTTAGAATCAACTTTTCGTTTCATTCCTCATGGGAAATGATGTCACATGGAAATTATTATCAAGAGATCGATCTTAGCTTAGTGATTGTAGGCTCCTTCCAGTAAAATAAAAGCGGGGGACATCGGGGTGCATGACATGTTTACTTCCAGAAGCAAATATTGACTTTCTGCTTGGATTAGCAAAGGTTAGCATTGTTTGCTGGAAAGATCCTCAAGACTTAAATGTAACATTAGGCGTTGCTAACTAGATAGACAGCTGCTTGAAAGAAGAATCCGTGCATCGCACATTCGCTTCTCGTGCAAAAGTTAATAGAATTTAGTGGTAGTGGTAAGTGATTGGTGACGTTAGAGTCGAGCGATCTATATCTTCTCCGGTTTCATAGTAAATGTACTGTACATACCTCGGTGTGGCACAACACCACGTACCGTGTGTCCAACGTATCGGTCTCAGATCTGTAACTCGCGCGCAAACGTATGAGTGACACATCGGAAGATATAGACGCGAGTGCGCCGCCGGGCAGTAGTGCGCCCGGCGACGCGGCCTCCGACCAAGAAAGGAAACGAAAACGAGTCACAGTTCACATAAGCCAATGCATACATCCAAGAGCCCAGAATCTTAAGGGTTTGAGTCGAGGTGTCTCGAGTACAACGAGGAAAGCCTTGTCGGCATGCAGCGAGGCAGCCGGACGGCGAGGCCGGAGACCGCGCGACCCGGCCGCTCGCGGACACAGAACCACAGATCAAATGCAGTTGTGGCGCGCCAGCCAGGCCGACGCGCCACCCGCCAACTCTAACTCTACGACCACAAAGTAAACGACATAAAGAACGTATGTCCAAAAGGAAAAATAATAAAGTAAATGAAACCAATCGCCGACGTAAAAACGAACAGAAACACCAACGCTAACGTCTAAAATAAACATACAAGTATACGAAGGTGACGATTTAAATTTCTTCTTAAAGACTACCTTTGGTCTGTTTTCTGCTCACTAACCTTAGGCACAGGGAGAAGTTTTTGTGTACTACGACTGACCTGTAGCAGAGAGCGCTCAGGGCAAATACTATGAATACCCCCCCTACCACAGACATGAGCACCGCCACGAGGAAAACCGTGTTCGAGCCGTGGTAGTTCTCTGCGCCCAAACAGAACGGAAGTGAGTCACGGCCGGCGCGGTCGGTGACGTCACGTGACGTGACGTGACGTCAGCGAGGCGGGCGGCCGGCGCCGGCGCCGCGGGAGCTCGCGGTCGGCGTTAGCACGACACGACAACATACACGACACGACAGGCACGAGCGACACACACAGTGCGACAACACCGAGTTACCGTCCGTTACCTGAAGCAGTAGGCCATCCAGGCGAACCCCACGAACACGGACAGCACGACCGCGAGCAACAATATCACCATGTTCATGGTGCTCATCTTATTCCCCTCGTGCTCACCTGCAAGAGAGGGTCCCGCGCGTTAGTGCGCCGGCGCCGCCCGCCGCCACGCGCCCTCCGAGCAATGCTCCTTGTACACCAAGTGTATGCGTGTGTACGTATGTGCAACTGTGCCCCTACTCCCCACCGACGCGGGTACCGCTAGTCTTACGTAAATTGATGAACAGTTACAAAACGAAAGCCTCCAAATAGTATGTTACTAACCCCAAAATAGGTTGGTAGATGTCCCCCCAATGGGTTTGCAAATGACCCCAAAATGGAATCCAAAATGACTTTGAAATGGGTTTACAAACAACCCCAAAAAGTGAATCTATGAATAACTCCAAAAAGGGTTCTATCTACACCAAATATTTAAAAAGCTACAAGTTACATCATCATCTTACATTAGACTCGGTAAACTCTACATTTTACTATTGATGGACATCGTAAGTTCCAAAAAACAACAATTCACGACTCGATGCGACGACAAAACGCTAGGTTTAGCGTAATTTTGAAAAGCAGTGCTCGGATTTTATGGCCAATTGATTGAGTTAAAAGTAGGGGGAATATTAATAGAATACAGTACAAAACACCTGAAAACATAAACATTAATATAGTAAAATTATATTAGTGTTAGAAGTAGTAATAGTTTTGGAAATCATAGAAAAATAGTTGAAGGAATTGCTTTACGCCATCGTTATTTTGTTTAAACCGTTTTTCATGGGTAAAGGAAATTTTGTTTTTTTTTCAGGGCCAATCCGATGTGGATTTTTATTTGCAAGAAAGGCACGCGTTTGAAAATGATTAATTATAAAACAACTTCTTAATTTCAAATCGTTTATCAGCAAAGGCTGGTTGATATTCGAAAATTTTGAAAACAAAAACTTGAAGGAGCTCGAAGGAGCAGATTTAGTTGAGTAGTAATTATTTAGTTAAAATTTTGACTCTTCCCTTAGCAGACATTCGGGAAATCAGCATAGAAAAGTAGTAATTTAAAAAAATCCGTATTGTTATGATAAGGCTGCAATAGATAGTATAGAAGTAGAGAAATAGTTTAAAATAAAAACAGTAGAAAACATAAATATAAGAAAGGGCCAAATAATACAAGTATGTCAAAATTTGCTTAAAACTAAGATCGTATTATAAAACTTAAAACTAATTTCGAAATATTGTAAATTATTTTCTTGAAAAATATGAATAAATGAATATTCGTCGAAACAATGCTAAAATCATTGATGTTATGTGTTGTTATGTTTTTTTGATAAATTTTCCTGTAATAATTTTTATAACCTGAAATAAATGCTCTAAAAGCCCTAAAATTCTAAAATATATCTAACTTAAATCTAATCTAAAGCCTATATAACTGGGGTCGACTCACCATACGGGGTTTCCTTCTTGGTCATGTTGTAGGCAGCCTTTGTGCTGTTGTCGGGGACGTAAGGAGTGGGGGAAGGGGGGAGGGCGTCGTGGTGAGTGCAGTCCGGGCCTGTCCAGCCGCGGTTGCAGACGCACTTGTTCATGTTTGAACATGCCTGAAATTGAGACGGTGATGGTTAAAATGGTGGTACAGAAACATCGAAGTCAAATAATTATTGCAGGATAGCATTATCCGCCTGTAATTCAAATTCAAATTCAAAATAATTTATTTCAATCCATTTAGGATCATAAGTTATGCACATATTTGAAATAAAATTAACAATTAAAAAAAAAAAAAAAATAATAAAAAAAAAAAAGTAATGTCCCACCAGGGCTGCAAACCACCAAGTGCATAGTGCGGTTTGGCAGATGTCACATGTTTATGAATATTTTGTTATAGGATTACTTTACGATGTTATCGTTCACCAAGGTCCAGCACCTGACATGAACCCTGTTAGGGCACAGCAATTTAAAGTAACTTCATGAGTAACATTACTAAAGTCTACGTTTTCAAAGGACAAGTTCAATAAAAAATCTATTAACAAGACGGAAAACACGCGTAGTTACATTCGTAGATTGGGTTGAGACTTATTCCATTTGATGTAATGAAACTTCTTCTGTTAAAAAAAGATCAATCCATGCTTTTTTTCCATCATCAAAGTTTTCATCATATTCAGAAACTCTACGGCGGTGCAGCCTAAATCATTCCTACTTTTGAAAATGTCTCAATACAGTGAGTATCTTACAGTAACAAATCTAACCTAACCTCTACACATCAATTTCTAAAGCCATCAAATAACGAATCCAAACTTATCCCATTTGCTCCCACAAACATGGTCTGTTACAGTCTAACTTAGTACCATCGAATCAATTCTAGACTTAGAACAAGTTTCAATGATATTAAGGGAATTAATTTGGCTGTGGAATCGATTCGTATTCCTAACTGCCACAAATTGGAGTAGCCGCGGTGAATACTATCTATCGGAAACTCGTTGGTATGTGAATTGTTGAGTAATGTTTGTGGCTTCAACTTTTGGTTCAATCGAATACATACCTATCCTACCATACCATACATTAACTCATGACTTCTTGTCAAGGGGGTAGGTGAAAACTACTGAACGCCATCTGCTATCTCATGCCATCTGTATCAATGTTACCGCCTTTCAATATTTCCTTATCCTTCACCATGTTTACTACTATCTTTTCTTCAATTTGATTTGACCTTTCATCTGCCTTGAAAATACCCATTGTTAGACGCTTTTCATTGATCAACTCAGCATGCCCAAACATCTATATCGTACCCTTCAAATTTTTGTCACTTCATCTTTTATACACCATTCGTACTAAAAAACGACTCCAAAGATTACAAGTTACATTGAAATTCAAATCCAAGTAAAAATCGATATTTGCCGAATTATCTCAAAAAAAAACCAATAAATAAATCACTTTAGTAAGTTCCAAAGGATGCAAATCGACGAATTAAAAGCGACTTTGAAGCGAGTTGCGTCAGTAACTGGATTCCGTGCGGATTGAGTTTAGGCACAAATCGTCGTCAGTTTGTGCGGAATCGTGTTGGATTCCTCTTCCCTCCTCGCCCTCCCTCTTCTCGGCACTCGAACGGAGGTGAGGAACGATTGGAGGACAATTATTAAACTTTATACGAAATTTATTCATGACAAAAAGTCCTATTAAGTACTTTGTTCCTTTTATAATTTCAGATTTCAAACCGATTCGGAATTGAAGTCGGATTTGAGAGCGGTGAGCGTTCGTGCTAGTTGGAAACTTTTGGATTTTGCTTTTCTTTCATGAGTCAATAAGTGGTTTTTATCTTTCATGGAGTTTTATGATCAATAGAGTCTCCTTCGAAAAAATATTTTTTTGCTGAATCTGCTCTTTTTATAAGTTGAAATACATATCTTCTAATATTATAAATGCGTAAGTAACTCTGTCTAACTGTATTGTTTTTCACACCTTAACGGTTGGATAGATAGATGGCACACGGATAAACCATAACCATGGTTAGAATTAGCACAGAAGTACAGTTATCTTTCCTGTAGTATCTTTCCGTGGGAAAATTTCCGAACCCCAGTCGAAAATTCGCGTGCAAATACTAGCTCTATAAACATCATGACTAAACAACTTTTACATCTGCCGAAACAGTAAAACTAAATACACTCACACAAGTAACGAACGAAATCTAGCTCCATACGAACTCTTCGTCAAAACTACACATTTGACTAAACCGTACGGAGTTACTATTTAAACTATTTACGGGCTAACAGCCAGCCGGGTCCTACCGCCCAACTATTCGGGGTCGGGGCAGAATTCGGGCCACGGCTCGTACGGCCAATCCGATTTTCTCGGGGCCGGGCACCCGTCACACCGAGATTTAGTTAAGGTGACACGATAGAATTTCCATGCGTTTGGTGCAACATTTTTGTGACAAAATTCGGTTTGTGCGATGTGCGAGGAATATGATGTTGTGTTCTGTGCAAAGAAAGGGAGTGTTCATATGAGATTATGCGAAGATGTGACGGATGTGGTGATGGAAAAATTGCGGGCTCGCTGCGGATATTGATAACAAACTTAACTGACATTTCTGTATCAAGGGTGTAAAAAACCTCTTAGCGAAGTCGAAATGCACTTGTTCTCCCCGTCATTGCGATCACTTTTTTGTTCTACACCATACCTGGGAACCTTCTAGTTACGGAGATAATGGGGGTCAAAGTTCCAACTTTTTGACAAGTTTTTAATGTAAGGTTTTTAATTTAAACACCTCCACAACCCCGTATTATTCCATCCACCCATCAGCACAATGTTTTGAGTGCGTTACATTGACTTTTACCATGAAACATGATTTTTCATCAAAAGTCGTTTCCCAGCAATAATTTTTGCGTAAAGCTACTTAGTTTGATGTACAGAATGCTTGGTTGACGGCTTCATGATGAGGTTTTTTACACCCTGTATGTGTCAGATTCCGGTGTCAGGGGCTGCGTTTGCAATTCTTCAGTGCTAGTGTGACCGACCCTTTAGTGTGACGTCAATGGTGACGTCAAAAAAATGGGATTTAGAATTCTCGCATGCCAAGTGGTGCTCATAATTAATATTATGTCAAAAAATTCTCAAACAATATCACATAATATCTGCTGTTACAATACAGTCTTGAAATCTGACACAACTATGCGATGCATCTGATTCTAATTTGTCTTCGGAAACACGGAACTTGATAGCTCGACAATGTTCGATGTACATGAATCTTCGATAGTACATCTAATACAGCACACTCCAGATATTTGATAGTATGTAGAATAGTTAATAGTCAACAGTGTACCGGTAACTTTGCAGGGAGGTATTTGTTGATGTTCAGAGGGATGTGTATATGAACTGATCGTGAATCAGCGATGTTATTTACCGATCGGCACGCGCCGGATGAAAGACGAATATGACAGCTTCGGGATTCTTGTTCTACAATTTATCAACCTAACTTGCCCTCTCCCTTGGCCTAAAGTAACTAGCTCCTGTTTCGTACGGTTTTTACAACTTAGTGAAACAGTCAGATTATTTTTATTAATGCTTAACATGTGGAGAGCAGCGGTGGCCCAGTGGTGGAGGCCCGGACTTACAAACAGTAAGTCGTGGGTTCGAACCCAGGCAGGCGCATACTTTGTGTATTTTATTTCGTCACCACTGGTCTCAAAACGGTGAAGGAATACGTCGTGAGGAAACCGGCATGTCGTAGAACCAAAAAATCGAAGACATGTGACATCTACCAATCCGCACTGGGCACGCGTGGTGGATTATAGCCCATTCCCTCTCATAGAGAGGAGGCCTGTGTCCCAGCAGTGGGAACATTAATAGGCTGATGATGATGATGATTAACATTAATAACTTTTGAACATTCGCGTATGATCTGTGGGCCATGTTTACCCTTTCTTCATGTATTAACAGGGCTAGCAACTTGGTCGTGTTTCAGTCATCAAGTTGCGACGTTGGTCACTAATTACAATTTTACTAATTTACTGGGACCTGTTAATTATCAAAGCGTCTGAAGTGACCGTAACGCGGGGCAAGTCATAAGAAACTTGAATGTTGAACGTTTTGTCAAATTATTGTAACGTTTAAAGAATATATTCATTACATGGGACTGCAACATAACTGGCGAAATGTAGATACACTGATCAACTCTTGGGAATTACAGAGGATTTCAAGCGTGTATTTCAATAGTCAGCAATGGATAGAAGCGAGCGAATTGTTTGATCAATCATGAAATACCGCTCTCTAACAATCTTTTGGGTGCAGTATATATCGCAAGAGTAATAAAAATTCCGTAACGCATATTTTATATCACGATAGGCATAAAATTAATCACGATATACGTTTTCAGTACGAAAAATAAATAGTATTGTTATATTGTTGGTCGAGTGATCGCAAGAGCGACGTTTGATTCCCGGGTCGGGTAAAGTGTTATTGAGATTTTAGGAATTTCTCAATAGCAACCATGGGATCTGGAATTGTGCCCGGTTGATGGTATTAGACTCGCCCGCTATTTAAGGGACTTAAAACACAACTGGCGAATTAGGTACTTCTCTGCCTAACCCTTCAGAGATTACAGGCGTGATGTTATGCCCTCTTTATAATCCGCTTCCTCTCCTACCCTGGCACATCATTAAGGGAGGCGCACACAGTCCAACTCATAATTAACGATGTCCAAACTACAGTGCGAGCGGCCAATTAAATGATATTGAATTTAAACTCTCCAGAACGGAACTTATTAATCCCTCGCGGAATAATATTACTCCATTTTGAGCTATTTTGAGGCATGTTCCGACTTAATATTACATTTCATTTATAATATGAAATGTTTTGCGCGAAACAGTTCGTCGAAATGAGAATTTGAACGAAAATATTTTCCTACCCACTTATTTATGTGATGCAATAATTATGTAATAATATTCAGTTTTTTATCAATTTTTATTCATGAAAATATACATAATTATTACTGTATATGTTTTCTAGATAATGCCGACCGCCATGTTTCCTACAACAATAGGGAATATGCAAGTAATTTTTGTTCACTTAAATCAATAAAATACAGTACTATCAACCCAAGAAAAGTATAAAAGTTAAGTTCAACTATTGCTTGTCGCTCAAAAATAATATTAAACTCCTGCAATTTTCCATGTCAGTTCAAACGTCCGTGACTGTCGCGGCCATGATGTGACGTCATTTACCTCAATCTGCCTTGTGACATCAATTTTTTGCACCATAATTAAGTAATTTTATTAATTGTATGCTTTGCTTTATTCAAGCAAAAATTGCAATAACGATATTATATTAAAATCTTAGTGAAACTTTAACTACTTTTCAAATATAAGTGTTGTTTTTTACACATAGACTTTGACGTCACTACCGGCGTTATCGATGACGACGCGTTATGAGAGTGCGTTCTGATTCACCAAAAACATGCTACATAAAACAATAAATTGTAATATAAGTGTTGTTTTAGAAACTTAAACAAGTGTACCACAATGTTTTTATGCGTCAATACAAGGCATTTTTAATAAATAAAAAGAGTTTTGTATTTCTTGCATATTCCCTATTCAAAGACACTCACCTCTGTTTTTTTCAGATTTATGTGCGTGTTGTATAATTATCACTAGCTTCGGTGATAAAAACATCGTGAGAAAACCAAACCAGCATGCCAGTTAGATGTTTCTCGGCAGCAAGTAAAGCTCTCAGGCCAAATAAAAAAATTATGACAAAACTCTGCGAACAGAGAAGTGAGGCCGGTTTCGTAAACATGTGTGCATTTATTGAGGCGTAGTTTAATTGTAGTTTGATATAAATGTGTGCGTGTGAGCGTGTATGCACAGAGCGAGGCGTAGTTTTGCGCATGCCTCACTTTATTGTTCGCAGCGATATGTCTTTGTTTTTTATTTGGTCTGAGGTAAAGCTATCTCAGAGACCCATGGGTGGCATAAAAACCAGGTTAGGCACTAACAACTCAAAAATGAAGGTGATAGTGTTTATGATATGAGCTGCTCTCAAAAAGTTCGTGCAAATAAGAGAAAAGGTGAAGAATCTAGACCACGCACAGTCACACACGTAGTGTCTTTGCTATACCTAATACCTACATATCGTGGCACGTTCTGTATAATATTTTTATATGTACGTGGGACTCGTGGAGTTACTTTTTAATAGTTTGAGTGGTGCCTCGGGTGGCGTGTTATTCAATTTTTGCTTTGCCGCCGCGCTGTTAGATTTTATATGTTTAGTTATGATATGTGCACGTTTACGAATGTAGCAGATTATAGATAAGGTTTTTACAAATGTTTTAAGCAGAAAAGTATGTTGGGCGTGTTGTTTTACAGTTTCAAATACGGAACTACGTATATACAAAGATAAAGCTAGGTAGTTTTATCCCTATGGTCGTCGGATCTTTGTATATTTTAACGATAATTGTGTTTTCGCTTTCAGGACTTGTTTACAAAAGTTAGGTGCTTTCTAATAAATTTATCCTCTAAAAATATCCAGTGAAACATTATCCAGTGTTTTCACGCCGTACACCACAAATAACCACGTTTTGGTCTTCATTACTGCTTTTCAGATAAAATAATTATTTCGCTTTGTTCACCAAGACTTCTGGTCCACATTTCTATAGTTTAAATTCAAAGACAGTGTTTACCTACCTTAATTTCTATATCTAGTCTTAAATAGAGTTTCAGAGTCACTTTAACAAGAATTGTCACAAAAACCTGCACATCTAATGGCATCCATGACAACAGTTGTAGCTGTAACTTAGCTGTTATGTCGAAATCAGACGCTTCACACTTCAAACTTTACGTTCATATCGTTTTCAAACGATTCATATTCAGTGAAAGAAGAAAAGAAATGGAATGGAATGTAAAGCGTCTGATCTCGGTTCAATATGCGAGAAGACAAAAAAAAAAACTAATTAGTCCGTCACTCAGATAATCAAAAAATATTTAACCTGTGTTTTTCTTTTGTTACGTAAACCAATATTGACGAAGATTCGACGCTTTTAAAATTCTCAATACGTCACGCCATGGTATAATTTTTAGCTAGTTCTGACAGCAAGTCAAAATACGTGTCCATTAATTTCCAATACTCTAACTGACGTACTAAATAGATTTGCAATTTTTTGATACTGTCGTCATGCCTATTGTAGTTCGTGCTGTCGACCTTTTTCACAAAAACGAAATATCTCTTAATACTACTCACCCCTTTCCCAGAGCACTCGTTGTTATTATGATCGGTGGGGCACTTGGTGTGGTCGATGTACGGGAAGATGGACGTGCACGTCTGGTTCACGCACACAAGGTTGTCTCCGCAGGGCGTGCCGTCGCGCACCAGCCCCAGCGGAGCGATCTCCGAGTGCTTTGGAAGACCTGTTGTGGCTCTGGAATTGTGACGAGGCGAGGGTAAGAAGACGGTTTTTGTAATATAGGTTGTAAAAATCAGCCTGATAAAGGCAATTCATTTCTTAACATTGAATGATGACATTGGATCTAAGTGCAATGTCGGTGTGCCAGAAAAATAAATACGCTGGAAACCTGGGCTCAAAAGTCAAATTTTGAATCCTCAACAAAATAAAATCTTTTGTCAAATTAAGAATTAATTAATGTGACATGAGTTTCAAATATTTGTGAGTGCTATTAAGAAGATTAATCAATGAACTGTTAGTAACATGCGATTTGTATGCTAGTTCCAAATAAATTATTTAGTTAGTTGGACTTTTCCCTGAAACCTAGAGCGACAATCCCTGAAAATTATAGGATTTTGATAATGTACTCACTTGCATTCATACTCGTTACCCTTGATACTGATGACCGTCCTGGTGTAGTACTCGTCCATGCCGGTCACTATGGGGTAACGGTTCCCTTGCTGGCACTGTAGAGAGCCGCAGCGAACATTCCTAATGAAGATGACAGTATTCATTGTATTATTGTACTCTATTTTATCTGACTGAATTCCAAATCTCCTTTTAAATATAATGACATTTTTGTTTAAACAAACCCTTGTATAATTGTGCTTTTTACAAAAGGGCACATCGAGTCCCAGAAAAAGTTCTGCTCTATGGAGTATTCTGTCTCCGATACTTGTGTGTACATTTTGTAAAGCTCGATAATTGTGTCATTTCAATATTTTATTTTCTACGGTCATTTACGAATTTTTGTGCAGGCCACTTCGTTTGCCTAGCAATCCAAACAACAATTAATATAATACAAGGTCAAAACAATACTCACTCAGTCTCACACTTAATAAAATGGCCGTTGTCATCCTTCCCACAATGGCCCGTGACGGCCCCCTTCGAGTTGAACTGGTCGAAGCATTCCTTGTCGGCCCCTATGGTGCCCTGCCCCCAGATGCTCTCGCACTGCAGCGACAGCGTGGGGCACTGCCCCGCGAAGCAGTACCCCTTGCCCTCCTCACAGGGGTCCCCGTTCTTCCGATGGGCGTCTGGGGGACACAGACCGGACATTCCCGTGCACACCTCGTCAAGGTCACATTCGTTTGTGGCGTCCCGGCAGGTCACGCCGCGAGGTTTTAGCTGTGGAGACAGATGATATTTATTCTTCATACATACATTTTACATTTTTATATGAATTATAAATATTTCTTAAGAAAAGATCAAAAAGAAAAACACGGGAACAGGGTCCAAGCCACCGGTGGTCAGAGGGGAACCTCCTAACAATTCGAGCCGTATCTAGGAGTACTGGTTTCTGAATCAAGACCTTGATTCAGTTGCCTGATGACAGCCTTTTGAGGTATTGGCTAAAGTTCTTAGCAATAGGGTAGATGACAAAAAAAAAACTAATTAGTCCGTCAGATAGATTTTCAAAAAATATTGGACACTATTTTTCTTTTTCCACACGTAAGTAGGTACAGCATACATGCATGAGAAGAGCAGACTTTTTACATAGGGTGGCGCAATGGGCGGTTTTATCGATACAATTCATCTTTTCAAGACAACCTCTAAATTAATTACGAGAAAAAATACTGTAGGTAGTCTGTTGTGTACCATTTATTTACATAAGGAGATTTGAGAGGACGATGATGTAGTTCTCCAATCGAACCTCCACAATATTGCATGTGTTAAGCAAGCAAGTGTATAAGTGTGGGATACCACAGTGCTCACTTATAATTTAAAAATGTCTGAAAATGTTTACCTGTATCATTCAAAAAGGCTAACTAGAGCCACTTAGTAAGAAGAAATTATAATTTAGCGCCAAGGCTATGCATAAATAAATTGTTGGTATTATGTTAGTTAACCTTCGCATCTGCGTAGCTGTTCGTGGAAGATATTCATAGACCGGATCTGAAGCCCTTCCCCTTGAGCAAATACCTACCTTGATTTACAAATCTATAACGGAAGATGATTGATAGTTAAGTAGTTATAGATGCGGAATCGGATCTTTTTTTAAGCGAAAAAGACGTTGTTCACCTCGTTTCATTTGCCTCGATGGTCTTGAGGTCGCACTCGCGACTGCTAAGCATGAGGTCCTGGGTTCGAATCCCGGGTCGGGCAAATTGTTACTAGGCTTTTCTATCAGGAATTTCTCAGTAACAGCCACGGAGCATGGATTAGTGCCTACTTAATGGCAATAGGTTCGCCCCTATTAGATGGGTCTTAAACATAACTGGCGGAAGGTGGGTGTACTATTAGGTACACCTCTGCCTAACCCTTCGGGATTACAGGCGTGATGTTATGTTATGTTATGTTATGATTTCAGTATGCAAGTCGAACCACGTCAGTAAGTGTAGCCACACCCTGATTTATAAATGCAGTTTTCCAGATCTCTCTTTCCCATCCCAAACCATTTCAGAAACATACACAGATATAATTGTGCTCCATCCCTAATTCCCAACTAAATCACTCTTTTTGCGGTGCCGAGCGTCGCATTAGCATAGTTGTCCAAAACTTCATGTGGCATTAACTTTGTATTATTCAACATTATGACACAGAGTGGAACATTAATCAGTTTGGAAACTGATGAAATTCAGACGTAGGTACCATTGTAAATTAGTCAGAATACATTTGTATGAACAAAATGCAAATGTATCTCGACTGTAAGACTTGTATTTGAATGTGCTAAGCGCCTGTTGTTTTGAGGAAACTTTGAGCTGTACTTAAGACCTAGAATTTAAAGTACTTTGGAGTCAAACAGGTGAAACACCTAGGCATCTTTGAAGAAACTTGTAGCTAATTCAAGCATGACCTGGCGTCGGTGAAGAGAGTCTTATCAATATACAAAAGAGCTAGAAGGCTGCTTTGAATGCATTAATAGAACTTAGAAAGCCTGTTCATGTAAATCGTATTGAGCTACTATTACGAAGATTTTATCCATAACTATCTATCGTTCTTGTTTTTTGAACTACTTAACACGACCTCTGAAAAATTCCACAGTTATCTTTTTTAGAGGTTCTCCTGCAAACGGTTTATTTAATAAAGGTCACAGAACCCAATCTATAGCATCACTTATGGAGTAACTTCTCACAACTACTTCCATTTCATTTGTTGAATGAGTATAAATAAAATTTACTCCACCCAACCTTACCTGACTCCTTCAAAACCGGTTCTTATGTAAAGTCACGGGAGCTCCCTATTATGTCCGCAATGACCGTCTCAGATAGACCTTAAAATTCCCACATTAGCCTAGTTCATGAAGCGCCTTTCCAAGCGCTTCTTCGACTCTGCCGTCATCGTATACATCATCGTGTACATCGTAATCCCCTGATCGCAGCGGCCACCCGTTACGAACCCTCGCGAATCAGTCAGGTCCGCCGCCCAAGGCATGCTTTAGTCGATCCCGATGACGCTACAACCCTCGTCCAGGAGGCAGGAAGGAAACTAGCACGCTTAAGAAGCACAGACGCAAACAGCCGTCATTCCGTCCTCGCCGTCGAAGCCCGTCGCGACACCCTGACACGAACCCTCCCAGTCCCTTGCTCGTGCCAGCCCGCGTTGCAGAGCCTGTAGTCCAAAGTCAGTCCCTAAATAATGATACCACTCCGATCCAGCCTGTCCCCTGCAGTCCTCTCCCAGCGACGCCTTAAGCCTAGGCCCGTACCCCGCAGGTGCCCTTAGCGTGTAGTCGTTTTGTTTTGTAAGTTTTGTGTTTTGTAGTTTTTTAGTTTGTAGTTTTTGGAGGCCTTACACTTAAGGCACGCACAGGATTGTCCAGTTAAGCAGACGACAACCTCTCTAGGTGGAACTTCGAGAAGCCATTCCGCAAAAAAAAGACCATCCTTACCTGACACCTCTCGCAGCACTCTCCGGAGGCGCACTGCGACTCCTTGGTGAGGCGGCACGTGAAGGGGTCGCAGCAGGGGTTGGTGTTCTGGCACTCCGTGATGGTGCCGCAGTCACACTCCTCGCCCTCGTCCAGGCGGCCGTTGCCGCATTGGTGATGTATCACCAACTGTGGGAGCAGAGATTTCAATTAGTTGGTATGTAGAGCTTCCTTAAGTTTTAAACGAGTGGTCGAATACAGTGATACTAAAATTATTTTACCATGTTGTTATGTAAGTTTCTGGCAAATAAACATTATTTAATTTCAAAGTGATTGTACCGCTTGGTTAAAAAGATATAGATAATAATAATCTAAGATATAGATTTTTTTTAAAGCACTCCATAATATAATATTATGTCTTGGTCTTGATGGTTTTTTGCTCTTGGTGGTGCATTATTTCCATTCAACATAATATTGTTGCTGCTCCTAATACATCTTGCTATTGCTGTGTTTGTCTTGACTATATTTCAATAATCAAATTATTAAATCAGCTTTTATCAGCTATGTCCATTGTCAATGAACAAACTCTCATATTATTTTCTTAAAATTCGAACAAAAACATAAAGCTTATCTTCAAGAAAACCTCAAAATAGAAAAAGAAACAACAATCGTTGAACACACAATCGTCACGTCAGACCCAGTCAAAAAAGCATTAGAGTTACAAGAGAAACATTTCACAATGCCCAAAGGGTGTGGTGAGCATACACGTATTGAATTTACATCTGAAATCGAGATTTATATGTTTGGTAAAGGAGTACAGGAATTTATCTTATACGAAAAGGAATGTGATTGCCATATAAGAAAAGAATGATCGAAGGTGGCAATACTCAAAGAACCTTATTTGTAAAATGAAGTATTCTTATGTAGTTTTCAGTACGTCGAGCTTTTGAGGTCACTTTATCTGACGTTACTGCAGAAATGTGACTGGCACAAAACATGGTACATTATTTCATTCGACTCTGCTTGAAAATCACCCAACTTTTATGTTGAAAAACCCTGTAGGCATCGGAAAACTAACCCTGGAATAATTTTGCAAGAATAAAAAGAATAACTCAAATCGGACTTCTCTGTAAAAAGGTTTTCGTGGTCATACATAAAAAATGAAATATACGTGTCGAATTGAGAACCTCCTCTTTCTCAAATACCCTAGATTGCAACTGATAAGTTTGTTTACAAAGACAATCGAATCATGTGACGTAATATAAAAACTGATAAGAAGCTAGCAGCATCAACATCAGAACCACTTCCAATACCAATCGACAAGAAATCACGCATTACTATGAGCAACCGTGAAGCTACAGGAAAATAAAGGCATTCAGAATCATCCCCCGATAAATATGTAAACGTGAGAAATCGAAGGAGAGCAGCAAGGCTCCGCATTATCATTCCTGACTATGCAAATTTATTCCAATAAACCCTGGCTGACGTTCCTGTTATTATATATTCGCAAACGAAGAGATGATTCAGAGCGCGAGGGCAGCCTGTATTACCATAACTTTTATTAAAGGAGTGGGCCTTAGCGGGTGACGACAAACAATACGACAGACTCTGATTAATTTTCAACGTGAAAATCTGTTTGGAATTCGAATGAACTTGCGCGGAAGTGGTGTGTCGTTGACGAGCTCATACACACTAAACTTTCGTCGTCGAATCAGTGCGCAGTGGTGCGTTGTGTTCTATGTATGAGTCAGCAAATTATAAGGTTAAGCTTTGGGCCGCGGCTTCGCTCGCGTTAATTTAGAATTTGACAATCAATTCACTCTGGTTGCAATCAATTCGGGTTGCACTCTGCTGGTAATAATATAATCCAATCATGATTCAAAAGACACGTGGCGCCATCTATTATTATAAGAATTTTATTGTAGTTTTCCTCGGAAACAGTTTTTTTTTCGGGATGTAAGGTACCCTATGTCCGTTTTTGTACACCTGACCCGTATAACTATGCAAAACGTCAGTATGATCGGTGCAGTGGCGTGAAAAGGTCAAAGAAATAAACTTACTTTCGGATTTATAATATTACCAATATTATAATAATACTACTAATAACAAACAAACAAACTAAGTAAGTTTGGATATGGAAGTATGGATGCCATCCCTTCTCTTCCATCGACTTCGCTTCAAAACCCATCGTTTTTAATCGAGAATTAAAGTGATTTCATTCGAAGATCTCAGTGGATTGGATTTGATTTTACGATTCCGAGTTAATTAAAGTTTAAATAGGTAAGTTGGAGGACTTAAATCTGATTAATTTTAAATGAAATTGTAAAATGAGTTTTCTAATCAGATTAAAATGGTTTATGTTAGTTAAGGTTTAGAGTTGTTTGGTGTGATAGTGATACAATAAAATAAAAGGTTAAAGTAAAATCTGTTACCAATTAAAATTATTGATTTCAGTTTAAATGCGGATAGTGTTATTTTACCAGTAAAACCGCCACAGCAGCTGTTGCTGCGGTCGTTTGTAAATAAACATAATTTCAGTGTAAAATATTTTAGTGGGTTTGTATTTTCAAGGTATTATGAATAGTTCATGTAATGTTGTTTAAATAAATTGAATATGTTAATTTGCACGGTTGCATGTTATCGTTTAAATGTAACAAAAGTTATGACTCGAATAAACCTGTTCGGTTTGTAAATAAAATTTAGCTGTAACCTCATGTTTATGGTAGACAGAAAATTGATAGAGCTATACTGTTTTGATGTAACATGGGTTTATGACTGAACATAGTAAGGTTTGTTGAGCTAGTAAAATGGCTTACGCTCAACTCATTTCATGTTAATAAAGTCATTGTGAGAGCCTACGACCACCTAGTTACATAAAATCAGGCCTTTTCTCCGTGGGGTAAGGCAGAAAATACAGAATCTATACATCGTCTCAATCGGCGAACAGTGAATCAATGAAGTAGTTATCTACCCTTTCAGACCTGTCTAGACAAGTCTGAACTGAGCACCTAAAAGATATAAGCTTATCGTAATAGGGATGATGACTGACTAAAAAAATATGATTTGTTTAGTCCGTCAGTTACATAATCGAAAAATGTTGGATACGTGTTTTTTTATCAAATTAATAAAACATTACAAAGGTAAAACGTGCCAAAGATCAGGAGTGGGGGCTTGTGACGTCACATTTGAGTTGATTTACGTGAAAAAAATGTTTCCAATATTTTTTGGAAATCTATCTGACGGACTAATTAGATTTTTTTTGTCATCTAAGTACCCTATTATTACTTCACACTTAGTCAGGAGAGCAAATACGATTCGGCTGAATTTGTTTAACAACAAAGCCCAGCCGCAGGACTATGTATACCTTTATAATATTTTTTGGCTTGCTTTTGGATCGGGTCAATCGGCAAACTACGTTTGACACCTACGTAATTATATTATTCGATTTTGCCACCTGGCTGAACCAAACCATACCGACCCGAGTGAATAGCACGCCTTAGTAACGCCCCAACCTACCTCATTAGGTTTATTGAGTAAGCACAGTCCCTGACCGACTCGAAGCTCGTTGATGTAGTCGTTCTTGGAGCAGTCGGAGAACTTGTAAGGCTGCACGTTGTCCGAGCCTACAATGGACTGCGCCATAATGCAGCCATGCCAGTCCCGGCAGAAGCACTGCTCGCGGCCGTCGTCGTGGCCCATGCCTGGGAAAAATGGGTTATTAATTTAGAATGTTTGAGAAATTGTTTAGTACTTATGTGGGTAACAAATTTGAAGCGTTGGAGTTAGTAAAGAACAATTAAAACCAATCCATTGTGATATAGTGGTCGTAATAATATAACGATGTTTATTGAATATACTAGATATCTATTTTAAACACATGCAAAGGTTGGTTATAAGGAGTTAAAATTAGCCTCCTAGTGTTGGAAAATAAATGGGCTCGGTGACACCGCGTGACGGTCTTTGGCGGACTCGGTCTTTTACGTTTAGACTACTGAAATGGTTATTATGTTTTCTATGATATGATTCCGTACATATCGTTGTAGATACAGATGTAATAGCGAGTTATTTTGATGCAAACTGTTGTGACAAAAGTTTTGCCAGACAACATTTTGTCCTCATCGATTTCGCAAACACTGCGATTGCATTGAACAAGGAAAACTGTTCCTAACAATGTCAACTAAAGTTTTCCAGACAAATGATTTTGTCAACATTTTTCTAAACTCGGTAGAAAGACGTAGAATTTCTCACAGTAAATAATAGTTTTATTTTCCAAAACAGGAAATTGTCTTAAAACTACTTTGTTGCATTTTTATGTACAAAGCAACTGGCTTAGAAGACTTTGCAACATTTGCTAATTGCCGTCAAAAGCATTTGTAGTTCCTACTAAAGCTGCATTAAATTCTGAACGTGCGCTTGAGGTACGAGCCCCGAATCTACCTATGTATATAAAATATATTCCTTTCCATGGGCTGGACGTATTTTTAAAAGATTGGATATAGCACTATATGGAGAAAATTGAAAATAATGAAAGGCACCACTCTATGGGTTATGAGACTTATAAAAAATATAAAAAAAACCTTCTTTGCAGTGGGGTAAAAGTTCAAAGTCACTCACCAATATTATGTCCGATCATATGCGCCATGGTCCCGGCGAGTAGATGTGGCTCGTAAGTGTTGGTGTCCACGGATATGCCCACGGACTTGGGCGTGCACAGCGTGTCCGGGACAGATATCCCGGACTCGCCTCCGGGGAACGTCAGCCCGCTGGAAGTGACGTCACGAATTAACATGGCGGCTTGATAAACTTGTTTTTTTTTGTGGTGTACAGGATGTTTTTAAAATTTGAAAGATTTTTAACATACTTTTATGTAAAATGAAACAAAAATATTGATTTGTGTCTGGGTAAGTTTAAAAGACGAAACAATAAATTCGGTTTACACGATATTTTAATAATTCCATTCAGAGGTTGACTGATATGTATCGTTATTAGCGATAAGACTTTGTACTCGTTTGATTTAGGATAATTGTTAAAGAGCTGTGTCTATCTTAGGCATATCAGTAAGTGTGGTTCTGTGAGTACATAACAAGATACTATGGAGATACATTTAAATCATCTGTCCTCATATTATTTACGCTCCTGGTTCTGGGTTCAATCCCGGGTCGGGCAAAGTGTTATTCAGACTGTCCATCAGGAATTTCTTAAAAGCCAACCACGGAGACTGGATTTGTGCCCATTTGTGTGTGTGTGTGTGTGTGTGTTGTTGGCAATAAGTATCACTCCCTATTACTTAAACATAATTGGCGAAATGTGGGTTTACACCTCTACTTGGCAATCATATTTTTCTCCTAATAATGGAAGCATGGTTCTCTTGTATTTAACATCTCCTTGATCCAAACAAACCGCACTTCATATTCCCATTTTATGTCCTATAATTATCACCTCATTCATTTATAATTACCCGCCAATTATTAAAACATCTGAACTCATTCTCAACCTCGTTGCCTCATAATTTATTTAGTAAAAAGGACAATATACGCACATATGGCCTGGCCTTAATCCTTATAACGGTATAATGGCCTGAAACGCTTGATTATTATAATTTTTATGGCTTAGCACGACCTAGCTAATTGTTTTAGAGGTCCCCGTCTGGTAATAATGCCCTTTGTGTGTGGAAATGCGTTTATTTTTAATTAAGCAATAGTGATGTGATCTAATTAAGTTCGGACTGATTGTTTTGATGTCGTAAGTCCTGCAGGACTTATTCAAACTTAAAGGGTGTAAAAAGAGTCTTAACGAAGCCGACAGGCACTTGTTTTCCGTCATTGCGATTTTTTTTGTTCTAAAAAACTAGAAGGTCCCTAGGTATGAACCTAGGAACCTTCTAGTTACGGAGATATTGGGGGTCAAAGTTCCAACGTTTTCACAAGTTTTTTTTTTAAATAGAAAGAAAGAAAAGTATTTATTAAACTCACACAGAAACAAAAAAATAGAATAAATAAATAAATATCGCTGGACATTAACACACAGCGCCATCTAGTGCCACACTAAGCAACGAGGCTTGTGTCGTGGACACCAGATAGTTGATATACTATATATATACTTTTTGTTTGTAAATACATACTTATTATACATATAAACATCCATGACCCGGAAACAAATGTCCATGCTCATCACACAAACATTTGCTCCAACCGGGATTCGTACCCGGGACCCTAAGAACGTAAGGCAGCCTCACTACCGCTGCGCCATTCGGGTCGTCGTAGAATTATGACAAAATTATTTTAAAAAGTAAACATGAGAAAAATAAAAAAGAAAACAATCAAATTGTATTGGTCCTGTGCAAGGTCAAAAGACTCAGCAGGTTGCTGTGACATCCAAAAAAAAATCACAGCGCTGTTATACTGATAGGGCTAAACAAAATACATGTTTTTAATGTAAGATTTTTACTTTTAACACCTCCACCAGGCTAGAGCTAATAATCATTAATACATATAAGATCCATTATTATTGAAATTCTCGTGCTAGGCCTAAGGTAAACTGGATCAAACTTATAAGCTGCATAAACAAAACCGAATTTACTCAAAGCTAAAAACATAATCTAAAGGAAAACCCGCACAATCGTAGAAATGTAACTCAAACTTTAAACATGAAATTAAACAGGTTTGATGTAAAGAACTTGGAGCGCGCTGCACAACGACGTATGTGCAACTATTCACACAAAGATTCATCGCAGTTGAGATTCAAGTATACAAAGTTGAAGCGTCCTACGTATACAGACGTAAATTCTACGTAGACGGAGCGTATCTACTACGTACATGCTACGTAAACGAGTATATAATATGTTATATAAGATATATGCGAAGCGTATGTAGGATCTTACTTTATAATATTCTAGTTACTTTGAACAGAGATGTTTTGCAGGAGAGTGTAGTTTCAAGATAAAAGTATGTAAATTTAAACTACTACGCGAACCCTTATTTAACTTGCAACTTGTGTAACATGAACTCTGCCTTTCGAAAAGACAATTAAAACATGATAGCAGAGAGTCTGTTTTGTTGCACTTTGACTAGAGAAACTAATTTGTATCCCGGTTTCGTGAAACTAGACAACTATGCAATTGTGATCACTCTGTCAAAAACATAGATATGACATCATCATCATCATCAGCCTACAGGAGTCCACTGCTGGACATGGGCCTCTTCAATCGCACGCCACTCAACTCGATTTTTAGCAACTCTCATCCAGCTGCTACCAGCCACCCTGCGAAGACCGTCGTTCCATCTCGCCAGAGGGCGTCCCACCTTACGCTTGCCGATTCGCAGTCCCCACTCAAGAGCAAGTCTACCCTAATGATCATCGGTTCTACGGCTAATATCACCGGCCCATTATCACTTAGCTGACTTATTCTGTGAGCTATTCCGACAACTCTGGTTCTTTTGACATAAGGAAGAAGAAGCCCTGTTCTCGTAACCTGTGCCGAGTGGACCCAACACGCTGCTGCGTCCTGCTGTGCCTACGACGCAGCTGTACCTTTCACGTCTGCATCACTCCACTACAACTGAGGAAGTGGTGCAGTATTTGAAAGTGAAGACCAACTGGACTCTGAGAGTCGAAAGGTTGGAATCGCGCCACAACATCAACTTTAAGTCATTCGTGGTACGAGTTCCAACCCACCATCTACAGACCTGCATGAAGGAGGACTTTTGGCCGAAGGGTGTCGTATATCGACGTTTCCGAGGGCAGTTACGCGACACCACGCAGCGAAACACGACACCGACCACGTTGCGTGTATAGTTTTAGTTTCATAAGGTTTAAAATATGTTTTAAACTAAAACATATTTTATTATTGTTGTTAAATATTATTTTGTGTATTTTACCTATGGGCCTTAGTTGCCTGATAATAAAATGATTATTATAAGGTCACGTAACGTATAGGTATGACATAACGTCTTTAATTGTGTTAGGTAGAAGTGTAACTATAGTAAAACCACATTTTGCTAGTTGTATATAAGTCCCATGCATTAGGGAGCGCGCCTATTGCCATCATCTTGGCATAAAACTAGACATCAAGCTGCTACTGAGACATTCCTGATGGAAAAACCACAATTAGGCCGACTTACAGTTGTAGCGCTCGCTACCACTGTACCAACGAAGCTGTTTTCCCAAGTTTTGTTTATCTGACATTAAACAAACAATTATTTTCTCCTAAATTATTTAATAGGCGAGACGACAAAAAAATCGAATTAGTCCGTCATAGATTATCAAAAAATATTTGACCGTGTTTTTTCTTTTGTTACGTAAACCAAAACTGACGAAGATATTATGGCGCTTTTAAAATTCACAATACGTCACGCCTAGGTATAATTTTTAGCTAGTTCTGACGTCACGAGCCCGAGTTTTGATGCGTTTTATCTTTTGCCAATATTCATTGATTTACAAGAACAAAAAATACGTGTCCATTAATTTCCAATACTCTTAACTGACGGACTAAATAGATTTGCAATTTTTTGATACTGTCGTCATGCCTATTCCGATTTAACTCTATTTACGATGTCAAAGTTGCCAACATTAGACTAAAAATAGGAAAGTATCAGAAAAACCGTGTAAACCGTCGATAACTAATGAAATTTCTGAGAAAAATAGACAGAAGTTATCATTTGGAAAGTATTCGTAATCGCTTATCGAGTTTGTGATCGAACGCGAATTTGACAAACTTCGTAACGAGACGCGATAACGTCAAACTTGTGGAAATATTACTTTTTGAAACATACTGATCAGGGACAATAAGCGTGCCTGCATAGAAGAATACTTTTGTTTTGGGTTTTTGGTGTATGTGGAACTGTGAGTAACGGGTGTTTTTTTAGAGGAGAAATAAAACACAGTTTTGTTTATAGCCATGGAATGGGCATTCAAACATAAATTGAACAAACTTATCAGTCAAATAAAGCCAGTAAATGGATATTTAAAAAAAAAACTGTGTTTATTCGTATTTGAAGTTCTTTGCATTTAAAAATATTTCAAGTTCTCAGTTTCTAAAAAAAAACATCCTTTAGAAGCCCAAAGGTAACTAACGCTCTTGATTTATGAGTGTAGGTAGTGAGTAAGAACCCAAGGACGCACTTTATTTCGATTTACTTCATCACCACTGTCCTCAGAATGATGAAACACAAAAAAATAAGAAAACAAAAAAGGTTTTAAAAAGAAGTTTTTATATACCTTTGGGTACCTCTATTTTGTCGTCTCATTGTACGTTAAAGTGAAAACTGAAATGAAATCAGTTTATCGTTATCGAGGAGCTTAGTGGCGTCACTGCTAAATAAAAACTCCTTATAAAATGCGGATAAATTCTGAAAACTTCTGTCTCGTCCACTTCACGCTAGAATCGAACTTCACGACACACGACAAATAAAATAAAAAGTGCAACACATAGTTGGAAACATTCAGTCGAGCACGCCTCGTTCTACTCCCCGTATGTTTCCAGCCCTGGAGTACTAGCGACGCAACTTTCAAAGGTACACTCGACGCTCAAAGAGCAGCCACGCTTCGGGAACCGATTCGACTCGGATATCGGAAATTATAGTTGAATTACTTCGCCAACAAGCGATAGCGCTGACGTCACCGCCGCCATCTTGGATCCTTTTGTAACAGACGTTAAGAGATAATTAGAAAAAAGAACTCGATGTTTGTGGATTTGATTGATTTCTAAATTGGCATGGTTTGTAAATAGGGTATGACACCCATTTTTGAAGTGTCTCAATTAGATTCTATGAACCACTAAAAAATTCACATAAATTTTATTCAATTGTTAATTGCCCTAAAAATGCATTTGAATTTTGCATTTTCGATTTTCGCACGTAATTTGACAAAAACGCTGGACGCGGTGGACGCCATATTGCTCTGTGGTCATGACGTCAGTTGGCTGTGTAAACAAATGCAGTATTAGTAGTATATCTGAGGTTGACAGTTGACACTTCTAAGTTTACATAGCCGTATGACGTAATAACATGACGACTACTAGAATGGTGTTATGAAACAGATTAAAAAAGCCAAAACCTTAGAATTGAATTTTAAAATTTAGTTTGCTATTTTATGAACTAAAACTAACGTTTTCCGACTGCTTTTTGCCTAAGCTATCTCAATAATATATTTTTAGATTTTTTTCTCATATAGATAAAATACCCTATTGTGTCTCTTTGAGCTGTGAGTGTAAAATCATTATAAAGAAAGCCAATCCCTGTAATTTAAAATGTTCATAATCTAGTGCAAAATGCCGCATGCCGTGCACCTGCACACTTGACGATCTTATGACTGCATCAGCGAGCGAAGTTCGCGTAGCTGAATTTTGGGCCAAACATATTTAATAAATATTTGACATCGACACGCTAAGAAGAAGTGCAAAATGATTTTTCAGCGACAATTTGTGTCAAAGTAGGTAAACTATTCCTAGATTGTCCTAGATTATACTGAGACTAGATTGAGAATAAATTTACATTGCGGGAATTGCCTATCAGTTTTCATCTTCAGTAGATTATAACCCCTTACTAATAGGTTCTGCAGGTAATGCAATTACCATTATAGCTAAATGCACAAACAATGCACAATGTCCAAATATTTGGAGTTCCAACACTCTTAAAACTTACCAAGAGACCGTAAAACAGCCCAAATCATCATTAACAAAGCTCTAAAAAGGAAACGACAATACCAAGTACTAATTAAAGAAACACACTCATAATAAGATACTAAAGCCTCTCCCAACTTCTGTAGAAATAGCCATAAATCCAGTCTACCGCACAGGCATAAAACTGCCTACTTTTTATATCCATCTAATCAACCTGTGAGGGAGGGTGCCAGTCATAAAACCCTGGCAATTGTGGCAGGCATTCGAAGCACGTTAGAAACGAGCTTCGGAAACCAATCACTTAGATTTTTGAGCCTAGTTATGTGGCGTGCATTATTAATGTAGGTGTTGAATTTTACTCAAGGTCAGGAAATTAGGTAGGAAGGTCTTAAAATGTGAGATTTAGAGATCCTGTCAGGGCTGAGACTTTATGTGGAGTCTTAAAAGGGAGAAATGTAAACTGATGCTGTACTATCTATCATAAGCTGCCTCGCCTTTTCCCAATTATTTTGGCCTGTTATTTTGAAAATATACCTGTATTTTTTACGTGGAGCGACTGCCTACCTGACCTCCACAACCTAGTTAGTAATGATGCTGTACTATCTATGTACACTAAAATACTATGTGCTCGATGTAAACTAAAATTGGTAATTGTAAGTAGCAGTAGTAAATAATAGTACTAGTGATGTTGATAAATTACCTAAATAATACTGTATAGATTTGGAACATCTGAAAGTATGTGACGATTCCCAGCCCATTGTCTAGCTATGATTGATGCAAGTTTTTTTGGCGACAATTCCACGAAGTAAACTAATCCTATAATAGACCTTGTACAGGCTATAAATCTGTCTGATAATTATGGTCTTAAATTCGTGTATGTACAATCATAAACATGAACAACGTATAAAACCATAAAATCCACACCCAACGCGACCTCTTTCGAACACAACTCTTTATTTGGAACCACAGAGAACCCAATTAGTTTTCATAGAAACGTCCGGCTCCATACATAAAGAGACGTTGGAAATTAGATAAAATTCCTGTTTGTCTATGCCCCGTGGCGAAAGGTCGGGGTCAGACTATTTAATTTTACTGCGAACTGTTATTGCGTTAGTCATGTTTGAGTTGGACCCGGGAAATACATAAATTAATAACATTGATTTGGTATATGTAATTGAGGATGTTTTATAAGCAGAAGCAGGTATATGTGAGGTTAATTTGCGGAGGAGTATGAATGGACACGGAGTCATTAAAGATCTCAAGTGAAAATAAAGGTCATAGTTGGAAATCTTGTTAAAACCAAAAACTTGTAGTACACGCATATACATAACATCACGCCTGTATTCCCCGAAGGGAAAGGCAGAGGTGTACCTAATAGTATACCCACATTTCACCAGTTATGTTTAAGTCCCAAGTAATAAAGGGGGGAGCCTATTGCCATCAACTCGGCACAAATACAGACTCCGTGCCTGCTACTGAGAAATTCCAAATGGAAAATACCCAATAAAACTTAGCCTGACCTGTGATTCGAACCCAGGACCTCCAGGCCAGAGTCGCGCTTGCAACTAGACCAACAAGGCAGTCATGAAAGACAAGTCAAGAGATAAACTTATAGTATTCTACTTAATATCTTTGTTCAGAGATAGGCGGACAGGCATGTCAGACTCCTACCAACTAAGCGATGGCCATCCCTATAATAACACTTAATACCATATCATAAATATATTTCCATGGCTCACTGAACAAAGAAATACAAAAGTATTACAAAAATACGAACACAAAGCTCATAGTTGTGTTACGTCATGCCACGTCATCGATCTACTTGGCCAGATTCCTGAAAGCTCACATCGACACAAAATGAATATGTAGATTCAGCGATATCCCGAAAAAAACGGGCAATAAATGCCAAGACCGCATTGTTCGACTGTCAATCCGTTGGCGGCATTCTTTCCCGAAGGATCGCAGCCATTTTAGGCTACAGGCATCGTAAATATTTGATAGACATCAATCATTCACACGACAAATCCAGGAATACACCCCCAAATCGAATCGGAGACACTGTCGTGCGAGGATATCGACGAGTGTATCTGCAGCTGACATCCTAAATTATGTCAGGATACCGCCTGTCGGAAACATAACCGCGGATTCGCATTAATTTGTAAAATTAGAGCTATAATAGCCGATGATATTTCGCGGGTCGTAACACCGCGAATGTTAACCCAAAAACTAGGACATTACAGTTCAAAGTGAGAGAACATGACCGCTGTAACGCTTTCATCTGATTCGTTTATTGCTCGAATTAATTCTCGACCTCGGTTCGCTTTCGAGATTAATTTTCGAGCTGTTTAGCTCACTCGCAACTGTCTATCTAGCAATTTCGTTCGTTCAAAGTGAAAAGGGTGTTGTAAGCAGATTTGTGGAGCCTCGCCGTTGAACGTCTCTTGCGAGATATTTGTATTTCTGTACAAAATGCAGGCGAGGAAGGACGCTTTCATAAAATGCAATGTAAGGACTGTTAGCGTTCTGTGTTTATCCGAGGTTGTTTCTGAATGTTGAAACAAGATCTAGCAGCTTATGAGATTATGTTTCAAAAGATGGTGAATTTAAATCTGAGTTAGATTTGTTTGTGAATGAAAATTTCTTTAGAACACTGTTTTAAGCTTTCACGGTTTGAAACTAAACTTATATTGTAACGTACGGGATATCTTCCGTGATAATAATTATGAGCTCCCGATACTTCGACGCTGTTGCAAGCGCCATGATCGCGGGATTACTTGGCGCTAAAGCGTAACGGAAATCACGGAAGATATCCCGAAAGTGACAATGTAAGTTACATTTCTCTTTAAATTTCATGTTTTTTGTGTGATTTACGGCGATTATTCCCAGAATTATCAATGGAATTCTGTTTTACTATTTTCTGCTTGTGTTTTTTAAATACGCTTCACAACAAATTTTCTCATTTTATCGTGAAAGTTAATCGTAACCTCGTCCTAATACCATTTTACCCAGACACAAATAAATATCAATACCACTTATCATCATCTACTTCAGTTAAACTTACGTTAGCAGCTGCGTAGTATCCTTCTCAATCTTGAACAGCTTCCTGGCGGTGTAGTCACTAAACTTATGGATGGCTCGTGTGATGTCCTGCTTCCTGTCTATGTCCGCCTGGTCTGCGCTCTGCCAGGACTCGATGTAGACCAGGGATACCCTGGTGTTCAGCGTGCGGAAGTACTGGAAATGAAGAAGAGTTGTTAGAGAAATGAGAGACAGCGTTGAAAGTAAGAGCAGCTACTGGGGTTACTTAGTATGGTGTCTGCGTTACGAGATGCAAGCTCAGTGATAATATAGCACCACCTCTTTAATCCCCGAAGGGTAGACTGCTACTGAAAAAATCTGATGGTGGTTTTTTTAGCCTGTATTGTCCCACTGTTGGGCAAATGTCTCTCCCAAATCCTTCCACGAGCTCTTTTCCCGTGCCTCTTCAAACTAGCCTTCGCAGTACGAGTATGATGGTAATAGAACCCAATAATTATTTGCCTGGTCTGGGAAACAAATCCAAGATCCCGAGCTCAGCAGTCGCCACGCCAACGAAGCAATTAATGTGACAAAGATTTACTACAAATGGAAAACTGCAACTGAAATAATATGCACTGTACTTATTTACTCTCTAAAATCAGGCTCTATATTAAAGTTCATTAGTTCTGCCGTGTGTCGTGTGTGTGTCTGTGTTTCTGGCGTGTGTGTCGTGTGTTTTCTGTTGTGTGTGTGTGTTTGTGTGTATGTGTTGTGTCGTGTTGTGTCGTGTCGTGTCGTGTCGTGCGTGTGTGTTGGTCTTAAATCACCAACCCGTCTTGAGCAAGCGTGGTGATCAATGCCCATGCCTTCTCTGTATAAGAAGAGGCTTTTGCCCAGCAGTGGGACAGTAATAGGCCGGTATTATTTATTTGTTTAGTTCCCCAAAAATTCTACTACCCAAACTCAACAAAAAAGCCATAAACTTCGTAACAACAATTTAAAATACTAAATTTTTCGTCCATCTGTTAATCGCCAAACACTCCTCTTCTAGAAACTAGCGCGCCCTTATGTAGGGATAACTTCATTGCGCACAAAATTGGCTGTTCGGGTCTGTTTTAAAGCCAGAACACGCTATTATAACCTAGCAAAACGTTTTGCAACATAATATCACGCTTGTAGTCCCCCAAAGATTAGGCAGAGGTGTACCGAATAGTACATCCGTATGACGGCAGCCTGCTATGCTTAAGTTCTATGTAATAAATCATGATCTGTCAAATGACCAATTTGGTCGAGACGCCATTGTTTCACTATTGTGTCTAGTTCGTGGACAGTTCATGGGTTAAAGGGCGAGCCTATTGCAATCAACATCGATTGGCACAAATACAGACTCCATGGCTGCTACTGACATATTCATGATGGTAAAACTCAATAACATTTTGCCTGACCTGGGAATCTAGCCCAGAACCTTATGCTTAGCAGTCGCGCTTTTAACCACTAACCCAACGAGCAGCCAAAACGTTTTGATTAACTCAAAAATTGAATTTTGGACAGGCATTACTTATTTCGTAGGAAGTTTTAATGAGATTAGTTACGGGCCCCGCTGAATATGATTGAAACTTTTCGACTTTTGCGCAACGTTTTTCGGATATTATTATCATCTCGGTTTTACAGTGTGAATATAATTCTTTTTACAGAGTTAACAAAGTTCGCGTCGAGGAGTTTTTTATTCGGGTTTGCTTTATGTGGTCCGGGTTTTGTGAAATGGTTTGTGCTACTTACGATTAGGTTATATTGTCATTTTAGAATCCAATTCTCTGGTTAATCTACTTCTTGAAAATATAATATTAAACTGACAGGAAAAACAGTTATAGATATACCTAGATAACGCAAGTATCACGCGTGCAACCAAGTGTGCCATTTTTTGACAACATACTATGACGTCATAAGCACTATTTACTATTTATACAAGTTACTATACAAAATATACCAAGTTTTTGTTCTTTAAATGTGTAGAATTAAGTTCTTGACTTGTAACTTTGTTTTTTAAACAAATTAGCTTGTTGCGACAGTAGCCACGTTAAGCAAAAAATACTTGAGCCGGAATGAACACAAACAAATACTTGCAGTATAGGTAGATATTTTAGCAATAACTTAAATCAAAATTAAAATTACACTTCACCACATTAATTTGTCGACCTGGCTAAATCTGTCTCATTTGTAACCCAAAAGTATAATCCTATAAAATACGAGAAACACCGACTACTAAAGAATAATCAACAAACAATACGGAGGTTTATCCATTTCAAATTCAATTTTCAACAGGATGTTTCAAAATAAATAGGAGCTGTTGATTTGATTGATGAAGAAGATTACTGAAAGCAACGCTTAGGCAGAATGACTCTTTCTGTCGGTTTGTTAATAGTAAATAGATCGAGTAAATTCTAAGCACTTGTGTCGTTTGCATTTAATTTAAATAAATGAGGAGATAAAAGGAACATGCTGTATCAGGGGTTGGCATCTTCCTGAGTGGTTGCTAATTGAAAAGATGTTTCAAGATGAATGTATTTTTCTTATTTTAATATTTTAAATGTGAAGGTTGGTTTATTCATTTAGCTGTTTTCGAAAAGCTTCACGCCAAAACGGCTACTCAATTCACATGAAATTCAGCATACAGTTAAACCATGGCCCGGATATTTTTATCCTGCTAAACTTAGGCGGCGGGTGAAGCCGTGGACCAACACTAGAATGTAATTTAACGTAATTTACCTAACCTAACGTAATTTTATCAATATTTCACGTCAGAAAAACACCTCAACAAATGTTTACTTTAAAAGGCCTTTTTTTAATATGAAAACGAAAACCAGACAGCCTAAAACAATTTATTATCTCTCCAACAAGAAAAATAGGTCTAAAACAGACACTATCATGAAAATAATACATCTTCATCAAAAAAGTCCACTTCATCCAAAAAAAGAGGATCTAATCCTCGGGTGCTGGCTGTCAGGTCCATCTCCAGAATACTACGAGCACCGATCATAATTTGTTTTACCCTTCTGTGACATATGTCACGCGTAGTCGCGCGCTTCATGACATATGTCGGGACCCACGGTTTTTATTGTTCTGCTGCTGTAATTAGGTTCCGTTGCTCCAAAAGTTTATTGTTAGAATATTCTTTAGTTTATTTTTGTATGGACTGAGTATGCCTGGTCATTTTGGGTTAGTAGTAAACTTAGGATGTTGGCATGATTACTTGTACGTCGTAAAAAGTTGGTTACTTTTTTAAGTGGGCATTAAATGTTTGTAGATACTGGTGGGCGGAGTTTTTGTTAGTAGTTAGGTCGAATTTTACTAACAATAATCTGTTTTGTTAGTTAGTTCGAGTAAGAAGTAATATGCCTCATCATCTACCTAGCCTTTTCCAACTATTTAGGGGTCGGCTTCCAGTCTAACCGGATGCAGCTGATTTTAGCAGTTTATGCTTTAATCAAATACTATATTCACGCAGGAAGGGGTCCGCAAGGGCCGACGCCTGCCGGGGCTGCGGGACTGTTTGAAAGAGATACCGTGGCCCCGGAACACAAAGGGCGATGAAGGAACATGGATGGGTTTTAGTCAGTAAAAGTCTGACACTCCCTCCTGCTCCGCCCAGAGCGGGAGGAGTCATTTGATGATTTCCCATCCGAAAAGAAAAAGGCCAAAAATACAATACGTAACGTTTAACGTAATGTTTGCATTGAATGCAAATGAAATTGGCTATGACTCTATGTAATAGAGAAAGATATAGGAACACTAACAAAGCGTCAGGGAATCAAAAACTTCATGTCACCAATAACTTATAACTTATGTATAATGAGTATTTATTTACAAAAAAAAGACAGTATCTATGTAGTATATCAACTATCTGGTGTCAACGACACAAACCGCGTTGCTAAGTGTGGCACTAGATGGCGCTGTGTGTAATGTCCAGCGATATTTATTCACTTTTTTTTTTACTTTGTTTGACAGGCTTCACAAATATAATTATTATATAAGTTAATTCGTGTCTAGGCAGACTCACGTTGGTCTAGTGGGCGAAAGCACGAATGAGTAAGATGGCTTGGGTTCGATTCCTGAGTCGGGCAAAGAGTTATTGTGTTTTTCCGTCAGGGATTTCTCAGTAGCAGCCACGGAGTCTGGAATTGCGCCCGTTTGATGGCAAAATGCTCACCCCCTATATTACATGGGACTTAAACATAACTGGCGAAATGTGGGTGTACTATTAGATACACCTCTGCCTTACCCTTCGGGGCTTGCAGGCGTGATTTTTGCGTTTTTCTACAGAAAAAGTTTTAAAGTGAAGCTAGCTACTCACCAGGTCAGCAATATTAGCCACTTGTATAGCATCATGGACGACCTCCGACCTGGTGCTGCCGTTCCTCCTGTCAAACATCGCCTTGTCTATGACCAGCGCCGTCTCGATGTACTTGGTGGTCTCCCGGACGTCGCGCCTGCGTCGGTTGAGGGCCCGGAGCCCTGCGTCCTGCCACCAGCGCCAAGATCGCTCTTCTTTGTTTCTTGTTGTTGAGTCCCTGCGAAAGGAGAAGTAAATTGTTTATTGTTTAGGTAATACAATAAGCAGGTACATAGAGGTTAATTGAAAGACATGAATCAATCATTCTGCCTTGCCTTTTCCCAACTTTATTATTTTGGGGTCGGCTTCCAGTCTAACTCGACGCAGCTGAATCCAGTACATTTAGTGGCGAAATTGAAATACAAAGCTCAAATACTAAAGCTCGGTTATACAAAGTATTATTATTGTGTGACCCAAATTAGACAGTAACAGACTAGGATGGTAATAGTACGTTATGATTTATGTGCGGTAAGTTGAAAATAAAAGCCGAGGCGATATTACTAGCCCGAGCCGTAGGCGAGGGCGATAAAAAAGCAGAGGTTGTAATGATCAAAGCGCACGTATGTCATACGACGTTGTATAACATATTTGCGAGGAAATAAATAAAACAAATAGAAACAATACAGCGAAAGAAAAAGCGCGCGGAATATTTTTTACTTGTTCGTTGTTCACAAATTAGCGATCAGCGCTTTTTTTTTAAGGCAAAGACACAAAAAACAGCCATTATTACTAATAAAGTAAATTAATATTTTTGTGTTTTTGTTACAGATTGTAATTTATTGTCAAAATTAATTAAATTAAAGAATTAAATGTTTATTTATTATATTTAATCTCCCAAAGTTAATTTTATTCATAAAATGTTGACCACTTTTCTGACATAAAAACTCTTTGCTAAGATTTAAAAAAGTATAAACCGTGCATTTTACTTTACAGCACAAGTACGTAATGAGATACATTACGATATTGAAATTGGTGAAATAAGAGACCCTTTACGAGCAAATGTGTTATAAATACTTGTTATGGAATTTTTTGGTAAACTGTTTGTTCAAGCAATATATTTGGAGAGAATTTACATAAATATTCAATACATTGCTCAACAATGTTCTTTCGACTATTTAATTTCTTTGACACAATGTATTCGACATAAATGTATCTACAGATCAACATAGCATACTTTTTTTTTTTCAAACGTATCAATTTGCATTTATTCATATAAAAAATATTTAATTTAACAAAAAACTACATTTTTTCCCACCAAAACACTCTATGATCGACCACAGATAATAACAAGCCACAGATGATACAAAGTGCGTATCCTTAAAAATCGGTTTTAAGGCTGTTGGTCGGGGGAGTTTTTCCCCCGTTCGGTTGGGGGGGAGTGCTTAATCAAGTTTATCAGTCCCTTCATGCTCCCATTATTGGGAACTAGGGAAATTTCCCGGAGCCGCCCGGGTAGATTGCTTCCGGATCGTCGATTGGAGTATTGTAAATAGAAAATGTTTTTCTTTGCTGTATGTGGGATGGATGTATGTGTGATATGACGAAAAGTATGTTTGAGCGGATGTTTTTTTGTGGGGTTTGTCTGATTGGAATCGTTATGATGAAGGTGGCGATTTTATAGTTGAGTCGTATTTGTAGTCGAAAACTGGTTTTATATTTTTTCATGGAAAACTTTTTCATCTAAACATCAGATTTTCCAAATTGCTATTTCATGTAAAATGGATGTTAAAAACGGTATTTGTAATACTTCATTGTGGCAAATAAACAAAGGATTTTTTTTTTAATTTATCAAAGGTACGTCGTGTAAGCTTTTGTTCACCCATATTTTTATTCACTTCAACGTAATGTATTAATGAATGAGACCTAGAATAAAATCAAAATATTTTTTATTGCACTGAACAAAAAATAACTCCAAATTCACATAAAACAAAAAACCGGCAACCGAAACAAATTCACTTAAATATATTAAAGACAATGTAATGTTCAAGATTAATTCCTTTTTGGATTGCTTTCACGGTGGATGAGTCCAGGGGTAGACACGGGGTGAAGAGAGGGGGGGAGGGAGCTGAGGGGATTTATTACTAACAAACCGCATGTGGTACTTAGAAAAAAATGGGCCATTCCTAATGCCTGTACCCCTCTCGTGGATACAGTAACAGGAGTAAACAAAAGATAACTAAATTGGTAATTCAATATTTTGGGGGAACGAATTATATATTTCTTTGCTGTTAAAAATGCTCAATAACACCCTAATTTGAATAAATACCTTGATCTTGAATATCTGCATTTTTTTACTTCAATCTTATATTTTGTCAACTTGTGCACAAGATGTGCAATGTACATTCAGACAAAGTTATACAAGAAAAAAAACCAACCACAAATCCTAATGATTATGAATTTCCCGTTTACCATCCATATTAGCAGCCAAGATAATAATGATAATATTCAATTTTACATTATAAGAATTTTCTTTTCATTAAAAACAGCGTCGAAGAAAGTTTTTTCCATTGAAATTGAAACTCCCTTCCAAAGGAGACGCTCATTGTAACAAATTCTTGAAAATCGAACACAAAACCTTCACATAATTAATTAAAACTTCAAAACGTTCGTTCATTCCGTTCGTTCATTATCTTTCTGAAATCAAATCATTCGGTAAGCGACACTTTTTGAATGTCAATGCTATCATTAAAATATTGCTGAGACATCAAAGTGAGTGAACGAATGAATAGGAGTGGTGGGGAGAGCCTTTGAGGAAATTGGTTTTGTCATTTATATAGGAGCTTAGGTACTTTGCCGATAAGCTATTTTGTTAAGTTATCTTTGAAAGGTAAACTGGTATAATGATTACAATGTCAGCCTTTCATATCCAATTGCAAAGCCTCTTTTCATACAGAGAAGAAAATTAAATGTGCATTGATATTTTACTTCCTTCGTGTCTATTTTCGAAAAAACTTTTTTGCTAAAAATAAAACCGCTTCAAAAAGTCGGTGACTTTTGTTTATTTGATTCAGTTTTTTTTTGGTGACTTCTGAAGCTAAAGTTATTTTTCACTTTTTTGTGTTTTTGAAGTCGGTTTTATTTTAAAAACGCTTCATCTGACCGACTGCACTAGCGCCCTAACTGAGAAGGCTTGCCTAACTGAATTCATTCCATAGGTTGTTCGAAGCAGATATCTTTGTGGTTGCCAAATTTTATTGAGCCCTATCAGAATATCAGCGCTGCCACTGTGATTGTTATAAATTATGTTACAGCACAAAATGCTGAGTTAGGTCCTTTTCAATTTAATGTTTATAACACATTGGAATGGATTATAGCCCATTCTCTCTAATAGAGAGGAGGCCTGTGTCCCAGCAGTGGGAACATTAATAGGCTGATGATGATGAATGTATTTTAGTTTTTTGGTGTTATGTTTTATTTAGTTTTCTTTTGTCCTGTGCAAATCTAATAAATACTTTTTATTTCTTTCTTTATTTGCAAGAGACAGATAAGTAAGAGTTTCTTTTGCAAATGTACTGAACAAGCAACCATAAAAAAAATATGTCAATCGAATCGTAATCCAAATCTTTTACGCCTCATACGAGGACATTGTATTGTGTAGACCGGCACTTACACCCGATCAATGATTCAGGGGGACCCAATTTGCAGCGACTGGTGAAAGGCCTCTAACACATACTGTCTCGCGGGATATGGATTACCTCGTGTTCTGCGAAACGGTGCTAATTTTAACAGGACAAAAAAAAACTTTTATTTCGGACATTAGTCCATAATGTGTGTTGTTAGTAAAACGACTTAAAAAAAAACTATGTTACATTGAAATCCAAAAAAAAAATGATTAAACAATTACATTAAAAATACATTTAAATTAAAAATTACAAAAAAAAATACACTAATTACATATTTTTTTTCAATTTTGAGATAAGCTACCCATTTGGTAGCTTCATGTTACTTCACCAAATTACTTATTATAAATGCAGTTTTGTTGTAACCCAAATCGTAATTAAGTTTGAAAACGTAAAATATTTTATGGGAAAACACGTTAAAAACTTGTGTATGGGAAAAGTTTTCGATTTCTAACTTTTCTTGTACTGAAGTGTAAGTGTCTGTGTATCCTAGTACTACCTGATGCCCGCGGCTTCGCCCGCCCGCAAATTATATACTAAAACCTTCCTCTTGAATCACTCTATCTATTAAAAAAAACCGCATCAATATCCGTTGCGTTTTAAAGATTTAAGCATACAAAGGGATATAGGGACAGAGAAAGCGACTTTGTTTTATACTATGTAGTGAAGATAGGATCGATTGAACGGATGAAACGCGAGTGAATAAAAGAGTGATGGATGTTGATGGATGGAGAGGGAGGGGGAGGCCAAAAAAAAGAAGATTTAATGATGCTATAATAGAAGAGTAAATGATGCCGTGATGTCTGACAGGGGAGAATGGAAGAAGAAAACGTGTTGCACCGACCACAAGTAGAATAAGACAAGATAGGGTCGATTGGTTAGCCAGGGCTGTATCTATAGTACACCTAGAGTGGGTGTATATTTGATCTGATACGATACAACATGAACCCGTATCAATAAGTACCCATTTCTAAAAGTACTGTCATCACAACGCGAGTCGTGGGTGTCAATAATTAATTCGAATTAACGAACCGGTCGCTGCGGTGACAATTATCGTGTGCCCTACATATGGATGAGATGAGGGCGCCGGCATTTTGGGATTTTGTGTCTGTCAACAATTGGTCATGGTAAATTAAATGGGGCGAAAGTTGTGTGTGGCGTCAGGTGTTTTGTTGATTGATTTGTAAATAGGAAACTGTTTTGGTTTTACATCATCAGCCCAGCCTTTTCCCAACTATGTTGGGGTCTATACTAACTATACTGGTATACCAGTATTTTACATGGAGCGACTGCCTATCTGACTTTCACAACCCAGTTAGTACTGTGTAATACTATACCCCTTGGTAAGACTGGTTGTCAGACTTTCGGGCCACTAAATACCTGTAACGACTACCAAAGAATTATTACAAAATTATGACAGCCGAGACCAATGGCTTAACGTGCTTGAGGGAACTAGGGATGTAATGGGCGGTATGAGAGCAGCGATGGCCCAGTGGTGGCGGCCTCGACTTACGAACAGTAAATCGTGGGTTCGAACCCAGATAGGCACATTACTTTGCGTAATTTATTGCATCACCACTGCTCTCAAAACGGTGAAGGAAAACATTGTGAGGAAACCGGCATGTCCTAGAACCAAAAAATTCGAACACATGTGACATCTACCAATCCGCACTGGGCCCGCGTGGTGGATTATAGCCCAGTCTCTCTCATAGAGAGGAAGCCTCTGTCCCAGCAGTGGGAACATTAATAGGCTGATGAACAGGCGGTCACTCGTCCACGGACCAACCTAGGCAATCACGGCTTAATATTCTGAGGCTAATTCAGATCTGTTTTATAAGACTCTCGGTTTGCATAAATGTTATTTTCTAAAACCCTTTCTACAGAATTCCGTTTCAAAACATTAAAAACAAAAACCGTACTCTTGTTTCTATACCGTTCTACCAATTCCTATTACCAAAGCGTTCACGAACACCTCTCAGCGTCACAGTTAAACAAATTCAAAATAATATTTCATGAAAATATGGAGAGTACTGCATAACAAAGTATTTCCTTTGTCGTCCAAGTTTAAATTATTTCTCAAACAAATTCAAATAGAATTCGGAAAGGAACCTCCCAGTGTGTAGTCGGGCGGGAAAAACCTCCTCTGCCAAGTTGGCACGCTGCGTTATTCGTTTTTCACTTGGCCTTGGCTTGGCTGACAAACCTATGATTAATAGTTTAAACTTCTCCCTTTTTGAAATTGGAGTTAGGTTTCTACAAAAGTCAGTTTTAATTTTTCGCAGTTTTAAGGGGACTACAGGAGCTAAATTAGCAACTCTATTTGTGGTGGTTCAAACTTCGTTTGAAATACTGTTAGAATAAAGTTCTAATCAGCTGGCACTACAAAGTGGTTGTTACGTCAATCACTGCGGGCCGAATAATGCGAAATGAGTGGTTTCGATCGATTCACAAAAAATCTGTTAATTGGATTAAAAAAATAAAACACTATGTAGGAGCTACAGTTGGCAAATATGCACGGGGCTAATATGTTGCTTGTAGAATTATTTGACAAAAAAAACAGAATGATCGCATGTATTTTAGTGGTTTTTACTCGTTAAAAGAAATTTTTAGAGATAAGTTAGTGATTTTTTTTATCGAGTAAAATTAATTGTGTTATGTTTTCAAAACACTTTCATACTAGCATATATCCTGAGGAATATCATATATTTTCTGGTTTTGTTTATTGCAGTGAATCATATACTTTCAGACATAAAACTTCGAGGTTTATGGGTGACGCTTGGGATACGAGATTTTGTTTCTATTACTTGTCATCTCAGCAGTCACCTCCTTTCTAGCCATATCATCCTTCACACAGTCCGCCATTCATATTTATGACGTGGGAATAACATCTCATTAAGACTTTAATGCCACGCTAATACAAACCACAGCCATTACTAGAAGATTTTCTACCTCCTAACCTCTGAATATAATCGCTTAGTTAACTTAACGATACCCGCGGGACTCTTTAGAAGTTTAGAGGGATGGTCGGCACCGTAAATTCATTATCAAGATTTTAATACAAAAAAAAGATAAGGAATATTTAAAGTATTATTTTCATTATTTTCGTTGGTTTAGTGGTTGTAATTATGCTAGGGACTTTGCCAGGTATTATGTATTGCATAATAATAGAAAGGTATATAAATCATGATCTGTCGAATGACCGATTTGGTCGAGACGCCATTGTCTAACTATTGTGTCTTCTTCGTGGACAGATCATGGGATAATAGGCTCGCTCTTTATAAAACGTGACTTAAACATAACGAAATGTGGCTGTACCGATGGGTACAGCTCAGCCTAACCCTTTGGTGATAACAGGTATGATGTTATGTTAGAAAAGTGTCACTAATAACCTTAAGCTTGGATTTGTTCTTAGTAATGCCATAGGCTACATTTATTATACTATATGCACTGTTTTTTCCATAGGTTTGATTAAGAGTAATATAATTAATACTGCTGATGACAAAATGTGTTATACTTCTATACTAATAATATTCTAAAGATGTAAAATTTGTAGGTTTAGATGTACAGGATAATCTTCGGAACTACTGATCCAATTCCGACAATACTTTCACAAATAGAAAGCTACATTAACTCCTGAGTGTTATCTCCTCTCCTAGCTCCTGATAGGTTAGCGTATTTAAAACGGTAACTTGAAAAAGCCCCGAGAAAAACCTTGTCACACATAAACCTCTCCGTTTTGAATGTCCTCACATCAGTACATTGTACCCTTACGAAGCCTGGGCGGGTCGCTAGAGGTTCATAAACAAATGATTGGCTTAAGAAGGTATCCCTGTTGACGCTCCAATAACTCAGGGACTTGACCCCCGAGGGTCCGAGATGGACGTCTTCACACTTGAACAACTCAAATGTAATCAACCAATTATTGTTTCAATATTTTGGACAAGATTTGAAATAAGGTGGATATTATTTTGCAAGTATATTTGGAGACAGACAGTCCATGTACAGAGATGTTTATTTTGCCGTAAATTGAATGAAAAACTGATTGAATAATAATAAGATCTTTGTTGCTATTTAAAGTTGAGTGTATATAATCGTAAACGTGCACATAAGCCTACTTTGAAGCAATAAACCCAAACATGAACAACATAATCTTTTTCCCCAGTCAAAAACAAAGTTCTTGAAAACACTGATTTTGATAACTTGTTCAATAATTAAAGCTCCTAAATTAAGCGAAGACAGTAGCCGCGTGTAATCCTCTGCTTTCTGGCAATAAATCGATTCGGTAAGTACTTGTTACAAGTTAATTCTTCGCACTTTTCACTTAAGATTTGGCGCTTAAATTGTTGGGAACTGATTTTGTAGACGCTTCATTTGAGAGATAACGTGGTGTGCTGATAACCTGCTTAATTATGTCAGTGGATTGGGTTTTGATGTATCGCACCTACAAGACTTCGCTATCTAGTTTAGCTCGCAAAGTATTGCGCAAAACCGATCCTATACGCTGCAATATAACTACTGTGCAATAAAATTGAAAATAGCGCATTCATAGCTAACCTTAAACGGTCAAAATTATTACGTAATTCGGCAAGGCAGATGATAATGATGAATATGTTTTCTTGAATCACGTGTTACCAGGGTCGCCACGCTCGACGGACACATGGACGTGCTTGGAGCGCCGCGCTGCTTGGGCTTGAACTGTACCTCTCAGACACTACTTAGTAACTAATAACAAGTGTGTCAACTCACGTGTTGCCAGGGTCATCAGCGAGGGGCTCCTCCACGTAAGACACGTGCTTGGTGCGTCGGCTCTTGGGCCTGAACTCCAGCTTATTGGCGCACCCCTTGTTCGCCTTTGTGCGCGCCTCAAAGATCACATGTGGGTGCTTCTGCTGAAACGAATCGGTAAAACGTTTTCGGATTAGGAGAGGCCTAAGAAAGATCAATAAGTCAGGTTCCATAGTTGCACCAATATCAATTACAGAACATAATAATTAGAGATAGAAAAAACGAAAGTTGCAAGAAATTCTTAAAATTGAAACTGTTTATTGTTAACGGGATTAATTTAACGAAACTATCAAATAAATAGAGCCATATTGATTAAAATAGTTGTACTGATAGGGATATTGCATGAATTGTTGTAAAATAAAACTTTAATACACTCAATATAAAATAATAAGGACTTAAAACTAAAACTGTTTGATAGACACGTCATACATATTGAAAATATCAATTCCCATCAGATATTTAAGAGCCCATAAATTATTCAAATGAGCAATATTTTAACCTCTATTCCTCCTTATACATTTTTATTACCAAAATACACAAACATTTTGAACCTTATTACCAAAAGTAATCCGATCCTCAAAGCTTTCAACATACCTACGTCTTCACGAACAACTATCACCTTTCAAGCAAGGAAAAACCTTAGAAAAAGTTTAAGAAAAAACACCGACAAAGAAGTAGAAAGAAACGCTATCTTCTCCAAAGATAAGTTACAGTAATATCTAGCTAATAAGCATTACGTTTTCCCGTCCAGCGGCACGGAAACGGTGCCAGCTTACGTCCCGAAATTTTGTTAAATTTCGAGACATTTTTCCTGCTAAAATTAGTTTCATTAATCACATTTCAGATGTCTGTCGGTTCAACGCTTACTAATTTAAAAGGAATTACAGTTGATTCATGCAAAAAGTGCAAAAAAACTTCGGATTTCGATTGCTGTGGTTTTTTGCCAGGGGGATTAGTAATTAATTCCGACTTATCGATACTCGAACAATTTAAACCAATCAGCAAATGCACGTAGGAAGTGATTATATTATCTAGGAGGAGAAATAAGTTTTAATTTTTATTAAAACATTATTGAAGAAGCTCTATTATTTTTCTTTTTTTGTGAGTTAATTAGTTCTTTAGTTCGATTAATCTAAATTCAAAAACCCTAAACCTACACCTGTATGGTTTTTGAATTTAGAATAAACTCATGAGAACTGTTTGGTGTATCATGCATGACGATGATGTAAACAGGTGTTATTTTTAGGTACTGTTTAAAAAAGCTTCGAATTGATATTCTTTTTTAATCCTAATTCATTTTTTTTTGCATACCACCCTCCCCCTCCTCCCCACATGCATAACTGTGGATTCCACAAGATGTGGAGAAGAAATAAAACGACTAGTTTCGCGAAGTGATACGGACCCTAAGGGACACTCGACCTCCTTGGTGTGAGGTTGACAGCAGACAAATAGATGCAGTTGTTTATCCGAGAACATATCCAGCCAGTGCCCCTTTTATTATACCCGTGGGCAAAAACGAGAATATCACATTAATTTACTTAATGAAATAATTTGCAAAAACGGCTTGTTTAATTGTCCGCCATTTTATTTAGCACGCAAGCATAAAAACCTGTAAAAATCAGTAGCTGGTATCAATACAAATAAGTATTGTATGAGTCAAAACCTTCGGAAGCGTCATATTCCGGAAATAAACTGGTAATAAGTGTGGTAGCAATTTCGAAAAAAAAATAACACCCTCAAACCGTTTTAAGTCTCATAAAAAGGGGACTCCGTGGCGTGTACAGTTATTTTTCTGATGGAAAACCCAATAACACTTTTCCCAACCTGGGAATCGAACCCGGGACCTCATGTTTAGCAGCCACACTTGCAACCACTCGTCCAACGAGGCAGTCAAAGTACGTATGTACATATAATATGTGCATAACCAGCATAGTACAAATAGTATAAACGTATTGTCTCCGTAAGCCGATGATCTCAGCTAATATGAGGTCGTTATATAAATGTACGGGATTTTTGGGATCGTCGACATCTTGTCGCTTAATGCGCAAAGGGCTCAAGTCGTAAAATTTGATTGGGGTGAAATACCGTATCTACGAACCGTGTTAGGATGCTGCACATAGTGAGCAGAGTATTTCAAGGTAGAGTTCATTTTATTCATTCATTCGGCAGCGAAAAAAAAGAATGTATGTACATATAACTGATGCTCTTTTTAAATTGTTGATATTTTAATCTTTTACTCTGGACGCTCTTAATGTGCACGTCTTTCTACATTGTTCTCACATATTTGTATAATCTCAACATAAATGATGTAACCAAGATTTTGTAACAATATTTTGATTGAAAAGAGTGTCCATGGAGATTCTTGCACATTCCCAATAAATATGTTTTCTTTCTTTCTTTCCTTCTTCTCCATAGAGATCTACGCTATGGAACGGGCAACTACAGTACTTTCTCAAGTTATTATGCCTTGTGACTGGGACTGTAGCATCGTTTCTTTTCTTTTCTTGACATTCAAAAGTGCCGTAATGGTCTAATTGAAATAAATTATTTGAGTTTGAGTTTCGTGTCCATTTCTGCCAGCTTTTGAACTGAAATTCAGCGATTCAATATTTGTTTGTGTTTTTAAACGAATAGCCAAAATATTGGTGGCCTGTTCTGTTGTAACAGTTAAAAAATCCGGGATGTTATTTTCAATTAGAATTCGGTATTTTATAAATATTATGTTTAAAACAGTTTAAATAAAACTATGGTTTTTAGTATTTTCAAATTTAAATAGTAACGAAAGGGTTAATGGTAGACTCTCGTTGTGGTAGAAAAAATGTTGTGGGTATTATTCCCCATTTTAATTTTTCGGTACAATTTGTTCGAAACGTGCTTACCTTTCCTTAAACCTTGAAATATCTGTTTGCAAAATTAAAATGGCGAGAATCCAGACGAATGGTTTCATTCATTCATTCATTCAGCCACTATCATGCAACCATCCACAAAATCCCCAACTACAACAGAACAACTAATCCCTCAACGATCCTTTTAACAATTACTTCACTTAAAAAGATAGAATGGACGGAATTCATTGTAAAATGAACTCAGGAATCCCCATTGACAATTTGGCGCAATCAGCTTTCGGCGAGATTAACTTCGTTTAGAATTGAAAGGAGCAATGGGTGTCCTGACGGCAGCCATTGATTAAAGGTCCTGTCAGATAAAAATGGGGGGTCAAGCTAATCTGAAGTTATCTGACAGGAGTCAAGAGTCTTCGCTTTTGTTACGGTAATGATATTTGATGATGAATTTTTAGGGGATGTTTTTGGAATTACATTTTTATTTTGCCGTAGTTTGACTATGTCGTTGGTATAGTGGTCGTAAGCGCGGCTGCTGAAAATGAGGTCCTTGGTTCGATTCCCAGGTCAGGCAAAGTGTTATTGGGTTTTTCCGCGCCCCGTTGATGGCAATAGGCTCGCCCCCTGTTACATGACTTATACATAACTGTCGAAATGTGGGTATTCTATTAGGTATACCTCTGCCTAACTCTTTGGGGCTTACAAGCGTGATGTTATGTGTTAATGGCTGTCTTTTCAGCGCTTATTTAGTTTTAAAGAATGACTTGTTTCATTTGTTCACGAAACTTGCTGTCACTCTCTTATTTAAATAAAGATATCTGTGAAATTAGCAATGGAGGTCAAATATTTCAACAGATATTTATTTCTATTAAATTGACAGTAAAAGGCACCGAGCTGTTCAATAAAATTACACTTTGTAAACGTTCAGGTGCTTGAGTTTTATTTCAATAAAACAATAATTTGATCAATAGACTTGTCATAAAACGGGTAGGTAACATTTCTTTGGTGTGCTTTTCAAATAGTGTGAGTATTGATGTATGTCAAAATCCATTTGAATAACAAACAGAATTGGACAAATAACAAAATAATTACTATTATTTCTGCATAAAAACGTAGATCTAAAACGACTATAAAAATAACACTTTTTCAGCCCAAAGTAAACTAAACTCACACAATTATAAAGTATAAAATGTATTCAAACAAAATATTTTTGTTGCTGAAGACTTAAGATGGGAATTTAAAGTTTATTGGCTTCGGTCTAGACTCACACCAACCTTGGTTGTCCTAGACGCCCTTGGCAGCACCTACTTAGTTCTGAGGGATTTTCTGAAGTCAATGTAATCATATTTCGATAAGGCTTGCGAAGACTTAGTAATTAAAATTTGAGAATAATGTAGAATTAATTTGATAGACAAGGGTTTTGAGTGATTTTGAGTTTTTAAAGTGATAAAGGACGGGATTTTAACGTCGGCTCAGAATAATTGATTGTTATATTGAATGGTTCGGTACCAATAGACCCCTGTCATAAATTGAAGCAACGTTCAGTTATAAATTGACGACTTTTAACAAATTAAAGATTTTTTTAAAGCTTACTGTGCTGTTTAAATTGAAAAGGGACAAATAAAACATGTACCTGATTTAACAATATACATACCATGAGATAGACATCATTACGCCTGTAATCCCTTAAGGGTTAGACAGAGGTGTACCCATATTACATCGACATTTCGCCAGTTTGTGTTTAAGTCCCATGTAATATCCTGGATAAGGTTTACACAGGAGCGTGGAGCTTGGCACAAACAAAGAGAGGCCTATATCCAGCAGTGGATGAAGTGGGGCTGTGGATGATAATGATTGTGAATAGGGGGCGAGCCTCTTGCCATCAATCAGGAGCAAATCCAGACTCCGCCGCCGCTACTGAGAAATTCCTGATGGAAAAAAACAATAAAAATAATTTTCCCGACCCGGGAATCGAATCCAGGACCTTATGCTCAGCAGTCGCGAATGCGACCACTCGACCAACGAGGCAGTAAAAGTAAATACTGAAAGAAAATAATGATATACTCGTACTATCATGGATTTCCGTAAAATAACGTCCGAAACCATAACTTAATATTCCTAAAATAAGTTCCGACTACTCAACTAAGAAATACCCTTTTCCAACAGCACTTTACCACCATTCAGTCCCAACCAAAACATACGTAAAGCCTCACCACGGTCTGTAATCTAATTTCGCCGTCAATACCTTAGAAAGGACTATTGAATGCCGTAGTGATGGACCGGCCAAGCGCGCCAAGACACGTTGCCAAGCTTAATGATCTAATAAAATACGACTGGTCCACGCTACGTGAGGTGAGAGCCAAGTGCTCCGCGGATATAGAGAGACAGGACTTGGCTGACACTTCGCCCAACTTGGCAAGCGGTGGAGTGGTTAATTTAAATCGTGGAGGCCGGAGTGTGAAGTGCGGGAAAAATTTGAATTGGAGTATAGAGTTTTTAGATATGTTTTAACGAATTGGTGATTGGAACATAATTATTTAATTGGACGTGTAAATTTTGATATAGTGAGGATATTGGAAGTATTTAATTTGGTTCGCAACATCACTGTATTAATGTTCTAATTATTTTACTACGAAGTATCCTTGACCTTGATCCTAGCTACGCTGGCGTAGCATACCGACCGTAGCAACCGTTTAGTAATCATTGCTTGTTTGCTTACGATTGCTCACAGAATGACCTCCTCTGACTTTAGAAGACTAATTTAAAGGAAGAGTTTGGTGTCTACATACATGTATAAATAACGCCTGTTCCCATATGCTGAAAGTACAGAATGCTACGATCCTTACATACTCCTTTAGCAGACATCTGGTTGCGAGTACTACGCACCTGACCTTTGGTGTCTATTCTCAACAAAAATCCCCACATTTCAAATACATTGGTCTAGAAAACTAAGTACAACACTTTTAAAATTTGATTTTTTTCTAAACTATAGAAGTTAGAGATTTAAAATAAAAAACGTTTTATAGCAATTTTTATCAGCTTTCTTTGAAACTATAGACAAAATTAAACTCTCTTTCGCGTGATACTTAGTTTTGCAGGCTAGTGTAGTTATATCCTTTGAACTACACTGGCCTGCAAAACTAAGTATCACACTTTTAAAATTGCAATAACTTTTTAATTACACAAGATATTTAAACTTTCGAAACAAAAAAGACTAGAAAAAGAGTTTAATTGTGTACTTACTGATGTATAATTTACTATAGTTTCAAAGAAAGCTGATAAAAAATGCTATTTATTTATCCATTTATTTCAGATAATTAAAATCCATAAAATATATTAAATGAAAATCAATTTTCACACATAAAACACAAACACAATTAAATAAAACTAAATTCAAATCAATTAGTACGATGTCATATAAAAAAACGAAAAACGATAAAACGTTTTTTTTATTTTAAATCTCTAACTTCTATAGTTTAGGAAAAAAAATAAATATTAAAAGTGTAGTACTTAATTTTGCAGGCCAGTGTATTATTTCTCCGTCGTTTCTAGTTCCTAATATCTTTGTTCCACACAGTCATAGTTTGAGACAAGGAACAGAGTTGATCGATGTAGCCGCCCCGCCAATATTGATGGAGGCCAGCTGGAAAACAGTTTCATCGAGACCGTATTGTGTTTATTTATTTTAACAATTACTTTTGTAAGTAGTAGCGAAGAAATAGTGTCTGCTTTATGAAGTTTTAACGGATTCGAATCAGTTGTTTTCTGGATACTAAACATTATCTCGCGCCTGTAAACCCTCGAGGGTTAGGAAGAGAAGTGCCCACGTTTTGTCACTTATGTTTAAGTCCCATGTAATTGGGGTAAAGATCTTCTGTATGGATAGTTATCACTAACATAATCATGAACTTTTTTTTGCATGTTACCAATTAAAAAACACAGTTAAAAAGTTGAAAGACACGGAATACATAAACGTATTTATGATTGGCTCAGTTATCATAACTTCAACATTTTCTACCTGTCTTTTCGGTCTCCCGTGCACAAAACTTTTCATTTTTCAGATCTGCACACCACCAAGTCACAACTTTGACAATAATAAAGTAAAACTTTCGAACATTATTCTTACGTTTGCTACCTCCAAAGATCATTTGGTTATTCCTTTTCCGACAAAAACGGGAGTAAAAACAGCGAAGTCTTAGAGCAAGAGGTTCAGCCGTGAGAAATATCCAATTTAGCTGCGTTTGCCCTGTAAATTGACGCCATTTTTCATTTAGACCGGCCGCCATGTTGTACAGCGGTGGCGTGCGAGATGGCTGCGCTACCACTCAAATATTAAACAAATATATAATAGTAATGTTTTAGAAAATAGTGCTGGTTTGTTTTGAGAGTTAAGGTTTTTTTATAGGCTCATTTATTTTTTTATGAGATCATTCAAACGTAAATAAATGTTAAGATAGAAAAAGTAAACATCTTTTTCTGCTTTTCGACGACCCGGATGGAGGCTGCCTTACGTTCTTAGGGTCCCGGGTTCGAATCACGGTAGTAACAAATGTTTGTGTGATGAGCATGGACATTTGTTTCCGAGTCATGGATGTATAATAAGTATGTATTTACAAACAAAAAAGTATATATTATGTAGTAAATCAACTATATGGTGTCGACGACACAAGCCTCGTTGCTTAATGTGGCACTACATGGCCCTGTGTGTTATGTTAAGCGATATTTTTATTTAGCAAGAGGTTCGAATAGTTTGGCCAGAAATAGTCATCAGAGAAGATCAGAATTTAGGCATAAGAATAGTTGATTAATCAGCCTATAAAATTTCCATAGATGAAGCTAAGGCTATGATAAAGGGTCCGGGGCTGCGGGACTGCAGTTCGAAAGAGATACCGTGGCCCCGGAACACAAAGGGCGATGAAGGAACATGGATGGGTTTTAGTCAGTACGAGTCTGACACTCACTCCTGCTCCGCCCAGAGCGGGAGGAGTCATTTGATGATTTACCATCCGAAAAAAAAAAAAGGCTATGATAAAGGGTAGTAGTAGTGTAGGTCATAATCTATCACGCGTACCTAGTGCGGGTTGGTGTTCCCGCTATTCCAAAGTTACATAAACATACAAAACATCACGCCTATAATCCCCGAAGTGTTGGGCAGTTGTGTACCTAATAGTACACACACATTTCAACAGTTACGTTTAAAAGTTTTGTGTAATAGGGGGCGAGCCTGTTGCCATCAACCGAGCACAAATCTAGATTCCGTGGCTGTTACTGAGAAATTCGTGATGGAAAACCCTATAAAACTTTGACCAATCTGGGAATCGAACTCAGCAGTCGCGCTTTCGACCATTATACCAACGGGTTAGTTCCAAAGTTATGTATCTATAATAATTTAGGTATTTTCCACATAGATAAAAATTGTGTCAAGAATATTAATCTATACATAAACAAAACACTATCAATTTACCTATTAAATTATCTTCACAAAGTAATCCATTCAACGTTTATTTTGTCTAATTCTAAATTCAAACGCAAAGCGAACGTGATTGGATGCTTAATTCATTTCACACCTGCCAACTCGACTAAATGGAAGAGTCCCCATTTGTACGCACCTGGGTCTTTCTCGTTACCTTTTGTACTTGGCAGTGTAATACGTTTTATTTATTACTGTGCGATGGGAATTTATCAGTCGCATACAATTATTAGGAAGTTGAATACAGGGAAATGCTTTTTGTTCAGTTTCGTGAAAGGGGTTGTAAGTATTCAGCACCGAATACCTCTGTTTTGTTCATTATATATGTGGTTTATTGGTTTCTGGTGGAATTTCAGGTTTACGCATGTATCTATATTTCATATAGTAATTTTTGGTTGTGTTACAGAAAGTTATGTACGGTAAATTCCTGTCTCGCCGTAATTATTTTCGAGGGTTATTGGTGGTTTTGATGGGGTTAATTGTTCAATAAAAAAATAAATTTTGTAAGCCTGCTGTGGCTTTCGATTATGAAAATGATTCTGTATCACAATGAGTCCGTATTTTTACACGACTGCCCAAGAAAAAGAGTGTTCAGTTTCCAGGGTTCATGTATGTATGCATGTTTGTATGTCTTTTTTTTCTACCTTAATTGAAACAGCACAAATCTTTGAGGGAAATACAGCGCACAGCTTAAACCACTGGGTCTAAAATAAATATTTTGCAAAATAACTCCTATAAAATCTCAGGTGAGCAATTAGAGTTAATTTTTTTAAATGTGAGATACATTTTATCATCTACAGTTAGGTAAGGGACGGAAGTTCGTCATTTTTGTCGATGGATAACCTCATCGGGCATATGGCTCCTTTACTAGTAAAATATTGTACTGAAACGAAGATTCGTCAACCTGGGTCTTAATAAGGTTTCGTATTCATCCTTTTCTCAGGTCGTTTGCATTATTGAAGGTCAGTATTTTGTACGTACAAAGTATGTGATACATTTTGTGAATGTGCTCTTTTACTGGAAGCCCTATAAATATCCATCATGAGAAATGAAATATTGCTTTGTCAGGCACAAAATATAGGAGCAGTAGGTAGATGTTTTTGTGCTGCTAGGTCTACAGGGCCTCGTAAATGGCACGTAATTTAGGAAACCTAAAAAGTAAGGGTTTGTTCTTTAGTTGGAAATGGTAGTCGGCGTAATTATTGTAAGGAAGAGCTTAGTTTGTAGAGATCAGATAATAAGGTCTATTTTTAGACGGTAAATTAGGTACTAGCGGACGTCACGTGGTTTCACTCGCGTAGTTCCCGTTCCCGTGGGAGTACGGAGATAAAATATGGCCTATGTTACTCAGTAAAGACGTGGCTTTCTAATGGCGAAAGATTTTTTTTAAATCGGTCGAGAAGTTTTTGAGTTTATTCATTACAAACATACACACACACAAAAATTACAAAAATTTAACAAATCTTTCCTCTTTATAATATTAGTGTAGATTTGGACTAAGGAAACCAAGACGGGTTTAAGGAACTTACCCTTATTATTGCCCAAAAGTTCTCATATAATACCATGAAGAATAATTTCCCCAACATTTGCCCTAGATAAACGAGTTTATGTTTAATATAGTAATTTGAATCATTCCCTCTACGTCGATTCCCTTTACGTCGACTCGTGAAACAAATGACATGTGTTTTAAAAAGTTTACGCTTGACCACGAGGTTGGAAAAGTACACATAAAACAAAAAGTGAAACGCTTTTATTTGCAAATAAATTGTATTTATTTTACACAAATTATAAATTTACTATTCTATTAGAGGCAACAAGGCTATTCTAAATTAATTTATCTAATTAATATCTAATATGGATTGGCGAAAATCGTCCTTTTGGCGACCGAAAGTACTAGGCTTGCATACATTCAAGGGAGTCTACTACATAATTGAAATAAAGGTTGAACTAATTATTGAAATACCATGTTCAATTTGTGCAAGCTTAAAACTTGTTAATATTTTATTCACACGAGCAATTTAATTGTAGGATGGACCTGCGGCCAAAAGTAAAACAAAAACGTAATAATATTTTAACGATAATATGTTAGTGTACTATTTTAGGTACACCTCTTTTTTTTCGGATTGGAAATCATCAAATGACTCCTCGCTCTGGGCGGAGCGGGAGGGAGTGTCAGACTTTTACTGACTAAAACCCATCCATGTTCCTTATTCGCCCTTTGTGGTCCGGGACCACGGTATCTCTTTCGAACAGGCCCTGCAGCCCCGGAACAGTCCAGGCGTACGTAATGTTATGTTATTCTAACGATATCATTAAAATAAGAAGTAGAACATTTCAGCAGTAACATTTTCTTTATTTTGTAGGTTGTATCTTCAAAGCACTCGAAAATATATCAGCATTAGACAATTTTCATACACCCTCGTCTCCAATACTCATTCCATCTGATTGCCCTTACTAAAAGTTGGGTGTTTGTTGCAATTACAGAAGTATGCCCGTCAAACTTCTTCTAATGAGAAAACTTTCACCAATGAGACCAGAACATATTATTTCTTTTTTTTTTCGACATGACTCCGTTCCGCCATTTTGGATGTTTAATGAGTTTTTTTTACTCTATTGGCGGTTTCGACTTTTAAAAATTGATGAGGATTGGAACTCTTAGGAGGCTGAATAACGTTATTCTGAAGAATGAAAACGCTTCCGCAGATAGTTTTCAAAGCTACATAGACAATAGTGTGTAAACACATGTTTATACCGACGCCTCAGATTTACATGCGGAGCGGTGTCAATAATTTGTTCCAAATAATTATAATCGCTCTAGAAAACATAAATTGTTTAATATTCTATTTTGTCGCACTGTAGCTCGATCCACCACCCCAATGTGGTATAGGGGTGGTGGACCGAGCGCGTTGAGTATACGTGGGTATGCTCAAGGCGCTCGGAGAGACCAACCCTGGATTGGACTGGTTGGCTGATGAATGGAAGATGAAAATGTTAAACCGAGTAAAAGGATTAGTAAATAATTTAGTATTAACGGTTTATGCTGTACTAAACGTGATAAATAAATAAATAGAAACAAGTAGTATTGCTGTGTCAGACACATAGGGCAAAAAGTTTCTGAAACCACTTTATTTCAGGTCTGAAAACCCGATTAACGTTCAATTAACTGTAAAATTAGACTTTTAGTTGCTTTCTTCTCCTTCTTTTCATAGAGTCATTGAGTTGACAAATTGACTGATTGTGACGTCACAAGTTACTATATCATACATAATCTATGGGGAATGCCTTGTTAGTCTCGTCGTCATGACTGCTAAGCATGAGGTCACAGGTAGGTACCCCTCTGCTTAAGCTTTCGGTGATTACAGGCGTGATGTTATAGTTTAGTCTTTTTGTGCGTAACGAAGCAAAATAAGTTTCATGTTAAAGATTTTTCATGTTAAAGATTTTTTTACTCACAAAAAAATGTGTAGATATTTTTACATGGTATGATGCTTATTATCGGTTTTATAGGATATTCATTGGCACAACATGTTTGAAATTAGATCGTAAGACCATAAGATTAAAAAAAAAGTTATATAATCTTAAAAAAAAAGAAAAAAGCTGTAAACAAAAGTTGTACTACTGACTGATGTATCTGCATTGTGACAACGGGACGCACTCTTCATGTCAAGGCAGGGTATTTACACATAATGTCACAGTGTGAGATTTTTTGGAGTACCCACGAACCTAAATATGTAATTTGCAATCAAATACCTTCGTCAAGTTAATTTGTAAGTCCGAGTGTCGAAGGACAATGATTAGTTTATACTAAAATGTTTAAATTTGTTCTCATGTAAGCTTCAGTGAAATGTAAATTTCTTTATGAGAATTAAATGTCTTTAACCAGATAAAAATTAACGAATGATGTTGAGTAATTCGATTGCTAATGAAAAAAAAATGTAATGTAATGACTTAGATGTTGAATCGCTGGACTGGAATTGTTTTGACAATGATAAGATGGAGTTTTTTGGGTAATAAGTAATAACGTATTATGCTTGTTAGACGAAGACTTGATATTCTCAGAATAACAACCAATATATAGTTAATTACCTTGATTATTTTGTTTCTAGTCACTCATATTCCGATATGTATTCTCAATATTGACTGATAACAAAAAAACTCTGAGGCTTATTAATTAGTATATCATTATAACGATGCTTAAATTTCTTGCTTTCATATTTAAATGAAGAGACGTTAAAAATACACGAGGCACTTAAAAATGGCTCTTAAAGTAGCTCCCCCATTTACCTAATGATGCTTAAGCGTTAAATTCCAGATTTCCACTATATACATGCATATAAAGTTGATAGCCAAAATATATAGCTAGCATTACATATTAAACGGCACACGGTAGATAGCACTTCAATCAAATCTTAGCAATATGGATTGGAATAAATCACACCCTCGCAGAACTCACAAATTTCTACCAGCTCGGCAAAATATGACCCTATATATTCATACAAAACGAGCAAAACCCAGCCTTATATCAACAGTAGACGACCTAACACGACCGCATGTCAAATTTGTATCGCCGGAACACATTGCAAATATCATTTTCATGCTACACAAGGGAATGTGAACTTTGTGACTTTGGTATAAGGTTAGATAAAGGTGTATAAGCTGTTTGGTTAGCAGAGCATTTTATGGGGAATACAATATTAAAGCGAATGATATTTCTTCATAAATCGTTGCAAGGTGTCGGGGTTTGTGTGGTGTCTTTAAAATATTTTGCGTTAGGTTTAAAATATTGGATGCGGCTTTAAAACTTGCCATACACTGCACGATTTATCGTTGTGATATCGAAACGAATTTGATATTGGCAAATAAATCGTTGTGTCCACCAGCCTAACGGTATTTCAGATTGCAGTCTACGTGGCCTACCTGGCCTACCTGGATAGTGTCAGAATTGAGGTTTTCCGAAAGCTGGGTGTTTTGTCTTAGGCAATTAGTTCTGATTTCTGTGGGTAACAGGTGTAAAGTCAACTTTAGCAAGTTGGATATAGTCACTTCACTGAGAAAATCGCCATAGTCACCACTTTTTTCAAACTCATTGGCCATGAGTCACACCAACACATCAAAATATAATTATAAAAAATATATAGTTCTTGTTTCATCGAAATTGGGCCAGGATTTCCAAAGTTACAGCGTTGTAAAGTTTCACCGCTTTTTTAACTTTACGTTTCTTCGTGAGCTACTGCGATGACGTCACGTCCCAGTGTCATGTCCGATTGCGGGTGATGCGGAGTGTTTACGTTTACAAAAATTGATTTGTAAAGTGGTTTGCACTTATTATTTTAAGTGTTTGTGTTTAAATATTATTGTTACAACTGTTTTTTTTACTTTCCTTGAATGGCCCACTGCTGGGCAAAGTCCTGCCCCATATCCTTCCAGGTACTCTTCTTCGGCGCCACCTCGGACCAGTTATTAAATTAATTAATCATCAGTAATTATAATAATAACAGCAATAAATCAGTAATTTATGAAGACAGGAAAAAAACAGATTCTTTTTCTCGAGTTACCAATTTTTTAGACATGCTGATAGCAAAGACGTTGGTGTGACTAATTGATATATTTTGTTCGATAGGTTTTCAAAAAACAACCGTTTTTTTTAATCACAGCCAATAACATC